>CM073585.1:101819876-102514256 GCA_037074715.1 Magnolia kwangsiensis | reverse complement strand
AGCTTCCAAAGTACCCTAACACCACTTTATCAAAACAGTGACAAATAACAACCCCCTCGCTCAATGCATCATAGAAAAGCTCAGAAACAAAGAATAGGTTGGTACGCTCTCAAGACCAAATATGTTCTCAAGACACCATCCAATGGAACTCAGCAAGTCAGCCTAAACCTCGAGAAAGCCCAGCAATATCCCAACCCTTATTTCCAAAGGAATACTTAGTAGATAGTTTTCTCAAAGATCAACTGACTCCTCCCAAACTACCATAGCCACTCACACAAGAGTGCCACAAGGCTCATTCTACTGCATCCAAACCATAACCTTCCTTTCTTTTTTTATCTGCATGCCTCCACTCATTCCTTGGATTGTACTTATGTTCCTCTCCTTTCTTTCCTCGTAAAATATATTTACAATATTCCTTATGGTATCATTGAACCTAGAATTTTCTCCGGACATTACACATTTATTTACATCCCAACACCTCCCCAAAATTAACATACTTTTCTCTTCTCCTACCATCACCTGATTTTCGACCAAATTGACATGATCTTCTATAAAGAATCCTTAAAGTAGCCTTACTGACTGAGCAGAAGTGGTTACATACTCATTATCATCGTAGCCTTGTCCCACCTATTTAGGGCAGCATTACAAATCCTATTTTGCCAATCATTCAAAGGCCTTAGTTCTTGATTCGAGTATTTTTGTCTTCACATCCTCTTCGTTTTAGGCATTTCAACTTGGATCTACGTTCACCATGTTACCCAGGATTACTCAGGGTCATGTCTGTTGTTCGGTTTTGGCCAAACCATCTCAACTGGTTCTCCACCATTTATCTCCCATTGAAGCACTCTAAGGTTACTTCGGTCTTCAAATTTTAGGGCTTGTTTGTTTCGACAATTACCCAAGTAATGTAAAGGAAAAGTGTCATCATTACGATTTCACCACTACTAAACCAAACACAGGAATCGTCAATCAACTATAGATGTATTCAGGAGATGAGTAAAGTAAATTGTATTTATTGCACTTTTTCATAGCATACCATGAAAATCTCGAACACGAACAACTACAATGGTATACTTTGACGATGATTTGACATTGTAGTAATGTAAAAATGTCCGCATTACAATTTTACCACTGATAAACCAAATATAAAAATTGGTGGTCAGATGCAAATATTGTTAGAAGATAGTTAGGGCCTATTTGTTTTACTAATTATCATAGTAAGGTAAAGGAAATGTGCATTGATTACAAATTACTTTAGAGCCTATGGTACATGGGCTTAGGAGGGATTAAGTGGTATGGAATTGCATTTGGTTTCGTGCAAATTCCATGGGACATTTGGAGACAGTCAAGAATGGGATTAGGTAGGATGGAATTACATTTGGTCCTATGCAAGATTTCTGGTGGATTTTGAAATCTACTACATATGTGGGCCCCACATTGATGCATTTGTTTTATCCATGCAGTCCATCCATATGCATCCTTCACACATGACATTTGAGTTATATATGTGTGCAAGTGACCCACATCAGTTGTGAATCTGGTCTGTTGATTACATATCCATGGTCCACCAAACATGATTTTACTTAATACCGTGATTTTCCCTGAGGAAGAATTTGATCCCGAATATGGGGATTGGATGATCAAAATACTATGGTATTTCCAGACATGCAATCATTGTGCAAAAATGATGTTAATACCATCTAATGCAATTCCATACCATTTAATCCCGCAGACCAAACACGCCCTTACCAATGTCCCAACAACATCTGCATTTGACCACCGATTCCCATGTTTGGTTCATTGGCGGTAAAATAATAATTATGGCATTTTTACATTTCTTTAATGTCAAATCATCACTAAAATATACTAATATCATTATTTGAATTTAAGATTTTCACAGTAATTATATGAAAAAGTGCAGTGATTACAAATTCCTTAACTCGTCTTCTGAATACATTTGCATTTGACCGACAATTCCAGTATTTGGCTTGACAGTGGTAAAATCGTAATGATGATACATTTCCCTCACATTACTAGGGAGATCGACAAAACAAGCAGGCCCATAAAGTAATTTCCTAAACATCGTCTATCATCATAGATGACCAGTTAATTAACATACTTAAGAGATTTTGTTATATTATTGTGGTAACTAGTGAAATAAACAAGCCCTGAAATAAATAAATGGCCGCTTCAAACTCCAAAGACCTCTTTCTTGATTTTTCTGAACGTGACACTTTCTTTATTCTATCCTTCCTAGTCTCCCAACAAATCCATCTATGCATACTCATCTTAACAATGCTCATTCTCTATTCATGGTCGCCTCCTAAGTCCTAATTGCCCAATGCTGCGCAAGACAGATATGTGAACAAATTACTTCTTAAGTTGCAGAAATGGTTGTTTATTGAACATGAAGATGTAAGGCACAAATGACAATCAACCTGTAAGTGCAGAAATTTCTTGAAGCAAATGGGGTGAATGCATTATGTCCATAACAGGTAGAAATATACTAAGGTACTTGATCTTCATATTGAACTAGAAGAACAGATGTTCTATCCGTTTGCAAGCTATGGGGTCATACTGTTGTAGAATATATAGCACAACGCCAGCCCAGTAAAATAAGCAAATGAAATTAATCAAAGAGGTAGGCGTCTGCCATTAGAAAGTGTGGAACAGGAGCACATCTGTTTAAACAGAAAAGCATACGGCAACACAACTCAGGGGTGAAGCTTCGTGGGAGATTCCATGAAATGCATGGCAATTACACCGTCTAAGCTATACCTGAGCTAGTGAATGATTGAATAAATGATAGATGAAGATTTCTAGAAGTCATCTACTCATCCTAAAGAACTGAGTGTTTCACAAATGAAGTTGTTACTTTTCATAGGAGAAGAATATATGGCTAAAATATCCTCCTACCACTTTCAACTAAGGACCTTGGTTGAGGACAGGTAACATGTCAAGGAAAGACCAAGCGAGGAGAGCTGCATTGATCTCTTCCTGATAGTTCTCACCCATCAAAGTTCATTTCATCCCATCATACAAGATTCATGGAAGAAGATTCAGATGTTAAGAGCTATGGATATGGAAGGAGAAGAAAGTGATGGGGTGGAAGAAGATGTCAATGTGCCTTTCATATGATATAATAATCGATTATATATGTTGAATATTGCACCACTACTTCTGATTCTCAAGAGAACAATTCCGATAATCATCTTTCTCAGGGGAAAAAAATCATGCAGAGAATCGGTGAATGCAGTTGCAGTACATGTCTCGTAAGTTGTAATCGAAATAGTCCCAAGGATAAAAGCCAGAACAAGTACAGAATCTCAAAACAACAACCGCACAACCCAATTGTCATCTTTCCCATGGAAAAAATAAAAATAAAAAAAGAAATCGCAGAAAGAATCAAAATTTACAATTGCAGTTTCCAAGTTGTACTCAAAACAGGCCCCAATTGCCAAAAACCGCAAGCATCAATTCCATCCAATTGCTACAACAACAAGAACAACAAAAAAATCCAATAGCCAATCAAAACGTATGATGGAATAAAATCATCTGACATATCAACCTGGCACCTACAAACAACGACAAGCATAGATTCTCATGGTAACAACAATAGCATTCAGTGATCTCTTTTCCGAAAACTTAAGGAGCACATGGAAGCCACCAGCAATATACCTCTCGTGCAGCCAAAATTGAACCAGCAGCAACAGCCTCGGCAAGGCGTCCTGTGCACCGGAGCACAAGAGCCGGCAAGCCCGGCGCAATATTCCTCCAAGTGTCATCCTGGAATGCCCTCTGCAAATCCGCCACGAATGCTGTCTGCTCACTCCACTCCTTGACCGCCGTATCTGCAATTCTCAGTTCAATCATCCTCTCCACGAGCCACAACAGATCCTTGCCATGGTATACCGCGGTGTGCAGATTCAACCGCTGGATTGCCTCTGTCTCATCATGATCCCCCCTGAAATCTGGGCTCGAGTACTTCTCAAGTGATTCCTTCACCGTCTTCAAGCTCGTCCGGAACGCCCGATCGAAGACCCGCCGCACTGGGTCCCTTGATGGGAAGTCCCGCAGCATTTTCGCCACAAAAGCCTTGACCTTCACAGATGCCACATTTGGGTGGTTCCCGATCGAGGCCATGACGAGCCGGTGAAGCATCTCTTCGGACGAGTCCTGGCCGGGTGGTGAGACCCGGGCAAGCAGGTCCTGAGACTCTTTGTGCCCAAGCAATGGGATTATGCCAAGAACGGCATTTTCTTCGTCCTCACTCCAGGGAACGGCCTCCAGGAACTGGACACAGGCATGGATGCAATCATCAAATAGGAGCTGAAGCGCAACAGGGAGGACGGCCAAAGCAACGGCGGCACTGATGATGGTGCCACAGAAATCGTCCGAGTAGAGGAGCTGCAGAACCGTCAGATGAGGGTCCATAGAGCCGACGGACGCAGGAATCTTAAGATTTAGACGGAGCATCGAGTCAGGATCATCTGGACCGTTTGATATGGTCTGCCAGCGATCAGAAAGGAGGGCGGCGAAGTACTTGGATCGACAGAGGGCGTTGGAGTGGAGATGGAGGTCGATGGGGGAGTGGTCGTCGACATCGGTGAAGGAGGGTTTGGGGTCGGGATCGAAGGGAGAGGAATCGAACTGGAGGCGGAGGATGACGTCAGAGGTGAGAGGATCATTGAAACCGCCGGGTACGGAACGGAGGAGAGGTAACGGGGGTTGGGGGTATTCAGTTAGGGTTCCGTCAGTGTCGGGGAAGGAAGAGGAAGAAGAGGAGATGCGGCTGCTGCTTCCGACACGTTGCCTTTTCTTGGAAATGCCTGTTATCATCTCTCACCCACACAAACCGAAGAAGATGCAGATGAGACGAAACAGCCCCCCAACACTAGGAATATCCACGGCGTTGTCCACAGGGATATTTATGTCATAAATCAAATTATGCAGATAAGGCTTCCTAACGATGATACCGGAAACCCGCCGTAGGGTATTTGACTGTGCCACGTGTTTCTCTCATATAAGAGCCACGTAAGGCATCGTTTGTTTGTGAGATTTTCACGGTTAACACCGTAGTGGGTGATACTCTGACCGTGTGCGCCTACCTTGATGCATTTCTTCTAAATCTACTCTCTCTATTTATTTTTTGATATAGATCTATCAACTATTAAAATCATTTTATAAGCTATGAAAGCTTTGTAAAATCATTTTATAAGCTATGAAAGTTTTGTTACAAGTTGATCTGTATTTTTCTTTCATCCATGGTTTATATTATTAATAAGTTGGATAGAAAACAAATATTAAGAAAACCTTATAATAAGTCATGTACAAGTTTTTAATAGTTGCGCACTTAATCACCGATGTTTCTTGTGATGTGGTGCACTTATGATTTGGATCAGCTTAATTTCCTCATGGACCATGCTCTAAAATGGTTGGAGAAATGGACAACATGTATATATAACACATGGCCGAGGTGGGCCCATGATAAGTGTTACACCGGGCAACACCTGATCCACTCACCCAGATAAACATTGAGCAGATCAGGTGTAACACTTCTATGGGTGTTATCTTACCGCCTGGGGTGAAATTGGGGAGTTAATTTTATATATATACACACATACGTTTGTCTATCTAAATATTAAGTAAATCACACAAATGAAAACAATGATGAATGATTATTGCAAGTGTTTTTCACACCACAAAAGTTTTAGATCAAGTTGATCTTTACGTTGGCCCTTCATCCTGGTTTGATTGACCATATCAAGGCGTTAGATGAAAAGGAATATGTATGATAGGTGTTTCTGTGGTTTGATTGACCATATCAACGCGTTGGATGAAAAGGAATGTGTATGATAGGTGTTTCTGTGGGCCTTAGAAAGTTTTAATGTTGGACGCTCAATCGCTACTGTTTTATGTGGTATGGTCTACTTGAGATCTCGTTCTGCTCCTTTTTTGAAAAACAGCCGCACTGGAAATACAACACATCAGTAAGGTAAGTCCTACGGTAATAGTAACATCCCTAGAAAAACCTGCTTCCCTCTAACAGGGCAACACGTGGCACAGTCAAATCCCTTCATAGAAATGCCCGGTGACCCCATCAGCAGGTATGGGATTTCAGCTGGGGAAGTGGATTCAGTGGTGACCCAAGCCACCAACTTCCTGGTGACTGGACTTTGTGGGGCCCACCATGGCATGTTTTATACAGGTTGCGGTGTGCCACACACCACCAACCTCAGTGGTGTGTTGATGTCACCAAGCTTTGTGAGGCCCACCATAATGTATGGAAAATCCACACGGTTCATTCATTTTACATCATCAATTTAATACATGAGCAAAAAAAATGCAGCGCATGGAAAGCTTAAGTAGACCGCACATTAGAAAGTAAGGGATTGGACATCTACCATTAAAAACTTCGCGGGTCACGGTTAGCTTTGGATCAATCTAATATTTGTTTTTTTCCCTTCATCCGGGTCCATGTGATCTTATGTAAATGTTGGATGGTAAATAAACATTATGATAGGCCTTAAAAAGGTTTCAATTGTAGGAATCAATGCCCCAGTCTACTTGGTGTGGTCACTTAAGCTTTGGGCACTAATGATGAGAGTGTTGATTTTATTATTATTATTGAGACCTTTACCATTTGATCCCTTATTTGCTTATGATGGGTGATGAATCCAAATTGAAATTTTGGGACGCTAGCGATGAGCCATACAAGCCTATATAATTGACTCATATTAATAAAATCTTGAATCGAAATTTGAATCTGAATTAATAAAAGCTTGATAATTATGCATAGGTTACATGTGTGTTGTCAGGTGCTTGGTTAATTGTTTGTGAAAGACAAGTGTACTTTGTTTGTTGTGCCCGGTTGACTGTTTATGAAAGACCAGTATAATCTATATGTTGTGCCTGCTAAGCTGTTGGTGGAAGACCAGTGTACTCTATTTGTTGTGCCTGTTTGACCGTTTGTGAAGGACCAGTGCACCCCGTCTCTCATGCCTGTCGACTATTTGTAAAAGACCAATGTATGATTCGAGTCTCTTATATTACTTTTGGAGAATGCTTTCGTGCATTATGACATATATGCATTAATTAATTAGTTTAAAAACTGTTAGTAATATTGTGTTATATTATCTGAACTTGTCTGTATTAATATGTTTCATTACTTTTGCTTGATTGTAGTGATAATATATGTAACTTAGAGAATAATAACATTGAGTTATTTACTCGCTATCATATAAGACGGTGTTTTAAAACACCAGCGGGTTACAATCCTAGATGAGGCTTATGTGGACCTGATAAAAAAAAGAATCGTACTTTCACTTTTGTAGCCTACAGGAGTAGTCTAGCGTGGACCTTACCTCGTGATTTTAGTATTGGCAAACTTTAGCATATTATTGGGCATGTATATATTGAGCTCCTTAGATGATTGAACTTTCAAATTATATATATGCATTGTCTAGTCTAATTCATCTCTATTGTATTGATGTCATTTGATTCACGTCATTAAATTATGCTTCCGAATTAAATGTGACACCCAGGAAATTGGAGATCGTGGATTTACCCTACCCCTCAATTTTGGGGCGTGACATCAAAACCTATGCAAAACACAAATCTATATCTTTATGTCTATCTTTACTTTTATCCTACCATAGCATAGCTTAGTCCTAACATAGATTGCTACTCTCTAATGCCACTACTACAATACCATGGGATTATATTAAAGATCCACAACCTTAAGTTGTTGGATCCCAATTAACTGAGTTCTTACTTAAGTGATCATTTTTTGTCACATCTTACTGACCATCTGTCTCAATAATCTATTTCTATAGATAGATCATGTATTTATCTTTGTTTTACTTATTTCTTTAGTTTATTTTGTCACTCTGTCGATTATAATAGGCTCCATTCAAATATTAATAAAATCAGCATTATTTTAGCCTTCTTTTAACTTACTTATTCATCTTTATTCCTTTAAGAAATATTAATTACTTTTATTGATGAAGGAAAAGTCCTAATTTCGTAAGGCAAAAAGAATCCATTAGGAAGGACTCACCTCTACCATTTCATAAATTGCTTGATCAATTATCACAACCGATGGTTGATTTGATAACTGAACTTTCAAATGCCATCTTAGTGTGAGGATTACTATTATTTAATTAAACATTTAGTCAAATATGACTCTAGCACTCCTGCATATCATAATCGCACATGCGCAATAAATATAGGCCATTGATCACGCATGTGGCATTGTGTTTGATTGAATTGCACAAACATGTTCTATAATTATTAAACTTATAGTGCTAACCATGGCAGCATCTCATTGGTCTACGAGGGTATGTAAAAATTGAGTGTAAACAAAGTCCACAGGTGATGACCGAATATGGCGTGATGTTGTGAGAGATTGTCCATACAAAGCATATTTGAAAGTTGTTCCCCATTGCTAATAGTGGCAGATTACCCAGTCACATCTCCCATCCATTTAAATTATATATATATATATATATATATATATATATATATATATATATATATATATATATATATATATATATATATATATATATATAAAATAATAATTTTGTTTGAAAAACTTGCGTTTTTGGTGTTTTAGTAATAGTCCCATATCGGATAGGAGAAAATAAAATGTTGTGTTTATATATGGAGTGTGGAGTACCTTATTATTTGCTTGGTTAATTCATGGAGTATCAGGACTTGCGTGTTCCGTGCACGGGCTCGATAAAGGGTGTGAGCATGTGGCTGTAGAGGCGCTAGTGTTGCACTTTGCACTTTGCGTATGCGCATTGTGTTTCTCCTTTGCGACCTTACATGAGCTGATGCAAGTCACGGCGCGACAAGGAATATGGGTCACGTGGTTGGAGTGGTTGAGTGGTCTGAATGAGACCCTAGTGTAGCATTTATATAGGCTGGAAATTAGCCCTTTGAGAAAGGTTAAATTGCGCATGCAGCATTAAACTAAACAATGCAAAAATTGTTACATGTGACTAGCCCAGTGGTCTTTAAATGGCTAGCCAATTAATCTAAATGGATAACATGCAATAACTGGTTGTCCCACATGCATAATAGTTAGAAACAGCCAATTACATCTAGTTTCTCACCAACAAGGCAACAACCATAAAATAGTCATATTGAGTTATGACTTTGGACCAAAATGGTTAGCAACCTTAGCCTATATAAGTCTGGTGGTTCATTGGACCATCACCAACAACATGAACCACTCTCACATTCAACTCAAGAAGAAAAGTAAGATCAAGCCAACAGTTCTCAAGAAACAGACTGAAGTAGTGGTCCCAATCAGAAACAATTTTGAAATTTTGAAATTCTTTTTTTGTTTATTTATCAAACAAAATTATGTATACATAGATCCATTATGGTTATTATTATTTGCTGAACGCAAAATCACATATATGCTCATCTTACCCTAAAAGCGATTTGCTAGTAACATACCAATAATGGATGAATAATGCTTTAAGGACAGCGTGGTCACACATGTTTCGTCCTGCTTTTTATTTTCGATTTCTTTAATTATTTTTACAGATTTTGTAAATCTGTAATTTGGGTTAACAATTCATTCACGAAGGCGATGTCGCTAGCAAAGATATTCCAGTGCCTGACACGGCAAGATTCGATTGAAACATATGCCGCTGCTGAAGATGAGTCCAGAGACACATGGGCTGCCGAGTGTTATGCGATCAATTTACTTTCAAACATACTTTGGGCTCTAACCGGTGACATTCATTGGGCTCTCTAGGATGCGACGGTTGATTTGGTCATCCATCTTCCAGATCCAAACTTAAGTTGGCCACACCACAGGAAGAATGCCTGCTGTTGATTTTGATAGGGAGCAACTACATCCTATGCATGCATTTCAGGCTCTTCAGACCCTTCTGCTGACCTTCATGAAGGATCAGCCCAAAAATAGGTTTTTTTGAAGCTCAGTTGGACTTGTGTGCAAATCAAGGGTGGGAATTCCTTACCATCTTGTTCCGTGTGGTTCGGCCCACCTGAGTGTCATAATGTGGTGGAAGGAGGCAGCTCATGCATATGATGGAAGGGTTGGATGTCCTGCATCCATCACACATCACGTATGCTCCACATTTGCCAGGTATACCAGTACCAGTGGAGGGCACCTGTTCGGAGAAATGCTCCACTGCTCTCAGAGCATTAGTAGTCTTGGGCACCTAGACAGCCAAATCCACTGATCGATGCAAACACCACACCAATATGAAAATTGTTAACAATTTCATCAATCTCCTTTAACATAGGCAGTCAAGATTTTTACACAAGAAATATCTTCAATCAACAATTTCATCCATCTATTTGGTAAGGCCCATCATGGATTGCTTATGATTTCAAAGAATCACTTTTGTTAGCGAATTATTACCATCCCATCCAATGGCTTAGAAAAGGGATGGCTATAAAAGATGGCCAAACCAAAGGTGGATTAGATCATCCAATTGGTGTGATTTTTGCATGCTAGTCCATGGAATGTGCTCTCTACTTAATAGGCAGTTCAGATCAATTAATTGGATTGTCTATGTGAGCTTATGCAACTAGATGTACTGTGAGCATTTCTCTACATTTCCAGGCCTTAAAATTTTGGTCTATTTCGGAAGCATAACAATGTTTCCATATGCCTCAATGGACCGTAACCCCACCCTCCACCTTCCCACACATGCACACGTGCAACATTTGTATGACATCTGAGCCATCCAAATGGTAGGTCCACAACTCAGCACGTAAATCATGACAGGCCACCTGAAGATTATTGAACCGGATTGGACGAGTCATCAATACATGATATTAATTGTATCTAATTTCCTTTTCTATTTTTCTTCTCTTTACTTGCCAGGCCACCCGAAAATTATACATCGTGATATTCAAACTGTCAACATTCTCTTGGACAACAATTTTGAAGCCATGGTGAGTGCACATCTCACACATACCTACTTTGTAAATTCCAGTTGGTGAGTTTAACTAGTTTATTTTCTTCAGTGCTCTATCTTTTATGCGCTTGTATGTGTTTTTATTTTTATTTTCTACGAGTCATTGATTTCGGCCAAACAAAGAACTCAATATTTCTTCATATTTGACAAAACCCAAGATTCCCTTCCCTTCTCTTCTAGAATTTGGAGCACCTAAAAAGTCAGCCATTAACCACTTTGTCGTTTCTGTTTTTTCAAGGAAAAAGCTCACATTACAGAATGAGGTTTTGTCATCCAACCAAACCTCAAAGCAAGTGAAGTAGATTGTCCTAAATAAAAAATAAAAAATTTGTACCCTAACGATTCATTGCAAGAAAAGGCAACAAATACATTTCCCTTTTTTTGTTTCTTTGTTGTGGATGGCTATTCCATTTTAACAGTTCTTTGTTTGTTTTAGGTTGTTGCAGCTTCATTTTCCCATGAATCAATACATTTTTTCTCGTTTTCTTTTTGGTGGGCAACAACAACATGGATGGGGAATGGAAAAGAAACTTGGTTATTGTAGTCAGGTACTTCTACTTCATGTTATTGGTTGAACACTGAATCGTGTTGGAGGGCTTAAAATGTGATATATATATATATATATATATATATATATATATATATATATATATATATATATATATATATAGGGAAAATGTACTATGCACTCAAGCTCACAATAAGCTCCCATGAGGTCGAGCAGTGTGGGCCCCACCGTGATGCGTGTCGACCATCAACACCGTGCATTTGACGGGTCCCTTTTAAATTATGGGATATGCCAAAAATCAGCCGTATATGGAACTCAAGTGGGCCATACCATCTAAAATCATGTGAAGACATGCCAAAAACATATAAAAGCACTTGGTGGGGCCCTCCTGAAATTTGCATACATCTGAAACTTGGTTTGAACCCTCATCCAAGTGGGACATACATAATGGATGGGTCTGGATTTGCAAACCACATCTCGGTGGGCCCAAAAAATGATTATGAATGTTTTAATGGTGCACGGCCCCTCTCAACTTCTGTATATGGTGTGGCCCACACAAGTAACGGATTGATTTGATTTTTGAGGCCTAGCCCCACAATGGAATGGTGCATCTGACTGATGGGGTAGATGTTCGAAATGCATCACGGTGGGGCCCACACAGCTCGACCTCATGGGACGTTAAAATCAGCTCGAGCACATTGTACCTTTTCCCATATATATATATTTGTTAGTTTGTTAGTACACAACCACTGTCAGTATACACTGCACTGTTAGCCACCCCCACAAGGGATCGATACCAAGACCTTAGGGAGCTCGTTTATTTTCAATCAGATTTAAAGGGAGGATGATTACCACCATTTTATAAATGGTTAAAAACTAACATTGAAGTCTTGGTCCTCAAAAGAAGTTTTAGGAATGAGATAACAACATTAACAGAAATCAACCATCGCAACATTGTGAAGCTTTATGGCTTCTATTCCTATGCTCGGTGCTCATTCTAGTGTACGAGTACATGGAAAGGGGAAGCTTAGCAAGCATCCGAAGCAACAACGCAGGAGCTGTACAGTTGGATTGGACTCTTAAGGATGAAGGTTATTGAAGGTGTGGCCCATGCTTTATCTTACAGGCACCATGATTACACCCCGCTGATTGTCCATGGAGACCTATCAAGCAACAACATTATGTTGAATTCAGAACTTGAGGCTGGTGTTTCTAACCTTAGAACTGCATTATTGCTGATACCCAATTCCTCCAATTGGGCTACACTCGCAGGCACTTACGGATACATCGCTCCAGGTCAGTTGCTAAGTACATTATCCACACTTTAATAGTTTTCTTAATTATTGGTTTTTATTTTTCTCAAGCTTTTCTACTTCAATGATTTTCTCGTCCTTGGCTGTAACTCTAGGAGTTTATTCTCTTTGCTTTTCAGGAGCTAAATTGTTTGATGATACTCCAGTTTCAGTCACAAATTGTTTAATACTGCATATTTTTTCAGGTCAATGGCAATTCAATATTTATGACTGATAACTTGAAGGAATTTATTGCAAAAAGCCAAGTAAATGACCTAAATCTTGGGATTGCATTTATCACTTTATCAAATGTGTTTATATAAAACTAATGCAATGTCTCTCAATGTTCAGGACTATCATGCTAGCAAGCACGATGCAACATCAATGGAAGCACAACTTATAGGTCTATCATCTTTACCATTTCTCTTTTGTTTTAATTGTGTTTTGTTTCATTTGTATGTTTGTACAAATATCGAGAATAAAAGTATCTCATGGATTTGTATTTTAATTGATGGGACATAATTATGATGATCATTTGTTTAGTTTTCAGTACAGATGATATCTTTACATTACCTTATTTCATCAATAGCTGACCCAATTTTGGCTGTTTAATAAATATATAGTTCAGTTTGCTATTCAGGCCAACTGAGCATTCAAACACACCCAAAATGATATTTGTCCAGTTTCATATTCAGCCGAATCTTTTGAATTTTGTTAATGGGATTCTTATTAAACAATCATGTGAATTTTTTGCTCATTTCGCCCCTTGAGAATCACATTATAGCACTTTAAAGATGAGCACTTTTTGCTCATTTCACTCCTTGAGAATCACTTTATGGCACTTTAAAGATGCTGAGGGATTGGTTGAGAAAATCACAATTCCTTGAATTTTGCAGCAAAAAAATCCATTGATTATCTTTTATTATTTGAAGACGGACATGTGTATGGACCTTAATCTAGGTCTAGACTTGTACTTGGGTTGGGACCCAATCCTAGACTTGATGCCATATGCAAACCCATCAATAATTCTAATCCATGCTTTAAATTAGACCTGATAGGACATGCCGTGTATTCAAAACCATTCAGATTTGTATCCAGTAGCTCATGTATTGTACACCATACATGAAACTGGCAGGACCCGAATCCAATTCCACGACTCAGATCCGGATACAATTACACAAATATCTGACCAGAACCTGAATCATTGACAACCCTGGATACGGTTTCTATTTTCTGAAAATGAAGACTGACCTTGTAATTGCTCTGACCAAAAAACTAGCACCTTCATGCTTTTGTGAAATGAATGAATGGGAAGAACACTCATGCAATTTATGAAAAGAACATCAAGTTATGATAAGCACTAAGCAATGAAATAGATCTTCTTCTTCTTCTTTTTTTCTTTCTAATTGTTACCAGAAATTTCGTTGAAATAAAAGAAATGAGCTTACATCAAATAAGGATTAGACAATTTAGTCAGGTTCGTATAGTAGTAGAATACAGTGGCTTATTGCTATTCTCAAGAGAGAGGAATGAAATCTCATATAATGTAATTTTCTAAGAAAAATGGATCAGTTGGATGTATGGACTCTTGCTGCGATTCTCTTTTCAACCATTGATTTAAATCTAAGGCTAGAATCATCAATCATCATATAAGGAAATCTCTGAGCCTATACTGTAAACTGTAATTTTCGGAGATGGGGATCTAAAAATCTGAACTAGCTGAATGCCGCAGTCTTCCATACCTTACACCTTTAGAGAAGCACCAGGATAAGATGAGGAAGCTTCAAACATGTGTAAGATTGGGACCCAGCCTTGTTTTTATAGTTGTTAAGGGTGAGGAGTTTGAAACTCCTCTCCCTTAGGCTTCACAGGATTTTAACAATCCTAGTTCAAACAGAACATTGTGTGTGTGACACAGTTATGGTGTACCACCCCTTAGATGATTTTATATTAATCACAACTTTTGTGGGGTCCACTAGTATATCTGATCACATTATCCAAACCTTAGAGAGATCCAGACCGTTGATCAATTAGGCCCAAGTTATGGAATTCTTACATATACACCCTCAGCCCAAACAGAGAATTGATCTGGATTACTGGACCAAGGGTTTACTTTTGAGAACTGAAAACAGGAGTATATTGTTGAAAACCTAGGGTAGAGGATCCTGTGAGTACTCTTTACCTATCTTATATTAGATAATTGCCAATAAATCATGAGTATAGAAAGTTATATTAACGGGTTTCTAAAAATCCATTATGCATCAGTGGTAATAGCTTATCTTGTGAATGATATGATTCTTATAATATAAAATGGAAATAAGAAATTGAAGCTATAATAGGTAAAAATGACATGTACCATGTGAACCAATAGCAATTTTACAAAATAAAATTTATTTAATCATCATTTATACCATGTAATGAATGTTGCTTCTCATTAATGCTTTCATCTCTTAAGATCATCTTTCCATACATTCTCAGATGGTAGTGGAATTTTAACGGCAGTGGTCTGACCTACACAAGGAGGACATAAGGCAGCTCCCCGTGCTATTCGAAGCGGCTGTAAAACATGACAGCTCTTCATTGAGGTAATTGTGGCCCAATCCCTGTCCTTACAGCTAGAGAAATTAAAAGAGTTCAAACAATTTCTTTTATTATAAATCTTTTTGCATAAAATGCCTTGCCCATGATATTTTAGAGGATTTTGTACCCAAAAAAAGGGCACATGAACAAGTTAAGACAGAGCAACAAAGTTCACTTTAAAGCCTAAAATGTATACTGATAAAGAGAAATTCTGTGATTTACAAGCTGATTGATAAACATCTGCTAGAATACATGAGGAATTTGGAGTTGTTGAGGTGAACTCCTGCACGTGCCTTTGCATAAGATCCAACCCTTACTCAGGTGCAACCCCATCATGATGATCATACAGGAAAAAAAAAATGAATAAAAAAAATAGGCTGATTGAAACACCAGTTGAGCAACACATGTATTCGTAGATTTTCAGATGGTGTACATTTTTTTTGCGGTGCAGCCCCACCTGATCATCATGATGGGGTACACCTATTGGATGGGTTGGATGTTATTCCCACATACCCCATGGGCCCGCAATGCCCAAGATAAAATCAGAACTGCTTAAATTATTTTTTAAATCTCTATTAATCGAAGGATAAAACTATAAAGAAGAAGAAGAAGAAGAAGTAAAAATTTGGTTACCCAATCTGACCTGACTTCCAGGCAGGCTGAAATCCGTGGACCCAAATCCGACACAATTATCGATTGGGCCTGAAATATGGATCCAGATCTTTTTATATGGGGCCATATACTTTGGTATCCTGGGACCTGAGTACCTATTGATAAGCATATCTATTACACATGTTTTCTTGTTCCCTATGCATTTCCTCCACCCACAGCATGTGACAATGTGGTCATCACAGCTGCTAATGATCCCAATCAGAAAGAAACAGATCCCATTCTCCATCAATGTTTTTTTGGTTCGCCAATTGTATCGTCTTGTCCTAAAGATGAGTAATCAGTCAAGACAGGCCAATTGCAGCTTAGCAATAACCTTTCAAAATGATGGTTCAAGCTCGTAGTTCAATTTAACGCATGAGAAACTATGTTATGAAAATTATAACTTGTTTATTTCACTGAGAATAACAAGAATATATAGAAGATGAGAGAAATCTGCAAAGATCTTAACCGATACACATCTTAATTTATTTTTATTTTTTTTAAGAAATATCTTAATCAAGGAAGATTTACTCTAATCTACTCTGACTATAGACTTGCATTTTAACATTGAGGTCTCAGGTTTGGCATAGCTTACCTATAATTTTTTTTTAAAAAAAAAAAAAAGGAAAAAAAGAAGGAAGAATTTATCTATTTTACATTGTTTCTTCTCCTTCTTCGGGATAAATGGCAGCTTGGTGTAGAGAGTTTTGTGCATATGGTGCCATGAGAGATGGAGATAAATGGCAGCTGTATCTTGAACATTTCCAAGACAAGGATATAATTAATCCTATCCATGGTCACTTTTGCTACTTGCTATGGATTCTATTACACCTGCTACATATGCATAAGGATACGGCAGGAGATGAAGAGATCATGGAAGATGTATCATGAGTTTTTGGTTTTTTATTTGAGGACTGCAATAAGTTGCCTGTTTTATCTTTCATCACATACTGTTATAACATCTTGGTTCTCTGACTTCGAAATAGACCAGAATGCCCTCTTCATGTCTTGTCGGAATTTGCATCCTGTTGGATACAGAGGAATAGTAAAGAAATTAACAATAAAATTTAAGATTATAAGATGGTAAACATCATCTAAAAAATGTCTTAGATAAAAGTTGCATCCAAATGGGATTCAGGCTCCTTCCACATGTATTAGGCCTGGCAATAGATTTTGAAATGGTTGGGTTGAGTCTATTGGGCTGGTCCTGTTCAAAGTTTTGATTTTGTTGGGCCTGAGCTTAACCCAATGCCACCTTATGTCACGGGTGGATCATTTTCATGCCCCATGACATGGACTTATCCATTTTAGCTCTTGGTGGATCATTTTCATGCCCTATGACATGGACTCAGCCATTTTAGCTCTTTTTTGTATAGACTATTCTAGGGAGGATTAGAGAATTGTGAAGATCTCCCAGATATTTTGGAGTTCTCTTTTGCCTTCTTGAAACTAGCGTTGTGTAGACAATTCTAGAAACTTTGTAAATTCTTTTTAGCTGTTGGGTGATCACCATATAGTGCCATCCTAACTGTACATGTATATATTGTAGTAGCTTTCCAGCTCTATAAAGGAGGCGAGCTCTTCATTTATACCCATCCAGAAAACTTGCAAGCATTCTACTGTAATACAAGTTCCTTTGCCTTCTAAGGTGTCTTGTGCTCTGATTCATTCATAAGTGGACTGTGATACTAATGCTGCAGTCTATAAAGTCGTTTGGATATCTACAAATGGTTTAAGTAGTAAATGATCATTTGCAGCCTGACCTGTTTAGCTTTAAGTTGTAAATGATTTATAGGTAAAAATTATTACTTTTGTTTGGATAGCCTGTAAATTGTTTATATTTTATAATTGGGTATTCAAAAGGGATTAAAAGCTGTAAATGAAATTCCATTTTTTTTTACTGGGAAATCAAATGGAGATAAAAGCTATAATACAGGCATAAATCAACATCCAAATACAACCTATAAATCATTTACAACTAGCCTCATTTACAGACATCCAAACTACCCTATATGCTTGAGGACACCTTTGCAATGACAGTTAGCTTGTGTGAGCTGAGCACATAAAGGCATGTAGAAGGAAAAAAACCTTATTTTCTCATGGAAAATACCATGTAAATCCCTCCATTTTAAATGAATTGATTGTTGTTTATAATGCGTTCATTTTGGTGGTTTGGAGACAGAAACCACCTTCACTACTGAGATGGTTCAGAGGATTTGTAGTTCTCGTTTATGGGGAGCCTTTCATATATCAATTACATGGTACAATCATTCACAATACACTTGTGAAGGCATCATATGATTTGACCCATACACATGATGACAACATGATCTCAACTGTTCATTCCGTGGAGATGTCATAGCCTAATAAATACACTCATGAGACACCAACCATTCAAGACAACAACTTGATGTAGAGCAGGTCACAGACACTTTCACAACAAAGATGGACCAGAGAAGGCCTGATCGGAGGTGGAAATGATCCGGACAGTCAGAACCTTAAAATAGTCATATCTGGCAAACCGAGATGAGTTTTTCCACATATTATATATGATTTGGGCAGTACCTGCTTGAGTCAACTAACCTGGCTATGCTGGGTTGCCCATGCCGGATTTGTGAGATTCCATTAGATCCCATAAAATTTCATTTTTACCATTTAGTAAGTTCAAATTGGCATATAACTTTTGATCCTTTGAGTTGTAGAAGTCGTGTCCAAATATGAAAATGGCTTAGAAAAGTTAGAAGAATAACATGGTTAGGACAAATTGGACGCTTACTATTTTTGGCTGAAAACCATGAACTCTAGTAGGAATAGAGATTGTCTATAAATAGTAAGTCACGTTTTTAGGGTGTTCGAGTTGGAGTCTAATTCTAAAACTCCTGTCCTAAGTTTAATTTCTTTACTTAAGTAGTTGCAATTTCATTTTTTAAAATCATCCATCAAGTTATTTCGAGTTTATTAGGAATTATTTATGCTTTTATCCCTGTTAGACTCAAGGAAGAGCTCCGTGGATTCGGAGTAAATCCCCCCCCGAGGAGGACGGCGATCGACCTCATCACGACCCTCCCTACACCACAACTGGTGCGCGGGCCATTTTGCCAGCCAATGACTAGATGACTAAAGATCAATTAAAGAAAGTTTTTGTCATTAGGACATGGCACATCCATAATGGGCAATTAGATAAGCCCTTCTGATGTTTGATGAGTGGGCCTCAACCAGGCTGTCTCACAAGCAGTTGAAAGTAGAATCTAAAAACTCTAGTAGACAAAGTTAGGAAATGTAAAGACAAGATTGCACTTCTTGAGGTTGTATCTGGATGAGGGATGAAATGAGAATTATTAATTTCAACTTTTCATTTTCCAAATTATAGAGAAGCATTTTTTATTTTTATTTTTTATTTTTTTTTTATTTTGAGGGAAACTAAGAAGGGAAGGCCAGACAGCAGCGAAAACAACCCCTCTCCAGTTTGGCATAGTTTTCAGTTGGAATGGAAATTTCGTAATACTGAATTTGGAAGGCTCCACCACTAATGTGCATGGCCCAAGGCCCGAACATGCTAGCCGATTTGGTCAGGTGGGAGTTTGGTGAGGCTGTGACCGTGGGGCCCACTTTGATGTATGTGTTGTATATCCGTTTTTCAAGCTCATTTTAGAGCATGGCCCCAAAATGATAGCTCATTTTTAGCACCCACCATTAAAAACTTACAAGGGCCCACCATAACGTTTATTTGATATCTAACATATTGATAAGATGACACGAACCTGGATGAAGGGAAAACACTAATATCATCTTTATTCAAAATTTTTGTGGCCCACAAGAAGTTTTTATTGGTGGGCATTTAACCATTTCCTATGGTACAGTCCACCTGAGATTTGGATCTGCTTAATTTTTGGGCCCATGCCTTAAAATGAGCTCACAAAACAGATCACAACATGGATATACAACTAGGGCTGAAAGTTGGGTGGGTTCAACCCGACCGACCCGACATTGGGTTGGGCTTGGGCAGGATGTATCGTATTTGGTCTCGAGCTTGGGCCATACAAACACCAACCCGATAAACTTGGGTTGGGCTCCGGTCGAGGTATCAAGTTACCCAACCCAACCTAAACCCAATCAATATATAAGTTCCTTATAAATTAATTATAATTGAGTGTGGATCATCTGTGTTAAAGGCACGGGAAATTCTAATGCCGTTAGGTTTCATGGGTCCAGTCATTTCCAATGACTCAAGCTAACAAGATACACCAAATTTTCTCTCCTTGATACACAATACGACTTTTAAAGGAGTTGTCTTATATTTTAGCTTGTTTGTTTAGAAAAATAAATTTTTTTATGATAAATAACTACATATATAATTAATGAAATTATAAGTACAAAAAATAAGACGTGTATTGAAAATATAATAAACTAACGTAATAATAAAAATATTACCATACAACCCGACCGAGCCCGCTTGGGTTGGGCTTGGGCTGAGAATTCCCAACTTGGGGTTGGGTTGGGATGAGCACCAACCCAACCCGGCCTGCCCGACTTTCAGTCCTATATACAACGCATACATCAAGGTAGGCCCCACAGTCACAGCCAGACGGAACCCGATGTTACCCCGACCTGACTCCCAAAACATGGGTCGATCTACTAACTGGGTTTGCAGCGTGCGCATAAAAGAACGGAGCGATTAAAAAAGTTGAGAAACGATCTCTATTTAAAGTGACATATCTGGTCCATCTAATGACAGGCGAGCCCATGGAATGGATGTACCTGATGGTAAGGGTGGACCCCTTTTACATGCAAGACAATATACCACTTTTTCCTTTTACCTTTACATTTGAGGTGTGTTTACATAAAGTTACAATGTAATTTTATTTCTTATTCCAACCTTCAATCCATGGAGTTGACAAAAATAAATAAATAAAAATATGATCTAGATTCTACTATATATTCAAGAAAGAAGCCAAAGATTTGGACGACTAGAATACGCTAGAAAAAGAGGAATACGAGGGTCCACTTGATGGACAGCTGACATGTTCCACAGTTCTATCACGTTGGCCCTCCACATGGCTTGATCCAGAAAGAGCACACATGGGCCTACTTTACAGTAACCGCAATCCTTCCATCAGCTGGATAACCACTCACTAATATCTCTATGATCGTATCATCGTAGCCATCAAATCCGTGGCTCTTGCAAATCATCCGTTGGAACAATAGTATACGTCAGGAAAAAGGATAAGCCCACTTGGAAGGTTGGATCATCGGATGGAGCAACGGTCCATCTTTTTTATTTTTTAAAACGAACTACATCAACGGTTTGGATCACATGAAGATGGTCCCTTCATTTGCACTGGATATTTGGGTTTGACTCAATAAAATGAGAGATTTGCGAGATGTGCCAACGTGTCAGCAAGATCCAAGCCGTCCATTAAGGGGCTGTAGGTATAGATACCCAGAGGAAAAATAGAATTTCCTCATATGATTAAAAGCCTACAAAGGGAAACCTATTAAATAACTGATCGTCCATCGTGATTCTTATTTTTAAATTATTTAATTATATTCTCGAAATTTTCTTGTTGCTTCCATCCCTTCGTTCCAACGTCACCCATCAACATATTTAGATTTTTTAAAAAAAATAATACAGTATAATAGTAATTTTAACCAATATATTAAAATAAACTAATTTTCCGTACAACTGATTTACACCAAAGCACGGTGCATATTAGTTGTATATTTCACATATGGGTTTCTCCGGAATAAGAACATAGACCATAGACTAGTCCAAGCAACTCTTCATGGCCACCAGGTCAGCCCTACCGTGTGGAAAATGTCAGAAGATAGATAGATGGTTAGACTTCTTATTATTAAGGATGTGTACCGTCCATGTTAACAAAGCATTGATTGGACAGATAGTTTGATCGATTGATGCGGTTTTGAAAGGGGGTCCATTAAATAGAAAGGTAGGCCAGATGAATGGTCCAGATTGAAGTTCTTGACCATCCTTCCGTCCATACAAGTGAAATGATGTGCACCATCTTATTTGAGCATGAGTTGTACGGGAGTGTTGGAGCCAGGACTAAAACAAATGAGAAATAGTAATAAAATGGTTGGTTAGACGGGTGTGTCACGTACAAATAAATAAATCCAACTAGCTTTCTAGAAAACGGGTCCCAACTTGTCTTTGTATTTCACAGCCAGATGATGGGCGTGGACTTATAGACCCAGAGCAGTTAAGCACTGTGTTTTCCTTCATAATTGGCAAGAAAATTTTGAAACAAGCACTGTTCTGTCAAAGGCATTGAAAATAAAGAAGATAGTGGATGTAGTATGCATTATTAGTCAACGAAAAGATAATGTGTAATCCTTATAATCAATCTCTCCACCACTCACATCCCATGCTGTTGTATTCTTTCTAATTGCAACTCTTACTTCAATTCTCTACCGCTGTGGCTTTTGTAATTTATTTCACTATGACAATTACTTTGGGTCTGTTTGATTTGCTGTAATTATTGTGAATTGAAGGTAAAAATATAACAATTATTTTAATTAAAAAAATGTATCCGAAAAAGAGCTGTAATTTTCCAAACCAAGATCAGCCCTACTCAATGGTATAATTGATAATTTCAAACCAAAATTTTGTGGGCTCCACCATGAAATATGTGTTAGATCCATGACATTGGTTCATTTTCTTGGATCATTTTAGGACATGAGCCCATAAATAAGGCTTATCCAAGGCTCAAGTGGACTACACTATAAAAAAACAATAAGGATTGAATGTCTAGCATTGAAAACTTTGGGAGGCCTACAAAAGTTTTGAATCAAGCTGATCATACTTGTGTTTTCACTTAATCCATATCCATTTGACCTATGAACAGGTTGGATCTCAAATAAAATTCATGATGGACCATATGTAAGTTTTCCGGTGGGCGTCGTTATTGCCATTGCTTCCAGTGGTGTGGTCTACTTTAGCTTTTGATCTTCAGTAAAATGATTTGCATGACATACATCTTAGTGGGGCCCACTAAGCTGGACGCAGATGAACTAGCAACCACACCCTGATACATAGCTCAAGTGGTAGACTCGCGAAAGATACTTCGTTTTAACAATGAGGTTTTGGTATCGATCTACGAACAAGGTGAATCACATGAAATTTATTTTCAAATGGACTCATTTTTGGACTCATGCCTTAAAATAATATTTTCAAATGGATGGACGGTGTGGATACAACACATACATCATGGTAGGTCCCACAGAAGTTGTTGACTTAGACATGGCTACTGAAGCTGTAAGTAGCTGATCCACGACCCGCTGAGCATTCCTACGTAAAGACATAAACCTCGTTTTCCGGGTGAGGAGGGAAGAAAAGATGTCAACATCGTACAGACGACTATCCACCGATTTAACCATTACCACTGTAAGTAATAAATGCTAATTTCGGTCAAATCACAAGTAATCAGAGCAAACGGCCTAAATCTCACACTACTCCAGTAAGATGAAACGAACCATTTGGGCCATGTGGGTCCAGGTAATACCCACTCATCATAGATTGGTCATGGGTCGTTTTCCATGCTTCCTCTAAAGATAATCATAATCATTTAAAATTTAAGATCACTTTAGAATTCTGTCCATCATTTGATGGAGTGGGGAGAGGACCGTTTCCAGCAAATCATGCATTGATGGTGGGACCTAACTGTAAACGGTCCCAAGAGTCGAAGATCCCATCCTTGTAATCCTTCCGAGTCGAAGACCCTATCATGACGTCGCCCCAACGAGTCCATTTCATTTGTAATAAAATAAGGTGGCTTGTTGGGAATGACAACCAAATAAATGTGAGGTCCACGGTCGTTGCATAACCTCTTCTTTCAAGTCACCTTAGTAATTAAAATGAATCTACTTCAATATCTCATGATAGCGACTTGCATTTGGAAAGTGAGGCCTGTTAGATTTTTCAGCTTAACCTTAATTACCGTATAAATGGATAATAATTATTTACTTAGGTAATTACTACATCCTTGCCCATGCAGATGCCACTTTTTAACACTTCTACATAGATATTTACAAAATCACTATAAGGTCCATCGTGATGTATGTAATTTATTTACATCGCTCATTTATTATGCTAGTTGAATTTAGAGCATGATAAAAAAAATTGAGGCAAATCTAATGCTCAAGTGGACCATGCTATAGGAAACGATGGAATCGAACGCTTACCCTTAAAAACTTTTTGGGGCCTTTGAAAGTTTATAATCATGCTGATATTTGTGTTTTCCCTATATCCATGTTTATGTGACCCTATGAACGGGTTAAATGATGAAAAAATTTCAATGTAGATCAATGAAGGAAATAACTTTCAACGATGTACGAATTAAAGCTATTATTTCTTTCCATGTAGGCCATTTGAGTATTAGATCTACCTTATTTTTCAAATCATGCCTCAAAATATTCTGATAAAATAGATGAACGGTGAAGATATATCATATACACTACAGTGGGGTCCACTGATTTAAGGCAACACTTTTGTAGGGAATTTCAAGGTGGAATTCCTACCAAATATTCAAAAAAGGTGAAAGAGAAATAATTACTCTTCATGGGGATTTACTTGTATCCTGGAAAATCAAACAGGCCATTACATTGCCATTTGCCAATCCTAGGTGAAGTTCTAATTACATGTACATAATTCGGCCTGTACATGTGCTGGTGGTACCTACCATGGTATTTAAAAAACGAGAATGCAATCGTAGCTGTTGATTCATCATATTTTCATGGGATTGCACACGTGTCAGAGATCAGTCTATCTATAACGTAGATCAGATTTAGCTATGAGGTGGTGTGAGGCATTGACGATGCAGTATATCAGAATTCAGGGTGGTGGGTTCATCCAGCGACCTGCATATTCTCGGTGGATTTGGATCGTCTGATTTTTATTTTTTATTTTTATTTCCAAAAATAAAAATATGAGGCATGTTCAAGGTGTAAAGTACCTATTGAATGGTTTGGATATCTGACATTGTGCCAAGGTAACCAGCCACCACATGAGAGCGGTAATGCGGACCGTGAGAACGATCGTGGCCCCTCTCCACTTCTATATGTGGTGTGGCCCAACAAGTCATGGATTTACTTGATTTTTGAGACCTATGCCCACGATGGAATGGTGCATTTGACTGATGGGATAGATGTTTGAAACGCATCATGATGGGCCCACGCATCATGATGGGCCCATGCGGCACGAACTCATGCGACGGACCTATATATATATGGAAGGTACTATGCACTCGACCTCACGGGTCCGTCCCAAGAGGTTGAGCTGTGTGGGCCCCACCATGATGCGTTTCGAACATCTACCCCATTAGTCAAATGCACCATTCCATTGTGGCCTGGGTCTTAAAAATCAAGTCAAACTGTGACTTTTGTGGGCCGCACCACACAGAAGTTCAGAGGGGCCTTGCACCATTAAAACATTCATAATCATTTTTTAGGCCCTCCAAGATGTGTTTTGCAAATCCAGCCCATCCATTATATGTGTCCCACTAGGATGAGGGCTCATACCAAGTTTCAGCAGCATTCAAAACTCAAGTGGGCCCCACCAAGTGCTTTTATATATTTTAACAGTGTCTTCACATGATTTTAGATGATATGGCCCACCTGAGTTCCATATATGGCTGATTTTTTGGGATATCTCATAATTTAAAGGGAACCCATTAAATGCACTGTGTTGATGGTCGACATGCATCATGATGGGCCCCACACAACTCGACCTCACGGGAGCTTAATGTGAGATCGAGCGCATATATATATATATATATATATATATATATATATATATATAAACCAATTAAACCACACTTTATAGTAGTGTTGGCCCAACCATACGGATCACTTCGTTAAAAAATCGGCTCCATATGCTCATTCGGCAGACCACAAAATAAGAAACAATATCCACTCGTTGATGAATAGAAAATTATAAGTGTCGCTCATTTGAAAAGTGGCTGTGGCTGATTTTTTTTCTTAAGACAGTGCTCAAGAATACGGCCAACCTATTAGACAGGATCAATGTTGCACATGCATTATAGATTGGGAAGTAATTTGTTAGATGTTATGCTTTGTGTGTGTGTGTATATATATATATATATATATATATATATATATATATATATATATAGTTCATATGTGCACTAGCTCTCACAAAAACTCATGGAAATTTGTTTTTAACTCATCTCACGTAAAATGAGCTGAAATTCTGAACAGTTCACTTGATGGAGCACTTCAGTAGACGAGTTATATGTTGCAATACATCACAAGTAGGAAGTATTTTGCCATATATTGTGTGTATTGAAATGCTGAACGGGACACCAATTCTTACAAGAACCCATGACAACTTTTTTAGAATTCATGACCCAACGTAAAATGAGTACAAAATCTGAACAATCAACCAACGTGATGTATCACCTCGTGTGATCCTTGAAGCCTAAATTTCATGTTGATCTAAAACTTTAGTGGGCCATAAAAAAAAGGAACCGTTTCATCCTTATATTTGTCTTTCTTTTGTCATAGCCCAATAAAATCTTGGGTCAAAGTAAAAGTTGAGCTTTAAAGATTTCATTCAATGCCGTATCATATAAAGTATTTAGATTTTGAGCTCATACCACAAGAGATAATTCTCTAAAAGTTCTCGCAGAACTAGTGAAAATTGGTGCGCATGTGACTTATATATATATATATATATATATATATATATATATATATATATATATATATATATATATATATATATATATATATATATTGTGTGTAGCTCCACATCATGCTATCTGCATAGCATAGTTAGAAAAATTGAGCCAACTGGCACCTTTTTTCCTCACCAGTAACTACTACGTGATGCTAATAGCTGGATTTCAATAAAATGTGGAATCCGGCTATATTGATAATAACCGTTTTGGCATAGTTGGACTTTAAGAAAAATGTGAAATCCAGCTACTTTGATACTAACGGTCTTAGCATGCATTGCGTGGTTACTTTGAGGTACGGAAAGCCTATCCACACTACCATTCATCACGTGCTCATGTGGACCACATCACAGGGAATAGTTAGGTAAGCACCGTAGTGTAGTGTAGTGTAGATGTATAACATCCAATCTAGTCATTTAAAGCACCCTAATGGATAAGGGGATTTCCTAAAATTACACCCTTTCAAATTAAAATAAGCCACACCACCTGATAACAGGGATTTTTGGCATTACTATACATTGTTCCCTATGGCTTGCCTCACCTGAGTTTTGGATCGGTTTATTTCTTTGGATCATTGGTTAAATATGAGACAGAGCACTTCATGGACAAGGTAGATCATTCACAGTTAGTTATGGACCTCATGTGTGATGCCTACTGAAGTGCCCACATGCCTAACAAGTTTAAAATAACCTTGCGTGTTTGGGTTCTAAATACCACATTTAAGAGACAAACTGGCACAAAATTCTTATATTATTATTAAACAAAATCTTGTGCATAAATTGCTAAAGGATTTTGTTAATTAACTTTCATTTAAAACAAGATAGCAAATACTTTAATAAACATTTTAAAAAATCTCTTTCTTTTTTATTTTCCTCTTATATAAGGTACAACGGCTTTTGCATCACCATTATTATCAAGGACTAATCATTGCGAGGTCTCTATACCGGACAAAGTTATTAAGGAGGGTTGATTGTTTAACCATTTTCTCATTAGATAAATACATCGAGAGTTTGTTCGTGTCATCACCATAAGAGTAGTGTGATTGGTTACTTAGTTCAAATTAACTTTTGCTAAATTGAAATTCACACGATCAAACACCTGATATGCCACTAACGACATGCATGTAATGTGTTAGGTGCATAGGGTGATTATGAAACTTCCAATGTTGATAAGGAACGTTACAACAACAACAGCAAAAATGTGAGGGTTGATATACATGCACTAAGAAAATTATGTGGATCATAGTCTCTTGTTGCATGACAATTAAGACCGTCCAAATCCTTAAATCAAGAATGAAATATGACAAAAAAATTGCCCTTGGTTATGACCCATGAGGAAGTATTAATATTAAATGTTTTGTACCATCCTAAGTAGGCTTACATTGATTGGTACTGTCATTGTTATCACTGTTAAAAATCATATATCTATTGTAATGACATCTATAGTATTCATAACATAATCTTATCTAATCTTATCTAACAAGGGCATCCACTTTGTCGAGGGCCTTGCACAAAACTTTAGGATCTAGCCCTTCAGAACAAACCAGAATTATGGGATAATAATAGCAATGAAATAAATCAAAGCAATAATCACACATCACACAAAAGATTTTTACATGGAAAACCCTGAAAGAGGTAAAAACCACGGGACCTCATCCAGATCAACAATCCACTATGAAGTAGAACGTTACAACCTTCTTCACTCTCGCAAGAGCGGATAAACAATAAGAGAATAAAAAGAAAACTGAGAGATCTCACCGATCACGAGGACGTAGAAGCGCTGAGACGATGACTCCTTTCTACAAGCTTCCTCTCTCTCTTTTCTATCTCTCTCTCTCACACCCTAAGCCCTTTTAGGAAACCCTCTTATGCTTTTCTTCACACAACATAATCCCCTAAAAAATTCTAGGAACTCCTTTTTATAGTTTTAGGAGACTCCTTTCCGCATCCTTGTTGCGAAAGGATTCAAAACAGTAATTTCGAGCAAAAACTGCATAACCTAGGACTGGTCCTAAAAATTTTAGGACTGGTCCTACCCACCTACGACTGGTCGTAACTCACCTACGACTGGTCGTAGCTCACCCACAACTGGTCGTAGACCGCGAAGAAAATTAGCAACAACTCCCTAGACTTTGAGTTATGTCAGGGCTTGAACCTACGACTGGTTGAGCGCCTCCCACGACCGGTCGAAGACCACTTACGACCGGTCGAGCAGCGCTATGAAATCCTCCGAAATTTCAACCACTGCACCGTCTCTCCTATGAACTAAGGAGGAAAACCCCATCAAATCTCTCCTTTTCTGACTCAGGAGAAATTCACCTTCTTCAAGCCAGCTAGGTTTCTACAAACCTCAAACTTGCCCTTGAGCAAAGCCTTGGTCATCATGTTTGACCCATTATTGTCCGTGTGGACTTTTTCAAGCTGTAACACCTTCTGTTCCAAAGTATCCCTGATCCAGTGATACCGAATCTCTATGTGCTTCGACTTGGAGTGCTGACTTAGATTCTTGCTCAAGTGTATAACACTTTTACTATCGTAATAGACCACGTACTCCTCCTGCTTCGGGCTACGTTCCTGTAGGAACCTCTTCATCCAAAGCATCTCTTTACATGCCTCAGTGACTGCAATATATTCGGCCTCTGTAGTCGACAATGCTACGACCTTCTGTAGCTTGCTCTGCCAAAAAACCGCTCTCCCTGCAAACGTGAACATGAACCCCGATGTAGACTTCCTAGAGTCTATGTCTCCTGCCATATCTACATCTGTGTAGCCATCTAACACAGATTTACCGTCACCATAGCATAGGCTCAACCTGGATGAGCCTCTTAGATACCGCAATATCCACTTCATCGCTACCAAATGTTCTTTGTCAGGATTGGCAAGATACCGGCTGACAATACCAACCGCATATGCTATGTCTAGGCATGTACACACCATAGCATGTATCAAACTTCATACGGTTGACGCGTAGGGTATCTTCTGGATCTCTTCCACCTCCACCTCTGCCTTCGTCTTGGGACACTGTCTGTCGCCCAATCTGAAGTGACCATCCAGTGGAGTGCTGACCGACTTTGCTGATTTATATTGAACCGCTCTAGGACTTTCTCAATATACTTCTCTTGTGATAGCCAAAGCTTCCTACTGCTTCTGTCATGAGTTATCTCCATTCCTAGGATTTGTTTAGCCGGCCCAAGTCTTTCATCGTAAAAGACTTGCCCAACTCCTGTTTCAGCCTGTCGATCTTCTTGATGTCTTTTCCTATGAGAACATGTCATCAACGTATAAGAGCAGAACTATGAAATCACCATCTGAGAACTTGCCCGTGAACACACAGTGGTCCGACTCCGTTCTGTCATACCCCTGTTGTAACATGAACGAATCGAGCTTCTTGTACCATTGTCGTGGAGCTTGTTTCAGCCCATACAAGCCCTTCCTCAGCCTATACATCATATGTTCCTTACCCTTGACTTTGAATGTAAGACCCGTATCTTAGTTCGTACCGTTCTATAGGCTTCCGCGGTCTTACCAATCGAATCCCTGCAACCTTCGACCATTAACCGATATTCACGTGTGACCCTGATTCATATGCCGTCAACCTGTATCGACTTAACCCAAGACCATTACCATAGTGACCGCGCCATCGCTACGGTTCCGATGCCGCGACTTGCGCTCCGAGGCAATACCCTGGTCAAGGGATGTGGGCCAACGTTCAGTGCGAGAAAAACGCCGCGGGTTGCGAAATGCAAGAGAATCTTTACGAAGTGTCACATCAATCCCATCAATCAATCAATCTCATCACATCACATGTCAAGTACACATCACCTTTCACCCATTCCCAAGCAACCACAAAAGTAAAAAAAAGTCTTACAAGCCCATGCTTTTCTTACACAAAAGGCCACAAAAGTCAAGGATTTCTTACAAACCCATCACTCACCACATCCATCACCCATCACTCACTCTCTCTCTCCCTTTACAACTCTTCTCTCTTTCTCATTTTTAAATCTCCCAAGCAAAAAAAATCTCACTTATGAGCCTCTCCCTCTCTTCCAAAAACTCTAAGTGTGGCCCACCTCTCCATCCCAAGATCTCTCATCCTAGCCATCCATTTCTCATCTCCTCCATTGAAATCGAAGCTAAGGTGCTAAGGAACCCATAGGAGCAAGAAGATCGGACGGTGGGTGCTAGATAATAGTAGTTTTGCATGTTTTAAAGATGGGCCAAGTAAGACGAACCAATCAATGGTTTGGATCTTACTTGGGACCCTAAGATGTGGCCGATAGGCACTTTGATCATCATGATCATCCATGATGGGGCCATTCTCCATGGACCCCATCATGATGTTTATTTCATTACATTTAAAGGTCATCTAGACCGTTCATATTGGTGGAGAAAGGATCTCCACCGTTGAATTCGATTTTTGTTAGTTCCATGTGTAAGGGGACCCATTTTATTGTATGATCTTTTACAAGGGAGGGCTCATAGTGGCGGAGCCCTCCATCACAAGCGTGTCCCACTCTCCATCTCTCTCTCCCTTTTTATTTCATTTTTTTTATGAGATTATGATAAGGTTTTGTGGCCTATCCGAGTGGACCCCACCATGAGGCATGTACTCTATCCAAGCCATCTTCAAGTGGAGCCCACCTTATATATTGTACCCACATCATCCATCAGTGGTGGTCCACCTCAACAAGGCCCACCTCAATGTATGTGATATGGTCCAGGGACGCTGGACGTTCCCTGGACACTAGAAGAAGAAAAAAAGAAGAAAGAAAGAAAAGAGAGTTTTTATTTTGGGTGGACTGCTTGTATAGGCCTCACCTTGATGTATGAGTATGATCCAGGCCGTCCATCTCCTTCTTTGGGTCGTTTTAGGCGTTGAGCCAAGTGATGGGGCTGTTTGGAAGGTCTGGTGGGCCATAACATTAGAGATTTACACCCTTACCATTCAAAGATCTTTATTTTATTTTATTTTATTTTCTAAACACAAAAATTACTCTACATTAGACTCGTTAGATTTGTTCCAAGCCGAGGAAGACAATGGGTGGGGTGGATCCAGTTGATGCGGGCCCCAGATGTGAAAAACCCTAAAAAAATGGGTTTTCATTTTTAAAAAAAAAAATAGCAAAGAGGCAAAGCCTTTGTCTCTGACATGCAGCAGCAGCCCGCTGCTGCGTGCAGCGGGCGGGCGGGCCAGTGTCCCCCGTCCCTGTCGTGGGCCCCACCATGATGTATATGTAATCTCCACGCCGTTCATAATGTGGGCCACCCCCTGAGGTGGGCCCCCTCCAAAAATGGGCCTCATCCAATGCTCAGGTGGCCCACATCATAGGAGACAGTGTGATTGAATGTCTATCATTGGAACCCTTCTATGGGCCACAGAAGTTTTAGATCAAGATGAAATTTGTGTTTTTCCTTCACCCGGGCCCGTGTGACCTCATGAACGGTTTGAATGGTGCTTAAACATTACAGTGGGCCCCACATGGGAACCCACAGTGATGTACGTGTCTTATATCCCCCGTCCAGGTGGACGGTGGAAGCCCACCATGATGTTTGTGCTACTCTCACCGTCCAGCGGACGGTGGAGCTGGAGCCACGGTGGTGTGTGTGCATGCGTGCACGCGTGTGTGAGTGTGGCAGTGTGTGCGCGTGTGTGTGTTGTATGCATGTGTGCAGCGTGTGTGTGTGTGTGTGTGTGTGTGTGTGTGTGTGTATATTATGTATAATATTATATTATACATAATGCTGTATATATTATATATATAATTTGTATATTATATTCTTGATGTTGGGCCTTCTTGTAGGCCCCCACCCTTGGTGTAGGTGCTACATCTGATCTGCCAATCCATTTTAAAAAGCTCATTTTATGAAATGAGTTAAAGAATGGGCCAGATCCATAGTCCGAGTGGACCCCATCTTAACATGTTATAAGGTCCATGGGATTAGGCCCATTTGATACATTTCAAGGCCTATGGGTTTAGACCCATTTGATTTATATAAGGCCTATAGGATTAGGCACATTTGATATGTATGAAACCCATGGGACTGGACCCACTTTGATGTATTCCAAGGCCTATGGGATTAGGCCCATTTGATAGGTAAGGCCCAGTTGGTGTGGCCCATTTGATATATATAAGGCATATGGGTCGAGAACCATTTGATGTAGTCTAAGGCCCACGGTTATGACCCATTGTAATGCACATAAGGCTCATTGGAGTGGTCCATTTATGTGGCTTATTTGATGAGTAAAATGCCAATATGATATGGCCCATTTGATGTATTTAAGGCCCAATGGGATGTACCTAAGGTCCATTGCAATGTGTGAGCCCAACACGGATTATGTAACGATGTTTGCGACGATCGTACCTTGGGAGAAATGTTGCTTTGACGTCCACATTGTAAGTGTAATGTTAGTTGGATGTCCACATTATGACTCTCCCTGGGTCCCCTTTGATAAGCAGTATTTGTTGTGTATAGGCCATCTAGGCCCATCTGCGTTGTAAGAATGGTTCATCACTTATTTATATGTTTAGTATAGTTTCATGACTCATGATCATACGCATCATATGTATGCTTGATATGAGAATTGACTGATCATAGCATATGCCTTCAGACAGATTGTTTATAGGCTTCCGGTTAAGTTGTGTTGCCCTACATGAGCGCACGATATGTGCAGGATTTGTTGCATGACTGGATAACGTGATTCATGCATTTCGCACTTGTGTGACATGGTTATTGTACGTCCTAACGACATCGGGGCCATAGCCTCCACAGACATATCGTGGTTGGCAGGATTGGATACCGAAAATCTCGTTCTACATGGGGTGTTATAGATATCCCTGGGTGAAAGTCCCTAAACTCTTATGGTACCAAGAGGTTGCTCCAACGTCTAAACCGAGTGGGTAGATGAGTGTTGAGTACCGATTACCAAATAGTTACCCTCTCCACTGTGTCGTGGTCAGTTGGAAGGGGGTGCGGCCTTACCTGCCTGAGAGTAGGGGGCAAAAACTAGGCTGAGTTTGACCAGCTCGAGGAATGAGTCCGCTATCGACGAGTCGAGCCCGATATTGGCCGATGGATAGTGAGGTCTCTTTCACTTACCTTATTACGCGCGATGTAGCGGCGATCTGGTTTAAAGTATACTAAACCCCGGTGATATCCCAGAGTTGAGGTATATTGACATGTGGACTTAGATGAGGATTGTATGCTTGACTTGCATCTTACATCGCACAGTCTTGGTATGGCTCATGATATTTATGGATCCATCTGCATATTCTGCATTACTCTGATACTGCATGATCATATTACTACCTTGCACACACACTTTCACCACCTCTAAGCTTTCTATAAGCTTATGCACGACTGTTGCGTGCAGGTGATGTTAGGGCGCAGCAACGCTGAGGCAGGAGTGCTTTGTAGATTATCTTGGAGTTTTGTTCATCATCACTGTATTTCCCTTCATGCACATTGTACTCGTAAAGTTTTTAATCATAGTGGAAATGTAATGGAGTTTTTTGTTGTTGTTTGTGAGTTATGCCTTTGGTTATACTTATTACGAATCAAACTGACGTTCAAAATTCTTCTCGTAGCATCCCAGGATCGAAACCTAGCAAATGGGCGGTAGGAGCCGAGAATGAGGTACTATGAAGGCTGTCGGCGCTGGATTCGGCGATCGAGAATTTTGTTAGCCCGGTTTCCGAGTTTAGGGCGTGACATCGAACCCCTCTGGTTGGTGCATGTAGATCTCTTCTTCTAAGTCACCATGGAGGAATGCAGTTTTAACATCTAACTGTTCTATTTCCAGATCCATGCTAGCTGCCAACCCAAGCAATACCCTTATGGATGTCATCTTCACCATTGGTGAGAATATCTCCTCGAAGTCTATGCCTTTCCTCTGACCAAACCCTTTCACCACAAGTTTGGCCTTGAACCTCGTCTGTGAATTCTTCTGTTCAATTTTCTTTCTAAACACTCACTTGTTGCTCAGAGCTTTCTTGTCCTTAGGTAGTTTCACCATGTCATAGGTGTGGTTCTTATGCAAGGATTTCATCTCCTCTTACATAGCTTTCAACAACTTCCCCTTATGCTCGTCGGCTAGGGCCTCAGAATAATCTTCTGGCTCTCTCCCATCGGTTAGCATAATGTACTCATGCAGTGAGTACCTCTTGGACGGCTGTCTGTTCCTATATGACCTCCTCACCTGTGGCTCAACAGGTGGATCAAGTGGGGGCTGCTCCCCCGGTACATCTTTTATAAGAACTCTCTCGTCCTCTACACCTTGCTGTACTCCCCCGTCATCAGGCACCACGGGAGGAATAACTGGATCCATGTCCTCTAGCTCACTTGAACTAGGCTGATTCTTCTCTGGCTTACCAATGTCTTTTATACACTGATCTTCAAAGAAAACCACATCTCTGCTCCTGACGAGCTTCTTCTCGGTTGGATCCCACAATCTGTAACCAAACTTTTCATCACCGTACCCTAGGAACACATACTGTCTGATCTTCATATTGAGCTTGGACCTCTCGTCCCTTGGTACGTGAACTAATGCCCTGCATCCAAACACCCTGAGATGACTGTACGATGGATCCTGTCCAGTCCACACCTTCTTAGGTACTTCTTCATTCAACGGGGCTAATGAAGACTTGTTTATCAGATACACCGCCGTGTGCATTGCTTCTCCCCAGAACGTCTTGGACAACTTCGTATGGGATATCATGCATCTGATTCTCTCAACAACGGTGCGATTCATTCGCTCAGCAATACCATTATGTTGAGGGGTCTTGGGAACCGTCTATTCATGTCGTATACCCAGGGACTTACAGTACTTATGAAAGTCACCGATGTATTCACTACCATTATCAGTGCGGATGCACTTCAATGATCTACCTGTCTCTCTCTCGACCATAGCATGAAACAACTTAAACACACCAAAGACCTCGTCCTTAAATTTCAATGCATAAACCCAAACCCTCCTAGATGCATCATCTATAAAAATAACAAAATACAATGCCCCACCCAAGATTTTTGTCCTCATAGGACCACAAATATCAGAATAAACCAAATCTAATGCATGCACTTTATTAACATGATAAGCAATTTTAACGAATGAAACTCTATATTGTTTCTCTGATAAACAATCAAGACAAGTTTTGAGAGGTATACCTATCACGTCTGGAAGGAACCGCTTTCTTGCTAGTAACTGAAGCCCTTTTTCACTCATGTGGCCTAGACGTCTGTGCCACATGTCAATAGTTGAATTTTTCGCTGCGTTCAACCCACCCTTGCATACACTGACACTTGCCTTGTACAGGGTGCAACACTTCTTTCCTCTAGCTGCAATCAACGAACCCTTGATGAGCTTCCAGTGCCCACCAGCAAACCGGCTTTCATAGCCATTATCATCTAACCTTCCCGTCGACATCAAGTTGAGGCGAAGGTCTGGGATATGCCTCATATCCATAATAATCAATGTGCAACCCACATCAGTCTTCACACAAATATCACCGACCCCTACGATCTTCGATACGTCAAAATTTTTCATCTTCACAGTTCCATAGTCACCTGACTTGTAGCTTGTGAAGAAATCTCTGCGTGGAGTTGTATGAAAAGAATATCCTGAGTCAATCACCCAGTCGGTGTCCTAACTTATAGCCGTGAGACATATATCATGATCTGCAGAAAGAATAATAACAATGTCGCCATCTGAAGCGACCGCAGTAGAATCTAATTTATCTTTCTTATCATTTCCTTTTCCTTTCTTGTCGTTCTTATTCTTACGACATTCATGCTTGTAGTGGCCCTTCTTTTCACAATTCCAGCATTCAACATCTTTTCTGTTACTCGACTTGCCTCTTGATTTATCTCGGACCTTCTCGCCCTTCCTGTTCTTTCCTCTCCCCCATTCCTGTGCCACAAGTGCCTCTTGCTGAGTAGACCCCTGAGACTTCCTCCTTGTCTCTTCATTAAAGAGACAGCTAGTAACCTGTTTCATGGATACCTTTCCGTCTGGCGCGGAGTTACTTAGAGACACTACCAATGTCTCCCAACTGTTAGGCAATGAACTAAGCAATAGTAAAGCCTGCAATTCATCATCCATGACCATCTTCATAGAGGAGAGTTAGTTCACTATATTGCTGACCTCATTCATGTGCTCGCCCGCAGAACCACCATCCTTGAACTTGAGATTCACAAGTCACCTTATCAGAAAAATCTTATTACCAGCTGTCTTCCTCTCATACAGTCATTGTAGTTTCAATCATAGGCTAGCGGCTAAGGTTTCCGTAGACACATAGTGGAATACAGAATCATCCAGCCATTGTTTAATAAACCCCACCACCTTGCGGTCTAACTTTTTTCAATCATCATCAGACATATCTTTAGATTTTGCTGATATGCCTAAAATTGGAGAATATAGATCCTTGTAATAAAGCAAACCCTCCATCTTAGCCTTCCATATGGTCCAGTTAGAACCATTGAGGCTGATCATCCTTGATAAGCCACCTTCCATAATTCCAAACCAATCCTACCCATTCAATGAACGTAGCGCTCTGACACCACTTTGTTGGGGGCCTTACACAAAGCTTTAGGATCTAGCCCTCCAAAACAAATCAGAATTATGAGATAATAATAGCAATGAAATAAATCAAAGCAACAATCATATACCACACAAGAGATTTTTACGTGGAAAACCCTCAAAGAGGTAAAAACCACGGGACTTCGTCCAGATCAACAATCCACTCTAAAGTAAAACGTTACAACCTTCTTCACTCTCGCATGAGCGGATAAACAATAAGAAAATAAAAAGAAAATTGAGAGATCTCACCGATCACGAGGACGTAGAAGCGCTGAGACGATGGCTCCCTTCCACAAGCTTCTTCTCTCTCTCACACCCTAAGCCCTTTTAGGAAACCCTCTTGTGCTTTTCTTCACACAACATAATCCTCTAGAAAACCCTAAGAACCCCTTTTTATAGTTTTAGGAAACTCTTTTCTTCATCCCTGTTGCGAAAGGACTCAAAACTGCAATTTCGCACAAAAACTGCATAACCTAGGACTGGTCCTATAAATTTCAGGACTGGTCCTAGCCGCCTACGACTGGTCATAGCTCACCTATGACTGGTCGTAGCTCACCCACGACTGATCGTAGACCGCAGAGAAAATTAGCAACAACTCGCCGGACTTTGAGTCGTGTCAGGGCTCGAACCTACGACCGGTCAAGCGCCTCACATGACCGGTCGAAGACCACCTACGACCGGTCAAGCAGCGCGATGAAACCCTCTGAAATTTCAACCACTGCACCGTTTCTCCTCTGAACTGAGGAGGAAAACCCCATCACACATGACTGGACAATGGGCACCAAATACACCCTGGTTAGTTGAGAAATTGTAACTTACAAAGCACTTGTTTCACATGAGTGAATCATTGACCTGGACAGTTGATCACATTGGTACCACCACAAATGTATAGAACTCTTCAAGATGGGAAGATCCTTGTCGTTGAAATTTTTTCATTCTTTGGCCACTCTCCATCCGTGCCTTAACCATTTATTTATAGGCCACTGATCAAGGGCTAAATCATTATGAGAGATCAAAAATAGGGACCAAAAGATAAACTATGGTGGTACACTCCCAGGAGTTTCAACTCCCGGTCAAGGGTTCGAGTACCCATAAGTGGTGAAATTCCACCAGCATGAGTTTGTGGGGGCGTGTGTTAAAAAAAAAAAAAAAAAAACATTTGTATAAACGATGCATCAAACCTTATAATCCTTTCAGCTGGTAAAATGTCCTTATTCATTAATAATATATTTATTTTTCCCTCATTTGAATTGGGTATTTAAGTGACCGGCCCGGGTTTAAGGCTCCTCCTGCTATTTGTACATAGCTCCATCCTTTCCAATCATTCGTGGACTCACGCGTATAGCATAAAAATCATAAATGATTTTTTCTTTTAAAAAAAAAGCCTGCGTGACTGTCCATTGCCATCACAAGAAATAAAAAATACCCTTTTTCAAATGGAGAAAAACATGAAAATAAAAAACATTGAATGACATTCCACCCCAATCCAAAACTTGTATCCATTGCAGATGGACCATGGTCCAACACTCATACCAAAATGGCCATAAAACGGATGGATGATATGAAAATTAGAAAATGGGGCCATTCAACCAACAAATCTCCATTGATCTTAACGGTCCGATTGACTTCCAGCACACGATTTTTACAGTCTAGATTGTTCTATTTTTGCCACGTGGCTATGTGGCGCCATACCTCTCTCACGTGGAAGCTCGTCCAACGTCAGGCCATTATACTCGTGACGTGTACATGGGGCTTAGCTGCTCCACCAGCGTCTTAAATTACTGCAAGAAAAACTTTGATACTCTGAAGGTGTGTGATGGATGATACGCAGACACTTACAATTATTTACGAATTGCATACTTGGAATAACAGTAATCCAAAATGAACCGTCCAAATTAGGTTACTAAGCTTAGATGGATCAATAATATTAAAAAAGTATTGCTTGATTATCTCACCATCTCATGGTTGGACATTTATTGGACATATTAAAAAAGTATTGCTTGATTATTTCACCCAACATTTCTCCACGAATCAGAAGCGAATAATAATAAAATAATTTTATTTCGATCTTATGACTTAGCTAAGTTGGTTTCTACATGTTATCCGGTTTAATTTGAGTTAATATATCCCACCTTCACAAATTCTGAGTGCATGACCATCAAGTATCATACTCTGCCAGAGTATAAAATAAGCCCCAATCACTCCACCTGAAAACCGCGTGATACCGACACTCAACCATAGAATTCTTCAAGAAAACATTATCCAATACATGCACTATCAAAATCCTACTGTACAATATCCATGCTTATGAATAAATCTGAACCGTCCAAACTGAATATAACCCACGAATTGTGTATTTAAATATTAATGGTTGGAAAAAACATGATGAATGATTAGAAGGCGTTTTCTGTTGAATTTGGACTGATCATCATTCATACAATTCTCATTTCGAAGAATCTGTTTTATAATTCAAGTTAATCTTCCAATATATTTTTTAATGATCTATACGCAATGGATTCACAATTTGGACGGTTCAGATTCAGATAAATGTACGCTTCGTGTACAGTGCTGCTTGCATGAGTATCATTCATCGTACTCTGCTAGCGCATCCAACATTAACGCAATTTTACTTCTCCCAGCTTGAATTGGTTCCGATTTTTGCTACCGGAATTTGACGCCTCGACGCTCCTCTTTCATTAATAAAGGGACTGGAATCGTCAGGAACACATGTTTCTCACCAGCGCATGAAATACCCAAGCTCCGTGGAATCCACTATATTGCATATGTAAAATCAAATCCATTCATTAGGTGAGAATCATCATTTGAACCGTACATACAGAAGATAAGATGGATTAAAATTTCATATGGGCCACACAACTCAAAAAAAAAAAAAAAAAAAAAAAAAAATTTCTTCTAAAAGTAACAAGCTCACACGGTGTGGCCCACGTGAGTTTTTTTTAGGCCAATTTTTTTTTTTCCAGGCCTGATGAAAGAAACGTCCTAACATGTGGGCCCCACACCTTATAGGTGGGGGTAGAGAATTTACAGACAGAAGATGGTGGCCCCACAGGCGTGGGCTGGGTAAAATAGGTGGCGTTCCTGTACTCAATAACACTTTTTGGAGGCTGGTACATCTGCCACTGCTTGTAAAATAAGCTTATTCAACGACTGCTTCTCATGGCCCCACAAGTTTTACGTGTACCATTCAACCTGTACAGGCGAGTTGGCCTACCATGAAATTTGGAATACTCAAAAACATGCCCATCGAACCGACACATGTACCACCACATGAATTGGAAGGTTTTTGGATGGCTGTCTATTGTTTTCTTTGGTGCAGCCTACTAAAAGATTTTATAAGCTTGATTTTTTAAGAATTCCATCAAGTGATCCGTTGATTAGATGAGACATACACAACATTGTTGTAGGCCATCACTTGAATGCGAAGATTATATATATGCACACACTCTATGAGGCCGATCTCATGGAAACTGGACAAATGGTTGAGCTATGTGAGCCCACTATGATATGTGCCAAACATCAACATTGTGCATTTGATGGGTCACTTTAGTTAATGGGATGTCTAAAATTTCAGCCAATAAACTTTGATGGGCAATACCATTTAAAATCATTTATTAACATGCCTAAAACATACAAAAAGCACTTTGTATGGGCCACCTGAGTTTTGGATGCAGCTGAGACTTGGTCTAACCCTTCATCCAAGTGGAACACACATTGGATGAGGCTGGATTTGTGAACCACATCTCTGTGGGTCTAAAAAAAGATTATGAATCTTTTAATGGGAAGGTAACTCCTCTCAGTTGTTGTATGTAGTGTGGCGCACCCAAGTCATGGATTGACTTGTTTTTTAAGCCCTTGGCCCATTATAAAATGTTTCATCTAATTGATGGGGTAGATGTTCAACACACATCATGGTGGGCCACATAGCTCGGTCTCACAGGAAGTTCTCTATGCATATATACACTTCTTTATTAATTTTTTTGGTTGTCCACTTCGCAGGTGGATTTTTGGTGCTACGTCTTTTGGACCATACAAGTTGTAAGTCTAACATAATTAGAAGGAGAATAAAAGGAAGCATCTCGTGGGACCCGCTGATTACCCAAAACTTGTTTGACCGGGATATCATAACCCATCTAATAAAGGGACCGTTTCTCATAGAAAAATGAACGGATGTTGAATTTTGTTTTTAGTGCTTGTATGCCACCAATTTAAAGGACGAGCCAGCATCCTTCAATACTGTGATATTCGGAAAAAATGACACGATCAAGCAATCCTAACCATGCAATAGGTGTCACTTAAATGGATGGTTAAAAGTGAGAGATCGAGTATTGGAACTCAGGAGTAAAAATAAAATGGGGACGGCCAGCGACTTGGACGGTCCAGAAATCTATTGCTTATTTATAAAGTGTACGAGTCACCACTTATTAAAACGGTGACTCTTGCCGACACTCCAAGAACTCAGAATCTCCTCAATACTTGAAAAATAATTTTAGAAAGGCCCATGTAGTTTCCTCTCAGTGTACACGTGGCAAATGGGTTTTTGCTACGGTGCACTGCCACGTGTGGGGGTAGGCCATATTCCCAAAATCTGGGGTATTAGACTGACTTAGCCATCCGATCGATAAGTGGCCTACAAAATGAACGGATAAGACTGTGATCTGCATAAATCTCTGTATAATTCACATTAACCAGATGATCATATCATCCAAATCGTTGAAAATTTTGTTATATAGCCATCCAAATGGTGGCCCGCTGGATTCACTGTCACGATCACCTTATATATTTTCCACTTATCTAGCGAATGTGGAGAAAGTGCATAGATATTTTATACAGAGTCATGCATCTTATCATTAATCCTCGTTTCTTTTATGGGCCCTCAGCGTATGGTGCTATTGCCTTCGTATGCAGACTGGGCAGATTCGTATGGTGGCTTTGGAAAGTTTGGGAAATGGTGGTAATCCATCCTCCTCTCATCTTATATATGTATACATCTATCCAGACCATCCAAATCGTGGGTCTCATGGTGTATAGACATATCTCTAAAATACAATGATGAAGCAATCCTAACCATCTATTCAAATGAATGGTTATGAATATAATATTAAGCACTCCAGATTCGAAGTTAAAAATGAGAGGGTTAATATTATCATCTCAGAGAAAACTTTTGGGTTATGTATCATCCACTGCTGGGTCAGTGAGTTGGACCGTTGGGATTGTTGTACAATGATGCCATGTTTGTGGTTAGAGAACCTCCATGATTTTTGAAAGTTGTGCAAATGAACAAATGAGTCCAGCAGTTAAAGGCCCTGTCTGTCCAGACATATACATAACTTTACAGAAACAGGGGAGGAGACGAGTACGCGCACTAGCGCGGCTCTTTTCTTCGAGCTCCGCTCGCTGTTTTTCAGCCACTCAGATTGCATTATGCAGATGTTAATGCCACTGATAGACGCGGTATTTCATCTAGTAAATTCAGAAAAAATTTAGTGGATTGCTAAACAATTTTGGAGGATCCTACTTAATTACATTGAATGATCTTTGATGTTGTAGACTAGTCTGCAATGGCTGCGATGCCATTGAATGTCACATCAAAGACGCATGTAAAATTGTGAAAGTGCATAATTTGTTTTTTATTTAGGTTTGGTATTATATATACCGGGTATAATTGAGAGTAGGGTAATGATTATGAGATTAGCTAGGAATTCAAATGAGATTTGAGGAATTATTTGAACCGGTAAGATCATTTATCTTTTGTAATATTTATTAATATAGTGAAGAATTATATTTATTATTCAAGTACTAAACATATTGATGTGTGACATCATTTTATCAGATAAGTGTTTGAGGAAGGATGCGTGACTTTTTAGAAAATATATACAAACGTGAATCTTATCGACATACTTACGAATGTAGTCCCACGGAGAAGTTCAAGTTTTGTGTAACTTTTTTAGACTCGGTGAAGACTTAATGAGAATGAGGTATGCACGAGAAGCGATGACAAAGTTATAATGGAAGGTAATTAGAGATGATGATGATAAATGAGCAATGGAGAATCAAGATTGAAGATGTGGTGGAGTTTATTGTCAATGTCTTGGATTTGTCTGTAGCTGAGTTCATCGATGACATGGACAGAGCACTCGATTATATCAAGCAAATGTCGATTACATCGATAGAAATGGAAAAAATCTTAATTGATTATTAGATAGTTTTGGAAGTTGTTATTCAATGTCATCGAAGGATCGTCGATGTCATCAACTGGTCCTCGATAACTATTGATGTCATTAAAGGCTCCATTGAAGACATGCACGTAATTGCTTAATTGTGTAATTTGTTTCCTATTCTAGTCGAGTAGTATATATACCGTGTGTAATTGAGATTAGGGCAAGGATTATGACTTTTTAAGCTATTCTTAAGGGTTCAAGGGCATGGTTAGAGATTCAAATGAGATTTGAGGGGTTGTTCATAGTGCATTACTTATCGTTTTATGCCGGAGTTTTTTCCCATAAAGGATTTTCCATGTAAAATTCAGATTTTCTTTGTTTGAGTTTGCTTTGTGCGATTGTAATTACTTTGCTTGATTCTGTTATCTATGCTTCTGTGAATCCCAATAGTCATTTCATGAAAAAAAAATATTACGAGTCTAACTACGTATGATTATTTTTCATTGGTAGCATACTATTATTATGTGAGTGCATTTAACATTTTACTGTAAGCAATCCATGCCTATTTATGTATGGCGCAACAATAGTTATGTGATATAACCATTGATATGAAAACTCAAGGAATCAAGATGAAAAACAACATCTCTCATATCAGTTGGCTCAAATCCTTGCATGATGTGGCTATACCCATGCTATCCAAACCATTGAACTAAAGACTCAAGAAATCATGATGAAAAAACAACATTAGAAGGCTCAAATCATTGGATTGAGGTGTTTGTACCAAAATCTGACAAGATTAGATCAACGACGTATAATAAGCCATGTGACATACATGATTTTTTTGGATATGCACTAGAGATACAAGGGATCAGTTATATTTTTGAAGAGCTTTAGTGTTTGCACAATATTTGGATGAGTACCAAAAACTGTTAAGGCAACGTCAACATTAAATCACATTTTGGACATTTGACAAAAGTAAAACATGATGGAGAAAAAGATAACTGATCTTTTCCAGCTGGTTACGTGCTAAGGTGCCACATGAATAGGTGGTTATCATCACACTATCAAGAAAGATTATAAATAGCAAAGGCATTTACGAAGAAAGAAATTACTTAATCAATCAAATCAAACCTAACCAACACAATAATGTTTATCTTAGCTTAGCTTATTACCCGCACTGCTCATTAGCCGTGAGATGTTTAGTCTCTAGGAGTAGTCCAGTCCATCTCTGCACATACACCAGACCAACTTCAGTTGTAACTAGTAGCTGTAGTTTCATTCCATTTATGCTTGTGTGCTAGATCTGAATAGAGATCATAGTCTTAGGAATCATCCACCTATGTTCACACATTGGGTTCACCTTAGTTGTAATTCTCAATAGTACTTTAACCTCGCTCATCAACATGCTGCTCCATGAAGCACTCCGCTACTCTTAGTTAGGTTGGTAATCCCATTATAGTGGTAAGCATATCTTATTTTCTACAAATTCATTTTCTATTTTATTTTCTGTTCAATCAACCGTAGAGTTGCTATAGCTTCGAAAGTGCTTGATTTTCAAGGCAAAAAAGAATCATTGAAGAAAGAATTCCAACCTTCACAAGTCACCTAATAGTGTGCCCAACGGTTGGCTAATTAGACGATCAATTGAGACACGACTAAGCACTGCTCTATCTTGACGTCAATGGTTGGTGGTCACAGTTTGAATCAGGTCCAATCAATTTTGGCACTCCCATAAATAACCAACAATAAGCCAATGAATAAATGCTTATAAACAGGTTGCCCATTGGGATATTTGAAGTCCATGGCTCAATAACCAGATCAATGATCTGCTGTGTCCCACCAAGGATTGAACATGATTCAATATCTAAGCCTCTGCAAGTGGAACCTACAGTAGTACATATAGATGGTTAGAGAGAGATACTACTGCAGTGGTTTACCTTCAACTGAAATCTGAATCTTCCAATCAGAAGATTATCAGGAGTCTTTAATTTAAGATGGGACTTAACAGAATAATGGTCCATATTAATGGACAAAAGGATCTCACCAATCACTGTCGAAAATCCAAGGATAGCACGCAAAGGTGCGGGCAGCAGCAGACCGCTTGGTGCAACTACTCTGGGCATGGGCTATCAAGTCAAGATGGTGATTGTCGTTTGGCCCGAATAGGTGGGAAATAAAACAGGTGAAGTAGATCTACGGTCCGTAATTTTACCTACTTCCATATGACATCATTTAATCAAGACAATTTCACCCTGGAATTAAAACGACCCTTTTTCACTTTCTTAATAAGGTGAAAGCTCTTTCGCAAGGTTGCATTTTTTGTTACAGGGAGCGCCACTTGGCTGTGACCCTGGAACCAGCCATGTGGGTGTGACCCTGATGTAAGGCCCACCTTGATGCATACATTATATATCCACACTGTTCATCTGTTTTGCCAGATTATTTTAGGCATGGTTCAAAAAATGAAGAAAATGCAAATTTTAAGTGAACCGCACTATAGGAAACAGTGGTAGTTGAACATCAGCCGCTAAAAACTTCCTCTAGGGTCCACTGTAATTTTTTTTAACCATCCAACCTGTTGATAAGGTTAAAAAGGCCTGCATGAAAGGGAAAAACAAATATCAACTTGATCCAAAACGTTCGGGTCCACAAAAGGTTTTTGATAATTAATAACCACTGTTTCATGTGGTGTGATCCACTTGAAATTTGTATCTTCTTAATTCTTGAGACCAAGTATTGAAATAAGCTGGAAAAACAGATGGACGGCTTGGATATACAATGCATCCATCAAGTTGAGCCCTACGGTAAGGGTTGCACCCACATATCTAGTTGTGGGGTCGCAGCCAAGTCGTATCCTGTGATGGATGTTTATTTTTGGGATGATTAGGTCCCACAAGCTACGTGATTGGCAGGTGTAACTTTGTGTTGTACGGTGACAATTTGTGATGCAAAAGAGATGAGTACAATCTCTGGATTATTGTGTTTGGGGTGCATTGTAGATAGCTAGTGTATCTGACTACCCATTGTGATGGTAGACCCACTAGAGGTAATGGCAAGCACCCCACTTGGCTGGGGGTTGAATGTCCTCTAAAGAAACTGGTCCACATCTATATGCCGTAGGGAGTTTGTGAAATGTACAAGTTATCTTTGTACTTTATATATCAAGCCTCTTCCTATGTAATTAGCTGGGGTCAATTAATCACCTGAAAGCTAGGTACCACAACTAATGGAACCCTACAATCTTTTCCCACTAATATGTCACTATTTTAGAATGATATCACCGTGAAGATTACCTAGAACAAAAATCAGACCATTTTAATTATTGTGTGGCCCATACCTTGAAGTTAATGGACAACCAATGGTGCAACTAAGTCATATAGAATAAGTGAAGATTTGTTTCATCAGCTGCTCAAAATATAAAATAAAATAAAAATAATAATAAGTTAGAATGCTTTAACTAAGACAAAAAGAAATTAAACTTGTATTATAACTTTTGATGATCATACGTATATATATACATTGTTGGAAAGCTATTGACAAACTCTGTGTGACCAATTACTCGGTCTCTTTAACCATGTCCATGGGGTAGTTGTATGGTGATCTAGACCATATCGAAATGGTTAACCTAATTTTGGATGGAGTATCACCAAAACCATATTGAGAAAATGATATCTTAGTCAAAGAGCTAGGTGATGTCTTAGAGTTGTCCATTTGTAATACACCATTTTTTTTAAAAAACGGTGGGTTCCATCGTTGCCTTTGGTGTGGCCCACCTGAGATGTGGATGGCCCTCATTTTTGAGCTCAAGCCCTAACTTTGATGGGAAAAATGGATGAATGGTGTGGATTTGTCACATCACTCCTGTGGGGCCCATACACAAATATATATGGGAAAAGGTACTGCGCTCGAGCTGATGGGACCGTCCCATGAGGTCGAGCTGTGTGGGCCCCACTGTGATGCGTTTCGAACATCTACCCCATCAGTCAAATGCACCATTCCATCGTGGGCCTAGGTCTCAAAAATCAAGTCAATTTGTGACTTGTGTGGGCCACACCACAAATAGAAGTGGAGAGGGGCCGTGCACCATTAAAACATTCATAATCATTTTTTGAACCCACCGAGATGTGTTTTGCAAATCCAACCCATCCATTATGTGTGTCCCACTTGGATGAGGGTTCAGACCAAGTTTCAGACGCATGCAGATTTCAGGTGGGCCATACCATCTAAAATCATGTGAAGACACTGTTAAAACATATAAAAGCACTTGGTTTCCACTTCTCCACGATTGATGGTCGACAAGCATCACGGTGGGGCACACCTCACGGGAGCTTATCGTGAGGTCGAACGCACTTGCTTTCCACTTCTCCACGATTGATGACGTGCATCACCCCACAACAACTCCTCCACGACTCTCTCTCTTTTTCCCACTTCTCCGCAGTATGGTTGCGGATGGGAACCCATCACCCATGATTGTCATCATCATGGTGGGACCCACTCCTCAATCTAAACCGTCTATTAAACTCAGAACCCACCAACTCACCTGACATCATTTTTATACTCTATTTCTCATGCCATCGAGTGAAAACCATAGAGAAAATCTGTGAGAAGAAAAAGAGAGCTCAGGAGAAGGAAGAGTATCTGTGAGGGTTCTACACTGAGTTTAGAGTTGATCAATCCAAACTAGTACATGTAGAAATCAACTTCGCTTCAGATTATTTTCCTCCCATCACACAATTTTTCCACAACAGGTATATGATCAAATCCTATTGAAAGATTCATAAGAAATTGTCTTATATAATCTAGATATTGAAAGATTTATAAGTAATTCCCTATTGAAGGATATTCTTTATTGGACTACTGAACCAATGCAAATATTATTACTATCACACAATTTTTCCATAGCACGTATATGATCAAACCCTATTGAAAGATTCATATATAATATAGACATTGAAATATTTATAAGTAATTCCCTATTAAAAGATATTCTTTATTTGACTACTGGACCAATGCAAATATTATTATTATTATTATTATTATTTGCATTTGATATTATCTATTGATAATGATAAATATTTATTATGTGAACTATTATTTTTTTAATGTAATGATTCTTACGGGTGCTCTACCTTAAAAGGATCACTATATCATTTGTTATAGGTGCTCTAATATTATTTGTTACAATGTTTCCTTGTAAGTTAGATGCATCGTATGTGAACGATTATTCTTTTATGCAATGATTCTTACGAGTGCTCTGCCCAAGGTCATTCCCAAAAGGATCGACACGGGTGCTCTACCCTGGGTGATTCCCTAAAAGGATCAGTACACACGGGTGTACTGCGCTGAGCTTTTGTCCCTAAAAGGTTATACCGGTGCTCTGTTGAAGGTCATACCCTTAAAGGATCAACACCGGTGCTCTGTCGTGGGTCATCCCTTAAAAGGATCAGTACACACGAGTATTTTGCTCACTCCAAATCTTAGCATCTTTAGAAAAGCTATGTTAAACAATTTATTCATTCCATATTCATGAATGTCAAATTATTTACTATGATTTTATATCCAATGTTTGTCGTATTTTAATTAATATGTCCAGATTAAATTTGGTAATATTTGTGAGATTTTTAACTCGGGATTGATGTGATTCTATTGAATTGTCAACTTATTATGTTTTAACCGTTTCAGGTTATGAATATTTTGAAGATGCAGGGTACTTTTATTAGTAGCGGAGCATGAAATGTGATTTAATGCACGTGGCATGTCATTCTACATAGGATAAATTTTATTTTATTTTAAAACTCTAAATGTAATAATGTTTGACTTGATTTTCTTACTTCAAGTTAAGTTAAATAATTATACATTGATGTAATAATTGATTATGTAATTAGTTATCTTAGTATGTGTTTGGATTTTAAAAATTTGGACTATGGTAGGAGAAAATGAAATATGTATGAAATTATCGTACTTTATCTTTTTAATTAATTATTTATTTTATATAGGTCATGGGTCTGAAATTCGAGTTCTGGACACCCTAATCAGGTACCCGAATTTTGGGGCGTGACAAATTTGGTATCAAAGCCAGGTTGATCTAAAACAGTGGACCTAAAATAGAGATTTAACTCTAAGTCTTCCTAAATGGCCTTAACTAAGAGATGAGAAATTTAGAATATATATGTAGGGTATTTTAATCTATTGTGATATAATACTTAGATCTCATTTAGGTTGTATATTAACATACAAAATCAAATCTGGACGTTAGAAATTTTCTGAGAATTTTCTAAGTATTTCTTAGGTTGGGTAGCAATAATCAATATAAAATGTTTGACTTTGAAAAATCATAACTATTTAAGTAAAATTTTAATTGAGGTGATTCAAAAACTCAATTGAATCTTGATAAGTATAATTTTATAAAAAAATAGATAAAAATTAAAAATATTAACCTTTATATATGTATTTGAGGTTAAGGAAAACCTATCCAGAAATCGTCCAAATCTAGATAGCATGTACTCTTTGAATTTTTAAAAAATTTATAGGCTTCGAAATATTATGAAATTTTACAAGAGTATAGTAGACTTATAGATATATTTATATAAAAATTTTCAAGTTAAAATAATGTCTAAAAATATCAAAAATATCAATTAGAATAACACCCTTATGACTAAAAATTTCTGCGCATAATTCTAAACTGTATCTTAGTTTAACTTCTCTTAGATCTTCATGTATACCTACATTGAATCATATGATTTCTTAGTCTTAAAATTAATCAGTAAAATTTATAATTTCTTTTATTTATCCTAAACTATGACGGATCAAAGTATGAACATCGGGCCCGCATCGGAGACTCAAGTACCCGATACAGCTAGGCAAGGAGAAATTATTGACAAGATCCTCCAGGCGATGGAAGGATTTGCCTCATTTATGGGAACATAAGTACTTATAACTCAATCTCAGGAGCAGACTCAAGTGACACTTGTAGCCCCTGAAGGGACGGGGTCCTTGTTGGAAAAGTTTAACAGGCAGAGACTGCCTACGTTTAAAGTTGGGCCTGACCCAAGTGAAGTTGAGGGTTGAAAAAGGAAGATGGAGAAAATTTTCTCAGCTATGAGATGTAACGAGTAACAAAAGACTGAATCAACAATATATATGTTGGAAGGAGAAGCCGATCATTGGTGAGGATCTACAACCAGGGAGAACCCGAGAATAGAAAGGTGGACATGAGACTAATTCTACACAAAGTTTGAGGATAAATACTTTTCAGCTTATGTGCGTGATCAAAAGGTTATAGAATTCATGAAATTAGAACAAGGAGATATGACGGTGCGTCAATATGATGCAAAGTTTATAGATTTGGCACGATTTGTGACATTTCTCATAACGGATGAGCTTCGTAAAGGGCAGAAGTTTGTTGATGGACTGAAACCTTCTGTCAATACTCGACTGACGTCATTTCTTATTAAAACGTATGCAGAAGCACTGGAACGTGCTAGCGTAATTGTAACGCACCGAAAAATCGGGGGTCGTGCATACGCTCGACTCCCGAGTTCCCGAGTGTCACTTATCATCAATTTTATGGTTTTAAGATTAATCAAGTTTAAACGCGGCCTGAAATTACTTGAAGCATGAAATGCAACCACAACTAGTCTACTAAAGTGAAAGATACATATATATATATATGTATAAGTCTAAAAGAATATAAAGGGGTCGCCCAAGGTGTTGCCTAACAAAAATCACAAGAGAAATATATGTCCAAAAGAATGGTGCGCTAAGCCCACGACTCACACCCCAGAATCCAGTCTCCTAAGCCGATGGAGAACCGCTCATCAACTGGGAGTAGGAGAACTCGTCCTCCTCACTTAAGCTCGCACCACACGGCTCGTCGAACTCAGCACAACCTGCAGCTACTGAAGAGTCTGGGTGGTGTTTTAAAACACCGTCCCAGAGTGGGAGTGAGTGATCAACTCAGTGGGTGCTATTAATCTTAAGTTACAACAGGCATCAATTATAATATGAATTTAATGAAACGCAGTCAATCGTTAACACTTAGCAACTCTTATTAAAATGCATGCATGCAGAATGATATGATGCATGCCCTCGCTACAACGCTCCCTCGAGCGACTCCATCTATCGATCGCGTATGTCAGCACTCCCTCATTCCGACCTCGACTTCCAAGTCGCCACCCTAACTAATGCGATGCAATGCGATCGTGTTAGCCGAGTTATTAGTTAAGTCCATTCATCCAGTAGATTGAAGAATCTGATGCACCCCACGTATCAATGCCCTAAGCCGGTTGCGAGGCCAAGACCCCCAAATGTGTGAGGCCGAAACCTCGTGGTCCGTGATCCCGTCGGGTTCCTCATCCCCGACTTCAAGCACATGAGGAGTGTCAAGAGAAAGGAATTGCTCGCGGTCACTATGGAGGGGCGCGACACCCCAGCGTAGGCCGACAGCTCAGACACGGCGTCCCATTACATCAAGCCCGGCTCACGAGGCTGTGGACCAATTTCAAGTGAGTTATTAATGGACTACAACGGTTGCAGGGTGGTTCAGGTTCCAAACATATGTGAGCAATTAGGGTTAACAATGAAGGTTGGTCAGACTATAGACTAAACCGTAAGAGTCAAGAGAGCGTGAGACGAGCGACATCGGGTACAAGAGACCCGTGCAGTCGAAATACAGCCGCCCGAACACACCCGTCCAAATCCATAGGTTTAGTCTCAAGATGGTCCTACCGATGGGACCACCTTCGCTCTCCTCTTGATTCTGGCTAACCCAAGGGCATAAATAGTGATCCATAGCATGCCGACTAACAATGTATCACTAGAACAACAAACGCATGTTCTCATACATATCAACATACAATTCATATTCTCCTAGTAAGCCAGGCCAACCATATCAAGAAATAAGTGCATGTGAGTGTGTTTGTGAGGGTGTGTGGGTGAGAAAGTTAAGCACTCCCTCTATTTTGAGAAATCATGTGTATAAGAGGAAGGAAATCATACATACTACGGAGCAACTATACATGAAAAAGAATTCAACAAGGCATGAGCATACACCATCCATACACAATACCATATGAGAAGCATGAATAACATCATGTGAGTCAAATACATCATTCCACACCATTTCAACAAACATGTAATTCCTAGGGATTTTTTAGGTTTTCCAAAGATGTCACCCAAGCAATCAAAATCATTAAACTCATAATAGAATTGGTGCTAGGCCACCTAAGAGCAATAGTCCGCACCTTTGGATTCGATGAAGGCTTGAAAACGACCTAGTGGATGTGGATTTCTTGGTAGATCAACCGGAATCCCTAAAACCAATCCTTGCATGTGAAAAATTTCATGTCAATCCTTTCTTATTACTTGGATCTCAAAAAGAGGTGGTGAGAGGTTCTTACCTATATGGCCAACGGACGAATTTGGGGTTGTGGCGGAGAGTTTCTTCTTGGAAGAGAGGTAGAGAGTTGAAAATGGTTGATGCCCTTGACCCCACCTCAATTTATGGTCCACCTTGCTCTTCTTTACCCTCTCTTTCTCTCTTTCTTCCTCTCTTCCTCCTTCTCTTTCTCTTTCCCTCTCTTTCTCTCCTTTTTTTTTTCTTTCTTTCTTTCCCTAGGGTAAAAATCGTATTGGGAGAGGGGTGCCCAAAAGAACGTCTTTTTATAATATCAAAATCAGTGTAAATGGCCCTAAGGGCTAAGTTTTTACTATACTAGACCTATGAGAGGGTCTTTCTAAGATCTAGGGCCCACTATGGGGTGTACATACTGATATACACCACAAAATAGGTGCTTCATGGCCCGATGAAGGGCCATGTAAAATTTAAAAATGATCGGATATGGGGTTTGACCATATGGTCCCTATCCTAAGCGACCCAGCGGGGTCTATCCTAGTGATTGGAGAGGTTCTGGTGGTCCTCTGGCTATGAAATTTATAGGGTAGGTGGTCCATGACCCGATGAAGGATCATGCAAATTTTGGGAGCGATCGAATATTTGGTTTGATCGTATGGGTCCGATTTGTGATCAACGGTTACCGTGCCATGATCGGGTTTCAGATTTTGTAGACAGGTGTAAGACACTACATTAGACCTTCACCGTAAATTTTGAAGAAATTCGAGGGCTGAAAAGTCTTATATCTCAATTTCATTGACACATGTCAGATTTTCATCATGGCCTTGGGTGAGTTGCATTTGGTAAGTGCCGCTGAAACGGTGTGAATAATTAATTTGTGGATGTCCACTGAGTCCATGGTCTGCGATGGACCACAAGCCCAGTGAGACAGACATTGCTCTATAATTTTGTAACTAGTGGCCCACCAACGAGCGGTCTAGAGCTTGTTCGGGAAATCGGGGCATTTTTGGAATGAATTAGGTAATGAGATTTCTCGTGGGTACTGATTAGGGTTTGGATTAACTATGTTTATAGTATGACCTATTTATAACTAGTGAAAGTGGAGATTTGGTCATAACTACTCTAAGTCGTTGATTTTAGGCTAAAAGAGTACCAGGGTTCGTTTGGTCTATTAACCAAGATCTGGGCCTTCTCTGACTTGACTTTAGTTGGATACTTAATTTGGTTATGACTGCATCGATTTATTAGCGATGGATCGGTTAGATTTAGGCCCCACGTGAGTAAATCATGGGCTAAACTCGATGTTTGAGTGATCAGGCGAATTCGTTGGCTTCCTACGGTTGATTGATCGGATTTGTGCGGTTCTTTACTGGTACCGCCCCTGTATAAACTGACATTGAGTGCTAATGATCATTAAGGGTTATTATAAGTTAATTAATAAAGAAAAAAAATTCAAGGATTTTTAAAAATCCAAAAACAGCGAAAATCCAGGATGTTACAATCTACCCCCCTTAAAAACAATTTCGTCCTTGAAATTGCCTAAGAGTAATAAGTAAAGCTATTATCATTTTATTTGTTTAAGTTTTATTGGTTTTGGATTTATATACGTTTTAGGGTATATAATAAATACACTAGCCTAGCTCATTGTGATCTACCCCCCTTAAATTTTCACCCCTAAGGTTTGAAAATAAATGTCAAAATCATGATTATGGTACTAAGTGTTTACTTACAAAGTTTACCTAAGGGTGGTATATTGTACTCTTTATGATCAAGCTAATACAAAAATAACGGATGTTATACGTCGATTGTCCGCGTGACCAGGGCAGACAACTCGTTGTATCCCTTCTGAATCCTGATGGATCCTGGTCTTCTACTCGATCAAAGCAGTGAGTCCGCTGGTATTCGTTCAAGATTGAGAATTGGGTCAAGTCACGAATACTTCGCAAGTGTATAGTCCCGTAATTTCTTAGCCTGATCAACCTAAATGCTTAAGAATATCTTATATCCTTTAAAGGTTAAAATCTCTTATTTTTAAGGTTGTCATTTGGGTCCTTGTCAGATAGAGTTCTTATCTTAATTCATGTCCAAATCAGTAATTAATTAATATTTTATTATGCCTTTGGTCAAACATCGTCCTAACAAGTTTCTAAAGGCAAAAATTTTTATATGAATTACCATTTCAATTTTATGGCTAGTGGGTTATGAGTAGACAACACTTTGGATCACTATTTATGCCCTTGGGTTGGCCAAAATCATGAGGAGAGCGAAGGTGGTTCTGTCGGTAGGACCATCTCGAGACTAAACCTATGGATTTGGGCGGGTGTGTTCGGGCGGCTGCAGTTCGACTGCATGGGTCTCTTGTGCCCAATGTCGCTCGTTTCACGCTCGCCTGACTCTTGCGGTTTAGTCTACAGTCTGACCAACCTTGATTGTTAACCCTGATTGCTCACATATGTTTGGAACCTGAACCACCCTGCAACCGTTGTAGCCTATTAATAACTCACTTAAAATTTATCCACAGCCTCGTGAGCCGGGCATGGTGGAATGGGACACTGTGTCTGAGTTGTAGGCCTACGCTGGGGTGTCGCGCCCCTCCATAGTGACCGCGAGCGATTCCTTTCTCTTGACACTCCTCATGTGCTTGAAGTCGGGGATGAGGAACCCGACGGGATCACGGACCACGAGGTTTCGGCCTCACACATTTGGGGGTCTTGACCTCGCAACCGGCTTAGGGCATTGATACGTGGGGTGCATCAGATTTCCTAATCTGCTGGCTGAATGGACTTAACTAATAACTCGGCTAACACGATCACATTGCATCGCATTAGTTAGGGTGACGACTCGAAAGTCGAGGTCGCAATGAGGAAGTGCTGACATACGCGATCGTTAGATGGAGTCGTTCGAGAGAGCGTTGTGGCGAGGGCATGCATCATATCATTGCGTATGTATGCATTTTAATAAGAGTTGTTAGGTGTTGATGATTGACTGCATTTTATTAAATTCATATTATAATTAATGCCTGTTGTAACTTAAGATTAATAGCACCCACTGAGTTGATCACTCACTCCCACTCTGGGATAGTGTTTTAAAACACTACCCAGACTCTTCAGTAGCTGCAGGTTGTGTTGAGTTCGACGAGCCGTGCAGCGTGAGCTTAAGTGAGGAGGACGAGTTCTCCTACTCCCAGTTGATGGACAGTTCTCCATCGGCTTAGGAGACTGGATTTTGGGGTGTGAGTCGTGGGCTCAGCGCACCATTCTTTTGGACATATGTTTCTCTTGTGATTTTTGTTTGGCAACACCTTGGACGATCCCTTTATATTATTTTAGACTTGTACATATATATATATATCTCTTTCACTTCAGTAGACTAGTTGTGGTTGCATTTCATGCTCCAAGTAATTCCAGGCTGCGCGTTTAAACTTGATTAATCTTAAAACCATAAAATTGATGATAAGTGACACTCGGGAACTCGGGAATTGAGCGTATGCACGACTCTCAATTTTTCAGGGCGTTACAGTAATAGAAAAGGACATTGATGAGCATTAGAAGAACCGCTAGCCGAGGAAGGACATGAGGAGTGGAGCCAGGATCACGCCCCATTCATCTCTCACACAACATGAAGCGACTAAGCAGCAGAAGATGATGCCAACATCAGTACCCATGCATGCCACTATGTAACTTTCAACCCAATTTACTGAGACTTGTCATAACTGTGGAAATGTGGGTCATCCTGCCTATCATTGTCTTCTACCACCTCGTCATCAATATTCAGGGAATCAAGGACAACCACGATCATTTTACAGGCCGCCTCTTCATTATGCACCATCTACATCGTATCAACGACCTGCGCCACCCCCTCAGATGATTCAGCCAACTGCAGACCAGCACCACCTTATCCTCAGATGCCTGCACAGCTATATCCACGATCTTAGCCGCCTGGACCCTCCTAAGCTTATCCGAGACCACCTCAACAGTCATAACAACAGGTCAAGCCTCTCCAATATCATCAACTGAGGCCAGAAAGTCAGGCGCCCCGACCTCAAGCTCAATGACGTGTTTACGCTCTATTTTCATTCCCAAATGATCCATCCCAATTTCAGGAGTATGAGGATCCAAATCAAAGCTATGATGATCCAATGCCACCTCAAGATGATGCTGCACAAATGTATGAGACTATTGCTTCTGCTTATAAGGACCCAATACAAGCGGCAGATATCACTCCTCAACATGGTGCTGAAGCTTTTAATGGTGTGGTGGAAAGTACTATCTTGGCTTACACCTCTCTTGCCAGAGCATTATTTGATTCAAGAGCTACACGTTCATTTATATCTTATTTCTTCATATGCTCACTTGGTATATCACCCGTACGATTATATAAGAAAATTATCGTAGCAACCCCTCTCGGTAAGTCCATGAATTTAGAGCAAATATGTGAAGAATGCCCCATCATAATTAAAAATGAAATACTACCAGTAAATCTCATTATTATGCCTATGAGGGAATATGATGTCATCTTAGGAATGGATTGATTGTCCCAGTATCATGCCAAGATAGATTGTTTCAGGAAGACGATTACGTTGAACATAGAAGAACGATCTCCACTGAAATTTTGTGGGACACGAAGAAGGAAAGCGCCAATTGGTTTGTCGGCTATTGTGGGAATCGAGCAATCAGAAGAAGGGATTAAATAAATGCCCGTGGTTAGAGAGTTTTCAGAAGTTTTTCAAGACATTCCAAGGTTATCTCCAAAGAGAGATGTGGACTTCGGTATCGATCTAATGCCTGGAACTGTATCCATCTCTAGAGCACCTTATCGCATGACTCCTGTAAAATTAAAAGAATTAAAGGATCAGATCCAATAGTTGCTAGATCAGGGTTTCATTAGAATAAGCACGTCGCCATGGGGAGCACCGGTCTTATTTGTAAGGAAGAAGGATGGAACTATGAGATTATGTATTGATTATCGTCAGTTGAATAAAGTAACAATCAAGAACAAATATCCTACTTTAAGGATTGATGATTTATTTAATCAGCTTAAGGGAGTAAGGTTCTTTTTTAAAATAGATTTGAGGTCATGTTACCATTAATTGAGAATAAAGGACGAAGACGTATACAAGACGGCTTTTAGGACTCGTTACGGGCACTATGAGTTCTTGGTAATGCCATTTGGATTGACAAATGCTCCAGCGGTATCTATGGATCTTATGAATCGAGTATTCAAACCTTATTTAGATCGATTCGTTATTGTATTCATCGATGATATTCTTATATACTCCAAGACTCACGAGGAGCATGAGGAACATCTCAGGACCGCTCTGCAAATGTTAAAAAAAAATCAATTGTAGCCACGTTATCAAAATGTGACTTCTATAAGCATGAAGTAAAATTCTTGAGGCATGTGGTGTCAGAGAAAGGGATATCTGTGGACCTAGCTAAAATTGAAGTAATATTAGAATGGGAGTAGCCCTCGAATGTGTCAGAAGTGCGAATTTTTCTTGACCTTACTAGTTACTATCGAAGATTTATAAAAAGATTCTCTAATATATCAAGACCCCTAACTAATCTAACTAAGAAGAATACGAACTTTAAGTGGGATCAAGATTGTGAGCAGGCATTTACCAAACTGAAGAAACGGTTAACATCAGCCCCAATTCTAGCATTACTGATCGAAAGAGAAAGATTCGTCGTTTATACTGATGCGTCATATCAGGAAGTAGGATGTGTTCTTATGCAAGGAGGCAAAGCTATCGCATGCGCATCATGACAATTAAAGACTCACAAGAGAAATTACCCGACGCATGATCTGGAGTTAACAGCAGTGATTTTTGGTTTGAAAATTTAGAGGCACTACCTATATGGGAAGCAATTCGACTTATATTCAAACCATAAGAGCTTAAAATATCTCTTTAATCAGAATGAATTAAATATGCGTCAGAGAAGATGGATGAAATTTTTGAAAGACTACCATTTCGTTATTTCATATCACCCAGGAAAAGCAAATGTTGTGGCCGATGCCCTAAGAAGAAAGACACAAAGACTTGTGGCCAGCCTAATGATCAAAGAGTGGGAGATGCTAAATTTTATCAAAGATTTCGATCTGCAACTCCAGCTTGAAGAACATCAGGCGCATCTAAGTAACCTAGTAGCACAACCTGCCCTGGTGTGTAATTTTTATTTTCATTTTTTTAAGTTTAATAGCTAAGTTTAACTTATTAATCTTTAGAATTGATATTAGATCATGATAAACTTTTCTCTTAGATTCGGCGTATTCTAGAAGCTCGGAAGGAAGACATTTGACTATAAGGAAAAATAGCAGAAGGAATGGGGAAGGAGAATGTAGAATGACGAATTGACACTAATGAAGGGATTAGGTTTCGTGAAAGGCTATGCGTTCCAAACGAACTTGATTTGAAGCAAGAGATTTTGGACGAGGCTTATAGATCAAGATTTACTGTTCATCCAAGGGAGACTAAAATATACCACGATGTTAAGTACCAATACTGGTGGAACAACATGAAGCGGGAAATCGCTGAGTATGTCTCTAAATGTGCGACATGTCAACAAGTAAAGGTAGACCTCAGGACTCTTGCAGTCGTTACCGGTGCCCAAGGGGAAATGGGAGAATATATCTATGGATTTCGTAGTTGGATTTTTGAAGACAGGTCGACACCATGACACTGTATGGGTGATTGTGGATAGGTTAACCCAATCCATACACTTCATTCCAATAAAAATTTCTGCATATGCAGTGGAGTTGAGTAAAATTTATATTAAAGAGATCATCTGACTTCATGGTACTCCAATATCCATTGTCTCCGATCGAGATCGTAGGTTTAAATTGCAGTTTTGGGCAAGTCTGCAGGAAGCTTTGGGAACTACTCTCGACTGCAGCACAACATTTCACCCGCAGACTGATGAACAAATAGAAAGGATAAATCAGATTTTAGAAGATATGTTACGCAGCTGCATTCTCGACTTTAAGAGCAATTGGGACGATCATCTGCCACTGGTGGAATTCGTATATAATAATAGCTACCAAGCCAGCATTGGTATGACACCATTTAAAGCTTTATACGGAAGATCCTTTAGATCACCAAGCTGCTGGATCGAAGTAGGAGAAATGACATTGTTGGGACCAGAACTTATTCAAGAGACCTCCAAGAATATTGATATCATTCGGGAACATATGCGCACTACCCAGAGTCACCAAAAGAGCTATGCAAATAATCGATGCAGAGACTTAGAGTTTTACGTGGGAGATCATGTGTTCATGAAAGTTTCCCCAATAAAATGAGTTATGCATTTTGAAAAGAAAGGGAAGCTCGCGCCACTTTTATCAGACCCTTTGAGATCCTACAAAGAGTAGGAGCTGTAGCGTACAAGCTGGCCCTACCGCCTTAGTTATCCAATATCTACAATGTATTTCACGTTTCCATGCTTCGAAAGTACAAGCCGGACGATTCTCATGCCATCGAATGAGAGTCGCTAGAGATTCAAGAAAATGTCACATCTGAAGAGCAACCTGTGCGCATTCTCGATCGTAAGGAACAAGTACTTCAGACGAAGGTTATACCACTTGTGAAGGTACAGTGGAGTCATCACAGCAAGGAAGAAGTATCGTGGGAGCGAGAACAAGAAATTCGAGAAAAGTATCCTAACCTCTTTTAGGTATATAAATTTTAAGGATGAAATTTTGATAAGGTGAGTAGAATGTAATACACTGTTTTTTTTAACGGTGGGTTCCACCATTGCCTTTGGTGTGGCCCACTTGAGATGTGGATGGCCCTCATTTTTGGGCTCAAGCCCTAACTTTGATGGATAAAATTGATGAATGGTGTGGATTTGTCACATCACTCCTGTGGGGCCTATACACAAATATATATATATATATATATATATATATATATATAACAAAGCAAGTGACGTGCGTTACTTGCTTTCCACTTCTCCACGACTAATGACGTGCATCACCTCACAACAACTCCTCCATGACTCTCTCTCTCTTTCCCACTTCTCTGCAGTACGATTGCGGATGGGAACCCATCACCCATGATTGCCATCATCATGATGGGACCCACTTCTCAATCTAAACAGTCCATTAAACTCAGAACCCACCAACTCACCTGACATCATTTTTATACCCTATTTCTCATGCCATCGAAAGAAAACCATAGAGAAAATTTGTGAGAAGAAAAAGAGAGCTCATGAGAAGGGAAAGTATCCGTGAGGGTTCTACATCGAGCTCAGAGTTGATCAATCTAAACTAGTACACGTAGAAATCAGCATCGCTTCATATTATTTTTATCCCATCACACAATTTTTCCACAGTAGGTAGGTGATCAAACTCTATTGAAAGATTCATAAAAATTACCTTATATAATTGTAACACTCCGAATTTTTTGCCAACCTGGGGTTAGACGTCCTTAGGAATGGGTCAACCATAACACCTTCATAACCTCTCTGAACCCAATTTTAAAGCCAAAGAAATCATGTAGAACCAAATCCTTTAGAAATTAAGCGTAATTTAGCTAGCGCTACGCTAGAGTAGCTGTGAAATTGTCCCTGAACACTTTAAATACGTTCTACAAGACCCAAAACTTGTAGAATCGTTGACGCTACGTTACCCTAAAATCTAGGATCAAACTCTAAACCGGTTTGTTCTCGGGAACCCTTTGAAACTTCGTATTGGATCTAGACCGCGCGTCGAAAGTCCGATATCTACCATCTTAGACCGTTATGACTGCTTGGCTGGACTTGATAATCGTTTCAAAAATTAAGGCCAACCGACGTTTAGAGGCTATTTCATTGAGCCTGTAGTGAAGAGAGTGAGAAATGGGTTAGATTTGGAAATATTAATCCAAATCTGGCACGTGACTTGGCGCGTTATTATTAAGTGTTCTGACCGTCGGAATTCAGCCAAATTACACCCTCGGATCAGGAAAAATTTTTCTTTCATATCATGAGACTTGTATACCTAATTTAGGTGCGATGACCGCTGAACTGAAATTGGACCGCCACATGCGATCTGCGTACTCTACCGGTCTGAAAACTTAATGTGTGCTAGATCCAGTATGCATGAGCTTAAGTCCGATCGCGTTCGGCCAAGGGACCTCCCGAAATACTCTTTTAGATCGAAACAGTCCAGATTTGGTTATAACCTAAGTATACTTTGTTCCTGAGTTTAAAAGGGTGAAGTTTTAGCCTATATAAGGGCTTGAAACCCTCTCATTTCTCTCCCATCCGAATTTGGATAAAACCCTAGATTGAGGGAGAGAGAAAGTGAGAGTTTGTGAGAGAGTTGTGGGAGACGATTCCCGCCATTTGTTACAGCTTTTGCACGTGCCAAAGCACCGCACTCCAATGACTTTTCCGGTGATTTCAACGCACTCTTAGGTAAGAAAAACCCTAACTACTTGCTGATTTAGGGTTCTTTCGATTCAAATAGCAACATAGCTTATGTATCTTGTGCATTAGGTCGCCTGTACGCCGTTGACGAAGCGTATACGTTCCGTTAGAATCGATACACTTCTACGACACAAGGTGAGGATTTTAGACGCTTTGATTGATTGATTTCAAAGCTTTCAATGTCGTTTAATAGTTGATTATCGGCGGTAACGCCGTTTGACATGTACAACATGTTGTCCGTTTTCTGTTTCGTAAACGTATGAAAAATATGAGATTTAAAAAATTTTAGTCATTTGTAGGAAATACTGTTTACATCCATATTTTGCTGAAATATTTGCCATGGCTTTTTGTTGTGTTAGGATATTAGGAATGCGTGTATGATCGGTTTGGCGAAGAGATTCGCCCTAATGCGTGCTTTGGGTCGACATACGCTATGTGGACTAAAGTGTGTAGACTAAGTGTTTGTATAAATATTTGTATTAGTATGTATTAAGTAAAATGGTATTGTGAATGAGTTTTGAGATTGAATTCTCAAGTAATACGCAGATGTAAATGATTTCCATCATGTTGACTATATGTATTGATTTCATTATATATATGAAATGTATGTGTTGGAGGATTTGCTTATGTGGTATGTTATAACCTGTAACAACATGCTTGTATTATTTATATGCATTTCTGTTACTCACATATGCTTACTGATGTTGATACACAAATGCTTGGGGCTATGACCTAGTCCAGGCAGTCGGTAATGGATCGAATTCGTAGTTGGTTTCTATTTGCCACGAAGGACGTGTCGATGAACGCGAGTCGTGTTTTGGGTTGACGGCAGTGGTTAGGCCACACGAAGTATTTCATGCACTTCATGTCGTTCAGCTTGAGATGCGCTCGTACTAGTCGAGCCCGTCAAGTAACCCGACTAGCCATTGTATGTTCACCATGTATGAGTCACAACTGCTTGAACCTAGGGTACTGAACTTACCATTGGAAACCCTGTTAACCATGGTACCTTGATCCATAAAGACTCATGAGCCGGACATGGTGGTATGAGATACCGTGGTCGAGATGTCGGCTTACGCTGGGGCCACAAACCTCCCCGTAGTGACCAGTGAGCACCCTACTTTGAGCAGATTATGGTGGTATGAGACACTATATTCTTGCTGTCGGCCTACATTGATAAGGTGATGGGGGAGTGGAGCAACAAGTGCGAGCAACAGCCCTGACAGCCCTTTGTAGTGACCTTGAGTTTATCCTGACACCGCATGGGGACGACGAGTCCTGATGCAGTCTTAAGGATATAAATAGGCCTGTATTGATAAGGTGATAGGGGAGCGGTGCAACGAGTGCGAGCAATAGCCCTGACAGCCCTTGCAGCGACCTATAAATATAACATCGTATGAGATTACTAGGAGTGACGACCCTAGATAGGATCTGTATTGGGATTGATATAAGGAAGGTACCTTAGTTTCCCAATCCTGCTGTATGAAAAGGACTAATAACAACCTGATAATCATTATCCATATCGCATTGCATGTGCCTGGAAGATGTGGAGCATTGCGGAAAGAAAGCATGTCGCGGACGCATTTGATGCTGCATGAGGGAGTATGTCGGTGAGGGCATCCATCATGTCATTTCATGCTTGCATTAACAACAGTATCTAGGAATGTTTGATTGTTTGCTTTACTATTAACGCGTGATTGATTTGATAACATGTTAATCTTTGCCTTATGATTACACTGAGTTAATTACTCACTCCCACGTTACGGGACGGTGTTTCGGACACCACCAGACCCTTTTGTAATTGTAGATGATGGCGCAGCCTACGAGGCAGAGCCAGACTTGATGATGATGAGGAGGATCCCTCCTTTATGCGTGTTCTGATCGACGGGATTACAGGGAGGTTGATTAGACACCATGACTCTTGTCATTTTCTATATTTTTGGAGCACTCATGTATATTCTTTTCTTTTCATTTTTGGAGTATACATGTATTTAATTAACCTGGTAACATGTTCACACTCTGGAGACTTACAATCAATTATATATTTTATGTATTTATCATAGTCTTCCGCTTGCTAATTTAACTGTATTTGGAGTATGATATGCTGTTTTGGCTTAGTCTCAATCTTGTTTAATGCCATTCTACAGACAACATGCATTTATCATTATTTATGTTGCATAAGTGACGTTCTGGAACTCGGGAGTTGGGTTTCTACCCGATCCCCAATTTTCGGGGTGTTACAATAATCTAGACATTGAAAGATTTATAAGTAATTCCCTATTGAAGGATATTCTTTATTTGACTACTGAACCAATGCAAATATTATTATTATTATTATTTTCATTTGATATTATCTATTGATGATGATAAATATTTATTATTTGAACTATTATTTTTTTAATGCAATGATTCTTACAGGTGCTTTGCTCTAAAAAGATCATTATATCATTTGTTATGGGTGCTCTAATATTATTTGTTACAATGTTTCCTTGTAAGTTAGATGCATCGTATGTGAACAATTATTCTTTTATGCAATGATTCTTACAGGTGCTCTGCTCAGGGTCATTTTCAAAATGATTAGCACTACACGGGTGCTCTGCCCAGGATCATTCCCAAAAGGATCGACACGGGTGCTTTGATATGAGTGATTCCATAAAAGGATCAGTACACACGGGTGCACTGCCCTGGGCTTTTGTCCCTAAAAGGTTATACCGGTGCTCCGCCAAGGGTCATACCCTGAAAGAATCAACATCGATGCTCTGTCGTGGGTCATCCCCTAAAAGAATCAGCACACATGAGCGTTTTGCTCACTCCAAATCTTAGTATCTTTAGAAAAGCTATGTTAAACAATTTATTCATTCCTTATTCATAAATGTTAAATTATTTACTATGATTTTACATCCAATGTTCGTCTTATTTTAATTAATATGTCGAGATTAAATTTAGTAATATTTGTGAGATTTTCAACTTGAGATTGATGTGATCCTATTGAGTTGTTAGCTCATTATGTTTTAACCATTTCAGGTTATGAATATTTTGAAGATGCAGGATACTTCTATTAATAGTGGAGCATGCAATGCGATTTAATGCACGTGGTATGTCATTCTACATAGGATACATTTTATTTTATTTTAGAACTCTAAATGTAGTAATGTTTGACTTCATTTTCTTACTTCAAGTTAAGTTAAATAATTATGCATTAATGTAATAATTGATTATGTAATTAGTTATCTTAGTATGTGTTTGAATTTTAAAGTTTTGGGCTATGGTGGGAGAAAATGAAATGTATATGAAATTGTCGTACTTTATCTTTTTAATTAATTAATTATTTTATATAGGTCACGGGTCTGGAATTCGGGTCCTGGACACCCTATTCGGGTACCCGAATTTTAGAGCGTGACACCATTTAAGGGCACAATTATGGATAACTTTAGTTATACAAATCATATCTATCATTTTTTTAGTTGACATATACAACTTTCCTTTTTGTTACATGGCAAATAATGCATTTCTCTTTTCACCATTGCTAATGTTAACAACTTTTTCCATATATAGCCATATAACATCATGTACTTAACATCTGATTTGATGGGTACCCTTTATATTTAATTGTCCACCATATAAATATTGATTTTCCCTTAACCATGTGGAGATGAGAAACAAAAATGATATGTGCCTATATAAATATAAAAAGATTATCCATAGCATTTTGATGACTTACAATTGAATGGTTTAATCACATGTCTATGTTGGGCTTATATAACCCAATGATTTGGATCTCACAAAACATAAAAATCGCTGTCATCTTTACAAAGTCAATGATACAAGCATAAATTCATATAGTCTATCAAATGTCCTCTTTAACAGTTAACACTAACCAAAGTTAACTATAGGGAAGATAGTTCATTTGCCAATGCCAAAAAAGGAGGGGTTTTATTAGTATATAGAAAAAAAAAATAAAAATTGAAATGTAGAATGTGTTAAAAATTCTTTTTTATTTTTATTTTTTATTGATGCCCCAAAGTGAATATTTGGCTCCTTTATTATTTGTACTCTAGTGTTACTTTGAAGGCCACCAATAAAATGTTCAGCACGTGCATACGGCCTCTTGGCCATATGTGGATAATGTGTACTTTTGAAGAGATAGATCTACTAGGTTCTAGTTTTACTACATGGACAATCATCTAGCCTAACGAACAGGGATGTGGGTTGCATATGTAGTAGAGCATTGCACAAAACTTGGATTGCAATGACATGTTGTTAATATAAAATTGGCAAGTATATATGATGTACATAAGATTTATAAGTCCAATGTCTTTTCTAAAGATCTCAGAGAATATCCGCAACATACTTGAACCTCCCGAGATCTTTGCCAAGCATCTCGAAAGATCCTCCTAATAGTTCGAGATTTGAATCCATCTATAATACCCACATACTAAATAGGAGAATCTCTCCTATTCCACCATCTCTCCTAAACTATAAATAGAGATATCTTCAATGGTAAAATGTATACAGTATCTTTAGCCCTAAATCTTTAATACTCGACTAAACTTATATCCCTTTTCTGATTAGGCAGGGTCTTCTGTTCTAGCAAGGGTATTCCTTATCCATTCCTTGTACAAATAAGTAGGTTCAGAAGAGGCTAATCAGATTTCTACATCAATACTTTCGACTATAAATCTCACATCAAACATATGATTATTTATTATTAGTGGCATGTCATAGTAATAAGCAATGCATTACAACACAACATGGACATTGCAAATAGTTGAACCAGGCATGCGTGTGGTTGAGCTGAGAGTTATGTCCATGTTAAGACCTTGCGTTCAATCATTGTTTTAAGGCATGGAGGATAAAAACATGGTCTTGTGTTGGTTTGATTACAGTAGGTTTGTTGTTTCAAGGTCTGAGACATGCGGGACCCTCGTGCGTGGATTTAATATTTTTATTATAATCTTGGACTCAAGCGTTCCAAATTACAATAACTGCTGCCTCTCTCTCTCTCACACACACACACACACACAACTTTCTCAGTATTTTCAAACCCAAAATCTCATTTACCCTTTCCTCTCTACGGCTGCCCTTTTTTAATGATATCTTCAGATCTCTTGCCTGATTTTATCTGCATTTGTCTTAATCAAGGAAAGGTCAATTTCTTCATCACGGCTCATACAAATCAGGGGACACAACCTCGCTCACCCACATGCATGAAAATCATTCTGGTACACTCATTAGGTGGGACACATGTGCTTATCTTATCTTTCCTTTTTCCTTTTTATAAAAACCATCCAAATATTGTCCCGTTGGGATGACCCACATCTTCTTCACACATTCACTGTCACTCGTTCTACACGCCCACTCAATTTCTTCTACTCTATCTCAACTGTACCGAAATAGACTACAAAACCTGGAATTCTTGAGCAAATCATATGGCGCAAGGTCATTTTGATATTTTACCAATATGATGAATGTTGGACTGTCCACATATGGCCAATGTGCTCCATTAATACAACACATCCAAGCCACCAAAAAAACAAAAAAGGCCCAAGCTGGAACACTGCTGGGTGTAAAATCAGGCACATCTCAACTAGATGAACCACCCAGTGGAAAATAATAAAATGGTCCTTTGATTGGCTAGGGTACATTTATGGATCTTCAATTAGTTTATTGGCTGGTGACCCCAACACCAGCCAGCTAGCTGGTGTCAAAGCTTTATGAGTCCCACGGTCCATTACTGGTTGTGACGTAGGTTGGGTCCTACCCCCACCTGTCTCTAGCTACCAAGGGGCAGTTTTGTGGGCAGGCCCACCGGGATGTATCTGCTTATTCATTCCATCTCTTTTCTTAGATTATTTTAAGGTATGTACATAAGAATGAGTTGAAGTGAGCAACACTATAGATGAATCATGCATTCAGTGCCATTTAATGCAATCATTTGGTATGGTCTACTTGAGCATCCGATCTGTATCATTTTGAGTACAGACAGGCGGAAGTAAGACTCAGTCTAGGTCCTCTGATATCATTCTAAGTTATGAGCACAAAAATGAGGCAGATCAATCGGTCAAGTGAACCATATCAAGGATGACTCTTGCATTTAATGCTGTGTGTATTTAATTTAACTTAAGCTTATCATCCCGTGTAGTCTACTTAAGCCCTAGATCTACCTCATTCTAAGGCATGCTTTAAAATGACATTGTAAAAGGATTGAACAGCGTGGATAAACAAATACATTACAGTGGCTCACCTGCAGAGTTGCTTATTCATAGCTAGAGATGGGTGAGGGTAGGACGCAATCAACGCCCTGATTTGCCTGCCCAGTGGCATCCATATCGGAATGTGTACTGAGTTACTCAGTGCATTCTTATTATACTAAGTTAAGTCGTTTGGCCCCACTGTGAATTCACGTGTTTTTTCAGATTATTTTAAAGGTTGGGCATGATATCGAAGTACGTGAAAAACCCAATCAATCATACCACAGGAGACTTCTACTGATTTCTGCCCCTGATAACTTTTCAAGCCCCGTTAATGTTTATTTGTCATCCAAACTGTTCACGAGATAACACAGACACGAATGAAGGAAAAACACAAATATCATCCTCACATAAAACTTTTATGGCCTTAAAAGAACTTTTCAACGGTAAACTTTAATTCACACCGTTTCTGGTGGTGTGGTCCGAACGAGTTTTGTATATGCTTAATATTTAGGTCAAAGATGTAAATTTATATGATAAAACGGATGTACGGAGTTGATATAAAGCATGAAGGACGGTGGGCCCCACAGAGTTTACTCAGTACGCTTTGCGTCCCCTGCCAGTGACATCCGGTGTAGACCCTACTTTACAGTGGTCTAACACAAGCATTGAAGCTAGTGTGGCCCACAAAGTTTTCAATAGCAGGGATCTAATGCAACTGTTTGATATAGGGAGGCCCATTTGAGTTTGATGTGTATCATTTTGGCTCATACACTGAGATGAGCTGGCCAAACTGATGAGTGGAGTAGATGTCCCACCACATGATGGTAGGCCCCACCGAGCTCTCGCCAACAGGGACTCCCTTAAGTGGGGTTACCGAAAAGTCGCGTCCACCTGTACCCCAATGAGGGCATCCAGTTTCTGGGCCCACCGTTGATGGAGCACTGCCCCTAAAATCACGCTAGTCCGGTCGATCTTAAGCATGCGATTTCAACCATTGAGATTTAGGAACCAACCAAGAGGTTTTTTTTTTTTTAATTTTTTTGTTTTGTTTAACTAGGCCGTTAAATAGCTACACCATGTCATTCTCATCTCCCACAACGGCCCCCACGAATCGGACGGTTAATATTAACATACACGTAGGCTAAAAATGAAGCCGATCTAAATCTCAAGTGAGCCACATCACAGGAACAGTGGTGATTGAACGCACACCGTTGAAAATTTCCCAGGACCTATTGTAACGTTTATTTGCCATCTAATCAGTGGATTAAGTCACACAGACGTAATAGATGAAGGGAAACACACAAATATCAGTTTGATCTAAAATTTTAATGGCCCACCAGAATTTTTAATAGTGGACATCCAATCACCACTGTTTCCTGAGATTTGTTCGGCTTAAATTGAGCTTGAAAAACGGACGGACGGCGTGGATATATAACACATGCATCAATGTGGGCCCCACAGTCATGGCCCACCGAATCCGTGTTCGTGAAATATTGTTTTAGTGTCCAGCAGTCCTGTTGTAGTGGCGCACTCGTTGTGTCCTTCAAAGCACAACGCCAGTGACAATACGCTTCCCTTCTTTTTGCTCCGTGAGAAATACTGCTACACTGGCGAAGCGTGATGTATGATACACACGCACTTAGAAATTACTCAGAAATTGCTTACCTAGAATAAAATACTTCAAACAAAGCGTTCAAAATAATGGTTACCATCTTAGATGTATCTTGAACTAAAAATTACTCTTATTCGTTTATTGAACTATCAGATTGCTGGACATTTATTTAACGGTTAGGATTGAAAAACATACTCAAACTACAAGTGCCCACAAATCAGGAGCTTAGAATTGTTAAAACAACCCTATTTTTATAATTTAAATTAAAATACAGTGTCTTACAAAATTTAGTCAGTTTAATCTGTGTTAATACATGCCATGTGTAATATTTCCCGGTGCCTGCGTATCGAGCGCCATATGCAGCTGGAGTATCAAATTACTCCCCTCTCTCCATTTTTTTCTTCTTCATACCCGTTGAGCACACTCCTTCACAGCAAGCTTTCAATTCGTCGCTTTTTCGCTCTTTTCCCGAAATACTTCTTTTTCGTCTTCTCTTCTTCTCCTCCTCCGTCGAACGGGTCAAATCCCACCCTCCTTCTATCTAGCCGTTGCAGCGTCACTATCCCCTAAGAGCGGATCTCTCCAACGGCTACTATCTTTGAAAAAAAAAACAGAGAAAAATCTCATCTTTCCTCCAAAAAACTCAATTCTTCTCATTTCTCACCATCACATTCCACAAAAAGACATAACAAACAAGAAAAAGAAAGCCCTCAGAAGAAAAAAAAAAAAAAAAAAAAAAAGGGTCGGAAATGGCCGCTGGAAATCATACCGACGGGGGAGACTCCGGCAACGGCCTGACCAACAAGCTGTCAGAGAAGACCTCGATTCTCGGCCTGAAAGTCTACGTCCTCATCGGAATCATTGTCGGATGCATGGTCCTTGTTGCGCTTTTAATCTTCTTCTTCTTCTGCGCCAATCGCAAGTCCAAGAAGCGTCGAATGATGCGAGTGAAGCACGCTTCCGGCTTTATTCCGATGATATCGAAAGAGATCATCGAGGTAAAGGCGGTGTCGGATCCGATGGAGAATGGGGGTAAGATCGTTGAAGTTGATTTGGAGGGAGGAGAGGGGAAGGAGGATTTGGAGGCTGGGAGTCGAAGTGCGGAAAGTAAAGTATCAGGTGGGAGTGCGAGCTCGTCGTCAGCAGTTTCGGTGGATGCGTCGAATATAGGGTGGGGGAGGTGGTATGGACTGAGGGAGCTGGAAGTCGCGACGGACGGATTCAATGGGGAGAATGTGATAGGAGAAGGAGGGTATGGAGTGGTTTACAGAGGGGTTTTGCCTGACAGTTCTGTCGTTGCTGTTAAAAACCTTCTCAACAACAAGTGAGTTTGGAAAAATAAAAACGAAGGCTTTCTGTATACCCGGCGCATGTTAGATCCTTGCCACGTTTTCTTTTCTTCCTTTTCTTTTATTTTCATTTTCTCTCCCTCTCAAAAAAAATTGCTTTGAAGTTTTAAAGTCTAATGTTGAGAGTATGAGGTGATAGGAACTTAATTTTCAATCTGTTTGGTTACGGTTTGGAGAATGGTTTTACTGGCGCATGCTAGATTGGATCGGATCAGAGTAGAAATGTCATTTCTCCACAACTGTCTTGTCTGTTTACCTCTGGTTTGATGATGGTGTGTGCCTGGTTCATGTTAGAGAAATAGGCGCATGTTAGATACACTCTAGCATGCTCTAACAAGTGCATGGCTTCCGCATTTTTCTTTTCTTTTATCGTTTGATTTTTGTACTTTTGAGAAGTCATTATTTACATTTCAGGATATTTGGTATATTCCTTTATTTATTTATTTATTTTTGTTTCTACTGATTTTCAATTTTATTTTATTATATATATATATATATATATATATATATATATATATATATATATATATATATATATATTTGAGGATTGAGTTGAAAAATCTTCAATAGCTAGTTATGTTCAGATGATTCTTAAGAAAATAAGTTGTTATGTATTGTTTCGTCATTGGATATTATTTCCGTTCAAGGATAATCACTTTGCATTTTCTTGGGAAAAAATAAATACCTGACAAATCACTTTCCCCTATGAAAATGTTATATAATGTTGAAACCTACTGTGGAGATAGTAGCTTGTTCCATTTCGTGGGAAAAGCAAAGGATAATTTTGATACTTGGTGCCAATTGAGGACAATGAACTTCAGTGAACAATTTTTTTTTTTTACTAAATATTTGAAATTCAATGGAGACGAGTTTTTGGGCATTTGATGTTTCTGCTCTTTTGTTATTTGGTTCAATAGAATTTTGATCCATAGGAGGCTTGATATTTCTCTAAAAATTGATATTCGACTGAGTTACTGTTATCTATGGGATTGCATGATAGCATCCTTTTGGTTTTGTGCTTGTTTCTTCCAAGTTCCTATATGCTAGCGCCATTTTCTAGAAATGGGATGTGCTGATATGACTCCCTTTCCTGTGTAGGGGTCAGGCTGAGAGGGAGTTCAAGGTTGAAGTGGAAGCGATTGGAAAAGTTAGGCATAAGAATCTGGTGGGGCTTCTTGGCTTCTGTGCAGAAGGTACTCAGAGGTATGCCTTTGTTTATCTTTTGACTTTTTTAACGCTTACCAGTTTGCTCGATTTGTTAAGGAAAATGTAGTGTCTTTCTTTACATTATTGTTTGTTCCCGAGTCCTGACATGCTTGAAAACCTGTTTTTGTCATATAGGATGCTTGTATACGAATATGTAGAGAATGGCAATTTGGAGCAATGGTTGCATGGTGATGTTGGCCCATTCAGCCCTCTAACATGGGATATTAGAATGAAGATTGCCATTGGAACAGCAAAAGGGTGCGTTTTTCCTGTTTAATCATAGGCCTAAATCATTATTTTGCTGGACCATATAATAGCTGCATGAATCTTGTTATTAGGTTGTCTTTCCCACTTCAGTCTTTTTATTCCTGGATGTTTTGGCTGATATCACTTTTTCCACTCTTTTGTTGCTGCAGAGGCTCTCGCTTCTTTCCATGTGTAATCACTATTTGAAAATTTTTGTTTGAGAATGTTTCATCTATGTTTGAATTTTAGTTCATGATATATATTCCAGATTGTGACAGTGAATTCGATTAAAACAAAATGCTATAGTAGCGCTAAAGTCAATTATTGGGGGTGGGGGTTGAGTTTGCAATGTTATTCATGACTTGTAATAACCTTGAAGTTACCAAACTAATAACTACAGATGCCTTTGTTTTAAAGTGATTGAGATTTTTCTAGCTTCTAGAGGACTATGCTCAAGACCCAAAGCATTCACTTTAATGAAAGAACTGCGCTAGCACACCTCACGTAGGTACCTAATGGTAACCTCGCTTAACCTACTATTAACTGAGCATCATGTGGTATCAAGGTGTCCCATATCGGTTACGTATCGGCCGTAACGGCCTATACGTAATGGTAACGGTGGGGTCCATTACGCGATACGGGGGCGTAGCAGGTGATGCCCCGTTTTTGCTACCGTAATGGCCGTTATGGGCCATAATGGCTGTTATGTCCTGTTACGGGCAAAAAAAAAAAAAAAAGAGTAAAAAAAATACATACCTTCTCTTTCTTTCTTCTTCTTCTTGTTCTTCTTCTTCTTCTCGGACTATTGTGGCTGCGGCTGCAGCTTCTTCTTCTTCTTCTTCTTCTCTCTCTCTATCTCTCCTTTTCCTCTTTTCTTTTCGGTTTCCCTCTCTTCTTTTTCATTTCCGTCATCGAAAACGGAATGGACCGCGTGGCTGTGAGTTGCGGCTTCAGCCGTAGCTTCTTTCTTCTTCTTCTTCTTCTTCTTCTTCTCTCTCTCTCTCTCTCTCTCTCTCTCTCTCTCTCTCCCCCTTTCCCTCTTCTTTCCCTCTTTTCTTTTCGGTTTCCCTCTCTCTCTTCTTTTTTATTTCCAGCGTCGAAATCGGAATGGACTGCGTGGCTATGAAACAGCCACGCACTTATTATTATTATTATTTTGTGTTATGCGGTGCACGTTGAACAATGCACTTGCATTGTTTTGTTACATGGTCCGCTATAACGTTTATTTTCCATCTAACCTGTTAATTAGGTTACATTGACGTGGATGAAGGGAAAACACACATGTCAGCTTGATCTAAAACTTTTGTAGCCCCCAATAAATTTGTAATGGTGGACATTTAATTATTGTTGTTTCTTATGCTGTGGTCCACCTGAGCTTTGGATCTGCCTCATTTTTGGGCTCATGCCCTAAAATTATTTGGCAAAATGGATGGACGGTGTGGATATAGCACATTCATCACAGTGGGGCCCAAAAAACTTTGACACTCGTGTGCTACACTTCACAATTCGAGTCCCGCCTAATTCGGGCCCTTAAAAAATTGTACACGAGACATGTATTAACTTAAAATTTACCAATTAAATTATGAACTATAGATGCTAACTCACAATGCCAAAATCAAATTGTTTGAATAGTTATAATTGTTAAATTGTGGACGCTTATTTTTTAAAATAGGGCCTTTAGATTTTTTTCATGATTCACTATCCAATAAATGTCCACCAATTTATAAGTGGGATAATGCCAATAAATTGCATGAATTTGAGGCTAATTTGGGGCATGGATTGGTCCTCCAAGTTAGCCCCAAATTGGCAACGCCATCTATTTGAATTTAATTTCATTTAAAAAAAAATTATTGGGAGAAACGATATGAAATTGTTAAGTATATAAATCATATATTTAGAAAATTAAATATATGAAATTTGTAGTCAAATTCAGGTTATTTCGTTCATAAATTCATCAGACAGTCCGATACAACTTCTCACCAAAGAGTGGACCGTTACACCACCATAAACATGTTCCAATTTATAAATGAATGCATATTTGGAATGCTTAGAATATTCCGGATTTAATCCATAATTTTTTGGCAAAAAATAAAATAAAATTGCGCCGTTACCGGCTGTTATGCCCCCGTATCCATATCGGTTTCGGAGGGCACCGTTACGCCAACCGATATCGATACGGGACACCTTGTGTGGTATGGTCCCTCATGTTCACTGTGGAACCCCCACAAAATCATGAAGATCCAAAAACTAAGGTGGGGCACACCATAGGAAACAGCCGGGATGGAATGTCCATCATAGTTTTGTTCATGGCCCACCATGGTGGTTGTATTCCATCTAATCCATTCATCTGATGTGCCTCATCAGGATGAAAAGATTACCCAAAATCCCAGTATCCTAAAACTCAGGTTAGATGTGCCATACCAGGAGAATCTAGAGGTTTTTGTATAATTTTGAACTGGGTGAGTGGTGAATCAGCCTGATTTTTGGGATTAAGGCAACACAAGGGGTGGTCTACTTGACGCACGTTAAACTGTTTCTTCATGTTAGAGAAAGTTACCCCGTTAGGTACCTACATGAGTATGCAAGAGTTTTCCTTAAGGAAAGCACTAGGGACTTTTAGTTTCATGTCATGATGTATTATTCGCAACCTTGTTTGAGGATTATAGATATTTAAGCTTATGCTTTCTGTTATTTATTGGGAATCTATCATCTTCATCTCTTTAAAGTGTGATGCTTTTTAAAATTCTTCATGCACTGCAGTTCTTTGGTAACTTGCTTCAACCCTGTTGTGCATTTTACTGTTCTTGTAATGTGAATCTTATCTGGATGCAGATTAGCTTATCTGCATGAAGGATTAGAGCCCAAGGTCGTGCACCGAGATATCAAATCCAGTAACATACTTTTGGATAAACATTGGAACCCGAAGGTGTCAGATTTTGGACTTGCCAAGCTCCTGGGATCTGATTCAAGCTATGTGACTACGCGTGTGATGGGAACATTTGGGTTTGTTCTCTCTGTACCACCAATATGTTTTTATAGTGCTCGTCCGTTTCTCAGTTCAAGTGGATTGGCGTTTTGCAATTGAGTTGGACACTAATTCTAAGAGGCCATATCAAATCAAATCCTTAACTTAGATTATTCTTATTAAGATATTCTAATTGTTTAAAAAATGGTAAACATAGAGAGTAACCATGAAGGCCCTTTAAGTACGTTACCTTTACATGTAGCAGCATCCCATTGCCCTTCAATCCAGCAGTTGAATCTAACAATCTTAAAATTTAGACATTTCCATTTCTTTGTGAGTTTTACAGTTTTTTTTTTTTTTGGAAGGGTAACTGAAAATTTTGTTAAAGAGAGATCATCGTCTAATACGATGGAGAGTACTCTGCTGGCTACCCTGAAGAGCTTCTAACGCGCATCCCTCAAATGCTTTATTTAGCTTTTCCCCAGTTAATGAACAACCATTTAGACTTATGAAACACTTGAGTTGAACATAAAGCCTTTTTGTTAAAGGTCTTGGAATTGCATTCTAACCAAACTGATATGATGGATAAGAGAACCAGCCGCCATATCATCCTTTCCCTCCTTCCATTCATGAAATCATGCCACATGGAGAGCAAGCCCGTAAACCGACAAAGCATGACACGTTGAACCTCCAAAAGCGAGAAGAACCTTTCTCACACTTTCCTAGATAGAGTGCAATAAAAGATCCACATTTCCTCATCTCGAAGGCAATAAATGCAACCATCGGGGGTGATCATCTACCTTTTCCTTAGATTATCCAATGTAAGAATCCTATTTTCTTTGGCAAGCCATCCAAAAGTTACCATGGGGCTAGGACCTGGGCACCTCTAAATTGACAGTTTGGTCCTTCTCCTGCTGCAACTGAGTTTCTTGAAGACCTGAGTAGGAGGATGTAACCATAAAAGCTTTGGATTTGCTTGATCCCAACTAATTTGGCAATTTTCCTCAGATGATCCAATATAAGAATCTTATTTTCAGTGGCAAGCCATCCAAAAGCCACCATGGGGCTAGGACCTGGGCACCTCCAAATTGACAGTTTGAATCCTTCTCCTGCTGCAACTGAGTTCCTTGAAGAGCTGAGTAGGAGGATGTAACCATAAAAGCTTTGGATTTGCTTGATTCCAACTAATTTGCAATTTTCCTTAGATTATCCAATGTAAGAATCTTATTTTCTCTGGCAAGCCATACAAAAGCCACCATGGGGCTAGGACCTGGGCACCTCCAAATTGACAGTTTGGATCCTTCTCCTGCTGCAACTGAGTTTCTTGAAGAGCTGAGTAGGAGAATGTAACCATAAAAGCTTTGGATTTGCTTGATCCTAACTAATTTGGCGTAACTTCTATTTCAAACAAGGTGAGGTTAAACTGTAAATATATGTTGTCTAATTAGGATCAATTTCGGGACTTCCGCAATGTTGGGACTTCAGCAATAGGGATGTAAATTATATATTTCAAACAGTGATGTTTGAAAAGGGTGGTGTTAGTAGGAATGTGCATTTCAGCAGAATACCATCACCGATAGGCTTTTCTAAACTTTTTCATGATCAACAAGGATGGTATGCATAAGCTTTTTCGTGTCTCTGAACAGATATGTTGCTCCTGAATATGCAAACACGGGTATGCTTAATGAAGGCAGCGATGTGTATAGTTTTGGAGTTCTGCTTATGGAAATAATTTCAGGAAGGAGCCCAGTTGATTATGGCAGACCAGTGGGAGAGGTTAAAGAATCTCTTTATTTATTTATTTATTCGCACTGAATTACTGCAACTGTGGCATTTTTAACCTAATAGTGATCATTACTTGCTTTCGCAGGTAAATTTGGTTGATTGGTTTAAAGGGATGGTAGGAAGTCGGCGTGGAGAAGAAGTAGTGGACCCATTGATAGAGGTCCAGCCACCGCCGAGGGCTTTGAAGCGGGTATTGCTGGTATGCCTCCGTTGTATAGATTTGGATGCTCAAAAGAGACCAAAGATGGGACACGTTGTACACATGCTTGAAGCAGATGAATTTCCTTTCCGCTCGGTAAGGATATTTATTTGCTCTTAAGTTTATTATTGTTTGAATGATTACTAAAAAAAGTGTTGAAACAAAGTAGCTTTACAAAAGGGACAATGAGCGGCTACAACGAGTGACCCTCTCGGCACTCCCTCACAAGGGAGGTTCTTGGCCCATTAACACCATGGGGATTGCAGGAATACAATAATCCAATCTAGATATTAAATCAACTTAACGTTGTATCTATATCACAATCTACTTGCATGCTTGCTCTCAATTCTCAGGCAATTTGTTGTGTTACATCTTTTCCACAAAATTGGCCAATTCACTGTTAAGCAAGTAGATTGTGATACAGATACGTGTGTAGATGACAGGGACATGATACACACACAGGATAGCTTATACCAACTCTCTAAACCATTCTTACATGTATGGGTGATAGGGAGGGGCTTGGAATAAAATTTAAGAATTATGTTTTAAGATTATTATTGTTTGAATGATTACTAAAAAATTGTTGAAACAAAGCGCTTTACAAAAGGGGCAATGAGTGGCTTCAAGGTGTGACCCTTTCAGCACTCCCTCACAAGGGAGGTTCTTGGTCCATTAGCACCATGGGGATTACAGGAATACAATAATCCAATCGAGATATTAAATCAACTTCATGTTGTATCTATATCACAATCTACTTGCATGCTTGGTCTCAATTCTCAGGCAATTTGCTGTGTTACATCTTTTCCACAAAATTGACCAATTCACTGTTATGCAAGTAGATTGTGATGCAGATACATGTGTGGATGACAGGGAGATGATACACACACAGGATAGCTTATACCAAATCTCAACCATTCTTACATGTGTGGGTGATAGGGAGGGGGCTTGGAATGAAATTTAAGAATTAGGTTTTAAGATTATTATTGTTTGAATGATTACTAAAAAATTGTTGAAACAAAGTAGCTTTACAAAAAGGGCAATGAGTGGCTACAACGTGTGACCCTCTCAGCACTCCCTCACAAGGGAGGTTCTTGGCCCATTAGCACCCTGGGGATTACAGGAATACAATAATCCAATTGAGATATTAAATCAACTTCATGTTGTATCTATATCACCATCTACTTGCATGCATGGTCTCAATCCTCAGGCAATTTGCTGTGTTACATCTTTTCCACAAAATTGGCCAATTCACTGTTAAGCAAGTAGATTGTGATACAGATACGTGTGTAGATGGCAGGGAGATGATACACCAGAGGATAGCTTATACCAACTATCTCAACCATTCTTACATGTATGGGTAATAGGGAGGGGGCTTGGAATGAAATTTAAGAATTATGCTTATATCTACTATTGACAAAATCCTCCATTAGTGATGTAGATTGGCAATATTCAAAATCCTGAATTTTGACTGGGATTTTTCTTTTAATTTTCAAGTAACGCTGTGAGTATTCCTTTCTTATATTTGTCTATATTATTTTCATTTAAAAAAAAAAAAAAAATATAGTGGGGAGTTTAGATTATTTTTTTAAAAATATACTCAGGGCCTGGTGACAACAAGTTCATTCATTGCCAATCAACAATTTTTTGAACAGCGATAGATAGTAAAACTAAACTTGGACCTTTGTAACTTGGTCCTTGTTGTAGACTATTCTTCAGTTGTCTATCTAGTAGCATCCTTTTAGTTATTTGTATTCACTAAAGATTTCTTGAGATCAATAAGTGGATGCAGAGTTAAGACTTTCTGAGTTATGAAATGCATTTAGTATGTAATTGGCTGCAACTTCTTCAGCAACAATCAGCAAAGGCTCATGCGGAACTTCACCTCAAGGACTCCCAAATTTCTCATGGTTTCTTAGCAGATTTTTATGAATCAACTTGTACATGACACAATTTTCTCTTCTTCAGTACTAGTGGGTATGGCACGTGTGATGCACGTGGAGAGATGAAAGGAGAGAACAAGGAGATTGGATGGCGAATGCGTGGATAGGCGTGGGCTACACACAGAAAGAGAAAGAACTGTTGAGGGGTTTCATCAGTGGGCGTTGGTCGCGTCTCCATCTCAGTTTTTGCAGTGGTTTGGACCACTTGAGTCTTAGAAATGTCTCGGTTTTAGGTTAATTTCCCAACATGAGCTGCCGGAACTGATCCACGGAATGGATTTCAGAGAGACATCACAGTGGGTCCCATGTAATTTTTTGTTGAATTGAAGTCTGATTTGCGTCGTTTAGGCTATACGCAAAGAGGAGAGAGCAGTGTGTATGGAGACAACATAAATACCCCAGGTTGAAGGGCTGGACGCACCGTATAGGGGTTAAAAATGTCTGCTGACTGCTCATGCTATATATAATAGAGATACATTTTAGGTTTTAAAGTGAGCTTTGTTGCTCTGTTTTACCTCATTGATGTGCTTTTTTGTTCTTGGTACAATATCCTCTGAAATGTCATGGCTAAGGCATTAATGCTAAAAGATTTAAGACTTGTTTGAACTCTTCAATTTCTCTAGCTATAAGTGGTTCACAATCACCTCAATTGAGAGCTGTCATGTTTTACAGGAGCATCGGACAGCGCGGGAAGCCGCCACGTGTCCTCCCCGTGTAAGTCAGACCACTGCGACTAGAATTCCACTTCCATCTGAGAATGCAAAGGGAGAAGATCTTGAGAGATCAAAGTGGAGATGAGCTGTGACATTCATTACATGGTATAAAGGATGATTAAATAAATTTTTGTTTGTAAAATTGCCAGTGGTTCATATAGATTTTTTTTTTTTTTTTTTTTTTTTTTTTCCGCTTTGTTTACAGTGCTTTTAGAACATACCTTTTCTTCCTTATTACAGCTTCAGTTTCATATGTTCATTGTACATTGGAAAAATCATTCATTACATGGTACAAACGATGATTAAATAAATTTTTAGTTTGTAAAATTGCCAGTGGTTCATATAGATTTTTTTTTTTCCTGCTTTGTTTTCAGTTCTTGTGGTACGTACCATTTCTTCGTTATTACAGCTTCAGTTTCATATATTTATTGTACAATGGAAAAATCATATCATTCACACTCTCAGCCGTTATCAGTGATGCACAATGGATTTTGAGCTACTCATTAGTAAAAACTTTCTATACATTGATTTATTGGTAATTATTGTAACATAAGATAGGTAAAGAGGAATTATAGGATCCTCAACCCCAAGCTCTCAACAATATACTCCTGTTTCATTTCTGACCAAGTGGGACCATGGTTCAGTAATCCAGGCATTTTGTCTGTTTGGGTCTTGAGGGTGGATAGACCATGCCCCAAAAATCTCCACATGGGATGATTCTAACCTCTAGATTTACCACCTACAAATCAACGGTTAAAAAGAGAAATACAGCAACGGTCCATGTTCAGCTGAAAATTGCCCAAATATTGGTGGGGATCTTCCAATGGTATACTCCAAGCTCTCAAGAGTATACTCCTGTTTCATTTCTGACCAAGTGGGACCATGGTTCAGTAATCCACGCATTTTGTCTGTTTGGGTCTTGAGGGTGGATGGACCATGCCCCAAAAATCTCCACATGGGATGATTCTAACCTCTAGATTTACCACCTGCAAATCAACAGTTAAAAAGAGAAATACAGAAATGGTCCATGTTCAGCTGAAAATTGCCCAAATATCGGTGGGGATCTTCCAATCTGGGAGATTTCTAGCCTATGGCCCATCCATGGTGGGATGCAACACACTGGATCATATTGATTTGATGATCCTAATATTTAATTAATAGTCATTTGATTTTTGAATTTAGACATCGATTATTTTCATTCAACTGTCCTTTTGATGATTGCCAACCAGATAGAGTCACCTAGTCAATGTTTGCGTGGACTAAGAAGGTATAACTTGAGGTACATTCCACACGTATGTGAAAGTGCCCTGGTTTGTCAAATTACGTGAGTGTTGAGTCAGTCTTACAAGTAAGTCAAGTCCCAAGCTGAAGGTTACAAGATCAAGAACTCAACTAAGAAAAAGTTCGAGTGCTCCACATAGGTAAACAAAGCCTCACTTCCCTAACCAAACCTTTGAGGTATATGACCTCATTTTAACTTAATCTTACGCACAACAACTCTTAAAATCATCCATGGTAAGCTTAAGTTTTGAACACTTAGAGTATTAGAGGAGTAAACAATGGAAAAAACAGGAAAATCATGTCCTGTCGAGTGCATCGAAGACATCTTCGATGGGATCAAATGCGAGTCGATTCTGTCCAGCAACAAAATGAAAACATGATGTGAATTATTGATTGCATCGAATGCTGTTTGATGACATTCGATTGCATCAACCTTGGGCTTCTTCTAAAACTCCAAAAATACTCAGTGCTCCTCGATGTAATGGAACTTTCTTCGATGGCATAGATCGTAAGTAATTAACGACATCGAAGGCTAACTGATGATATCAATGACATCGAAACTAACACTAGTTTGTCCAGCAAGCTTTCAAGGAAAATAAAATTTTCTTTGAGCACATCGAAGACCTTTCGAGGCCATCGAAATTCAAATCTTGATGGATTGAAAGACTGTTCGATGACATTGAACTAGAGACAAAACTATCCAACAACCATTGTGTATATTTAAAAAAGAATCCCGATGGCATCGAAGTGCACGTTGATGACATTGAAGGATGCTCGATGAGATAGGAAAAGAATTTGTCCTACACCCAATGAATATTTTGTGTAGGAAGTGGATGCAATCGGAGAAGGTGCGATGACATTGAAATTCAAATTTCGATGACATCGAATACCCTTCAATGGTATCGACAATGTTAGATTTCTGCCTGTTTTTTGACCGTTGGGATTTCAACTTTATAAATACACATGGCTTGCCTCTTATAAAATGAGCTAGAATTTAAGAGAGTTTGAGAGAGTTATTGTAAGAGCTAATACCCTTATTCTCATTCCCACTTTTTCATTAGAGTTCATCATTCAATCCTTTGCAAAAACATTTACTCATAACTTCATTGCTTGGATTGAATCATGAACTTTAGCATTCATTGAGTTTTCAGTAGCACCCTTTATAGGAAAATCATTGTATTGAAACTCTTGAATGCATAGCTCATGGGAATCTCCTCTATGTGTTTAATCATACCATCTACATTGAGAGGAACAACCAAACCCTAAACCTCACAACCTGGAGCATTGATCGAAGCATCAGAAGCGGTTGCGGTTCAAGGGAGCCAAAGACTCTTCATCAACATAGAAGATCTTCAAATTGTGCGAGAAAGGGACTTACTCACTTATAAAGAGTTCATTGAATTTGAAGCTCTTTCCTTATTTAGGATTAGGATTCAGAGTTTGAGTGACAAACTCGCTAAGACCTTTCATAAGGACTCTAACAGGAGAATATGTTGTCCTTGTGTAGGAAGTGTTTGCCTTGTGTAGGCACAGGTTGTCTTGTGTAGGCTCCCAAGTTTGTCCTTGCGCTGAACTCGTTGCCTTATGTAGGCACCTAAGGTAACCTTGTGTAGGTCCCTCAGTTAACCTTGTATAGGTTGTGAAGGTTCATGATTAACCTGATTTAAAACCATTGGATAGTGAAATCCGGTACACTCTAGGAGAGAGTGCGTTCGTCGGGAGTGGAGTAGGCAAGTAGCCGAACCACTGTATATGATTGTGTTTGAGATTGCTTTTTGTGCATTGATCTAATTATGCTAATGTCTATCAAATGATTATTATGATGTATGATTTAGTGAATCTGTAAGTGTTAATAGGAATCACATCCCGCACACTATCACATACACTATCTTTATAAGCTTGTTTCTTCACATGTAAATCTTGTGTAGGCCTATATGTTTTCGACCCTCTATTGGCCCGGATGCCATAGAGTTACTTTGTCTTACTCATCTTGATTAAAGTTAGGCATTGTATGTTGTTATAAGAAAATAATTTTTGAAAAGTCCTATTCACCCCCCTTTAGGACACTTGGACATACTTCTATACTTTAGTAATAACGATTATTTTTTTGCACAATAGATCTTGAAAAGTCCTATCCACTCGGGCCACATTAAGAGCATCCTACTTCTTTTTCTACACAATAGCTCTTTCCTTTCCTCTTCAACTCTCCCAAATTTTGTTGCATCATGTTCATTATCTTTTTGGCACTCTATTGCACCCTATGACTTAGCACGATTATAGGTGGCTGATGATATGGATGTGGCGGAGCTTAGGAGATGTTCATATAATCCAATTCTGTTTAGAAAAGAGGCGACAAAACAAAAGATTTAACAAATGTGGACTAGAATTGTTGTTGTCCATACCTGTAGGGGGGAGGGGTGATGATGTGGATGTGTTGGAGTTCGAGAGACCCTTATATGATCCAATTCTATTTAGAAATGATGTGATAAAATAGAAGAAGATCAAACAAATGTGGATTAGAACTTCTATTGTGAAGATGGGTAGGTCAACAACTAAGTTATTTATACATGACAATATTAGCAACTCCCTAGTATGTTATACAAGTCTAAAGGTAACCATAGATGTGAAGACATGTATGGGTTTAGGGATGCTTTATTATGTGTGATGGCTGGGTTGGCCTAAACAGACTTAGCATAATCAACTCCATGGTATACTACCACCTGGGAGTGGTATTCCACAAATCAATTGATGCATCAGATGCAACAAAAAAAATGTTGACTATATTTTCGCTCTAACGGATAGGATGATGGTGGATGAGATTGAAGAGGAGAATTTGGTGCAGATTATGACCAATAATGAAACAACATATAAGTATGCGAGAAAAGTTTTGATGTTGAAGAGACCACACATATTTTGGTTATTGTGTGTTGCACATTGCATCGATCTCATAATTGAAGATAATGGAAAGATGAAGAGCGTTGCTGCATTGGTCGAAAGGGGAAGACAATTGACGACATTCATCTACAACCATGATCAATTAGTCGCCATAACAAAGAAGTTCATAAATGGGAAAAAGTTACGTAGGCCAATGAGATTGAAGAGGAGAATTTGGTGCAGATTGTGACCAATAATGAAACAACATATAAGTATGCGAGAAAAGTTTTGATGCTGAAGAGACCACACATATTTTAGTTATTGTGTGTTGCACATTGCATCGATCTCATAATAGAAGATAATGGAAAGATGAAGAGCGTTGCTGCATTGGTCGAAAGGGGAAGACAATTGATGACATTCATCTACAACCATGATCAATTAGTCGCCATAACAAAGAAGTTCATAAATGGGAAAAAGTTACGTAGGCCAGTGGCGATTAGATTTACGACGAACTTTATATTCATTGAAAGTTTGTACCAGCATCGGAGAGAGTTGGGTGAGATGTTTGCTTCCCGGGCTTGGCTCAAAACAAAACATGGGCATATGATATCGGAGACACCGGTTAAGGTTGTGGCGACCAAAGGGGACAACAAATATTGGAAGAGGGTCGCAAATATCCTCAAGGTGATGGAACCGCCGACGACGGTACCTCCATCCTATTAAATCCAACAAGACCATGGGTTTCCTCTATGATGTCATGGATGAAGCGAAGCTAATCATTCTTCGTGATTGTAAATATACTAATAACTGGAAGATGATCTCCAAAGAGCTAGATGAAACAATTTCACCATGATCTTCATACTGTAGGTTACTATCTAAATCCAAGATTCAGATATGCCCAATCATTTGCCAAGGATGATGAGGTTTGTGTCAGGCTGAAAATATGATAAAGATATTAGAGTCGGACATAAATAAGTAGATAAGGGCATTGAACGAATTGGAAATATATGGACTTCGTCAAGGCAGTTGTGGAGATATTCTTGCACAATAGGCAGTGAATCAAACAACTTTGGCTGATTTACGAGCAATGTTGTTGAATCGTATATGTGATCATGTGCGATCGCATATGCCTAGGTGCATATACGATCACACAATCGCATATGCAACTGCATATTTTTTCTTCGAAAAATTAAAGAAAATCGAAAAGTAGGAAAACAATAAAAAAATGTAACAATATATAAGAAACTAAGGGGAAATTTTCTAAGTTAATAGATAACTAATTTTACATATTTAAAATACATTTTAAAATCAATTAAACAATGCATTAAACATCAAGTCATCAACATTCAATAATATAGTTAACAAGTAAGAAGTAACAACAAAATCAACAAGCTATTTATTTATTATTGTAGAAAATCAACAAGCTATCTTCCTTGAAACTTGAAAATGCTTGAATCTTGATCTTCCGAGAGAGAGAGAGAGAGAGAGAGAGAGAGAGAGAGAGAGAGAGAGAGAGAGAGAGAGAGAGAGAGAGATTAAGACTCACTTGGAAGCAGGAAATGTAAGAGAGAGAGAGAGAGAGAGAGAGAGAGAGAGAGAGAGAGAGATTAAGACTCACTTGGAAGTAGGAAATGTAAGAGAGAACTTAGAAGCAGGAAATGTAAGAGAGAGAGAGAGAGAGAGAGAGAGAGAGAGAGAGAGAGAGAGAGAGAGAGAGAGAGAGATTAAGACTCACTTGGAAGCAGGAAATGTAAGAGAGAGAGAGAGAGAGAGAGAGAGAGAGAGAGAGAGAGAGAGATTAAGACTCACTTGGAAGTAGGAAATGTAAGAGAGAACTTAGAAGCAGGAAATGTAAGAGAGAGAGAGAGAGAGAGAGAGAGAGAGAGAGAGAGAGAGAGAGAGAGAGAGAGAGACCACTTGGAATTAAGAAATTTAAGAGAAGAAGAGAGTAAGAGAGTTTTGGGGTGAGAAGGTTCGGAAGCTTTTTTATAGGCAAAAAGTTGTCTTTTTTTTTTTCAAAAACTTGTTCACACCCCAAGTATAGGGTTGTGATGTAGTAATAAACTCGGTGAGACCGAGGTCGAATCCCAAGGGATTGAAACATGTATGTAATCTGAAATTAAGTAGAACTAGAACTAGACTAAGATGAAATCTAAATCGAATGAAATTGAGGGAATAATGTTGAAATATTTATCTAAAACTTAGGGAAATCAGAGGTAGGAAACTGGGGATTCAGAGGATCTACTTGTAGAGATCAGTGAGATCTTTATGCTTGATTCAAGAACTCAACTGGACTGAGTCCCATCTTCATCCAGTTGGAGGGTGTAACCATGAATATTAAATCTAAACTTGCCATGGCTAATATGTGATTGCATATGCTGTAAGCGATCACATATTTTTGCATATGCCATATATGCGATCTGCGTAGCATATGCAGTCACATGACAACACCGTTGATGAGTTCATTTTGGAGAGAGTGCAAGGGCTCTTAAAACAATTGCAATCAAAGTTTTGAGCCAAACAACTTCTTCCTCTAGCTGCGAGAGGAACTGGAGTTGTTTTGCACTCATTCATTTGAAGAATATGAATAGATTGTAGGCTAGGACATTGAATTGACTTTTTTACATGCAATACAATGTGAAGCTAAGAATGTGGGATACAATACGTGTGTGATGAATCTGTTCGACAAAGGAAACTTACATTTATGATGACGAGGACCCGCTTATGCCTTGGTTGAAACGAAGGGAGAAACATGTTGAAGAGCACAATGAAAGTGTCGAGGAGGATCCTAATGATATGCATGACAAAGTAAGAGAGTTGTGCAAGGGGGGGATATGACCATGGACAATATACAAAACCTATTGGGCCATTTTCGTGTTGGACTAGTCCTAGGTGACTATGACTATGGGTTTGTATCTTACTGGTGGATATTTTTACTAAGGGTAAGGATTGACTTTGTGAGGATCAATCATCATTGGGTTTCGTTGACGTGCTCTTTTCCTCCGGCTCTGGTTATTATCGATATGCAACATCTATTACATATCCACCATGGACAATATACAAAACCTATTGGGCCATTTTCGTGTTGGACTAGTCCAAGGTGACTATGACTATGGGTCTGTCTCATACGGGTGGATATTCTTACTTTGGGTAAGGATTGACTTTGTGAGGATCAGTCATCATTGGGTTTCGTTGACATGCTCTTTTCCTCCGGCTATGGTTATTATGGATATGCAACACCTATTGCATATCTACCATGGACAATATGCAAAACCTATTGGGCCATTTTCGTGTTGGACTAGTCATAGGTGACTATGAATATGGGTTTGTCCCATACCAATGGATATTCTTACTTTGGGTAAGGATTGACTTTGTGAGGATTAGTCATTATTGGGTTTCGTTGATGTGCACTTTTGCTCCGGCTCTGGTTATTATGTATATGCAACACCTATTGCACAGCCACAATCAGATGATGAAGAAGATTAGGAGGATGAGCAACCACAAACAAACATATTTTCATTCTGGTGGTGATTGATTGGTGGTGACTGGTGAGTTTTTACAAAAGTATTTCTAAACATTCACACAAGGAAACTCTTCTTCACCCACAAACATCACAACAAGCACACATTGAAGGACTTTTTCTTTTTCTTGAGGATGATAGACAGGAGTCACAAGACAACACACGTTGCTCTAGACTAATTCAGCCTGATGTACGTGAGGTAGGTAATACCCTGCAAATGTGCCCTTTTCCTCCGGCTCTGGTTATTATGTATATGCAACACCTATTGCACAGCCGCAATCAGATGATGATGAAGATTAGGAGGATGAGCAACCACAAGCAAACATATTTTCATTCTGGTGGTGACTAGTGAGTTTTTACAAAAGTATTTCTAAACATTCACACCAAGGAAACTCTTCTTCACCCACAAACATCACAACAAGCACACATTGAAGGACTTTTTCTTTTTCTTGAGGATGATAGACAGGAGTCACAAGACAACACACGTTGCTCTAGACTAATTCAGCCTGATGTACGTGAGGTAGGTAATACCCTGCAAATGTGAGATACTTTGGTATTACATTCATGCTAATATATTTATCATTGATATTAGATAGTTTGGAAATTAAATATAGGAGTTTTGCAGTCAATCCAAATTTGTTAGGTTCATAAATTCATCAGATAAATATAGGAGTTTTGTAATCAATCCAAGGTTGTTAGGTTCGTAAATTCATTGATATTAGATAGTTTGGAAATTAAATATAGGAGAGTCAATCCAAATTTGTTAGGTTCATAAATTCATCAGATAAATATAGGAGTTTTGTAATCAATCCAAGGTTGTTAGGTTCGTAAATTCATTGATATTAGATAGTTTGGAAATTAAATATAGGAGATTTGTAGTCAATCCAAGGGTGTTAGGTTCATAAATTCATCAGACAGGCCGAGACAACATTCTTGCCAAAGAGTTGACCATTACGCCATCATAAATGTGGTTTTAAAAAAGTATACATATTTGGAATCTTCTAAATATTTGGATTTTTCCCACATCTTCCTGAATTTTTTTAGCAAAAAAAAGAAAAGAAAAAACGAAAAGAAAAAGTAAAAACTAAAAGAAAAGACTGTTACAGGAGGCATAACAGCCACTAAAACCTCTCCACTCCACACCTTGGAATGGAGAGGTAGAGAAGGATGTTGCCCATTAAATTCATTCTGGGTGGAAGAAATGTAGTTACAATACTGGATTTTTATGTGATTGTTGTGTACTACTCAAAGTGAAAGGGAAATTTTATAGGATAATTATAAGACTATCCTTGCTTGAAGGGGTAGAATGTTGGGCAATTAAGGGACATGTTAATAAGATGAGCTACTGAAGTTAGGATGTTGAGATGGATGCATGGCAAGATGAGGAAGGATATATTTAGATATGAATGCATTTGAGGGAGGTTAGGTGTAGCACCCATGCGTAATAAGATGTGGTTTGATCATGTGCAAAGAACCTCACCATTTAGGAGTGAGTTGGTACAAGTTGAAGGCTCTAAAAGGGCAAGGGAAAGATCCAAAAGGACGTGGATGGGAGGTAGTAAGAAAAGACTTTCCTATGGTCTAACTGAAAGTATGGCTCTTGATAGAGTGGAATGGCGGTGCCAGATTCATGTTGCCGGTCGACCCCAATTAATTTGGATAAGGCTTAGATGACGATTCTTCTTCTTCTTTTTCCCCGGGGGTGGGGGGTGGGGGTGGGGTGGGATATATCATATCATAATAGTTTATAGCAGCTGAAGAATGTTTACATAAGCATGTCAAGAATATCCCCAAAATGTATGGAGAATAAGCTAGCCATGGAAAGTTGAAGAACAATAGGTGCCATAGCAAATTTGACAGGCAAGAACATTCAATGGCCCACGGAAATTTGTTATATGAATATGATCCCTCCATAGGAAGATAAACACATGTACGTGTATACATGCTTTTTTTTTTTTTTTTTTGGGTGGGGGGGATATATCATATCATAATAGTTTATAGCAGCTGAAGAATGTTTACATAAGCATGTCAAGAACATATCTAAGAATATCCCAAAAATGTATGGAGAATAAGCTAGCCATGGAAAGTTGAAGAAAAATAGGTGCCACGGGCAAGAACATTCAATGGGCCACGGAAATTTGTTATATGAATATGATCCCTCCATAGGAAGATAAACACATGTACGTGTATACATGCTTTTTTTTTTTTTTTTTGGGGGGGGGGGTTTGGTTGTGTGGGTTGGTTCATCTCATTTCCTCAGAAAGTGGCAGAAGCGTTTCTAGAATTTCAGTATCTGTTACACCATAGAATTGTTTGTGCATTGAGTTTAGGAGGTTACTGAGAGATAACACAAGCTGCCTTTGAGTTTAGGAGGTTACACCATCTCATAATGTTAGATATGGGGATGTTTGCTACCTTGAAGCAAGTTTTGCAGATAACCCTTTTATCTTCGTATCTCTATCACTCTTTTTGCATGGGTTTCAGGTCTAGTTTTCCTGATATATACATAAACATACATAAACAATACACGTGGCAGAAGCGTTTCTAGAATTTCAGTATCTGTTACACCATAGAATTGTTTGTGCATTGAGTTTAGGAGGTTACTGAGAGATAACACAAGCTGCCTTTGAGTTTAGGAGGTTACACCATCTCATAATGTTAGATATGGGGATGTTTGCTACCTTGAAGCAAGTTTTGCAGATAACCCTTTTATCTTCGTATCTCTATCACTCTTTATGCATGGGTTTCAGGTCTAGTTTTCCTGATATATACATAAACATACATAAACAATACACGTGTAAGTGTCTGTGTGCACGCGTGTGTTCATAAATATTGGAATGATCAATTCAATGTAGTTGACTATGTGGTGACTTACGAATTACGATACAGTCAAGCTGTGGTGCCCACTGTAATGAGCATGTGGCAACCAAATCATGCATCAGGTGCACCCCCTCATGCTGGGAGCTTGGACATGAGTCCAAAAGTCAGGCCGATCCAAAACTCAGGTGGACCACATGTGTGTTCATTGCCAACTTACATGTGTATGTGCTCCTTTATTTGAGGCCTATGGTCTCGTTGACCACCAATTGAAAACTTACGTCCACATGATGCAGGGCTGCTGTCATTACAGCTCCATTGATGGTCTTGATGTTCTTTTGTGCTCATATATCCTCCTATTTAATTCCTTACTACAGATATTTTCAGTGTCTATTGGCGTCATATGCCTCAGAATCCTTCATCCCATATACCTAAAAATTTCCAAGCAGAGGAGGCTGTCGAGCAAAAGGGAGAAAAGAATGTTGCAGCTTCTGTCCATGTGAATATCATTGTAAAAGCTCTTGAAATCACCCCCGAGTTCTCCTACCCAGGACTTTAATGAAGAGTGGATAATTGCTTGATCTTGTAGCGTGTGAGACCAGCTAGAAGCATCAACAGGTGATATTAGTTGCTTGTGGCACTTGCCAACTTCCAACTGAACTAGATGTGTGATCTCTCTGTTCAATCTTCACGCACATTATACTTAAGAGTTAAATAGCTGTTTTCAATTGCATGTAACATGGATACTCATATATGAAAGTTGTGATACTCTGCCACATATATGTTTCCTGGTGTAAACTCCATATATTGATTTACATTGATTGTATTTCTTTCTTGTTTATTTGTAAAGGTGGTCCATGTTTACAATGAATGATAACACACAAATGCATTTTCTTTCAAACGGGTGGTTATATGCTTATTTTCTAGGCTTCACCAGCCAAATTGGTGGAATCCATATATTTGACCTAATGGTTTTGCCTTTTGTTTATGGATGGGTCAGGTCAAGTTTTCAGTTGCTCGTGGCCAAACTCAATTTGATCTTTTCAGTCCATTCTGTTTTCTGAAATTTATGGGCTGTTTGGGGTGAGGGATTTGGGGCAGGGATTTGCGAAATCCACAGATTTAAAATCTCCCATGTTCTTTCTTTTGTTGGGAATTTGCTAAATCTGTGGATTTCCCAAATCGATACCCTCATAAATCTACAGATTTGGCATATCTAGAAAATGAGACTCTTAAAAACAATACAAAAGGACTACATAATTTCTCTAAATACATTCATTCCCTTCATGTGAGTGGGCACTGCATAATTTCTCTAAATACACGCATTCCCTTCACGTTAGTGGGCACTTTGCAGTCAGTGGTTGTGTTGCAACTCCCCTCCATGTAATACTTTGGCCCCTCCATGTATTGAATGGGACTGTGTTGGCATGTGAGTGGTGTTAGTGTGAGCCTCTGCCATGGCTAGTTCCAAGAGCCCGGGTATAAGGGGAAGGTTGGTGTTTGGTGGACAGCTGATAGTAAGACTTGCCAATCTATCATTTAAATGGCAGCTTGTGAGTGGGACTGTGTTGGCATGTGAGTGGTGTTAGTGTGAGCCTCTGCCATAGCTAGTTCCAAGAGCCCGGGTATAAGGGGAAGGTTGGCCCCTCCATGTATTGAATGGGACTGTGTTGGCATGTGAGTGGTGTTAGTGTGAGCCTCTCCATGTATTGAATGGGACTGTGTTGGCATGTGAGTGGTGTTAGTGTGAGCCTCTGCCATGGCTAGTTCCAAGAGCCCGGGTATAAGGGGAAGGTTGGTGTTTGGTGGACAGCTGATGGTAAGACTTGCCAATCTATCATTTAAATGGCATCTTGTGAGTGGGACTGTGTTGGCATGTGAGTGGTGTTAGTGTGAGCCTCTGCCATAGCTCGTTCCAAGAGCCCGGGTATAAGGGGAAGGTTGGTGTTTGGTGGACAGCTGATAGTAAGATTTGCAAATCTAACATTTAAATGGCAGCATGTGAGTGGGACTGTGTTGGCATGTGAGTGGTGTTAGTGTGAGCCTCTGCCATGGCTAGTTCCAAGAGCCCAGTTATAAGGGGAAGGTGTTTGGTGGACAGCTGATAGTAAGACTTGCCAATCTATCATTTAAATGGCAGCATGTGAGTGAAACTGTGTTGGCATGAGAGTGGTGTCAGTGTGAGCCTCTGCCATGGCTAGTTCCAAGAGTCCGGGTATAAGGGGAAGATGTTTGGTGGACAGCTGATAGTAAGATTTGCAAATCTAACATTTAAATGGCAGCATGTGAGTGGGACTGTGTTGGCATGTGAGTGGTGTTAGTGTGAGCCTCTGCCATGGCTAGTTCCAAGAGCCCAGTTATAAGGGGAAGGTGTTTGGTGGACAGCTGATAGTAAGACTTGCCAATCTATCATTTAAATGGCAGCATGTGAGTGGAACTGTGTTGGCATGAGAGTGGTGTCAGTGTGAGCCTCTGCCATGGCTAGTTCCAAGAGCCCGGGTATAAGGGGAAGGTGTTTGGTGGACAGCTGATAGTAAGACTTGCCAATCTACCATTTAAATGGCAGCATGTGAGTGGAACTGTGTTGGCATGTGAGTGGTGTCAGTGTGAGCCTGTGCCATGGCTAGTTCCAAGAGCCCGGGTATAAGGGGAAGGTGTTCGGTGGACAGCTGATAGTAAGACTTGCAAATCTATCATTTAAATGGCAGCATGTGAGTGGGACTGTGTTGACATGTGAGTGGTGTTAGTGTGAGCCTGTGCCATGGCTAGTTCCTAGAGCCCGGGTATAAGGGGAAGGTTGATGTTTAATGGATAGCTGATAGTAAGACATGCCAATCTATCATTTAAATGGCAGCATGAAATTGCAGGGAGAAAGGCTAAGATGATAATGATGATGTTATAAGACCTATCAAGCAAATATGAAATTATGGATGTATCCTTCATTACAGATGTATATAGCGAATACAGGCACGATTATCTTTCATCAACCCAATGATTTGATTTACAGATCCCCCTTTTCTGGTACATAAGCTGGGATGGAACTTAATCTCATTGGCCCTTGCACTCCAGTTGCTGAGCTGTGAAGCTCAAATTTTGAGATGTGAATGTGCAACGCAGGAATAAGAGCAATGCACCTTGATTAATTTATACACATTTACAAATCTGAGTTGCCACATGTTCATTGTTAGAAAAATCCCATGCAGAAAATAAATGTTTGGAAAAAAAAAATAAAAAATCATTCATATAAAAGAAAGAAAAAAAAAGTTTGTGCAAAAATTCGAGTTTGATTCAGTTCCAATCCTGAAATTCAAAAATTCAGGCAGAGAAACATAAACACCAAGAGTGAAAAATTCAGGTTCAAAAGCTCTCTCTCTCTCTCTGGTTGAATCCTTAACATATTGAGACATTGTTGTTTTGATGTGGCCCACAGGGCCATTAATCTCTGGCTTTGTTGACCATTGCCAGGTCACCCTCAGATATTCCTCTTATTTAACGGATATGGACCATATCCTGTAGAAGTAATATCCTCTTTCTGCAAGGTGACTTTTCTATATGTGCTTGAGATTAGTTTGAGGAAACAGATGCATGATGGTTTTTATCACCTCATCGTCTCCTTTGACTTGACGGTGTCATAGCCTAGATTGGTTGCATGCATGGAATAGATCTTTAAAATCTTAAGGAGCTTTTTCGAGCCATTTCTTTGAAGAACGTATTCCTCTGTTTCTGCTCTAGATCTATTCAACTGATTTTCTAACGAGGTGGGGACGATTGAAATGTTCTTGAAAACATCTATTCAACTGAAGTGCATGTGTGGGGTCTTCCACGATTGTTTTGTAGGAAAAGTAATGTCTCATAATACCATTAAGAAATTTATTCTAAAATAACAATGATTAAGAAATCACTGTTTTATGGGGTTCCTTGAGCACGCACTAGGCTTCGTGGGCTTACCCACACGCCTTCGCAAATGACTGCATTAGCATCATGAGGACCCACGCGCCTTCACTGCATTGGCATTATGAGGACCCACGCGCCTTCACAAATGACTGCATTAGCAGCATGAGGACCCACACGCCTTCACAAATGACCGCATTATCATCATAAGGATGTTTCATAATTCTGCAATTGGGTCTTCTGCCCAAGTATTTATAGGGAAGTTTATAGTATTACATGATAATATATCATACTGATATTTTGTGGTAGGATAAGGGAGTTTTATATATTCTTTCTTCACAAATTACTAAATTAACTCAGCTCTTAATAGAATTAAAAGTGAAAAAAAGAAAGAAAAGAAAAGTGAAGATGTTCACATTTTGTAGAGCGGCATGAATTCTATTTCCATCTATGCATAATAGGGAAATTTAAACTGTTTCATTACATTATTGTTAAGAAATCCTATCATTCCAAAAGGGTTTCCTTAAACATATGCACTAAGGAGATAGGTTGTGTGCCCCTTCACAAATGACTGCATTAGCATCATGAGGGCCTACAGACCTTCACAAATGACCACATTAGCATCATAAGGATAATTCATAATTCTGCAATTGGGTCTTCTGCCTTCACAAATGACCGCACTAGCATCATAAGGATGTTTCTTAATTCTGCAATTGGGTCTTCTGCCCAACTATTTTACAGGGAAATTTATAGTATTTCATGATAATATATCATACTAATATTTTGTGGTAGGATGTGTAAGGGAGGTTACATATTCTTTCTTTACAAATTACTAAATCGTCAGCTCTTAATAGAATTAAAAGCAAAAAAAAAAAGAAGAAAAGAAAAGAAAAAGAAAAGTGAAGATGTTCGCATTTTGTAGAGCAGCATGAATTCCATTTCCTTCTGTGCATAATAGGTAAATTTAAACTATTTTGTTACATTATTGTTAAGAAATCCTATGATTCCAAAAAGGTTTCCTCTAACATATGCACTAAGGAGATAAGTGGTGTGGCCCTCACCTTTACATAAAGCCAAATTACCCTCGATTTTTTAAAGGAAATTTTGATTCTAAATGTTAAGGTCATTCGTGTCGTTTTGCAATTGAACGTATTAACAGGGGCGGTGAAAGTGGTTCCCATTAATGAAGTCTGATTTAATCCATTAGTTCCGCAATTATCGTAATTGATAAGTGATCCTTTCATTGCAGACATGTTTTCCAACACTGTTAGGCAAATGTCTATATCCAATCTCTCTCTCTCTCTCTCTCTCTCTCTCTCTCTCATCAGTGAATGGAGTTATCGTTTGCCTTACATGACAAAAGTACCTTTCTTGCAAAAGAAGCGGAACAAAGAGAGTTTGTAGGTTGCACAAGGAACCATCTAATAGAATACTTGGGTGCGCTCCATACATGGAGGCCACCTGTCTTCTGTGGTATATTCCAGTTCCCTCTGTTTCTTGTGTTGTGTTGACCCATCTACCACACACGTTGCATACGTGTATGTCCATCCAGACAGTCCAATTGTGCGTCATGATCGCTGGATCGAGCATATCCCAAGAATTATAGTGATTGAATGATATCACCACCTGATATCAGCTTCTGAATTTGGACCACTGACTGTTTTACTTTTTAACTGTGTATTTGCTAGCCAACAAGTGCTGGTTACAGCCATCCAGCGAGTGTGGTATTTGGGAGATGTTTCATCCATACCGGGGCTAGTTATTTCAACAGTCTGGATCGACTCAAATGCATCACACATATACCGCGGATGAGTTTGTGTCATTTAAGAAATGAATGAAGACACATAAATATAGAATAATCTAAGCTCATCTTCTTTAATCTCTACCAAGTTTTAGATAGTGATGGATAATATTATCCAAGGAATAGTTTAAAGATCAAGGTTGCATCTTTAATCCAACACCCAAAGTAGCAATCTCGGGCTTTGTACCTAACTGTTATGAGATCCTTTGATTAACATACTGATCCAACGGTTAGCACTTACATCATGTTGGAAACTGATTATCTTCTTCCCCCAAAATCCAACTTTAGAAGAAAGAGGAAGCTGTGGTGGAGACACTGGCTGGCCCATAGAGTCGCAGACCAATCAATGGTCTTCCACTGAAGAGTAATCTAATGGTATTTTCCAGTCCTCACTCAGCTATCTATAGTTCAATGCCATCATGGTCTTCCTTGAGTCCTGCTTTTAGCATGAAAACTCCCACTGGAGAGCAATGATATGGGCTCCAATTATTCATATCTAATCTACTCAATGTGGGAAGCTGGATACCTTTCTTTCTTTCTTTCTTTCTCTGCGTCTTCCTCTCTCTTTACTTGGTTTATCCTTTTTAAATTCAAGGATGCATATTATGATATCTGGCTTCAGCATTTCTATTCTCTGGTGCTTTTTTGTAGAAATGGGTCCCATGGTTCAGATTTGATGGGCCTTGCTCTGGATAAACTACTTGTTGATAAATATCATGTTGGATTGATCCTATGATCCACGGTCCAGATTGATTGTGGTGTATGTGCGGTTCACCTGATGGATAGCGATATGATCAATCCTCTGTTCATGGTCCCTTAGCCTTATTGTTTATTCCTTGTGTGTTTTTATGACATTACACTTTTTGGCAATTTTGGTTTTTTACTTGAGTGAATATAAAAAGATGGGATTAGGGTTGTAATCAATCTGGACCATGGATCGTAAGATCCGCTCTGAAAACCTCCTAGAATGGGAGATCCTAACCATTCATTCTTGTTATTTTTTTTTTTCATGTGGACTGATGCTTTATTCATTATTAATAATCTGATTTTAGGTTATTATTTGATGGGTTATAATTGTCCTATCAGGGAGATCAGGCTTATCTGATCAACCGATCTGCATCGCCAATTTGCCGGGCCATGCTTGTTTGGATTATTAAGGCTGAAAGACACTATACATGTCAGGGGATCATTGGGACAAGTATCATATAACTCATCTAAATAAAAGATTACCCAAAACCACTTTAGGGTTTCCCACTCCTTTTTCCACATTGACCATGCCTCCATTACTTTTAGATGAACTCTGTTGCCTTGATGATGAGCTTGGAGACGATTTCATGTGGCACCCAGATGTAACAGTACCAGGTGGTTCAGGTCCAACTCAAATATATACTAGTTTAAAAGGCCTTTTCCAATCTCACTTATAGCAGTAGCACACGTGGGAATCATGAAGCGACCCTCCCCTTGATTGGGATTCAACTGTATTCGATCTATAGGGTACTGATATTGGCCCACCTCAATGGATCTTACATGGCATTAAAGAAAGCTTTTTGACAATCCAGGCCATTGAGAATCTACAGTATAGTGGTATCATTGGATCCCGATGACTCCAGGCAGCATGCGCTCGTGAGCGGCCACATTGGCTTTGGAGTGCCTGGGCAATGATTGCAGGATGGCATTGTTTGTAAATTCAACTTTGTGAGTGGACCCCACACATTTCCCCACTCCATGACATGATAATCACTTGCTTCTTTCATTGGGCCCTAGGGAGAAAAAGTTCTAAGGAGTGTCTAGGTTTTATCCTATAAGTTTATGATCAAAGCAGCCCTGACTTTTTTCCTAGAAGCTTCATATAGATTTCTAGTTTCTACCGAAAAAGCCAAAGATAAAAAATCAGTCTTTCCTAAAGACAATCATGTCTAAATCAACCATCTCCATCACCATTAAATGTTTTTCTCCTACAATCATTCCGCCATTTAACTTGCAGAAGACCCTTAAATAAAATCAAGGGCCTGTTTGGACGCACCCTCCAAAGGGGTGTTTGACGTGTAAAACCCCCTTTTGTTTTGAGCCAAACCAGGGTTTTAATGTGGTCTAGATGCACTTTGTAAACCCCCATTTCACCATCCAAAAAATAGATGCTAAAATACCAACAGTATGTAACGGGGCCCTGAAATATATAGCTCAATTGCATGGTAAGAGGTGTTACAGCATAATTCCAAAACCTGTTGATCGGACCGACGCATGACTCGAATCGAGTCACTTGGTTTTTAGAAGGGATTTTATTAAAACAAAAAACAAAAAACAAAATAAATATATCCATTAACAATCATACTATTTTTTCAGTTTACAATAATTCAATACCGAGTTGAGCCGGGTTGGGTTGGGTCTTCGAGTCGACCCAACCCAGCTGAACATCTCGAGTTTGAGTCGATCATTCAGCTTTTCAAACTATGGTTACAATCTTGAAGTCTACCTAGAAAAATCATTTCTCATTTTTTTATAACTAGGTTGTAGGATATTTCACCCTATAATCATTAAAAAGTTGTGGCCCTCCACATCAAGATTACGTGTTAGACTTTCATTCTTCCGAAAATTCCTCTGCATAAGCCCAATCTATCTCTTACGGGGTGTGACCTTTACTAAGATGTTACCATGGAATTTTGTCGAATAACCACTGTAGAATCCTTGTCAAAAGATTCAGGGTCCACCATGAGAGATCTTGGTTGTCTTCTTTTCCTTTGCTTAAAATGACCCAAGTACTGGAGATTTTTTGGTCTATGAATGGAGTGGAGTCATAGCATATACATTTAGGGTCGGAATTTCCGTGATATCATGCCAATGTACGTTCCCACCGTGGCCTATTTATGACTTGACCCACAGATTGTCGTCAGGGTACATGCGCTATGCTATTGATAGGCCTTGATAGGTGGCCCACATGATTTGATAGTATCTAAATTATCTTAGGAACTTTTGCACAAAGCTAAAGATGGACAGCCCATGTCTATGGGAGGGGAAATGATCTAATCTAATTATCCCTCCTATTCTATAATTAGGATGGTCCACAATTTAGATTGTCAATTACCCATATAGATGGGAGTAAATGGAGGTAAATAGCTAATTATAACTTTTGTAGGGTGTTTGTTTGAGAGGAAAAATATGCAAGTAATTATACCTTGAAAATTGGGTCCAAAAGCAAGAAATGAAGAGGCATTAGGTAGTGTTAAAATCCTTGGGCCCCATGGTGATGTGTGTATGTGATCCACACCATCCATCCTATCACTTTTACCATCCCATTTTAGGGCATGAGCAAAAAAAAAAAAAAGAATGAGGGGAGAGAGAGAGAGAGAGAGAGAGAGAGAGAGAGAGAGAGAGAGAGAGAGAGAGAGAGAGAGAGAGAGAGAGCAATTGAACCATTCTAGTCACTTCTTCAAAATCATTCTTTTTTACTTTTTCTTATATATATATATATATATATATATATATATATATATATATATATAAAATACCAAGTAAATGATCATACAATAAAACCTATGGTTGTGCCTTCTAAATTTTTTATTTTCGATTTGACCTTTAGAGTTTATTTGATAGTGGTAAAAGAAAAGAAGAAGAAAAAAAAAAAGAAGCAAAGAAAAGAAAGTTATAAAGATTATCTAATGATATTTTTTGAAATTTCCAATAGTACAATTGAAACATGGATTTGTATATAATTTTTTAAGTCTTGTTTAGGTTGCATCTTATAAAGTTTCATAATATTCTTTTTTATATCTTATGCCTTAAATCTTGACATATGATTTTTGGATAGAGCTGTGCGTGGGATAGGTCAACTCGGTACACTCGACTCATCCAACTCGTTCAGACCTGACTCAACTTGAACCGTGTATACTTCGCCTATTTTGAACTCAAACCGAGTCAAGTTCGGGTCACTTAGTAACTCGACTCGACTCGACTCGACCCAAAATTTGACTCGGTATTGATTCGATTTGATCTGAAACAAGACTCGACTCGAGTTCATGTTGTGTGTGTGTGTGTGCACACATAAATCTAATCTAACCAACTCGTCGCACCCCGACCTGATCTCTCACCCTCCCTCTCTCTTCCTCTCCTGAGCCCGATAGCCACCCACCACCACCAGGCCACCCTCTTACTCTCTCTCCTCCACTTTCTTCCTCATCTCCTGCACCTGACGGTCCTGAGCTAACAACCACCATCTCAGTAGTTCGGCTGCTTGTCTCAACTGAGCAGCTCGTTCACACCCTCCCGGCCCACCCATTCGTCGCCAACTCCACCCAACTCTCCAAATCAACAAATTAATGTAATTTTGTGCTCGGAAAGACTTATATTTCATGATTTTCATCTATTCTTGTGAACATCATGATAGGGTATTCTAATTTAGGACTTTTGTAAAATTAGTATATGGTAAGACTGAATGGACAAATTAGAATGGGTCAATTGCTTATATTTGGTTTAAACTAACTCAGGTGCATCTGGGCTAGCTCTGACTAAGCCATTTCTAAACCCTAAACCCTAAACCCTAACCCTAAACATAGACCTAAACCCTAAAGGTAAATAGAGAGAGAGAGAAAAAGAAGAAGAAGAAGAAGTAAACTTGACCCAACTTAGTGTTGACTTTACTCGACTCGATCCATGTGATCCGGTTGAATCAGTCCAGGTTAGTCCAGGCTAGACTCGGACTGGGATTAGGTTAGGCATGCTGGACTCGGTACCTAGCTCAGTGAGATTGAGTTAGCCCTAACTCGGTCCAACTCAACTCGAAGCTTAGCTCTATTTTTAGATAATAATAATTATTTTTACTATATAAATATATTAAAATGTCCTTAAAAAAATCAATTTTCTTTTCTTTTCCCACTAATTAGGCCCTTAAAATTATAACATAAGAGTAATATCCTTGTAAACAAGAGTTGTAGCCTAATTCACAACGGCTTTGTCTATTTGAATATGAGAGAGAGAGAGAGAGAGAGAGATATATGATAATGACGATAATGATGTATTAGTTAGGTTGTTAATTGATATTTGAGCCGGCATTACGTCTTGTGTTCGAATCTTAGAAGAGGGTTCCTGTGGAGAGGACAACCTAAACCAAAATGAAAGTCGTTATCCCATCCTACGGTGGAAAGGGCTATGTGGAGAAGAGGCCAAAAGGTGAATGCCACCACAGAGTAAGCCACTGCTACGAACACTCAATCCTCGCTACTTTCCCTAGTTTAACATGTTCCATCATTCTTGAAGCTTTTGATCCATTGGTTAGTCCAGGTCACTGACTTTTCATCCCCATTCACCTTTGGATTAAGGTCATAGTTCACCACCCTTTTTAACTTATGATGTGTCATCTAAGGTAGAGAAGACCTCCGATACCATTTCAATCATCCAAACGTACGGTGGCTTCTGTTGTGGTGACCCCAACACCAACCAGCACTATGGGACCCACCTTTATGTGTGTATTTTATATCAATGTTGCCCATCCATTTTACTAGCTTTTTTTAAGGCCCAAAAATGAAGTAGATCAAAAACTCATATGGATATGCCACAAGAAACAGCTACATGCGCAGCATTAAAAGTTGCACATGCCTTCCGCTCCCGTGCTTGTTGCACATGCCTTCCGCTTCCGTGCTTACATTCATCCCGACTCTTTTTTGGTAAATGTATCCTAACCACTACATGTCTCATTAATTGCATGCCCACACACTTCCTTTCAACCAACGCTTTATTTCATGTTCCTCAAGAAATCATTCTTTTACAACCATTTTTATATTTTTGAAAATCATTACCATATATGTATCCATCATCATTATAAGTCAGTAGAATTGTACACGTGTCAAACTGAGTCGAACTTGGCACAACTAGCTCGGCTCTGCCAATAGCTAACCCTAGCTTGAACTTGGATCGATGCAATCCTCGAGCTTGATTGGCTAGCTCAGCTCAGTTCAATTAGCAACTTAGGCCAATTCGAGCTAAGTTGGAGTTTGTGTGACATTTTTTCAAACATATAAAGTACATATTCAATTTTTTACAAATTGTAAAACAATAACAACAATTTATAAGTATTTCATCAAACACTCGGCAGACAACAATAAAATCATTATTTGAGGACAGTTTTACAATGAGAAGTTTTTTTTTTTTAATAGTGATATGTTTCGTATCCATTTCTTTCTCATCATTAGTTGATTCCATGAAAAATGCATGCACCCGAAACAACATTTCATTGAGTCATTTCACCAAACACTTAGCGAGCAACATCAATATCAAAATAACTGAGTCACTGAGCCGATTTGAGTTGAGGTTCAATACGATTTGAGTTGAGCTCGAGTAAGCTTGAACTCAGCTCAAAAATTTTTCAAGCTAAAAAATACAACTCGACTCGGGTCAAACTTAATTTCGAACTAAATTGAATCAAACTTTTTCAAGTCGAGTGAGTTAATCGAGCTAACTCGGTTCGTGTACCGATCTATTAATCAATACAAATTCTAATCATGTGTTTGAAAACACATTTTTTTGTTAGATATCCTTTTGCTCAAAAGGAAAATCAACTGTTTTTTTTTTTTTTTTTTTTTTTAAATTTCATTTTCCACGAGATTTTCACAACATATTATATTCAGTTATTGTTGTTTCGTATGGTGTAGCTTACTTCTTTTTCTTTTTTTTTTTTTACTTGTTTTTTTTTTTACACAAGCACATGCACCCCACACACTCACACCGTTGTGGGATTTCACCACCTATGGATACCCAAACTCTTGATGGGTATTGAAACTCCTGATAGTCTACCACCGGTACAGTTTACTTAGCTTTTGTTCTACTTTATTTTTTTTTTTAGTCTTAAATGAGCATTCAGCCAATTGAGGTTTAAAGGAAATCCACGTTACATGAATGGTTCGAATTAGTTGCTCATGACATATGTGTAAAGGTGAGCATGTGCTGAGGCGTGCATGACTCATATATATATATATATATATATAAGCCATCGAAATCGTTCATAAGGTGATTCCCACCTATGCAAACGGAAGGACGGAGTGGATATAACAAAAAGATGAGGGTGGCCCACATAGCTCAGGGTCACAGGAGATTTCTCTGACCACAGGTTACTGGCAAGTCTCGTCGCAGAGGGGCGTACGCCAACTTACGCCCCTGTCGCTCATTCATTTCTTGGTAGTCAGCTTTTGTGGCGGAGGAGCACGTGCATCGACGTCCTAGCAAAGGAATGTAAACCCCATGGAGACAATGATTGATTGGACACGTGCCACATGATATGAGGTCCAGCCGCACGGGTAGTTGGTCGGAGCCTTACGTCTCTTCCACTCCTTCTCGCTTTCCAATCCCTTTTATTATTATTTTCTTTTTTATTTTCTAATTTTCTAGAAATTATATCATTTTATTTTTTCTGAAATTAAAAGAAAATATAAGTATTATAATTTCAATCAATAGTCGGCCAAATAAATAAATAAAAGTTTGGTAGATATAGTCGCACATGAAGGCCAATCATGGCAGAACACGTGGGATGGGACATCTCAGCGGTGGCTGAGAAAAGCTTTGATACTCTGGTGAAGTGTGATGAGTCATATGCAGGCCTCATATGATTTTAATTAAACTGTCCAAATTATTATTCCTAGCACAGATATACAAGAATTTAAATATTATGTTTACTTGGTAATATTTTCATCGGATTGATGGACATTTATTGGACGGTTAAAAATGTAAAGTATAGTGTGTTTTTATTTGAACAAATAAGTTTCCACGAATCAGAGGCTAGGATTGCTCAACCAATACGATTTTCAGATGGTCAGTTAAAGACAATAGGTTCCACAATTTAGCTGGTATGGTCTGAACTAATGTAGCCACGTGTTTAACTTTTGAGCGCCGGTGTATAAGGTGTCATACGCTGCCAGAGTATCCAATGACTTCCATAAAAAAAAGAGGGAGTGCGGGGACCAGCGAGTAGGCTACAGTGACAGGTCACCACCGTTTTAAAAAAAATGGTGGTGGCTCAACCACCGGTCCACCGTACATGTGGCACACATGTACGGCTGTTTGTAAAATCCAAATTGTGGGACCATCCGGAGATCGTTCATAGATTGCAAATCACCTAATTAGGTATTCTCAGCTATCTGACAGCTGTTCATTTTATTTTAACCGTACATCTGAGCGTTATCGAGTTTCGATGGACAGATCTCATTGATCAAATATTTTTTTTTTTCTGTATGCTTCATCCTTAATGGTTACTGAGGCTTGGATGGTCTGGATTGATGAATGAGTACTCATCATATTAAAATTGATGGTGGATGATCAAAGTAGGCGTTCCAAAGAGAATAAAAATGTGGAAATTCTTGCTAATTAGTACGTAAATATCGTGATATACATGGTACGAGAAATTGTGCTTTGTAATCCTACACGCGTGTGCAATAAACCTCATGTACACGCCAAACATGTGCGAGCATGGCAGGATAGGTTTAAGATCCAAATCCATCTATAATAATGGAACCATTATATGGATTCCCTGGCCCAAAAATGAGGTTGATTCAATAGTAAAAGTGGACCAATGTTTGCAAAATAAATTTACGGTTCTTAAAAACTTGGAAGAAATATTTTAATCCATTGACCTCTTTCAATATTGGGGCCCACATGCTGATTGGATCATAAATAAGCATTTAAAAGGTCAGACCAACCTGGTGGATGGATTGGATCTTGCACCTATAGACTATGCTGGCACGTGTGCCGTGTACATCAGCATTATTGCACGCACATGCGCTTGGAAAGTCTATACCGAACCGAGGGTTTTTTTTTTTTGGTCCCAAATAGGGCTGTAGATCGAGTCCTCGAGCATGACTGGCTAGCTCGGCTAGGCCGGTTCGACTCAAGATCAAGTTGAGTTTGCCTATATATGCAGCATGTTCACAAACACTTGGTGGCCATTTACACAGGCAGATTGAGTGGTATTAAGACGAATTCAGCGGGATTGGATTGACAAATCCATTGCCATATGTATGGTAGGCTATTTGGGCGGCGAGGTATTACATTAAATTGTGAAGTTCACTGGATTTCGACAGATCAGATGAGGGATTTCCAAATCCATGTTGGATGCTGATGTCGATCCCTTTTCGGAGCAAAGAACTCCTCCTTCTTATATCGACTAGCAAAGTATCTCTATCTATACTCATGCATGTAGTCTTTATATGTTTGGGACATATACACATCAATCTAGACTATCTAAATAGTTGGCCCTACTAGAGATTAGATATCCATACAAAATCACATCGATTGAATAAACAAAACATCTTATTACTCTATTTGAATTTTGGATCATAAAACTTTTTATCCTAATTATCCATTATCCAGTCACAGATATAAGAGTTTTAGGATAATCTGTTTAGTTCCATTCCATATGACTTATCCACGATGGGCCCAATTAATTGGACAGTTGATTGCGGCCACGGAGAATATCACATTAGGTAATAAGCTCCATTTCGATAGGGAGGACTTCATATTGCTGGGCCCCACTCGTAAAGACTCCAAAGCCGTTCATCCACCATTGATGCGAATGACGCAGAAATGGCACTGATCCTACGGCTGTAGTCATTTGATGTGGATCATAGTCATTTGATGTTGGGTTTTTCTTATAGTTCTTCTTTTTTCTAATTTCATTAGTCGATTTTTTCGACTTTGATGATGCAAGTTGTGAAATTCGTCTAAAATTTGAGCTTTCTAGGGTGGGTTTTTTTTTTTTTCCTTGCTGTTTGTTGGAATTTTTTTCTGTTTTAGATGATGGGTTTTTCTTCTTTCCTACTTTTCTTGATCGGATTCTCGGCTTCTTTGCAACAGGCCGTGAAATTCGCCCTGAAATTGAGGCTTTCTGAGGTGGGATTTGTCTGTGAGTCTGATCTGAGCCGAGAAGAAGGTAGTAGATGTTGAGAATTTTTATGGGATCACATACAATCCCATGCCTGGCCAAACGGGAACTAACTTTGGAATCCTTGGATTTGCCAGCCATCCCAAACAAGCATGAATATTGGCCATGAGATACTCCAATACCATGGGATTGCCAGCAATCCACTGATGCTGCAATCATTCCCTTAAATCTGATCTCATCCACCTTAATACCATTCAATCCGCCCGGCCAAATGGACCCTTGGACTGCACCTTCAAAATCTCATTGTATTTGAGACAGAAGTAATAGTTTTAGAGGTATTTTATCAAACACCTTCTAAGCAACATAAAAATCAAGAAAAAAAAAAGTGTTAGTTTCATATACATACCTTCTTTGCCACCAGCCACACTTCTTTGAGTCATTTCATCAAACACTTGGTAAGCAACATCAATGTCAAAGTAACTGAGTCACCGAACTGGTTCAATCCAACTTTGATTCGAGCTGGGTTCAATCCGAGTTGAGTCGAGTTGGGGCCAGCTCGAACTCATTTTTGAGCTCAAAAAATCAACTCGACTCGGCTCGAACTCAGCTTCGAACTGAGTCGAATTGAGCTTTTTTGAGTTGAGTGGAGCTAGCTTGGTTCATGTACACCTCTAGTCCCAATCGCCCTGGGACGCGAATTTCCTGTGAAAAACTTTTGCATGAGGTTCCTGTGCTAGAAATCTAGATGGGGCCCATCATGAGGTTTGTGAGAAATTCACTCTGACCATCCATTTTTTTAGCTCACTTTACAACTTGGGACTAAAAAATATTCAGGACACAATACTCAATTGGGCCGAAAATGCAAGGATTGAACGTCCATAGTTGAAATATTTGTGGGGCCACAAAAGTTTCGAATCAAGTTCATATTTGTGTTTTATGTTCATCCCAGTAGGAATAATGTTATAAACGGTATGGATGACATCTAAACATCACTGTTGACTCGAGGGAGGTTTCAACGATAGGAATTTTCCTACCGACCTTTTCCTTCAGTGCAGCGACTTGCATCTTGGATCCTACTTACTTTTGGCATCTAAGCCCTAAAATGAGCTCACAAAATGGATGGACGGGGTGGGTTTCTTACAAACATTATGGTGGGTTCCACCTAGGTTTCAACGGATGAGCTTCATGGGAAAGGCTTTTGCAGGAAATTCCCCCGTCACCTTATACTGTGACATGGTTGTGGCGCTAGTTGGCCCTACTTAAGTTTTTATATCTCTGAAGGCATTTATTCATATGTTTGAATATGAAAATGCCCCATTGCAATAATTTCTCTTCGTACGACGTTAACTTGTCTCGGGAGGAGAAATGTTTTTTTAATGAGCGTGCACCTTGCAAAAAACTTTTTTTTCGACCCACTCATTGGCCGATCTGATTCATTCATTTTAATCGGACAGACATGTACCTGCAAAAGATTTTTTCAGATTTCAGTTTGAAGTTGTCTGTGGCCAACAACTACACTGTTTTCTTCGGTATGGTTTATTTGTAATAAGTTTTGCCCTCAAATTTAGGCGGATGACATGAAATTAAAATTCCTTACATAGGAATGGGAGGGATTTGCTTCAAGATAACACAGTTGCCCCACGTAAGACGTGGATGGGTTCAAAACATGAGGCCCTTGCCGCATGAGGGTCATTTGACCTTTTCATTTTTAATTATCTTCTCTCTTTTTTTCTTTTCTTTTTTCACTTCCTGAGACCATAAGAAGCTTCGATGGTTGGTAGTTTTATGGTCAAACACCACATTCTTCGGGCGATGAGGAAAAGTCTGGCTAAGCTCCAGTGCAGGTTTGGTGAATCTCAAAACATACTCCATGCTCTAAATCAGTTTTTTTTTTTTTTTTTTTTTAAAAAAACTTTTCTAACCACATATCCAATGTAGAAGCTATGGTGTCAAAAGGTAAGTTTTTTTTTTCGTTGTATGAATGTTGAGAGTTGTGGTAGCTTTTTTAGTTGTATGAATGGTGAGAGTTGTGGTGGGTTTTTTGGTTGTATGAATGGTGGGAGTTGTGGTGGATTTTTTATTTTTTATTTATGAATGATGGGAGTTGTTGTGGGCTTTTTTGTTGCATGAATAGTTGGAGTTCTGTGGATTTTTTTTTTTTTTTTTGTATTAATAGTGGTCCACTGATAATTGCTGAACAATCTAAAGTACAGGATTGTGATGTAGTAATAAATTAAGCGTAAAACTATGATGTAGTAATAACTCGGTGAGATCAACGTCGATAAACAAGGAATGTGAGAACACAATTAGAAGTAGTCTAAAGTATGGTGTTTAAAGATGAGTTATTCCCAAAATGTGTTTGAAGATGAGCTATCCAATCAGAAGACTAACTGTATGTGTTTCGATCTTTGTCTTTATTTTGAAAACATCAATATCATCCAACCTTGTTGCATGCAACATCCAATCACAACTTTCAATGAGACATGTAATCATGTATCTCTTCTTGTTTGATTTCAAAATCTTATACTGGGAGAGTTCTCGCGTCGCAAACTTACATATGTTTGACAATTATTTTAGTAGGACCGTCAACAAAATCTGAATATCCCGAATAATCCACGTAAACAAATGCAATATCCTTGTCACGTATGTTAAATGGAAACATACCAGATGGTGCAATCATGGTATCCACCGTTGTATGACTCCATGGATTTAATGGCTGCTCCTAATTGCCCAACATCAGAACATGTATAGGTGTATAAGTTGATAAACCAAATACATTTACACCAATTGGTGAGGAGTTGTCAATGCACTCTTCACAAGACGAAAAGTTAAAAGTCAGCACGTCCAAATGATCGAGCCTTGGATCTTAAGCAGGTGCAAGTCTTGATAGGCCTAGGATGTCTACATGATCTGGTGAAGGGATTCCCATGTAGTCTTTACTATCCAACAATTGAAAACTTAGCTCATCAAAGTCGTCAAACAATGAAACATGTAAATGTGCATTATTTGATGGGCCACATACGTACATCTACACCAACTGGTGGGGGATGTCAGTGCACTCTTCACAAGACGGAGAGTAAAAAGTTAGTACGTTAAATTTGTCAATTATCATATCTTGAATAAGTACATTGTTTGATGTCAAAGGGATGTGTGCGCAATATGATGGAGTGTCCATAAGTCTTGACTATCCAACAATTGAAAAATAATTGTATCGAAACTGTTGAACTGCGAAACATTTATATGTGCATTACTTGATGGGCCAGCTACATCTACACCCACTACAACGAGTGTCATTGAACTCTTCATGAGACGAAGAGTGAAAAGTTGGTATGTCCAAGCTATCAAGCCTTGGATCTTGAACGGGTGCATTAATTGATAGGCCAACGGTGTTTTCATGATCCGATGATGTGACCTTCATGTAGTCTTATCTATATACAGAGGTTTTCACATTTTTATTGGATCATTCAGATCTATAGAGATGGGTTCTCTGGCTACACTTTTACATTTGACTTTCTCTATAAACAAAGGTAGTTGAGCTGTGGAGCTTTGGCCGGAGATAATCATATACTCCATAACATTGTTGTGGTCTCTAATAATTCACGGAAGGAGTGATTCAAGTCCATATAGGTTTTAGGACCCTTTTTAAAAAAAAAAAAAATTTTATTCACGGTGCCTCTCTTTTGAAATCTACTACGTCCATTAGTTGAGCGGAAAATTTCATAATATGACTCAAAAAATTAGGGAAGAAGATATCAAGATGTTAACCACAGTAGAGGAAACAACTCCAAGATGAAAAGCCACTGTTATCTCTATTGATGGCTACAACAGTCTCGAGTGAAGATGAAATCAATGCTCTCCAATAATTAAAGAAGCTCCGAATCACGTGATCGGATTAAATTGACTAACGAGTGGGTCTTGTTTTTCTTTTACTGAAACTAAAACTTATCTTTCCAAATCTCTTTTCTCCTTTGAAGATAAGTTAACACCGTACGAGGAGTAACTCACGCATGAGGGCATTTTCCTCTTAAAAAATAAAACTGTATAAAGGGTTAAAAAACTTATGTTGGGAAAGGACGGCTGACGTCACTGCCAGGTTGCAATATAGGAATGTTGGACCAAAAACCTGGAAATAAACATATCTTACTTTCATTTTATGATTTTTTTTTACTATCCCCACACGTGCTTGTGCACAAATTACACGTGCCGAACTGGCACATGCATAGAACATCTAACTATCTGAGTCGTGCGCGATGTGGGCCCGACCGTAAAATGGCGCTCCCACGGAAAAAACCATGCTGCCAACTAATCAGGTGGGCCACCCCTACATGTATTCCCCGCTTGCCTATGTCCCACACGCTGGCCAGGTTGGCACGTGTATTCCATGTAATGGTGCATTTCCTCCCTATCTTAAAAACTGTTCTTTATCTCTTGTTAGTGAAGTGGATATTGTATACGTGGAACGTGCAGTTGCACAAGATCTCAACCATTCATCCCCCATATTTCTTGTTCACGGCCATAAATTGTATCTACTATACAATCTTAGCCATTTGATTGATGAATTATTTTCCAACTGAGGGTGGACCATTAGTCTCAGATAGATAGTTTTTGGGCTCATAGCCCATCAATAAAAGGGCTCCAAAGATGGACGGTTACAATTTGTAGAACCAAAGAAACTGAACGGATGTGAACCACAGCGAAATTAATACTACTGATGAATCGCTGGCCAGAAATGATGACATGCCAGTGATATTAGTGTGCACAATGAGCGTTCTCTGTGCCAAAAAAATAAAAAATAAAATAATAATGTTGATCCACCGACTTGGCAGATCATACTCGTATGAGAAAAATGGATGGTCAGGAAAAATGTGCAAGCACCCCAATTCAACGGGCACACTAGATGCCTGTATGATTTTTGGTATATGGCATTTCACAGTGTACACTACCTGATGAACGGTCCTGATTGATCAGATGTGCCTTCAGATGATGGAAACCAGACCCTGCATGGTAGCTGTGAGGCTGGCCCCACACTCTATCAAAACCGATTTTCTATTATAACAAATTAACCGTAGTAATTGATGGCTGGAGAAAGACCTGGAATGGCATCATGGACGCCAATTGCCTTTGGCCTCGCCCACAGGAAATTCCTGTGGTCGGAAGTTATGTGGGGCCCATAGAGATGCCGTGAGAAATCCACTCAGTCCATCAGTTTCTCGAGCTCACAATAGGAAGGGAAGCCAAAAATAAGTTGGACCCAATCCTCAAGTGGACCACACCACATGAAACAGTGGGGAATGAACGCTCACCATTGGAAGCTTTGTGGGGAAAACAGAAGTTTTGGATCAGGATGATATTTGTGCCTACATTTTATCCTAGTGGTAATAACCTTAATAACGGTTTGGATGTCATATAAACATCATGATGATCTCTAGGAAGGTTTCAACGTTTATGTTTCCATTCTCACTATTTCTTGTCGTGCGGCCCACCTGAGCTTTGGATCTAGCTGATTTTTGGCTTCCCGTTATATTGTGAGCTTGAGAAACTAATGGAAGGAGTGGATTTCTCACGGGCATATCCGTGGGTCCCATATAGCTTCCCACAACAGGAACATCCAATGGGCGGTGGAAGTTGCAAGAGTCTTTTAAAATCATTCCTCCTTTAAAAAAGGGTCATTCATTAAAAAATGTGGTATTTTAAGTATTCTATTAGCACAATACCGTTATTGATCATGAATGGTGGAGATTAAAATTGAAAGATCCTCATTATTTTCCATTTTATGTTGACTGTTTTTCTTTTTCTTTTTTTATTTCTATAAATTTTCCGGGTCTATCTCAACTAACATAACCTAATTAACCTTCCCATAACTAAATCAACCTAATTCAACTAACGGTGAGCACGATAACACGTTTTAAAAAATACCCACCCCTCATTGATTTGCATACACCCATTGCTCGTTTTGGAAATTGAAATACCATACAACAGTCAGCTGTACCATTTAAATTCCCAATATGAAAAAATCTGTTCAAAATGGTAAACACGTGTACAAGTCAGCCCATGTACGTATGCATGTGCTGGCATGGCAGGTAGATGTGGGACCCAATCCACCCATGGGGGATACACTTACCTAAGAATCATGTCCGTCCACTAGTAAGGTGGACCACAGTTTAGAAAATAACAAGGAGTTTGGTTGCTACTTTTATAGTTATAAGCTTTGTAATTAACAGATCTTTAAAAAAAGAAAAAGAAAAAAAAATAAAAATTGTTTTATACTTTTTTATATATTAATTTTTACATTCTTTAGTATTTTTATTTTCCAACTTTTCTTCAAAAAGCTTGCATTAGTTTTTAAGAGGGAATGAAAAGCTAAGAGATTTTTTAAATAGATAAGTTGACTTTTTTCTTGATTTCTCTAGTAAACCTAATGTATCCATCAAACAAATTTTAATATTTTCTAGGAAAACATGAAACCCGAGAAATGGATTGACGGGTCCTAAGTGTACTGGTGTAGAAACCTATTCACCTATTCCCAAAATCAAGGCCCACTTACTGAATGTAGCATATTTGTTTTTTGGGCAAATCATCAACATGACTGGACTATCTGATGGAGGGATTGGATCTTTCACATATGTGAGATGCTGGCTCATGTGGTGTCGTGTTTATGATGAATCTTGTATGGTATTGTATATATTTGTGTGCTCTTGTATGCTACACCTTATACATTTTATCATTTTGTTCTATTTTATATTTGCTTGTATGCCTATAATTTTGTGTACCTTTTTATGCATTATAAATTAAAGAAATGGGAAAAGAAATAATCAATGCCAAATTTCTCTGAAACATTATGGTATTAGAGCCATTTCATCTGGGTCATTATTCAGACTAATTTCATTGGCCCAGATAGTGCATTGGCACACCTCATCTTGCTCCAAACCCTAACCCGGTAGTGTAGAAGCGTGTGGGCTTGGCAACTTTCTACAAATTAATGGACTTGTGGGAATCCAATTTGAGATGTTTAGAGTTCCTTTTGAGTGTCTTTAAATTGTTAGAGATAATGTGCACACCAATTCCCAGTGATCTGGCTCAGGCATTGAAGTTATTGTTCTTAAAATTACACTGAAAAATGTTAATAATGTTTACACTCATTTTTTTGGGCCTTGATGTAGACTAATGAAGAGTTGTCACGTGTCAACACTATGTGATTGGTACTCACGGAAATCATATATGCATTGGAAGATATATTTGTTTGGCTATATGTATTCCATTATAAATGTGTTGCAAAAACCCTTACACATGCATTTAAGGGAGCAAACTGTCACGTTAGCAAGCCAATTAATGAGGCAGCATGTCTGGCACTTCTATAAAGACCTACCGAGAGGACAAATCCTCTCACGGATCTAGTTATGATATAATCGGTGAGACCATCGTTTAGTCCTTTCAAAATGGGAGAGTTTGTGAAGATAATGAAAATTATGAATATTTGAAGATCAAAGCAATATTCAAGAAAATATAATTGCAGTTCGGACCCAAATTAAGAGAGGATGAACACCACATGAATCGGGTTTTAACTTGTACAATAATCGAAATTAAGAGAATAGGACAACTCGATGAAAAATCTAATTTGACTACTTCAACAATTAGATAGGACATGGTAGGAAGAACGGTGGAAATAGCTCCAATCGAGTTTTTTATTTTTTATTTTTTAACGTAATAGTTTCCTAAACGATCAGACTCCTCCAAGACCAATTATTAGAAGGGAGTGAGAGTTCAAAGTCTTATAAGAGGTGGTTTGATTAGGTCATCATATGAGTGACCATCATCGATTTGAGGTTCGGGATTCACGATACATATATATATATATATATATATATATATGTTCCCTTGATTCATTTATTTTTAGATGCAGCATCGTTTAGGAGACCATGTATGCAAAGATCCAGAGTCAATGATCCCAAATTTAGATGTAATTGTTTCTTAAAGGGACATCTAGGTAAAAGTGGAGACCTTCTCATTCGAAATGCATGTCGCATGTAAGACTCGTATCCTAGTTCGTACTGTTCCGTCGACTCCCATGATTCTTCTCGACGAATTTCAACAACTTTTGACCTATAATCGACGTTTGTGCGTGACCTTAAGTCGTTTCCCGTAGATTTGAGTCGGCTTAATCCGAGACTTGTACCATTGCGACCGCACCGTCGCCGCGGTTCCGACGCTGCGTCTTGCGCACCGATCCGATACCCTGTACAGGAGATGTGGGCCCGCTTTCAGTTCAAGAAAAATATCACGTGTTTGCAATCCCAAGAGAATCTCTACAATATGTCAAATCAATCCCATCAATCAATCAACCACATCACATCTCATGTCAAGTACACATCACCTTTCACCTATTCCTAAGTAACCCCAAAGTCAAAAAGTTCTTACATGGGCCCATACTTTTCTTACACCATCTACCCTTAAAGTCAATAAAGTTTCTTACTCACACATTACTCACCCATCCCGCATCACTCACTCACCCACCCCTCTCTCTCTTTACATCCCATTATTTCTCTCTCATTTTCTCCATTTTTTTTCAAGCATACTCCAAACAACCCAAAGTCCAAAAAATTTTTCATGGGAGAGGAGAAACTAGTGTGGCCCACATTCCTATCATCCAACCCACCCTCCAAAGACCATCTCAACCATTGGAATTGTTTCATTGGAGCCCTATATCCTATAGGCGGAAGAAGGAAGAAGAGATCTAAGGTGGGTGTTTTCTTCTAGATTTTGATTTTGTTATTTTGATGATTTGAGGGCCCACTTGTGGTGGGACCCGTCTTGATGTATCAATTGTATCATGGAGGAGCTCATAGTGGCGGAGCTCCTCCCATCATCACTGTTTATCTCTCTCTCTCTCTCTCCCTCTCTCTTTCATTTTCTATTGTGTATGATGATGTACCTGCGTGGCCCACTTGGATGGACCCCACCTTGGTGTATGTCTTATCCATACCATTCATGCATTTGGTGGCCCACCTGAGTAAGGCCCACCTTATACATGTATTATGCCCAGACCGTCCAGCGTCCAGAAATGCTGGACGTGTATTGAAAAATAAAATATAAGCTTGATTTCAAGCTTATTGGGTGGGTCACTATGTAGGCCCCACCTTGATGTATAAGTTAAATCCATGTCGTCCATTCCATTCCCAAGCTCATTTTAGGCGTTGAGCCGAAAAATGAAGTCAATCTGACTATTTGGCAGGCCATAGCTTAGCAAACCATAGTTTTCACCGTTAAAATGCACCCTGATCTTTCTACACCCCAAAACATATTGAATATTGGGCTTGTTTGGTCGGTCTTAAGCGATAGAGTGCAATGGTTGGGCTGGATTCAGCTGATGTGGGCCCCACCTGTGAAAAACCATGAAAATTCATTTTTTTTCAAAAAATAAAAATATAAGAGAGAGCGGCAGTGCTTGTTGCTGCTGCCTTGTTCAGAGGACGTGCCCTCTACGCATGGCGTGAAGAGGCAGACCATTTGGGTCCCTGCAGTGGGCCCCACTGTGATGTCTTTTAAACAATTAACACCGTGTATTTAGTAGCCCCTCCTAAGGGCAGTGGGCCCCCCCAAAAATCAGCCGCATATGAGACTCAGGTGGCCCACATCATAGGAAACAGTGAGATTGGACGTCTACCATTGAAACCACTTTTGGGTGTCCTAGAAGTTTTGGATCGACATGAAATTTTTTTTCCTCTTCATTTGGGTCTGCGTGACCTCATCAACGGATTGGATGGAAAATAAACGTTAAGGTGGGCCCCACGTGGGACCCACTGATGTATGTGTTTTATTCACACCATCCACGGCTGTGTACGGTGGAGCCCACCACGGTGCATGTGTTTTATACATGCCGTCCAACCATTCTGTAGGGACAGTGGGTCCCGCTGCTGTGATGACGAGAGCAAGTTCTGTGGGTCCCTTTGATGAATATGTTATATCCACTGTCCGTACATCTGGACGGTGGACCTTACTTTGATGTATGTAGGGCCCACCTTGTATTGATGTATGTATGACCACCACCCATCTGTGAGGCCCATACATGATGTATGTGTTATATCTCAACTGTCCATCCAATTGGCAATCTTGCCTTGAGGCCTGAGGGTAAAAAAAAGAAGAAGACAGATTTAGGATCAGGTGGACCGCATTATAGAAAGCAGTGGGTTTGAATGTCCACCATCAAACCTTTAGGAATTTTAATGGTGAAAATCCTTATCACCACCTATATGTGGGTGCGACCCATTTGATATACATATGGCCCATGTGATGTGGCCCACTTGCCATATCTATGGCCCATTGTTGAGGCCCACCTTGATATATAAGGCCCAGTGATGTGTCCCATTGCGATGTGTAAAGACCCATACGATGCGTCCTACTTGATGTATATGATGCCCATGTTTGAGGCCCAATATGATGTGTACTCGGCCCATGTGTTGGGGCCCATTGTGATCTATTTATGGCCCATGTGCAGGGCTCAACTGTTGCGTATTTATGGCCCATTTAACGAGGCCCATTGCGATGTATTCCCGGCCCATATGACGAGGCCCATTGTAATGTATTTCTGACCCATTTGGTAAGGCCCATTGTGATGTATTAGGGCCCATGGGTTGAGGCCCATTGTGATGTATTCAAGGTCTGTTATTTGAGGCCCACCTTAATGTGTATGAGGCCTGTTATTGAGGCCCACCGTGATGTGTATGAGGCCCGTTGTTGAGGCCCTCCTTAACATATATGAGGACCATATGATGAGGCCCATTTGATGTATTTAAGGCCCATGGGTCGAGGCCCAATGAGATGTATATAAGGTCTATTGCATTGTGTGATTCCATCATAGGCTATGTAATGACATTTATAGCTGGCCATGCCTTGGGAGCAATGTTGGTTTGACGTCCACATTGTAAGAATAATGTTGGCTAATTTTTACATTATAACTCTCCCTAGGGCTCATTGATAGGCCCATACTTGTTATGTGTAGGCCATCAAGGCACATCCTCGTTGTGAGGATAGTTCCTCACCATATAAAATGCTTAGTATAGCTCCATGATTCATTCCCATATGCATCATATGTATGTCTGAAATGAGGAATGTTTAATCATAGCATACGCCATTGGGTAGACTATTTACAGGACTCCTTATGAGACGGAGTACCCATATTATCGTGCCATATGCGCAAGATTGCTACATATCTGAATTGTATGACTCATGCATCTTGTATTGTGTGTTGTGATTACTGTACGCCCTAGCGACATCAGGGCCGTAGTGTAACGCTCTGTAAATCGGGGGTCGCGCATACGCTCAACTCCCGAGTTCCCAAGAGTCACTTATAACCGATTTTATCATTAAGCATTTAATCTAGTTTATTTGCGCAACATGGAATTTTCTGAAATCATGGTGCACAAAAATAAGTCTGCAGACATGAAAGAGATCTAACATACGTATATGTACATGTCCAAAAGAATAAGGGGATCGCACATGGCGTCACCAATCAAATCACAAAAGAATGTATATGTCCAAAAAATATAAGGCTGAGCCCACACTCAGCGATCCAAACCCGCCACTCAAGCTGGCGGAGAACCATCCATTAGCTGAAAATATGAGAACTGGGATCGCTCACGGTTCTCTGTCTCAGAGTGAGAGTAAGTGATCAACTCAGTGGGTGCTATTAGTCTTAAGTTACAACAGGCATCAATTATAATATAAACTTAATAAAATACAGTCAATCATCAATTCCTAGTAACTCTTATTTAGATGCATGAATGCGGAATGATATGATGCATGCCCTCACCACAACGGTCCCTCGAGCGACTCCATCTAACGATCGCTTATGTCAACACTCCCTCAGAGCGACCTCGACTTCCGAGTCACCACCCTAACTAATGCGATGCGGCGCGATCGTGTTAGTCGATTTATTAATTAAGTCTATTCATCCAGCAGATTGGAGAATCTGTTACACCCCACAAATCAAATGCCCTGAACTAGTTGCGAGGCTAAGACCCCCCAACGTGTGAGGCCAAGTCCCCGCGATCCTTGATCCCGTCGGGTTTTCCATCCTTGACTTCAAGCACATGGGGAGTGCTGAGAACTGGGATCGCTCGCGGTCATTACGGGGAGGCGCGTCACCCCAGCGTAGGCCGACAGCTCGGACACTATCCCATTCCACCATGCCCGGCCCACGAGGTAATGGATCGATTTCATGTAGTGTGTGAACAAACATGGTTAACAATCGGGATTGGCAGCAAGTAGGCCAGACCATATGAATCAGGCGAGCACGTGACGAGTGACATCGGGTACAAGAGTCCCATTTAGTCAAACTACTGCCGCCCATTCACACCTGCCCAATTCATGGGTTTGGTCTTAGGGTAATCCAACCAATGTGACTACCGTCTCACCTCAAGTTCCTGCTCAATCAGGAGTTGATAATGATTCATAGCATGCCAATATTAAGGTTATCAATTAGCCTACAGTAGCATGTTACACACATTCTATCATACAGTTCAACATTCCTATAAGCATGTTACATTATCATAAACAAGGTGTGTGTGAGTTGTGAGGATTAGTGAGGAAGTGAAACACTTCCTACATTTCAAGGAATGAAAATGCACAAGGGCAAAACATCATACAGGTCATAAGCAACAACATATAAGAAGGTCATGCAACACATGAGTATACAAACTTTCACTACAACTTAAGCATGTAATGGCACAAATAACATCACAAGAATAATACACAACATACACTTTTCTACATCTCTAAACGAATCACCCAAATCCTAGGGTCTCTAGATTCTACAAGTGTCTCACCCAAACAAGCAAAATTATTAGATTCATGGTATAAGTGGTGCTAGGCCACCTAAGATTAATAGTCCTCACCTTCGGATTCGATGGAGGCTTGGAAACGACTTAGGAGATGTGGATTTCAGGGTAGATCGGCCGGAATCCCTAAAACTAATCTTTGCATGTACGAAATTCTATGTCAATCCTTTCTTAATACTTAGATCTCAAGAAGAAATGGGGAGAGGTTTTTACCTAGATGGCCAACGGACTAATTTGTGGTTGTGGTGGAGAGTTTCTTCTTAGAGAAGAAGCAGAGAGTTGAAAGGGTTGATGCCCTTGGCCCCACTTTGATTGAGAGTCCACCTTTCTTACCTTCACCTTCCCTTTCTCTCTTTACCCTCCTAGGTTGTTGAAGAATGGTGGGAGCTACGAAAAGGGAGAGCTTGTCGTTGGAAGATGGTGGAAGTTATGAGTGAGAGATGATAGGTTGTTGGAGGTTGAAGAGTTATGAAGGAGAGAAGTTTGGTGGGGGAGATTTGGAGGAAGTTATGAGGGAGAGAGAGATAGATTGTTGTTGGAGAATGGGGGTTATGAGAAAGAGCTAGGGTTTATTCTCTAGAGTTGGGCCCCATGGCCTTATATTTTCATAATTTTACAAAATAGCCTCTTAGTACTTACTATTGTTGCTGTGGTGGCCCCAACACTCCTATGGCCACCAAATTGGGTGTGTAGGTGTCTCATGGCCTAACAAGGGTTTATGCAAAGTTTGGGATCTAACGGACAAACGACTATGAGATTTGATCAAACGGTTTCGGTCTCTAAGCGACCCAATGGGGTCTATCCCGGTGATTGGAGAGCTTCTGGTGGTCCCCTGGCCATGAAATTTATAGGGTAGGTGGTCCATGGCCCGATGAAGGATCATACAAATTTTGGGAGCAATCGGATATGGGGTTTGGTTGCACGGGTCCGATTTGTGATCAACCGTCATCGCGACACGATCGGGACCTATATTTTATGGACTCGTGAGGGACTCCACATTAGACCTTCACCGAAAATTTGAAAGGAATCCGACGGCTAATACGCCCAGAATCCCTGCTCCCTTGATAAGCGCCAAATTTTCAATATGGCCTTGTGCGGGCTAACCAGTGCTGTAGAAACTGCTTGGATAATTAGTTTCTGGGTGTCCAATGAGTCTGTGGTTTGTGATGGACCACAAGCCCAATGAGATCTAGTGTTCCCTAAAGTTTTGTAATTTTTTGACCTTCCTGCGTCGCGGTATGGCCCGCATGGGCTGTTGCTAAGTATGAACGGTCATCTGCCTTGGCGGCCCGCATTAGGTCCTAACATGACCCGTCTAGTCTACTCTGCTGGACTAATCCTAAATTAATTTACGTGTGGTACCTTACCACAAGTAGTCTAAACGAATGGTCCTGTGGTAAATCCTACATGAATGTCCCAGGACATTGTGCTGGTTAAACGGGATGTTACATGTAGCCTCCACAGTCATACCGTGAATGGCTAAATGGGACATCAAAAATATTTGGTTCGAGCATCGGGCTACCATAGATGGCCCTAGGTAAAAATTTTTAAAATCCTCTTGGTACCAGAAAATGCCCCAACGTCGAGACTGAGTGGATATACATGAGCGCCCGAGTGTCGAATACCAGGAGACCGCGTCTCCTACTGTGTCGTGGTCAGTTGGGAGGGGGTGTGGCCTTACCCGTCCTATGGAGTAGGCATAGCTAGGCTGAGTTTGACCAGCTCGAGGAATGGGTCCGCTATCGATGAGCCGAGTAAGTATTAACAGACTACTAACCAGGTGGATAGTGAGGTTTCTTCCACTTATCCAGTCATACGCTTGATGGGGCGGCAGGTGATGTTGAGTGTACTAGACCCCGGTGATGATCCCAGAGAGGAACCGTACTAATATGGTGCACAACTATTTGTTATGTGTACCTTCGCAATGACTAGAATTTCAGTTGGGGCATGCGACTAACCTGAGATCAGGAGTTTATCACATTGAGTCTGACTATCTAAATTTAGGTATGGGACCGGTTTGGATAGAAGTCCCTTGAGATGGACCCCATAGCCTGCGATACTACATACTATCATCCCGACTTCACACTCCAGCATGGTCATTCCATTCACACCGCATCTCGCATTACATCCGCAACATATGACATCTTGGGTTACTATGTTTTTGCACTTATATGGCCTATATGAGGTTGATGGTATTCGTGGTTCATCAGGATTTGCATATTGCATTGCATCCTCAACATCTGTTATTGTCTTGTTATGTTTTGCATCGCATAGCCTTGGTACAACTGATAGTACTTATGGATTTACCAGTATATTTTTACTTATTCTGATGATGTATGATTTATGGGCTTTATGGTATACTTAACACTTATCTTATGCACACACTTTCATCACCCTCTAAGCTTTTGTAAGCTTATGCACGATAGATGCGTGCAGGTAGTATTAGGTTACAACAGTGTTGAGCTTGGAGAGTGTAGCTGTCCTCTAGAGTTTTGATTTCAATATATGTATTTCCATTTTAGCATTGTATTCAAATGATTATATTAGTGGATATGTGATGATGATGTTGCCTTTATGACTTGGGTATACTTATGGTTATGCTTCTTATGAGATAAATATACGTTGAAAAATCCTCCTTGTAGGATCCCAGGATCAGAACTTGGCGTATGTACGCTGGGGGCCGAGAATGGGGTACTACGGAGGCTGTCGACACTAGGTTCAGTGATCGGGATTCTTGTGAATCTGATTTCAGAGTTTGGGGCGTGACATCATAAGCATGGAAAATCTAGGATTATCAAGGAAGCTTAGCGAGGGTTTAGCTGCCTCGACCACTTATAAAATGAGCACTCGAAGAAGAGTTCGGGGCCCACTCCAAACACAATTCATCTATTTTTTACATGTAACTTTACTTTTGTCCTAGTATAGTAAAGCCTAGCCTAGTCTTAGCATAGATCGTTACTGTTTAACACCATTGCTATTGTACCGTAGGATTATATTAAATGTCCACAACTCTAAGTTGTTGTATCATGATCAACTGAGTTCTTACCTAACCAATCATCTTTCTGGTCACATCCTGCTAACCATCAGCTTCGATCATTTATTCTTACAGACAAATCTGGTATTTATCATTCATTTATTTCTCTAGATTGTTTATGTTGATACTTTGTCAATTATAATGAGCCATGTATTCAAATATTAATAAAATCAGCATTTCTTAGCCTTATTTTATTTTATTTTTTTATCTCCGTTCCTTTAAGAAATAGTAATAACAATTATTGTTGAAAGAAAAGTCCTAAAGTCATAAGACAAAAAGAATCCCTTCAGGAATGATTGACTCCTATACTTTTGCAAATCACCCGATCACTAATCACAATCGGTAGTTGATTCGATAGTTGGATTTCTGAATCTGGTCCTATGCATTCGTTTCGACACGAGGGCACCAACATTCAATCAAACATTAAATCGAGTACGGCTCTATCACGCCTGCACATCATAATTGTATACAAAATCTAATTATAGGTGTGTGGCCCTATGTTTGATTGAATTGTAGAAATAGATACTCCCGTAGAATGTATTGAGAAATGACACATGCCACCCATAATTAATTTTAAATAGGTTGTCTATCATTAAAAAAAAATGGTTTCATTTGATCATATAACTATTAGATTGTTACACGTTTAATGGACAATTAAAAATGAAAATATCAATGATATTACAATTTATCTAGTTTAATTTGAAAATATCAATGATGTTATAATTTATCATTTTTAATTTGAGTTATTATATGCCATGTGTACCATTTCTAAGTGCCTATATATCAACTGTTTAACTAGAGTAATTAAAGATTCTCTCTCCAACTTGCATGATAAGCAACAAGCTGATTTGTGACATGTTAATATAACTTTGTTTACTAAGCGAATCCATGTGAAAATTGTGTAAATATTAATATTTTTTTTATGGATGCATTGTGAATACCATGTGAGAGAGTATTTGGGATTAGATCTAGACACCGAGTTGAGCTTAGCACAGCTCTTCTTGGTTTGGCCAGTAGCCAACCCTAGCTCGAACTCGGCTCGGCTCAGTCCTCGAACCTTACTGTCCAGCTCGGCCCAGTTTGGTCAGTATCATTGGCCTGCTTGAGCCAAATTTGAGGTAAGTTCGAGTTCTAGCTTTTGAGTCAATTAGGGTATCAAGAGTTTGAGCAGACGGGTTTTGGGCAGGCAGGATTGCGAGTGGAAACAAGGGTTTCAACCGTGGGAGTTGAACGGTGGTCATGGCAGGATTCGAGAGGTGGTCGTGACAGGGTTTCGGTGTGTGACAACAAGCGGTGGTCGCAAAAGGATTTCAAGATGATAGTTGGGATTTTGGTGGTGTGGGAAGATGTTCGCGGGTAGTGGGTTTAGGTGTTCATCACGGTTGAAGAGTTGGGGTGGTGGGTTGGGGCAGCGGGTGTTTGTTATGGTTGAGGAGTTTGGTTGGTGGGTTGGGGTTAAGGCTGGTGTTGTTGCAGTGGCAATTGAGGATTGCAACTGTAGCGGTAGCGGTGGCGCTGACGGTTGAGGGTTACAGTGACTGAGAAGGAAGAAGAAGAGAGAGGATTGGGTTGCGGCAGTGACAAAGGGAAAGAAGAGGCACTAGGGAATATTTTCCATTTCTAATATGATAGTTTGCAAGACTACTCAAAAATATAATATTTTCTATTTCTTTAAAATTGAGCTGAGTCGAGCTGAATCGAATCGAGTTGGGCTTTGAGTCAAGTTGAGTCGAGCTTGGGCGAACTCAAACTCGGCTCGAAAAAATTTTAAGCTCCAAAAAGTAGCTCGGCTAGGCCCGAACTCAGGTTTGAGCCGAGTTGAGTTAAGTTTTTTGGAGTCGAACCGAATGAGTTAATCGAGCTAACTTGGTTCAGGTCCAGCTCAATTTGGGACTATGAATTGTTTAGAGACCTGATCACTAGTGGTAATCCTATGACCTGACTCTGTGGGTCCCACCATGATATATGTATTTTATCAATGTTCTTCATCCATTTTGCCAAGCCATTTTAGGGCATGAGCCTAAAAAATGATGAAGATCCAAAGCTCAAGCAAACCATACCACAAGAAACAGTGGGGTAATGATGCCCACTATTGAGAACTTTCTAGGAGCCGTCATGGTGTTTATTTGGCATCTAACCTAGTCTAACCGGTTCATGAGGTTAATTACAAAGATGATGGAAAATCACAAATATCAACTTGATCCAAAACTTCCATGGCCCAAAGAAGTTTTCATGATAGGTGTTCAATCCTTGCTACTTCCTATAGTGTGGTCCACTTGAGCTTTAGATTTGCCACCACACATTTGATCTCATGTCCTGAAATGAATTGGTAAAACAAATAGATAGGATGGATAAAACACATACCTTACAGTAAGACCTTGTAGACACTGAAAAATTGGCGCCCACACTGATTTAAATGTTATATTTTTAGTGATGGGGTGACGGGCTGATTTGTGGATGTTGGAGTTGCCACTAGCCGAAAATCTCGAAATCCCGCGGTCGGCTAGAACCACAGAATACGTAAGGTGAGGAAAATCCAAAGACTTCCCTACCTTAAATTAACTCTTGGTCTACGATCCGGGATTCCGGGTAAGGGACCTCGGTTACAAAGAGGGAAGGTAGTAGGCACCCTCTCTGCCCATACGTATGTATGGTCTCTACTTAGTGTGGTAAACTAATCTCAAGGGGAAGATGGATTTGGTTGGGATAGGATTAAGCACACACGTGGATTTCTGATATGATAAGATCTGAGATTTTGACAAGCCACAGAGCATACATCCAATAGTGTGTCTAATAGACAGATGTGATGATGCTTATGTAAAAAGTAAAACAAAGGAACTAGGTCACTAGGAATTTCTGATGTGACATGATCCGATAAACGGCAAGCCACAGAGCATACGTTCACTAGAGATCTAAAGAAGGGTGGTTGAGAAAGGAATAAATGTCATGATGAATGCTTGTATGTAAAAATGAGTGTTTCTTTGGCTTGATCTTGAGTAGGTTAAAACATAAACTGGACCATGATCCGATCTGGGCTAGGCTTATGGGTTAGAAAGGTTGAGAGGAAGGTTAGAGGGGTGGCTGAAAAGATCAGATCTTTGAAGGCTTGGGAACTCCTTCCCTTTCCTTCATTCTCTCTCTCACTTTCTCTCTCTTGGATGAGAAGATCTCTCCCCTTTTTTTCTTTTTCTCTTTAAGTGTGAAGAGGAGAGGGCTATTTATAGCCTTCTCCAATGGCATTGCTGTAAATTCTGGATTTGAAAAGGGTGAAAGGTTAGGTGACAAGTTATGGTTGGTTATGGAGAGAGGAATGCCACATGACACTCTCTCATTTGCCATGAGGGGCGGTAAAAAGGTAAATAATGAAGTTTGGAAGGATAATTTTGAAGGAAAGTTGACTTTTGGACACTTGGACAGCTGTCTGCATGCGGGCGGCAGTCGAAGTACCGCAGGAGGAGTCAGACTGCCGTCCGGGCTCAGTTCAGGCCAGTTTTGTGCGTGTGAACTTTGTACAGCGTGCGGGTTCGTCCAGATGTCTCCTTTTGGATTTTTCAGCTCAGAAAAGTGAGTTTCAGCTTGGGTAGAGGGGATCTGATCATGGTATAGGTTTTAGGCGGGGTTATGTGCGTGCTGAACGATTTGGATCAGGGTTTCAGGGTGCGGATTGGGAGTTTGGGGACTCTGGGTTAGGGTTCAGTTTAGGCTTGGATTAGGGTTTGGTTTAAGGTATGATCATGGTTCTCGGACAATCTTAACCTTTTTAAGATTTAATCTGGGTGGGGTGTCTACAGATGCCCCTCTTTGACCGAGGTTGCAAGCAACTGATGGTCAAAGTGAGTGGACACCCCACCCTTCTGGTCAGAAAAAGGGGAGTGACTCGAATCTGTTGCCTGCCATTGTATCGTTAGTTAGTCGACTGTCTGGGAAAGAGATGACTTGCATATATCACGAGGGTTGAGGAAAACGTTGTGATTGCCTCCTACACATTAGTCGCGGCTTTATGGATTACTAATCACAACTCTTTCACATCTGATTGTTGATAGCATTGGAGGGTAAGTCTGAAAAGTAAGGGCCTCTGCGCATTTGTCGCGGTTTTACGAGGATTTCCATACTGTTTGGTCTGTCGTTCCTTTGCTACGTAATCACCCTAAGAGTATTCGGTCTATTTGATTTGTCAAAGTGGTTAGCTGCTCTGTGCATTGGTGCGGCCTTACTGGGAACTCATTGCGCCGACTTGGACTCAATCAAATTTTCTGAACATCCTGGACTAGGTACGTGCGAGTGATCTTTTGCCATGCAGTCTGCTAATTTTGATACTTTAGTTATAATGAATTTTTGCCACATCGAGTTTGATGGTTCTTTCCAGAGATGGATTCACTCATTTTACTAGCATTCGTACGATTGTCAAGATATAGAGATCGGACCAATCACACATGTATATGTACGGATTCAATCATCCACTGGGGAAATCGAAAGAGATCGAATCTTATTTAGCTGTTTGCATTGACCGTAACTGGAGAATATAGAAGATTCCTCAGTATATTGCGTGCCACGTGCGATTAAAAAAAACTTTATTTGAAAACTATTTCCTTTGGAGCTAAACTCCTTGTGAATTTTATTTAAAAATATATATTTTTATTTTTTAAAAAATATCTGTTCGATTTCGCGGGTGGGTGTCATTGTTCGGTTTTTTTATTTTAATTTGTAGAAAAGTCAGATGGCCTCCACTAATAAATCAGTAGGATTAATAGTTTGAAATATTTTTAGAGTTTTGAAAGATCCGTTTGATCTCGTGGGAGGGCGTCATCGTCTGGTTTTTATTGTATGAGTTAAGTAAACAGTCGTGTTGCCTCCAGTGATGAGCTGGTGGGGCTAACGATTTTTATTTGAGGTATTTTTTTAGATTTTAAAACATCCGTCCGATCTCACGGGAGGGAGTCGTCGTCCGATTTTTATTGTACAGTCTGGATTGAATAGCCAGATCACCTCCACTAATGAATTAATGGGGTAATTGGGGAATATGGGCCTGATTTGAATATGTGGGCCTAGGACCATGGGCCTTGAAATAGGGCTTGTGAAGTGGGCCTTGCTTTGGATATGTGGGCTTAGGAAATGGGCTTGAAAACATGGGCCTTGAACCATGGGCCTTTGAACAATGGGCTTGGTGGGCTTTTGACATGTGGGACTTGTGAACTTTGAATTTGTGGGCCTTGTGGGTTTTGAAATGTGGGCCTCTGAGGCTTTGAACTTGTGGGCCTTGTGAGATTTAAAATTTGGGCCTCTGAGGCTTTGAAATGTGGGCCTTTTGGGTTTTAAAATGTGGGTCTCTAGGGCTTTAAAATGTAGGCCCGACTTTGTGGATCCCCGACTTTGTTGGCTGCTTGATGGCCTTTCGCTTCGTGTTGAGGCTACAGAGTCACTGTATCACTGTATGCTTACTCAGCTTCGAGGATGGGAGATTAGTTGGGAAGCTACTTGGCTTTGCCATTCGTTATTGATTTGTAGCGCTACTCACACTCCTCTTCTGTTGCTCGGCCTGCGAGGGCATTGCTCCTATCATCCAGTGCGGTTCTTTCGACAGTTCGGATTTTGGAAAGACATCTCGCAGTTTGCTTTTTCAGGGTTTGGGCATGCCTCCTTCCCATCTGATTTGACTGCTTTATCTAGGCGGGTCTGGATCTCTTGGCAAGAGTCTTTGGATGCAGCGATGCTGGAGCTCGAGTCTTGGGCCTCTCCTCTGGCAACAGTACCGTACCAGCGATGGGTGGCCGAGCAGTGACTTTATCGATTGGTTCCTGACTGGCATTTAGCGGATGAGGCTGCTAATCAGGACATAGTGGGCGATACCGCTTCCTCTTCTTCTTGCATTGTTGATTCATTCGAGGCATTTGAGGAGCGCCCCTTCATTGATCCGTCTTTCTTATTGGCCACACATGGTCATCTAATTTTTGAGATCGCTGTCCTCCACCACACATGTGAGGACATGGCTCATCGGTTGACGGTGGGGTGGCGGTATGATGAGAACATGCTTGCGACACACCGCCTGGAGAGGGATAAGGCCTTCTACCTGCTTATGGGGATAGAGAGGCTTAGGCAGAGATTGTTGATGTACGAGAGATAGGAGTTTACCTGCGGTTCTTGATGTTAATCAACTGCTTTGTCATGTGTACCTGAAACCTTTATTTTTTGGTGTTTTTGGCTTTTTGTAAAAAAAAGAAGACAATATACTTGTAAGAAGATTTTAAAGGAATGAAAAAAAAATTTTGTTTGTGCCAAATGTCAATGCTTACTTGTATTTGGATTTGTGCTTTAGATGATTGGGATCAGAATCTTAGGCTCAGCCTACATTGTTTGCAGTATTCTAAATCGTGTTTTTAGGGTCTCGGTTCCCTGATAGGGTGTACAGTGATCGCATTTCATGGATTTAAGCAGAGTCTGATAAAGAACTAATCCGCAGCTGATCTTTCCTTTGTATCTTACTGTGATGTTTACTGCCTCAGCTTTTTCTGTACCTGCACTTTTATTACATTATTTTTTAAAATTTTCTTGCTATTTTTACCTGTAGCGCTTTTTCAGGTTTTCACTACGTCGAGCTTTTCCCGTCATTTTTGCCCGTAGCGTCCTTTCGAATTTTCAATACATCCCAAGTTTTTGATCTTACCTGCCCCTTGGCAGCTGTGCTGTTTTTACCCTTGGCGTTCTTTAAGGTTTTCACCAAGTCTGCTACATGCCCGCTGTTTTTACTCGAGCCGCCTTTTCGGATTTTCAACTCGCCCCTTTTGCTTAGGCATGCCCCTTGCTCTTTTTTTTTCTCTTTAGAGTGGCAAGATTGATGGAGGAGAGGGAGAGATTCCTTCATAGCCGGCCAACTGGTTACCTGCTAATCCTTTGTATTTGGGTACAAGTGTAAGCTGCATGGAGGTTTTGAGGATGAATGTTTTTCGGAGGTCTTTTTTGAGACTTTCTTGTCTTTTCCTGTCTTTTCCTTCCTTTTCTCTTCTTCTTTTCTTTTCTTTCTTTCTTCTTTTTTTTCTCTGTTTTTTTGTGGGAGGGGCGATTGGTATTTCTGATAGGGGAGGTGGTGGATGTAGATTTTTCTTCTTTTATTTTTTATTTTTTTGGGGGCATGATGGATGTAGCTTCACAATTGTAATCATTGATAAAGTCAAGTAGGGTTATCGCGATAGATTTTTACGTTGTCGGTGTTGACGGGCTTGGGAAGGTCTTCCCCTTTCAGATTGATGAGTCGAATAGCGCCTCCTGGAAGTACTTCTCGAATGATCGGTGGTCCTTCCCATGAGGGTTTAAACTTTTTCCTAGGGTCTGGTAAGTGTGGTGGTAGGATGCACTTCATGACCATGTTGCCGACTTTGAAACTTCGCTTGCAGACCCTTTTGTTGTAGGCTCATACGATCCTTCTTTGATAGCTTTAGGAGTGACTTATTGCACGCATGCACTTTTCATCTATCAGATGCAGTTGATTGTATCTTTCTTGTAGCCACTCGCCTTCCTCTACTTTACTTTCAAGCAGTATCCAGAGTGACAGGATTTCGATCTCGACTGGCAAGACTACTTCCATTCCGTATACAAGCTCATATGGAGTTGCGCTTGTAGCAGATCGTACAAACGTCCAATAGGCCCAAAGTGCATAAGGAAGCATCTCCGACCAGTCGCGATATGCTTTCACCATCTTCTCCAGGATTCGGACGATAGTCTTGTTGATAGCTTCGACTCCACCGTTCATTTGAGGACGGTAGGGGCTCGACCGATGGCGTTGGATTTTGAACTTGTCAAGAAAATTGTCCATCCTTTTATTGACGAACGGAGTTTTATTGTCAGTAATGATGGCCTGAGGGACCCCATAGTGGATGATGATGTTGTTCTTCATGAACTTGACCACATGAGATGCTGCGATGGTGGTGTAGGATGTTGCCTCTATCCATTTGGTGAAGTAGTTTACTGCTACCAGGATGTATTCATGCCCATTTGAGGCCTTAGGACTGATCTTGCTGATGATGTCAAGCCCCCATATGGAGAAAGGCCAAGGTGATATCAAGTTGTAGACTTCGGATGTAGGGGTATGGATCTGATTTGGATGTTCCTAACACTTGAAACATTTTCTGACATGTTTGTAATAGTCTGTCTCCATCGTAAGCCAATAATAGCCAAGCCGTAGGATCTTCTTTGCCATCATGTGTCCATTCATATGTGGGTCGCATAGTCCTTTGTGAATTTCTGACATGACCTGTGCTGCTTCTATTTCATCTACGCATCGAAGAAGGACTTGATTAAAGGATCGCTTGTGGAGGGTTCCCCCGGTAATTATGAATTGTGCCGCCAACCGTTGTATGGTGCGACGATCTGTTAGTGTTACTCCTTCCAGATGCTTCTACTGCTCGAGATATTCCTTGATGTTTGTGTACCACGGTCGATTATTTGGGGAGGGTTCGGCTTCATCGATCTGTACACAGAATGCGGGTTCCTCCTGAAGTTCAACAGTGAGTTCCCATTTAGCAACTCCTTTCAGGATTTCTAGCATGGAGGCGAAAGTGGCCAATGCGTCTACAAACTGATTCTTGACTTGGGGCATGTAAGAGAATGAGATTTCATCGAACTCTTTAATTAAATTCTCCAGATAGATGTGGTATGGGATTAGCTTCTCATCCTTGGTTTTTCAGTCACCGTTTATCTGATTGATGATGAGTTGCGAGTCGCCAAAGACCCGTAACTTCTTCACATTAAGGATTATGGCTTCTCTTAGACCGGCGATGCATGCTTCGTACTCAACTACATTGTTAGTGCACTAGAATGCTAGTCTTCTCGATATGGGAACTGGGACGTCCTCCGGAGAGTAGAGTATGGCACCTAACCCACTCCCTTTCTAGTTTGCGACTCCATCAAAGAAGAGTCTCCACTCTCCTGCCTTTCTTTCTTCTTCTTCCTTGATTAGGAGGATGTCCTCATCAGGGAAGAAGGTCTTCAGTGGCTGGTAGTCGGGCACAGAATGTGCGGCTAGATGATCGGCCAGTGCTTACCCCTTGATTGCCTTCTGAGTTACATAGGTGATGTCAAACTCAGAGAGAAATAATTACCATTTTACGATCCTGCCTGTCAATGCTGGCTTTTCAAACAAGTACTTCAACGGGTCCATGCGAGCGAGCAGGAGGACCGGATGGGCGATCATATACTGCAGTAATTGTTGTGTTGCCCAGATTAGGGTGAAGAAGTGTTTTCTAAGTTGGAGTATTTGGCTTCATAGCTTGTGAATCGTCTGATTAGATAGTAGATTGCCTGCTCCTTTCTTCCTGCATCGTCGTGTTGACCAAGGACGAATCTGATTACTTTTGCTGCGACGAAGATGTATAGGAGCAATGGCCTACCCGGAGTAGGTGACATGAGCACTGGAGGATTTAGCAGATATCTTTAGATTTTGTCGAAGGCCGCTTAACAATTGTCATCCCACTCCTTTGGCGAGTTCTTCCGCAGGAGCTTGAATATGGGCTCACAGACTGAGGTGAGCTGCGCGATGAATTGACTGATATATTTGATTCTTCCGAGGAGGCCTCGAATTTTCTTTTCAGATTTGGGTGGTGGCCTTTTGATAATTGCTTTGATCTTGGTCTCATCCACCCAAATTCCTTCTTCGCTGACAATGAAGCCTAACAGCTTGCCTCCGGTTGCACCGAAGACACACTTTTGCGGGTTGAGTCAGAGCTTGAATTTCTCTAGCCTGTCAAAGAGCTTTTCGAGATCCTTGAATTGTCCTTTGATTGTGTAAAATTTGACGATCATGTCGTCCACATAAACTTATATTTCCTTGTTTATCATATCGTGGAACAGGGCAGTCATGGCTCGCTGATATGTAGCTCCAACATTTTTCAGCCCAAAAGGCATAACATGATAGCAAAAGGTTCCCCACGGTGTGATGAAAGAAGTCTTTTCACGATCCTTGATGGCTATCTTGAATTGATTGTAGCTTGAAAAGCCATCAATAGAGAAGAAGATCTTGTATCCAGCAGTATTATCTACCGGTGTGTTGATATGAGGCAGGGGCAAGTCGTCTTTAGGACTTGCTTTGTTGAGGTCCCTAAAGTCGATGCACATTCTTACTTTCCCGTCTTTCTTTGGAACTGGTACGATATTTGTGAGCCATTCTGGGTAGTTGGAGACTACCAAGAATCCCGCGTTGTATTGTTTGATGACTTCATCACGGACCTTTAGGGCCCATTCTGGCTTCATTTTCCGCAGCTTCTGCTTGATAGGCTTCATGTCTGACTTTGTTGGTAGATGGTGCACCACCAGATCCTCATTGAGCCCAAGCATGTCCTCGTATAAGAAGGCAAAGTTGGACAACGTCGGCTTCAGAAACTCCATCATCTTCTGCTTGTATTCCGAGGAGAGTGACCGTCCGATGCACACCTCTCTAGGGAGTTCCGCTGACCCTAGGTTCACAATTTCGAAATCATCTGCCACAACATTGCCCTTTGTTTCGAATTTTTTGAGGGAGTCCTTGAATTCGAGAGTTGTATCATCATTTTCCATATCTAGGGCTTCATCCAAACCCATGAGCTCGAAGTCCAACTCGAGATCAAAATTATACGAGTCGACCTCGAACTCCTACAGTGTGTGTACGATGTTTGGCACAATGCTTTTTGAAAGTTTTTCTGTTATTTTTTTGTTTTGAGGATTTTCTGATGTTTTGTGATTTTGAGAAATGTTTGATTTTTTTGTGCTTTTGGGAATATATGATTTTTTTGTGTTTTGAAAATTTTTTAATTTTTTTGTGTCGCCTGGGGGTCCCGAACAGGACGGTGTTGCGAACCAAGATTGATCCTGTCTTAGCCCGGGGTACCAACTGCTATTTACATTGGCATTTTTTTTAGGTCAGCATCCACGGAGGATTCACCGACCGACTCGATTGTTAGGGGACAGCTGTCCATGGTGATTCTTTTCCCTTTCCGATTCTGCTGTCCTGATTTGTGTTCTCCTATGGGCCACCTGTCTTGATGACCATGATGTCTGCTGGGCTAGGCTCAAAGTCAGAATCTGATTCGACTTCCTCGTGCAGGAGATAAAATTCTTCTGGTTCCTCTGGTTGGTCCTGCGATGGGACCTTGATGTCTGTCCAGTCAAGGGCAGTCCACTTCCCTTTGTCGATCGAGTGGATGGGCTGCTTCTGCCTCTTATGTTGCTGGACTGGTGGCGGGGACATGTCCCCTTGACTGTGTGCGGGAATGGGTGTCTCCCTGAATTTGACTGTATCCCTTTCAAGGGGCATTCCTGGTTCTGGATCCCGTGTGGGTGGACCTGTTTCCATGCCCCTTGCCTTTTGTGGTGGATTTGGAGGTTCTGCCCCTTGTGTTAGATATATTTTTGATGCCTCGAGAATCTTGTCCCATCTCATGGGTGGCCAGATAGACTCCGGGTGGGAACGATCAGAGAATTTGAGTTGCTGGAGGTGGTCCTCAAGGGAAATCATCAGGTCTCACTGTTCCAGCCTTGATAAATTTGATGGGTGTGCACTTGAAGGATTGACCCCTATTTAGCTTTTCGGCTTGATCCTCCGGTTTCGGTTGATATCCCAGTCCCTGTCTCTGTATGTTAGCATGTGCCGGCTTTACTACTATACCTTTCTAGTGAAACTCAGTACGGTAGTTCCAGATTAGCCGTTCAGTGGGGGGAACGACATGTTCAGCAGTGAGAGGGCAGAGATTTGCGATTGAATTTATAACTTCGAACTCGAAGCTGTGATATGACACATCACCCTCCACATACTGAATCTCGATCACAGGGATGTCAGTTTCTAGGATATTAACCGCTACTGGCAGGATAGTTTCTGGCTCGGCCAACACTGAGATGATTCGATTTCTCGAAGAAAATTTAATCCTTCGTACCTTCTAAATTTTGGTACCTCGAAGTTCGAGGGAAGCTGGGCATCTGGGAAGGAACAGAGGTCATGGAACTTGGTGGATGGGTGATCCACTCCTTGCTGTCTCTGAAGCTGATTTTGCACCATTTGTAATTGCTCTTGTAGTTTCTCAATTTCTGGCTTACCTTGTTGCGAGTATCTTGCCCCTTGCTGTAGGGCTTATGCTGCTTCTTCTTCATATGGATCGATGATGGGATGTTGTTGAAAAGAAGATGGACTCCCAGTGGTGGGAGGTAGCTGGAATTGAACACCGCTCCCTTTCAGAGGAGGGTGTGATGTTCGAAAATGGCTCCCGCCTGGGGTATCTGCCAAGTCTGGGACGTTGCTCCCGTTAGGGGGAGTGAATTGGACTCGAAACTGGCTCCCTTTATGGGCATCTGTAAGACCCGTATCTTAGTCCGTACCGTTCCGTAGACTTCCGCGGTCTCACCGATCGGATTCCGGCAACCTTCGACCCTTAACCGATATTTGCGCGCGACCCTGATTCATATACCGTCAACCTGAGTTGACTCAACCCAAGACCATTACCATAGCGACCGCGCCGTTACTGCGGTTCCGATGCCGTGACTCGCGCGCCGAGGCGATACCCAGGTCAAGAGATGTGGGCTGACGTTCGGTGAGAGAAAAACGCCACGCGTTATGAAACCTAAGAGATCTCTACGATATGTCACATCAATCTATCAACATGTCAAGTACACATCACCTTTCACCCATTCCCAAGTAACCACAAAAGTCAAGAATCTCTTACAAAGCCCATACCTTTCTTACATAAAAAACCCTCAAAGTCAAAAAGTTCTTACACCACCCATGCTTTTCCTACACAAATGGCCACAAAAGTCAAGATTTACTTACACACCCATCACTCACTACATCTATCACCCATCTATCTCTCTCTCCCTTTTACAACTCTCTCTCTCATTTTTAAACTCAAAATCCAAGCAAGAAAAATCCATACGTATGAGCTCTCCAAGCCTCTCCCTCTCTTTCAAAACTTCAAGTGTGACCCACCTCTCCATCCCAAGATCTCTCATCCTAGCCATCAATTCCTCATCTCCTCCATTGGAATCAAAGTTAAGATGCTAAGGAACCCATAGGAGCAAAAAGATCGAACAGTGGGTGCTTGATGATGATAGTTTTTTTCATGTTTTTAAGATGGGCCAAGTGAGGCCAACTGATCAATGGTTTGGATCTCACTTGGGACCCTAAGTTGTGGCCGATGGCCCACTTTGATCATCATGATCATCCATGATGGGGCCATTCTTCATGGACCCCATCATGATGTTTATTTCATTACATTAAAAGGTCATCTACACCGTCCATATTGGTGGGGAAAGGATTCCACCTTTGATTTCGATTTTGTTGGTCCCATATGCTAGGGGATTCATTTGATGTATGATTTGTTTTACAAGGGAGGGCTCATAGTGGCGGAGCCCTCCATCTCAAGCGTGTCCCACTCTCTATCTCTCTCTCTAGTTCATTTTCTTTTATGAAATCATATTATGCTTGTGTGGTCCACTTAAATGGATCCCACCATGAGGCATGTACTCTATCCAAGCTATCTTCAAGTGGGGCCCACCTTATATGTATTGTACCCACACCATCCATCATTGGTGGCCCACGTGTACAGCCACTTGAAATACACAACCGTCCAGCGTCCCTGGACGCTGGACGATTTAATGAAAACACAAATATGAGCTTGTTTAAGCTCTTGGGAAGGGCCACTCGCTTAGGCCCCACCTTGATGAATGTATTCAATCCACACTGTCTATTCCGTTCCCAAGCCCATTTGAGGCGTTGATCTGAAAAATAAGGTCCATTAGATCTTCACGCGGGCCATAGCCTGTAAAATAGTGGATTCAATCATTGAAAGACACCCTGACATTTTTATTTGCTGGAAAAACATTGGATATTAGACTCATTGGGACGGCCTTAAGCTACTGAACATAATGGACGGCTTGGATTTACTTAATGTGGGCCCCACCTGTGAAAAATCACAGGATTTTGATTTTTTTAAAAAATAAAAAATAAAATAAAATATAGCATCAGAGGCAGTGCCACAGCAGCAGCAGCAGCACGTTGCTGCGTGCAACGGGCGGGCGGGCGAACGACCAGCCCCACGGCTTAGCCATGGGCCCCACCCTGATGTAATTTTTGTATATCCGCACCGTTCATTTTGTGGGCCCTTAGGGCGGTGGGCTGCCCTCCAAGTTTCAGTTCCATCCAATGCTCGAGTGGCCCACAGTGCAGGAAACAGTGGGATTGAACATCTGCCATTGAAGTCTCTGTTATGGGCCACATAAGTTTTGAATCAATCTAAAATTTGTGTTTTCCCTTCATCCAGGTCTGAGTGACCTTATGAACGGTCTGCATGGCTTATAAACATAATGGTGGGCCCCACATGGGACCCACAGTGATGTATGTGTTTTATATCCACCGTCTAGGCGGATGGTGGAAGCCCACCATGATATTTGTGTTCTATTCTCACCATCCAGCGGACGGTGGAGCTGGGGCCCACGGTGATGCATGTGTTTTGTCTGCACTGTCCAGCGACAGTGGGACCCGTCATGATGCATGTGATGCATCCAGACCGTCCATCCACTTGGAAAGATCATTTTTAAGGCATGAGTTATAGAATGAGCCCGATCTATGATCAAGTGGGCCACCTATGTTTGGGTGTAGCCCATTTGACATATAAGGCATATGGGTTTAGGCCCATTTGATTTATATAAAGCCTACGGGTTTAGGCCCATTTGATTTATATAAGGCCTATGGGATTAGGCCCATTTGATATGTATAAAGCCCATGGGATTATGCCCATTTAAGACATATAAGGCCCATGTGATTAGGCCCATTATGATGTACTCTGAGGCCCATGGGTTATGACCCATTGCAATGTACCTAAGGTCATTAGTGAAGCCTAGTAATGCGGCCCATTTGATGAACGTAAGGCCCACTAATGTCGCCTATTTAATGTAATGAAGGCCCAATAGAATGTACCTAAGGTCCATTGCAATGTGTAAACCCATCATGGTTTGTGTAATGATGTTTACTACGGGCTATGACTTGGGAGCGATGATGGTTTAAAGTCCAAATTGCAAGTATAGTGTTGGTTAAATGTCCGCATTATGACTCTCCCTAGGGCCATTGATAGGTTGTAATTGTTGTGTGTAGGCCGTCTAGGTCCATCTGCTTTGTAAGGATAATTCATTACTTTGTAACATGCTTAGTATAATTCCATTATTCATGTCCATACGCATCATATGTATGCTTAATATGAGGAATGTTTGATCATCGCATAAGCCGAGACATTTACGGGACTCCTTATGAGACGGAGTGTCCCACATGAGCGCATGGTGCACACGAGATTGTTGCATGATTATATAGTGTGACTCATGCATCTCGCATTTACGTGACATGTGACATCAGGACCATAGCCTCCACAGGCATATCGTGGCTGACAGGATTGGATACCGAAAATCTTATTCTACATGGGGTGCTATAGATATCCCTGGGTAAAAGTTCCTAAACCCTTATGGTACCAAGAGGTTGCTCCAACGTTTAGACCGAGTGGGTAGATGAGCGTTGAGTACCGATTACCAGATGGTTACGCTCTCCACTGTGTCATGGTCGGTTGGAAGGGAGTGCGGCCTTATCCGCCCGAGAGTAGGGGGCAAAGCTATGCTGAGTCTGACCAGCTTGAGGAATGGGTCTACTATCTACGAGTCGAGCTCGATATTGGCAGACGGATAGTGAGGTCTCTTTCACTTACCTTATTGCGCGCAACAGGGCGGTGATCTGGTTTAGAGTGTACTAGACCCCGGTGATATCTCAGATTTAAGCTATATTGATATGTGGACTTAGATGAGGATTGTATGCTTGATTTGCATCTCGCATCGCATGGCCTTGGTATGACCGACGGCATTCATGTCTTGCATCGCATGGCCTTGGTACGGCCCATAGCCTTCATGGATACATCAGCATACTCCGCATTACTCTGATATCATATTACTACCTTGCGCACACACTTTCACCACCCTCTAAGCTTTCTATAAGCTTACGTATGACCGTTGTGTGCAGGTGACGTTGGGGCGTAGCAGCCCTGAGGCAGGAGCACTTTGCAGATCATTTTGGAGTTTTTGTTCGTCATCATTGTATTTTCCTTTATGCTCATTGTACTTGTAAAGTTTTTGATCATAGTGAAAATTTAATGGAGTTTTTGGTTGTTGTTTGTGGGTTATGCCTTTGGTTATGCTTATCATGAATCAAACTGATGTTAAAAATCCTCCTCGTAGTATCCTAGGATCGGAACCTGGCGAATGGGAGCTGGGAGTCGAGAATGAGGTTTTACGGAGGCTGTCGGCGCCAGATTCGGCGATCGAGAATTTTATGAGCCCGGTTTCCGAGTTTGGGGCGTGACAACTTCCGCCAGTTCTTGTCTGTGGTTCCCGTTAGGGGGAACTTGTGCTGTAACCTGATTGTTATGATGTGTTGAGTAAAGATGTACGGGTGGATTTCTCCTGTTCACTGGTTGCTATTGTTCTTGTGCTGACTCCTCTAGAAGGGGGAGCAGGGGGTTTGCTGGAGGAATGAGAGAGAAGGCGAAGGGAGTTTGTGGGAGTGAGCTGTTCTGTACGCTAGGCTAAGTTACCCGTGTATTTGAAGAAGGATTTGACACAAGGCGGTGTAGCAGCTCTTGCACTGCTCGTAGGCTCTGGGCTATTTCTTACATGGTGGTGTTAGCTTATGGGATTACTGGAGCCACTAGTGGTGGTAGCGCTGGTTTGGGTGTAGGTGCGAAAGTTTTAGGAGTTGGCTGAGCTACCGGTTCTTATTCATGGGTTGCTTGAGAGGTTATGGCTGCGCAAGATCGGGTAGTCATAGTTCGAATTTATGCCCAGGAGAAAGCAAGCCAAAGATGCTCCTTTTGTTATTTTTTGTTTTGTATGAATGTAATGATGATGTCCCTTGAGATTAAAATACCACACACTTTCGAGTCGGGTCTCAGCTAGTGCAAGCTAGCATGTTCCCCAGTGCAGTTGTCATTCTGTAGACACTGAAAAATCGGCGCCCACGCTGATTTAAATGTTATGTTTTTAGTGATGGGGTGACGGGCTGATTTGTGGATGTTGGAGTCGCCACTAGCCAAAAAATCTCGAAATCCCGTGGTCGGCTAAAACCACAGAATAGGTAAGGTGAGGGAAATTCGAAGACTTTCCTACCTTAAATTAACTCCTGGTCTGCGATTCGGGATTTCGGGTAAGGGACCTCGGTTACAAAGAGGGAAGGTATTAGGCACCCTATCTACCCATACATATGTATGGTCTCTACTTAGTGTGGTAAACTAATCTCAAGGGGAAGATAGCTGTGGTCGGAATAGGACTAGGCACACACGTGAATTTCTGATATGACAAGATCCAAAATTTTGGCAAGCCACAGAGCATACATCCAATGGTGTGTCTAACAAACAGATATAATAATGCTTATGCAAAGACTAAAACAAAGGGACTAGGTCACTAGAAATTTCTGATGTGACAGGATCCGATATACGGCAAGCCATAGAGCATACGTTCACTAGAGATATAGAGAAGCAGGGTGGTTGAGAAGGGAATAAATATCATGATGAATGCTTGTATGTAAAAATGAGTGTTTCTTTGGCTTGATCTTGAGTAAGTTAAAACATAAACTAGACCATGATCCGATCTGGGCTAGGCTTATGGGTTGGAAAGGTTGAGAGGAAGGTTAGAGGGGTGGATGAAAAGATCAGATCTTTGAAGGCTTAGGAGCTCTTTCCCTTTCCTACACTCTCTTCCTCACTTTCTCTCTCTTGGATGAGAAGATCTCCCCCCTTTTTTTCTTTTTCTCTTTAAGTGTGAAGAGGAGAGGGCTATTTATAGCCTTCTCCAATGACATTGCTGTAAATTCTGGGTTTGAGAGGGGTGAAAGGTGATGTGGTAAGTTATGGTTGGTTGTGGAGAAAGGAATGTCACATGACACTCTCATTTGCCATGAGGGGTGGTAAAAAGGTAAATAATGGAGTTTAGAAGGGTAATTTTGAAGGAAAGTTGACTTTTGGATGTTAGGACAACTGTCTGCACGCTGGCGATAGTCGAAGTACTACAGGCGGTAGTCAGACTACCACCCACGGCAGTCAAACTGCCGCCCGGGCTTAGTTCAGGCCAGTTTCGTGAGGGCGAGCTTTGTACAGCATGCGGGTTCGTCCAGATGTCTCCTTTCAGATTTTTTAGCTCAGAAAAGTGGGTTTCGGCTTGGGTAAAGGGGATTTGATCATGATACAGGTTTAAGTGGGGTTATGTGCGTGCTGAACGATTTGGATCAGGGTTTTAGGTTGTGGATTGGGAGTTTGGAGACTCTGGGCTAGGGTTCAGTTTAGGCTGGGATTAGGGTTTGGTTTGAGGTATGATCATGGTTCTCGAACAATCTTAACCTTCTCAAGATTTAACCAGGGTCTCTGAAAAGATTTTTTTGGAAGATAGACCTTGAGATGGGCTTTTTGGAATGAGCCTTTGGCTTTGTAGACACCCCACCCAGGTTAAATCTTTAAAAGGTTAAGACTGCCCGAGAACCATGATCATACCTTAAACCAAAGCCTAATCCTAACCTAAACCGAACCCTAACCCAGAGCCCCCAAACTCCCAATTCGCAACCTGAAACCCTGATCCAAATCGTTCAGCACTCACATAAACCCGCTTAAACCCTGTACCATGATCAGATCCCCTCTACCTAAGCCGAAACCTACTTTTCTGAGCTGAAAAATCCGAAAGGAGACATCTGGACGAACCTGCACGCTGTACAAAAATCGCACGCAAGAAACTAGCCTGAACTGAGCCCGGGCGACAGTCTGACTACCGCCTGCGGTAATTCGACTGCCACCCTCGTGCACACAGCTGTCCCAGCGTCCAAAAGTCAATTTTTCTTCAAAATTACCCTTCCAAACTCCATTATTTACCTTTTTATTGCCCCTATGGAAAATGAGAGAGTGTCATGTGGCATTCCTCTCTCCATAACCAACCATAACTTACCACCTCACCTTTCACCCCTCTCAAACCCAGAATTTACAGTAATGCCATTGGAGAAGGCTATAAATATCCCTCTCCTCTTCACACTTAAAGAGAAAAGGAAAAAAAAAGGGGGGAGATCTTCTCATCCAAGAGAGAGAGAGTGAGAGAGAGAGAGAGTGTGAGGAAGAGAGTGAAGGAAAGGGAAGGAGCTCCCAAGCCTTCAAAGATCTGATCTTTTCAGCCACCCCTCTAACCTTCCTCTCAACCTTTCCGACCCATAAGCCTAGCCTAGATCGGATCATGGTCTAGTTTATGTTTTAACCTACTCAAGATCAAGTCAAAGAAATACTCATTTTTATATATAAGCATTCATCATGACATCTATTCCCTTCTCAACCACCCTGCTTCTCTAGATCTCTAGTGAACGTATGCTCTGTGGCTTGTCGTTTATCAGATCCTATCACATCAAAAATTCCTAGTGACATAGTCCCTTTGTTTTAGTCTTTGCATAAGCATCATCACATCCGTCTGTTAGACACACCATTGGATGTATGCTCTGTGACTTGCCGAAATCTCAGATCTTGTCATATCAGAAATCCATGTGTGTGCCTAATCCTATCCCGACCACATCCATCTTCCCCTTGAGATTAGTTTACCACACTAAGTAGAGACTATACATACGTATGGGCAGAGAGGGTGCCTAATACCTTCCTTCTTTGTAACTGAGGTCCCTTACCCGGAATCCCGGATCGCAGACCAAAAGTTAATTTAAGGTAGGAAAGTCTTCGAATTTTCCTCACCTTACGTATTCCGTGGTTCTAGCTGACCGCGGGATTTCGAGAATTTTCGGCTAGTGGCGACTCCAACATCCACAAATTAGCCCGTAACCCCATCACTAAAATTATAACATTTAAATCAGCGTGGGCACCGATTTTTTAGTGTCTACAGAATGGTGACTCCATTGGAGAACATGCTAGCTCACACTAGCTGAGACCCGACTTGAAAGTGTGTGGTTTTTTAATTTCAAGGGAGACAATCACTGCATTCATACAAAATAAAAAACAACAAAAGGAGAGTCTTTGAATTGCTTTCTCCTGGGCATAAATTTGAACCATAACTACCCGATCTCACGCAGACATAACCTCTCAAGCAACCCATGAAGAAGAACCGACAGCTCAGCCAACTCCCGAAACTACCGCACCTGCACCCACACCCACTCTACCACCACTAGTGGCTTCAGTAGACCTACAAGTTAACACCACCATGTAAGAAATGGCCCAGAGTGTCACGTCCCAAACCTGAAAATCGGATTCACATGAATCCCGATTGCCGAATCTGGTGTCGACAGCCTCCGTAGTACCCCATTCTCAGCTCCTGACAATCAATTGCTAGATTCCGATCCTGGGATCCTAAAAGGAGGATTTTTAGAATGATTTTTTTTTGTAATGGAGCATAACCACAAGCATAACCAAGTCACAAAATAACATCACCACATATCCACTATATCAAAATCTTTACTTACAATACGGAAAGGGAAATACAAGGTGATCAAAAGCTCCAAAAGGTCCTGATATGCACTTCTGCCTCAGCGCTGCTGCTGTCCAACGCTATCTGCATGCAACTGGCGTGCATAAGCTTACAAAAGCTTAGAGGGTGGTGTAAGTGTGTGCGGAGGACAAATGCCAAGTGTACAGTATCAGAACAATGCGGAAGTATGTGGTAAGTCCATAGAATCAACCATGCCAAAACTATGCGATGAGGTATGAATGTCATCGGCCACACCGATACAATGCAAGGCCTATATAGCCGAATGTCATATGCGAAATGCAATCCAAGCAAGTCGGTACTCCTCAAGTACATATATCAGTACAGTTCCTCTCTGGATATCACCGGGGTCTAATACACTTCGCAGAGACTGTCACCTCCCTAGCTGCACAGTCAATCAAGCGGAATAGACCTCACTATCCGCCTGACCAGTAGTCTGCCAATACCTACCCGGCTTGTCGATAGCAGACTCATTTGCGAGCTGGTCAAACTCAGCCTAGCTTATAGCCCCCTCACTTAGGCGGATAAGGTCACACCCCCTTCCAACCGACCACGACATAGTGGGAGACGCGGCCTACTGGTATTCGACACTCGGGCGCTTGTGTATCCATTCGGCCTAGACGTTAGAGTATCTCCTGGTACCAAAAGGGTTCTGGGACTTTCACCCAAGGACATCCTATGTGCCCACAGTGTCAGAATAAGTATTTTCGGTATCCAATACGGCCATCCACGATGTACCTGTGGAGTCACGGCCCTGATGTCGCTAGGGCGTGCAGTGATCAAGTCACACGTATGCGAGATGCATGAATCACGCTGTCAAATCATGCAGAAATCCAGCGTGTACTGCGCGATCATGTGGGACACTCCGTCTCGTAACGGGTCCCATAAGTGGTCTGCCCAATGGCATATGCTATGATCAGTCACTACTCAAATCAAGCATACATATGATGCGTATGGGCATGAGTCATGGGATTTATAAAGTGATGAATAGTAACGAGTATGGGCCTATCAATGAGCCCTAAGGAGAGTTACAATGCGGACATTTAACCAACATTGTACATACAATGTGGACGTCAAACCATCAATGTTCCCTAGGCACGACCCGCCATAAATGTCATTACATGAACCATGAGAAATCACACATTACAATGGACCGTAAGGTCATTCCGTTGGGCCTCGATCCATGGGCCATAGATACATCAAATGGGCCGAATTACATGAGCCTTACATTCATCAAATGACTGCATTAATGGGCCTCACCAATGAGTCTTATGTACATTGCAATGGTCCATGACCCATGGGCCATGAAACACATCAAAGTGGCCTCACAACTTGGGCCTTAAATATATCAGATGGGTCTACACACATGAGCTTTAAATATATCAAATGGGCCACTCCATTTGCGCCCCATGCACATCAAATGGGCTTGATCCCATGGGCTTTAATATGTATCAAATGGGCTTGAATCCCGTGGGCCTTATATAGAATAAGTGGGCCGGATCCCATGGGCATTGCATCTGTCAAATGGGCCCAAACCCATGGGCATTACATATGCCAAATGGGCTTAAACCCATGGTCTTAGATGTGCACAAAGGTGGGCCTAAATGAATGGCCATAAATGGATCAACATGGGCCCTATATACATACCAAAGTGAGCCCATTTGAACCATAGATCTGGCTCATTTTCAGCTCAAGACATGAGTTTTCAAAATGGATAGACGGTGAGATGCAACGCATGCATCATGGTGGGGGTCACATGAAGGCCCACCATCATAAACATATTATGTTTAATATAATATATAATTTATATACAGTATATATATATATACAATATCATATGTAATATAATATTATATATACATATATATATATATATATATATATATATATATATATATATATATATATATATATATACACACACACAAATATATATATCTACACATATGCACACACACATGCGTACACACACACGCATACACACACACGTGCACTCACACACCGTCTCCTGGACGGTGTGGATATAGCATACATTCAGTGGGCTCCACCGTTCGTGCGGACGGTGGAATTAGGCACATACATCACTATGGGTCCCATGTGGGGCCCACCATATTGTTTACATGTCATCCGACCCATTCATTAGGACACGCAAACCTGAATGAAGGGTAAAAACAAATTTCAGCTTGATCCAGAACTTCTGTGGTCCCAAAAAAAAAAGTTTCAATGGTAGGATTCAATTCAAACTGTTTCTTATGGTGTGGGCCACCTGAGCTTTGGATCATGCTAATTTTTGGGTGGCCCATGCTTAAGGTAGGGGACCACCTTATGAATGGCTCAGATGGAATATAAACATCAAGGTGAGCCCACGGCTGGAGCCGTGGGACCCTGCCCGTATGCACGCACGCCCGCCCGCCGCTGGCGCGGCCAGCGTCCTGGCAGCAGCAGATTGCTGCTGCTGCTGTAGTTTTTTTTTTTTTTTTTTTTTTTTTTTTTTGAAATCGTGAAATATCACGGTTTTCCATGTATGCGGCCCACCCCAAGTAAAGTCACTCCGTCCATTGTATTCACAAGACCAAAACAGATCTATCAAGACCAATATCGCCCCCTTTTCAACATGTAAAAATAATTCTAGATAGATTTCAATGGTAATAGTACAGTTCTTGATGCTATGGCCCACCAGATATTTTGATTAATCTCATTTTTCGGCTCAACGCCTAAAATGAGTCAGGGAAGAGGATGGACGACTTAGATTGGATACATGCATCAAGGTGGGTCCTGTACAAGTGGCCCATCTCATAGGCTTGAAATCAAGCCCATATTTGTGTTTTGTTCCAGCGACGTCCAGCATCTGGACGTTTTTTTTTTTTTTTTTTTGGGGCTTATAAATCACGTTCAAGGTGGGCCCTATTTAGGTGGGCCACCATATGATGAATGATGCATTTAAGATGGGCCCCACCCATGGAGGGCTTGGATAAATACATATTTCACGGTGGGGCTCATTCAAGTGGGCCACATGGCCATTTCATCACACACAAAGAAATAAAATAAACGGAAAGAGAGGGAGAGAGAGATAGAGTGGGACAGGCATGATGGAGGGACCCCGACACTCCGTTTCAACCATCCAATCATACATCAATGTGTCCCATTGCACATGGGCCATCCAAATAAAAGATCAACGGTGGAGATCCTTCTCCATTCAAAATGAACGGTATATATGACCTATTAATGCATGAAAGTAAACATCATGATGGGGTCCATAGAGAATGGCCCCATCATGGAATAGTTTTGATGATCAAGATGGGCCATTGGCCACATCTTAGGGTCCCAAGTGAGATCCACACCATTGATCGGTGGGCCTCACTTGGCCCATCATAGAAATATGAAAATCTAGCTTATGAAAACACCCACCACTTGATCTTCTTGGTCCGTCGGGATGCCGGTCTCCTAAAGCTTCACTTTGATGGTGGAGATGGGAGATGGATGGCTAGGATGATGGGTTTTAAGATGGGAAGTGGGCCACCAAAATGCACATTTCTCTCATGGGAAGCCTTGGACGTGGGAGGCTCTTGCTTGCTTGGAATTGTGATGAGAAGTGAGAGAGAGAGGTGTGATGTAATGAGAGATGGAGTGATATAAAGTGAGTAATGGGTGAGGTGAGTGATGGGTGAGGTGAGTGATTGGTTGACTTTGGGGTTGCTTGGCTTGTGGAGAAAGAAAGCATGGTTGCTTTGTACTTGACATGAGAGGTGATTGATGGGATTGATTGATGTGATTGATTTGACACCTTGTAGAGATTCTCTTGCGAATATAAACGCGCGGTATTTTCTCGAAATAAACGCCGACCCACATCTCTTAGTCAGGGTATCGAATCGGACAGTGAGTCGCGGCGTTGGAACCGCGGCGACGGTGCGGTTGCAATGATACAAGTCTTGGATTAAGCCGGCTCAAATGTATAAGATACGTCTCACAGTTGTGTGCAATGTCGACTACAGGTCGCGGGTTGCCAGAATTTGACGAGAATGATCGCGGGAAGCGACGGAACAGTACGGATTAGGATGTGGGTCTTACACAAAGCCTACGAGCAGTGCAAGAGCTGCTACACCGGCTTGTGTCAAATTTTTCCTCAAATACACAGGTAACTCAGCCTAGCGTATAGAACAGCTCACTCCCACAGACTCCCTTCGCCTTCTCTCTCATTCTTCCACCAAACCCCCTATTCCCCCTTCCAGAGGAGTCGGTACAAGAACAACAGTAACCAGCAAATGGGAGCAACCCTCTTGCACATCTTTACTCAACACATCACAACAATCAGGTTACAACACAGGTTCCCCCTAATGGGAATCATAGACAAGAACTGGTGGATGCTCATGAAGGGGGCTAGTTTCGAGTCCAATTCACTCCCCCTAACGAGAGCAACGTCCCGAACTTGGCAGATACCCCAGGCGGGAGCCATTTCCAAATGTCACACCCTCCTCCGAAAGGGAGCGGTGTTCAATTCCAGCTACCTCCCCCCACTGGGAGTCCATCTTCTTTTCAATAACATCCCATCATCGATCCATATGAAGAAGAAGTAGCACAAGCCCTACAACAATAGGCAAGATACTCGCAACAACGTAAGTCAAAAATTGAGGAACTACGATAGCAGTTACAAATGGTGCAAAATCAGCTTCAGAGACAGTAAGGAGTGGATCACCCATCCACCAAGTTCAGGGACCTCTGTCCCTTCCCAAATGCCCGAGTACCCTCGAACTTCAAGGTACCAAAATTCAAAAGGTATGACGGTAGCGGGTGCCCCACGACACATCTAAAAGCATTTTGTGGGAAACTCAATACGATAGCAGGGAATGATGGAGCCTTGATACGGCTCTTCCAAAAATTCCTTAAAGGCGACGCTTTGGATTGGTATACCTCATTGGACAGCCATCAAATCAAAACTTAAAAAAAACTCTCCTAAGCATTCATTAACCGATTCTCCTACAATTTGAACATGGCTCTAAGGAGATCTGATTTGGGTGCCCTAAGACCAAAAAGTAACGAATCATTGTCAGCATATGTGAGATGATGACGGGCCATAGCAGCCCGAATGAGAAACCCCGTCGATGACGAGGAACAGATATCCATGATCGTACACTCTGCAAATCCCAGCATTTCAGGATATCTAATCTCGTATCCTTATGTAAATTTTTCCCAACTCATCTGAGCTAGTGAGCAAGTGGAAGCTGGGATCAGAGCCAGAACCGTTTTCCCATGGCCACATCAGACCCCTTCAATCAAAAGAAACAAAATCGAAGGGAAACCTGTACGATATAGGAATGGAAACGGCACTGGTCCTGCACAGCGTACTACAGAGGTTAACAATATTATTGTTAACACTCAGGGCAACTAATACGCTCCACAACCAGAGATACAACAAGACAGGCAATACCAGCCGCAGTCAAACAGGCAGTACCAACCACAACAAGCCCAACATGGATATTAAGGATAGCCGTCTCAACAATAACACCAACAGCCTCGGGGGAATGCACCAGATCCATACAAACAGGCAATGTTAGGGAGGAAATTCACCCCTTTAGAATAAACATACAGTCAGGTTTTGATAATGTTGATACAAAAATAACTCCTGACACTGCTTCAACCGTGACTTCTTCTCAACCCCTTACCACCTGGTTACAATGAGAACCAATATTGCGCATACCATCAGGCTCCTGGCCATCTAACAGACTGCTGCTTCGCTTTGAAACATGCGGTCCAGGATTTGATTGAAAGCTAGAAAATTACAATCACCCTGCAGGCTAACAATGTGGCTCCGGCCAACATCCTTCAAAATTCCCTGCCATCGCATTAAACAGGACCCAGTGCATCCGACACCTCTACCGTAAACCACATTGAAGGAGGGCAGTCCATGTATCCCTCCCCGCATCATTCCATACAAGCAATCCTTGAGGTAGCATCAGTAACACAACCCCTCATATTCTTGAAAGCAGCACCGGTAGTTCAACCACTCGTGACCCTCGAAGCCACACCCAACAGGTCACACTTACAGCATCTTGCCTCTCAAGGGACACACCTCGCATGTCTAAAAAGGTTAAATTCTAAACATGTCATTCTCCCAATAAGTCTCCCTGATTTAGCTTCGTTGACTTTGCAAGGAGCACCCCCGGTTCAAGGTCCAAAATTCTTGATGCCTCACCAACTGGCACATGGCTAGAGGACCTCTCCCGTACATCAAGAGGTGGAAGAAAATCCCAGTGCTAAAACCTGTCAAACCTCGATGGTACCTCAAGAGAAACCATCAGGTCTTCCACAAATTGTCACAACCACAACCCCTCAGCCTCAGGGACCGTTAATATACTTGGAAGGAAGGAACGTTCCATCCTACAACCCGAAGGCAGTCCCATGACATTACCCAGAATGCATCGAAGTGGGCAACAATGGGAAGTACTTCAGGAGAGATAATCAGAATTCAAGGGAAACCCAGGGAGCTTTGTCGGGAACCATCTATAAAATCGACACTGCTTATGACATAGCAGCCCAGCTCAAAACCATTCCCACACAAATATTCGTCTGGGAACTCCTATGCACATCAAGATCACACCGAGAAATCTTTATGAAAACCTTAAATGATGCACATATCTCACCAGACGTACCCACCGAAATGGTGGCAAGTATGATCCGACAACTTCTCGCACCACGAGCCATCACTTTCTCTAATGATAAACTACCACCTGAGGGATGCAAGCAAGGGCGCTCACTGAACATAGTGGCTCATCATAAGAATTTCAAAGTCCCTCTTGTGCTCATTGATAATGGATCTAGCCTTAATGTTTGCCCTCTAAGGACTGCCGAACAGTTAGGGATAGAACTGTCCTCTTTCAGGCCCAGAACTATGAGTGTCAAAGCCTTCGATAATTTTCGAAGGCAGGTTGAGACAGAGATTGACATTGAGCTACAAATCGGACCAGACCTAACCCTTATCACATTCCAGGTCATCGACATCCCTCCCTCGTTTAACCTTTTGTTGGGGCGGCCGTGGCTACATGCTGTTGGAGCCATTCCCTTAACTCTCCACCATAGGGTTAAATTTCGTTTGAAAAATTGAATCATCTCAGTGTTAGCTGACCCAGAAACTGTCCAGCCAGTAGCGGTTAATATCCCAGAAACTGACATCCCTGTGATCGATATCCAGCATGCGGAGGGTGATGTGTCATATCACAGCTTCAAGTTCGAAGTTGTAAATTCAATTGCAAATCCTCGCCCTCTCACTACTGAACATGTCATTCCCCCCGCTAAACGGCTAATCTGGAACTACCGTACTGAGTTCCACGAGAAAGGTATAGTAGTAAAGCCGATACGTGCTAACATACAGAAACAGAGATTAAGATATTAACCGAAACCGGAGGATCAAGCTGAAAAGCCACTAAGGGGTCAATACTTCAAGTTCACACCCGTCAAATTTATCAAGGTTGGAACAGTTTGTGGAGACCCAATGATTTTCCTTGAGGACCACCTCCAGTAACTTAAATTCTCTGATCATTCCCACCCGGAGTCTGTCTGGCCACCCATAAGATGAGACAAGATTCTTGAGGCATCAAAAGCATATCTGACACAAGGGACAGAACCTCCAGATCCACCACTAAAGGCAAGGGACACGGAAACAGGTCCACCCACACGGGATCCAGAACTAGGAATGCTCCTTGAAAGGGATACAGGCAAACCCAGGGAGACATCCATTCCCGCACACATTCGAGGGGATATGTCCTTGCTACCAGCCCAGCGACACAAGGGGCAGAAGCAGCCCATCCACTGGATCGATAAAGGGAAGTGGCCTGCCCTTGACTGGATAGACATCAAGGTCCCATCGCAAGACCAACCAGAGGAACCAGAAGAGTTCCAGCTCCTGGGTGAGGAAGTCAAATCAGATTTTGACTCTGAGCCTAGCCCAGCAGACATCATGGTCATCAAGACAGGTGACCCACAGGAACACACAAATCAGGACAACAGGATCGAAAAGGGGAAAGATCACCATGGACAGCTGTCCCCCTAACAATCGAGTCGGTCGATGAATCCTCCATGGATGCTGACCTAAAAAAAATATCAATGTAAATAGCAGTTGGTACCCCAGACTAGGACAAGATCAATCTTGGTTCGCAACACCGTCCTGTACGGGACCCCCAATCAACATAAAAAAATCAAAAAAATTTCAAAACATAAAAAAATCATATATTCCCAAAAGCACAAAAAAATTAAATATTTCTCAAAATCATAAAACATCAGAAAATCCTCAAAACACAAAAATAACAGAAAAACTTTCAAAAATCACTGTGCCAAACATCTTACACACACTGTAGGAGTTCGAGGTCGACTCGTATGATTTCGATCTCGAGTTGGACTTTGAGCTCATGGGTTTGGATGAAGCCCCGGATATGGAAAATGATGATACAGCTCTCGAATTTGAGGACTCCCTCGAAAAATTTGAAATAAAGGCTGATATTGTGGTAGATGATTTCAAAATTGTGAACCTAGGGTCAGCGGAACTCTCTAGAGAGGTGCACATCGTACAGTCACTCCCCGGAATACAAGAAGAGGATGATGGAGTTTTTGAAGCCGAGGTTGTCCAACTTTACCTTCTCATACGAGGACATGCCTGGGCTCGATGAGGATCTAGTGGTGTACCATCTACCAACAAAGCTAGACATGAAGCCTATCAAGCAGAAGTTGCGGAGAATAAAGCCAGAATGAGCCTTGAAGGTCCATGATGAAATCATCAAACAATATAACGCGGGATTCTTGGTAGTCTCCAACTACCCAGAATGGCTCGCAAATATCATACCAGTTCCAAAGAAAGACGAGAAAGTCAGAATGTGCATCGACTTAAGGGACCTCAACAAAGAAAGTCCTAAAGATGACTTCCCCCTGCCTCATATCGACACACTGGTAGATAATACTGTTGGACGCAAGATCTTCTCCTTTATGGATGGCTTTTCAGACTACAATCAAATCAAGATGGCCATCGAGGATCGTGAAAAGACTTCTTTCATCACACCGTGTGGAACCTTTTGCTATCGAGTTATGCCTTTTGGGCTGAAAAATGCTAGAGCTACATATCAGCGAGCCACGACTGCCCTGTTCCACGATATGATAAACAAAGAAATGGAAGTTTATGTGGACGACATGATCATTAAATCTCGTACAATCGAAGAAAATTTCAAGGATCTCGAAAAGCTCTTCGACAGGCTAGAGAAGTTCAAGCTCCGACTCAACTCACAAAAGTGTGTCTTCGGTGCAACCGGAGGCAAGCTGTTAGGCCTCATTGTCAGCGAAAAAAGAATTCGGGTGGATGAGACTAAGACTAAAGCAATTATCGAAATGCCACCACCCAAATCTGAAAAGAAAATTCGAGGCTTCCTCGGAAGAATCCAATATATCAGCCATTTCATCGCGCTACTCACCCCAGTCTCTGAGCCCATATACAAGCTCCTGTGGAAGAACTCGCCAAAGGAGTGGGATGACGACTGTCAAGCAGCCTTCGACAAAATCAAAAGATATCTGCTAAATCCTCCAGTGCTCATGCCACCTACTCCGGGTAGGCCATTGTTCCTATACATCTCCGTCGCAGCAGAAGCAATCGGATGCGTCCTTGGTCAACAGGACGATACAGGAAGAAAGGAGCAGGAAATCTACCATCTAAGCAGACGATTCACAAGCTATGAAGCCAAATACTCCAGCTTAGAAAAGACTTGCCTCGCCTTAGTCTGGGCAATACAATAATTGCGGAAGTATATGATCGCCCATCCGGTCCTCCTGGTCACTCGCATGGACCCGTTGAAGTACTTGTTTGAAAAGCCAACATAGACAGGTAAGATCACAAAATGGCCATTATTGCTCTCTGAGTTTGACATCACCTATATCACTCAGAAGGCAATCAAGGGACAAGCACTAGTCGATCATCTAGCCACATATTCTCTGCCCGACTACCAGCCACTGAAGACCTTCTTCCCTGATGAGGACATCCTCCTAATCAAGGAAGAAGAAGAAAGAAAGGCATGAGAGTGGAGACTCTTCTTTGACGGAGCTGCAAATTCGAATGGGAGTGGGGTAGGCGCCATACTCTACTCTCCCGATGACGTCCTAGTTTTCATATCCAGAAGACTAGCATTACAGTGCACTAATAACGTAGCTGAGTACGAAGCATGCATCGCCGCTCTAAGAGAAGTCATAATCCTTAATGTGAAGAAGTTACGGGTCTTCGGGGACTCGCAACTCATCATCAATCAGACAAACGGTGACTGAAAAACCAAGGATGAGAAGCTAATCTCATACCACATCTATCTGGAGAATTTAATCGAAGTGTTCGAAGAAATCTCATTCTCTTACATGCCCCAAGTCAAGAATCAGTTTGCAAATGCGTTGGCCACTCTCGCCTCCATGCTAGAAACCCGAAAGGAGTTGCTGAATAGGAACTCACTATTGAACTTTAGCAGGAACCCGCATTCTGTCTACAAATCGATGAAGCTGAACCCTCCCCAAATAATCAACCGTGGTACGCAAACATTAAGGAATATCTCGAGCACCAGAAGTATCCGGAAGGAGCAACACTAGCAGATCGCCGCACCATACAACGGTTGGTGGCACAATTCATAATTACCGGGGGAACCCTCTACAAGCAATCCTTTAATCAAGTCCTTCTCTGATGCATGGATGAAACAGAAGCAACACAGGTCATGTTAGAAATTCACGAAGGACTATGCGGCCTATATATGAATGGACACATGATGGCAAAGAAGATCCTACGGCTCGGCTATTATTGGCTTACAATGGAGACAGATTACTGCAAACATGTCAAAAAATATTTTAAGTGTTAGGAACATGTAAACCAGATCCATGCCCCTACATCCGAACTCTACAACCTGACATCACCTTGGCCTTTTTCCGTATGGGGGCTTGACATCATCGGCAAGATCAGTCCTAAAGCCTCAAATGGGCATGAATACATCCTGGTAGTAGTAGACTACTTCACCAAATGGATAGAGGCAGCATCTTACACCACCATCGCAGCATCTCATGTGGTCAAGTTCATGAAGAACAACATCATCAGCCGCTATGGGGTCCCTCAGGCCATCATTACTGACAAAGGAACTCCGTTCGTCAATAAAAGGATGAGCGATTTCCTCGATAAGTTCAAAATCCAACGCCATCGGTCGAGCCCCTACCGTCTTCAAATGAACGGTGGAGTCAAAGCTGCTAATAAGACTATCGTCCGAATCCTAGAGAAGATGGTGAAAACATATCGTGACTGGTCGGAGATGCTTTCTTATGCACTATGGGCCTATCGGACGTCTATACGATCTGCTACAGGCGCAACTCCATATGAGCTTATATACAGAATGAAAACAGTATTGCCAGTCGAGATCGAAATCCCTTCACTTCAGATACTGCTTGAAAGTAAAGTAGAGGAAGGCGAGTGGCTACAAGCAAGATATGATCAACTACATCTAACAGATGAAAAGTGCACACGTGCAATAAGTCACTTCCAAAGCTATCAAAGAAGGATCGCACAAGCCTACAACAAAAGGGTCCGCAAGCGAAGTTTCAAAGTCGGCGACATGGTCATGAAGTGTATCCTACCACCACACTTAGCAGAGCCTAGGAAAAAGTTTAAACCCTCGTGGGAAGGACCACTGACCATTCGAGAAGTACTTTCAGGAGGCGCTTTTCGACTCATCAATCTGAAAGGGGAAGACCTTCCTGAGCCCATCAATGCTGACAACGTAAAAATCTGTCACGGGTAACCCTACTTGACTTTATCAATGATTACAATTGTGAAGTTACATCTATCGCGCCCAAAAAAAAAAATTAAAAAAAAAGAAGAAAAATCTTTATCCACCACCTCCCTTATCAGAAATACCAATCGCCCCTCCCATAAAAAAAAAAAGAGAGAAAAAAAAAGAAGAAAGAAAGAAAAGAAAAGAAAAGAAGAAGAGAAAAGGAAGGAAAAGAAAGGAAAAGACAAGAAAGTCTCAAAAAAGACCCCCAAAAAAAATCCATACTCAAAACCTCCTTGCAGCTTACACTTGTACCCAAAGACAAAGGATTGACAGGTAACCAGTTGGCCGGCTATGAAGGAATCTCTCCCTCTCCTCCATCACTCCTGGCGCTCCAAAGAGAAAAATAATAATAATAATAAAAAGAAGCAAGGGGCATGCCTAAGCAAAAGGGGCGAGTTGAAAATCCGAAAGGGCGGCTCGAGTAAAAACAGCGGGCATGTAGCGGACTTGGTGAAAACCTGAAAGGGCTCCAAGGGTAAAAATATCACAGCTACCAAGGGGCAGGTAAGATCAAAAACCCGGGACGTAATGAAAATACAAAAGGACGCTATGGACAAAAATGACGGGAAGAGTTGGACGTAGTGAAAACCTGAAAAGGCACTACGAGTAAAAATAGTAATTTAAAATAAATAATAATGTAATAAAAGTACAGGTACAAAAAAAGTCGAGGCAGTAAACATCACAGCAAGATACAAAGGAAATATCAGGTAGAGATCAGTTCTCTATCAGACTCTGCTTAAATCCACGGAATGCGATCACTGGACACCCTATCAGGGAACCGAGACCCTAAAAACACAATATAGAATACTGCAAACAACGTGGGCTGAGCCCAAGATTCTGATCCCAATCATCTAAAGCATAAATCCAAACACAAGCAAGCATTGACATTTGGCACAAACAAAAATTTTCTTTCATTCCTTTAAAATCTTCTTACAAGTATATTGTCTTCTTTTTTTTACAAAAAGCCAAAAACACCAAAAAACAAAGGTTTCAGGCACACATGACAAAGCAGTCAATCAACATCAAGAACCACAGGTAAACTCCTATCTCTCATACATCGACAATCTCTACCTAAGCCTCTCTATCTCTATACGCAGGTAAAAGGCCTCATCCCTCTCCAAGCGGTGTGTCGCAAGTATGTTCTCATCATACCGCTCCCCACCATCAACCGGCGAGCCATGTCCTCACATGTGTGGCGGAGGACAACGATCTCAGAAATCAGATGACCATGTGTGGCCAATAAGAAAGACGGATCAATGAAGGGGCGCTCCTCAAATGCCTCGAATGAATCAACAACGCAAGAAGAAGAGGAAGCGGTATCACCCACCATTTCCTGATCAACAACCTCATCCGCTAAGTGCCAACCAGGAACCTGTCGATAAAGTAACTGCTCGGCTACCCAACGCTGGTACGGTACTGTCGCCAGAGGAGGGGCCCAAGAGATCACTGCATCCAAAGATTCCTTCCAAGAGATCCAGACCCGCCTAGATAAAGCAGTCAAATCAGATGGGAAGGAGGCATGCCCAAACCTTGAAAAAACGAACTCTGGGATGTCTTGCCAAAAGTCGAACTGTCATAGGAACCGCACTGGATGATAGGATCAATGCCCTCGCAGGCCGAGCAACAGAAGAGGAGCGCAAGCAGCGCTTCAAATCAATGAAGAATGGCAAAGCCAAGTAGCTTCCCAGCTAATCTCCCACCTTCGAAGCTGAGCAAGCATACAACGATACAGCGACTCTGTAGCCTCAACAGCAAGCGAAAAGCTATCAAGCAGCAAACACAGCATATCTCCATGATGGGAATCCAGCCACAGAAGCTAAGGGGTCATGAACAAATGCTCCCACAACCAAACCTGCAAGAAGATGCAAGTCAAGCTCAAGTCGCAAGTAGATGACCACGCCAGGCAAAAGAAAAAGTAAAAGATAGAGTATACCTGAAGAAATGAGCAGTAGCCTCGGAGGATACGAGTACGTCCAAGGGAGCACTCAGTCAACCCTAAAAAGAGCTCCGTCAGTACTACAGAGTGATGCTCCTACGATGGAAGACCTGGCGGAAGACATCCAACAAGGCCACCAGCGAAGACTTTCGCCAACCTGAAAAGAGCAGCTCAACCAGGATACAAAATATCAGTGCATTCAAACACTACAACTGGTGATCTGATTCAAGGGCACCTCGGGAAGTAGAACAACGATCATACATTACCACAAGAGAAAGCTCATCGCCCGGCCCTCCACAGTAGGCAGAGCAGTGTGAAATCCGAACTAGGAGACCAAATTCAAAGAACGAACCGGTACGGATGAAGGAATATAGGGCTCCCGAGCTAGAGGGAGGCCAGACAAGGGAGAAAACTCCTCCAATGAAGGGCCCATCTTAAAAGCCCATCTAGAGGCCCATTTTAAAAAGATCAAGGCCCATCTCAAAAGCCCATCTAGAGGCCCATTTCAAAAAGTTCAAGGCCTATCTCAAAAGGTCCAAGGCCCATTTCCAAAAGCCCACTTCAGAAGCCCATTCCATAAAAGCCCATTTCAAGGCCCATCTCAAAAAAACCCACTTCATGAGGCCCATTCCAAAGGTTCCAGTTTAAGGCCCACTTCCCCAAAGTCCAAAAGTCAAGGCCCATTTTCAAAAAATCAAGGCCGACTTCCTAAAGTCCAAGGCCCATTTCTCAAGGCCCACTACCCAAAGTTCAAGGCCCATTTATAAAGTCCATCTAAAGGCCCACTACCCAAAGTTTAAGGCCCATTTACAAAGTCCATCTCAAGGCCCACTACCCAAAGTCCAAGGCCCATTTACAACAGCCCATTTCAAGGCCCATTTCCAAAAAGCCCAAGGACCATTTTCAAAAGCCCAAGCCCATTTCAAAAAGCCCATCTCAAGGTCCATCTTCTAAAAAAATCTTTTTAGAGACCATTTTCACCACAAATCCAATCCATGTATCTGGACCATTCAGGAGTATGATGTGGGTCCGTTTCAAAAATCCCACCCGTCCATCCTTCACCAAAAATGGCCAACTATCACAATTCATGCCACCAATACATCCAAGTGAGCCCCAAATCATCCATCCAACGGTCCAGATCGTCACCAATAATTCCCAAAAAAAAATCTCTGAAGAATTCCAACAATCCAAAAAATCCCAGAAGGTCCCAAGAATTGCTAAAATTCACAAAATCTCCAGTGAGTATAGCCTTAAAAGGATGTCCCTTCTAAATCATCAAGCCCCACTAATTTATTAGTGGAGGCTGTCGGACTTTTTTACAAATAAAAACTGAACGACGACGCCCATCCGAGAAATTGAATGGATATTTTTAAAAAAATTTAAAAAATATATTTTCAAATAAAATTTCCAAGGAGTCTAGCTCCAAAGGGAATAGTTTTCAAATAAAGTTTTTTTAATCGCACGCGGCACGCAGTATACTGAGAAATCTTCCATATTCTCCAGTTGCGGTCAGTGCGAACAGCTAAATAAGATTCGATCTCTTCCGGTTTCCCCAGTAGATGATTGAATTTGTACATGATACATGTGTGATTGGTCCGATCTCTATATCTAGACAGTCATACAAATGCTAGTAAAATGAGTGGATCTATCTCTGAAAAAGAACCATCAAACTCGAAGTGGCAACAATCCATTGTAACTAAAGTATCAGAATCAACAGACTGCACAGTAAAAGATCACTCACACATACTTAATCTAGGATGTTGAAAAATTTTGATTGAGTCCAAGTCCGCGTAGTGAGTTCCCCGTAAGGCCGCACCAACGCGTAGGGCAGCTAACAACTTTGATAATCAAACAAACCGATTACTCCTAGGGTAATTACGTAACAAAGGAACGACAGACCAAACAGTACGGGAATCCTCGTAAAGTCGCGACAAATGCGCAGAGGCCCTTACTTTTCAGACTTACCCTCCAATGTTATCAACAATCAGACGTGAAAGGGTTGTGATTGGTAATCCGTAAAGCTGCGACGAATGCACAGGAGGCAATCACAACATTTTTCTCAATCCTCGTGATATGTGCAAGTCATCTCTTTCCCAGACAGTTGACTGACTAACGATATAATGACAGGCAACAGATTCGAGTCGCTCCCCTTTTTCTGACCAGAAGGGTGGGGTATCCACTCGCTTTGACCGTCGATTGCTTGTAATCTCGGTCAAAGAGGGGCATCTGTAGACACCCCACCCAGATTAAATCCTGAGAAGGTTAAGACTGTCCGAGAACCATGATCATACCTTAAACCAAACCCTAATCTCAGCCTAAACCGAACCCTAACCCAGAGTCCCCAAACTCTCAATCCGCAACCTGAAACCCTGATCCAAATCGTTAAGCACGCACATAACCCCGCTTAAACCCTGTACCATGATCAGATCCCCTCTATCCATGCCGAAACTCACTTTTTTGAGTTGAAAAATCCGAAAGGAGACATCTGGACGAACCCGCACGCTATACAAAGCTCTCTCGCACGAAACTTGCCTGAACTGAGCCCGGGCGGCAGTCTGACTACCCCCTGCGGTACTTTGACTGCCGCTTGTGTGCAGACAGCTGTCCGAGCATTCAAAAGTTATCTTTTCTTCAAAATTACCCTTCTAAACTCCATTATTTCTCTTTTTACCTCCCCCATGAAAAATGAGAGAGTGTCATGTGGCATTCCTCTCTTCACAACCAACCATAACTTGCCATCTCACCTTTCATCCCTTTCAAACTCAGAATTTACAGCAATGCCATTGGAGAAGGCTATAAATAGCCATCTCCTCTTCACACTTAAAGAGAAAAAGAAAAAAAAGGGGGGAGATCTTCTCATCCAAGAGAGAGAAAGTGAGAGAGAGAGAGTGAGGAAGAGAGTGAAGGAAAGGAAAGGAGCTCCCAAGCTTTCAAAGATCTGATTTGTTCAGCCACCCCTCTAACCTTCCTCTCAACCTTTCCAACCCATAAGCCTAGCCCAGATCGGATCATGGTCTAGTTTATGTTTTAACATACTCAAGATCAAGTCAAAGAAACACTCATTTTTATATACAAGCATTCATCATGACATCTATTCCCTTCTCAATCACCCTGCTTCTCTAGATCTCTAGTGAACGTATGCTCTGTGGCTTGTCGTATATCGAATCCTGTCACATCAGAAATTCCTAGTGACTTAGTTCCTTTGTTTTAGTCTTTGCATAAGCATCATCACATCCGTTTGTTAGACACACCATTGGATGTATGTTCTGTGGCTTGCCAAAATCTCGGATCTTGTCATATCAGAAATTCACGTGTATGCCTAGTCCTATTCCGACCATATCCATCTTCCCTTTGAGGTTAGTTTACCACACTAAGTAGAGACCATACATACGTATGGGTAGAGAGGGTGCCTAATACCTTCCCTCTTTGTAACCGAGGTCCCTTATCCGGAATCCTGGATCGCAGACCAGGAGTTAATTTAAGGTAGGAAAGTCTTCGGATTTCCCTCACCTTACATATTCTGTGGTTTTAGCCGACCGCGAAATTTCGAGATTTTTTGGCTAGTGGCGCTTCCAACATCCACAAATTAGTCCGTCACCCCATCACTAAAAACATAATATTTAAATTAATCTTAACGTCAATTTTTTAGTGTCTACAGACCTTAAAGAGCCAGTTCCGGTGACTATGTCCCCAAGCAATCGGCGTGCAGAATTTGTCTCTGCTTATAACTGCATGTAATAGAAAATAATAAAGAAATGTAAATCTTTCTAACCCTCGGTAGTCCTTTTTAAAATCCCTCCCTCCCATGTGGATTTTGGAATTTTGCTGTTTGTGTCGTATTTGAAAGAAAGAGTTTGCCTCCCGCAATTTGCGTCAGAAGTGGAAATTTATTTGACCGCCCGCATCCAAGCCTACGATGGCTAATTGCCCTGTTAATTACGTTTTTACCTTATTGTTTTCTTCAGCTTTTTTCATGTGCAGAGAGAAATGATCACCTATGCACCTTGTTAGGTAAGAACTCGTGCATATCTTTATACATATGTCATGGGTATAAAATCCAAACGGTCCACCTGATGCGGCATTCCCATTAAACTTACATGGCCTAACTTTTAGCCTGATCTAAAACTCTGGTGGGTCATAGCAAAGGGAGGAGCAAATCAACGAAGGAAATTATTTCCCTTTAGAATGGCCCACCAGAGTTTTGGATCGTATTAACAGTTGGGCCTTGCATGTTTCATAGGATGCCATATTGGACAATTAGGATTTTATGCCCGTGATACACATACAAAAGCGCGCATGAGTTCTCACCTAAGAAGGTGCGCATGTGATTATTTCTCTCTCCATATACCTACACACTAGGTCAATCTAGCTCCATAAGCCCCACCATGGTTTGTGATAGACATCCATGCCATTATGTAATCTTTCATCCATGAACCTAATAATCAAGTCAATTCAAGATTTAGGTGGGCCCCACCACCGACAATAGTTGAGAGTGTATGCCCACCCATTGAAAATTTATGAATTGTATATGGTGTCTAGTGAGATGTGATTTAGCATCCAACCCATCCATTCTATGTACCCCACTTGGATGAGAGGTTAAACTACATTTTAGGCCATTTCAAAACTAAATTAACCCCCCCAAAGTGCTTTTAAATGTTTAGACATGATTTCAAATGGTGTGGCATGAATGAGTTCCGGATATTACTAATATTTAACATATCCCATAAACTACAGAAGACCTAACAAAAGAACGGTGTGGATGTCAGTTTTATAAACATTTCCATGTAAAAGAAACACTTTTGTATTTTTTTTAAAAAAAAATACTCCAATACTTGGGCATGAAAATATGAAAATGAGGAAATATGCTTTTCTATAGAAACTAATGTAAAAATGACAAATTGCAGAGTTATGATAAAAGCAGGCTCAGGTCGTACGGAGATTCTTGACTTGGGGTGCGAGGTTTGGAAACGGGTAATGACAAAAAGACGTGCGGAATTATAGGATGCGATGGCAGAGTAATAGGGAATTATAGTCACACACACATCTACCGTACTGGTTTTTTACACCAAAAGTCAATCCAGCTGTCTAAACTGTGGGCCGCGAGATTCACATGGCACAAGATTAAAATCCACACTGATTGAGTAATCTTAAAATACTAATTCCTGTCCATCAGATAGACTGCAACATAGCATAGCGGATGGTCCAGGTTCAATATATATGCAAATGTCCATTCAATGGAGATCTGATCATCTTGAAGACTAGTTTTTCTTATGCATCTGCTGAAAAATCATACTTGTGGCATGTAATTCTCTCAAAGTAAATCTCTCACCGTTGGTCTGACGAGGCTATATTCTACTAATAAAGATAAACGGTGGAGTTGAACTAATTCCAGCAACCTTTCAAGCCTACGGGTATGGACTGTGGCGCGTGCAATTGACGGATTAGATAGCTCACACCAGTTAATGGTCCCCACACAGTTTAAACGAGTGGTACGTGTGTCCCAAGTGCCTATGTTTCTAACGGTTATAAATAAAAGGGCCATCAGAAAAACCGACAAAATGAGATGGTTAAGATGGACTTTGAAGGTCCAAATAAAGTGGGCCCCCCTATTTCGACCTGAATTGTATGCCACGTGTACGCGAGTTAGATCCCGACCCTAAATACGAACCCTTTTTCTCATTCTCTTCAACCACAATTTCAAGAAATACAGAGATATGATTGTAATTTTTCTAGTCAACACTTATTTCAACGGCTAAATCCGCTTTACAAGTCAAAACATCACGTAAAAAGCAGCTTATAACGTAAGTTCCTGCGCAAGGATGCTGGATGGGTCCCACCAAGATGTTTGAAAGAAATCCACCCGTTCATTCGTTTTTTGAGCTAATTTTAGGACATATGACCAAAACTGAGGTGTATCCAACATTCAAGTTGGACACACAATTGTAAAAATGAGCATTCAGTGAACACCGTTGAAGCATTCTTATGGCCATAAAAGTTTTCTATCAGGCTATTTTTTCTTTTTCACTTAATAGCATTGGGAATGACCTTATAAACGGTTTGGATAGCATATAAACATCAAGTTGGAGCCCATAAAGGTTTCAACGGTAGAAATTTCTTTCTCCAATTTCCCCTCTCGTGTGACCCATTTTAGCTTTTTATCCTCCTATTTTTGGTCACACATACTAAAATGATATTGAAAAACGGATGGACGGAATGGATTTCTCACATTCATTGTAGTGGGCTCCACTTAGCATTCTTGCGCAGGAACGAACTTGTAAAGGCTTTAGAAGGAAATCCGCGTCCCTTATAAAGCTTGCTCACCATCGATCGCTGCAAATATCTCTCTATTTCTTGCATTTTTCTCTTTTAAAGGACTCCAAACGGCAGTAACTTTCTTTAGACAATCGCCTTCAGTAGAGACGCTTGAAAGGAAGGAGAAAGAGATAGAGAAATCTCTAGTTTCCACTGCTTCCATGTCTGCAATAGAGCTGCTTCTTTTGCTCTCTTCAGCAATTCTAGCTTTCATTTTCATATGGAATTCCAGAAAAAAGAAAAGAATGTCTCTTAAACTCCCACCAGGGAACATTGGCTGGCCTTTACTTGGTGAAACGATCGGTTATCTGAAGCCTCATGCTGCAACTTCCATCGGAGAATTCATGGAGCATCATATATCGAGGTAATCTCAAAAACCCAAGAAGATAGATCAGAAGATAAATAGAAAACCCCAACTTCTCTTTTCTTCTAAAGATTGCGAATCTCGTATGAATTTGACAGGTTTGGAAAGATCTACCGGTCGAATTTGTTTGGTGAGCGTACGATTGTTTCAGCAGATGCCGGTCTGAACCGGTTTATATTGCAGAACGAGGGGCGATTGTTCGAGTGCAGCTACCCAAGAAGTATTGGTGGGATTCTGGGAAAATGGTCCATGTTGGTTTTGGTTGGGGACATGCATAGAGACATGAGAATGATATCTCTCAACTTCATGAGCAACACGAGGCTCCGAACACATATGTTGCGAGATGTGGAGTGGCATACGTTGCAGGTTTTAGGATCTTGGATACCGAATTCGACAATTTCAGCTCAGGAGGAGGCAAAGAAGGTGAGAGAGAGAGAGAGAGAGAGAGAGAGAGAGACAGAGAGAGATTTCATACAATAATTTTTACTCTGGATAGGAAAACAATCTAACCTATCAAGAAATTTATGCAGTTTACATTCAATCTGATGGCGAAACATATCATGAGCATGGATCCAGGAGAGGTCGAGACGGAGCAGCTGAAGAGAGAATACATCACCTTCATGAAAGGAGTGGTATCTGCTCCTTTGAATTTTCCAGGAACTGCGTATAGAAAGGCGTTACAGGTACGATTTGCTGATTTTAACATTTTTTCTCAGTTAATTACTAAGGTCTAATAACTTCCTCTTTTTTTTTTTTTTTTTTCTTTCTTTCTTTCTTCAATCGAGCAATTGTTTCGCTTCCATCCTTTCTACTCATCCAAGTCTTATCACTTCCCTTTTATCTTTTTTAATTGATCAATTAAGAGTTTCTGAAACAAAAAATTCTACTTAAGTAGAGATCAACTAGCCAACTCTTGAAGGTCTAAACTTTGATTAGCCATATGACTAGCTAGCTTGTTTGCCGATGTATAAAGAGGGATCATCTCTCGAATTCAGAGATCTTCAAGGTCTAATTTCGAATAACTGTCGATCTTAGTCATGCATGAGATGATCCACATATCCATTAACCATTCATGACATGATCTCTAAGATCAATCGTGCCAATAGCATGTGGTATCTCATAATTTTATTTTATTTTTTTAAAAAGTGCGCGGAAACTCCACATAATGACGTTATGTCTTAACAATTAATCCATCAAATGACATTACCTTGAAAATGCTTTAAAGTACATAAAATAATACCACCTTTTCCATAAATGGAAATTCAAGAACTGTTTTTACAATTACCTGAAAATTCTCAATGATTTTAGGGCCTTATCCTTCATTTCTATTACTTCCAATTGCAGTCGAGGTCGATCATCCTTAGATTTATAGAACAAAAGATGGAAGAGAGACTCCACAAGATGAGTGATGAAGACAAGAATGTAGAGGAGGATGATCTCCTTGGGTGGGTTTTGAAGCAATCCGATCTTTCAACTGAACAGATACTCGATCTGATACTGAGCTTGCTTTTCGCCGGCCATGAAACTTCATCAGTAGCCATAGCTTTATCTATCTACTTTCTAGAAGGATGTCCCAAGGCAGTTGTGCAATTAAGGGTAATTAAGCTATTTCAACCTTCTCCTTATGTATATAATTTATATGATTTTTCTAAATACCCATACATACAACTGCTTTGAAGTGGATTTATTTTCATGGGTCCTTTGAATTTCAAGTCAGGAGAGATATCTTTTAATAATTTTTCAGGAAGAACACCTTGAAATTGTTAGAATCAAGAAGGAAAAAGGAGAGTCTGATATGAATTGGGAAGATTACAAGCAAATGGATTTCACCCAATGTGTAAGCTTACTAAAAAAATCGACATTCTAAGACTTGAGAGAGAGAAGGAATAGATTAGTTTGTTAATTCTCTTTAATCTTCTTTAATGAAAGGTTATCAATGAGACACTCAGACTAGGGAACGTGGTCAGATTCGTTCACCGGAAGGCGCTTCGAGACGTCCGGTACAAAGGTAAGAGATTATGACTTTTAGTTACTATTCTGTTTGTAGGGAGTCGCCAGAGTTTCTTGCCGGAATCTGACCCACCTTTTTGTCATATACTTTTCATTTTTCTTTCAAAGGCTACGACATTCCATGTGGGTGGAAAGTTCTTCCGGTCTTTACAGCAGTGCATTTGGATCCGTTGCTCTACGACGATCCTCAACAGTTCAATCCTTGGAGATGGCAGGTCAGAATCTGATAAAATAATATTAATAATAATTTAAATATTAAAAAAGAACTTTTTCTTTTTCTTTTTTTTTTCTTTTTTTTTTTAAAAAAAATTCTCTTTTTTTACAAGAATATGTTTTGTTTTGAATGAAGCCTTACAAAATTATAAGATAGAAAAATGCTTCTACAGCCACGGAGGAAGAAACTCACAATCCATACTCATCACATGAACACTGTACATGTGACACTCATTTACCTCAATGCAAACCATGTAAATCTTCATCCGTTGATTGGATTGGTGGTAGACCCAAATTCAGATGGATTGGACGATCCTAACTTTCGATTAATTAACTAATTTGGATTACTGGCTCTTTTCATTTCCATACTAGATTTGAAGGCTACTAACAGGACATCAGTGTAGATATTTTGGATTATATAGCATCCATAATGGGGCCCATGATTTTCAGACTATGGATTGTTCTGCATGTAAGAAACGTGTACAGTGGCGATGTGCATTTGTACGGATATCCGTGCTCCGGAAGTGTACCACATGCTCCATTTTTTATTTTTATTTTTTAGTATAGGTATATGAAAGTACGGCTGTTATCTGAACCCCGTTTTGTGTTTGGGGGGTACCGTTATATATTGGACCATGATTGAGACATGAGAGGTTGAAGGTGATGGGCGGCAGTTGCAGATGATTGGGGGCCATGTGGGTTCACATGCACGTGCATGCATGCTTTTCCACCTTTTGTTTTTGTTTTTATTTTTCTTTTTTAGTATGTCTTTGATACTCTGGCTGTGTGTGATAGGTGATGCTCGGGTAATTAGATATTATTCAGAACTGGTTGCGTGGCATATAAATAATTTAAACTGAACTGTCCAAATTAGGTACATCAGTTTTAGATGCATTATAGATCAAAAATTACTTCTCTTGGATTATAGAAATATTAGATGGCTGGACATTTATTGAATAATTAAAAAAAATGAAAAATCAATGGTCTCATTTGAAAAAAACAAGTGTCCACTAACCATAATATTACCTACAGACAGTGGATTCCACAATTTAATCTAGATAATTTGGGTTTATATATGCCACGTGTATCATTTCTAAGTGACTGTGTATCAAGTATCATACTAAGCTGGAGTACCAAATAATTCTTCCTTGTTTTTTATCCAAAGCAAACAGAAGAAAACGCTCTTGCTGCCTGGAAATTTCATCCCGACTCCAAGATATCCTCATGGAAACAATACAGGTAGCCTGCAGGTTTTCTAATTACACACGCCAAGCATGGTGCACGTGTCATAATCTAACGAGTACAGGATCTGTGCTTTCCATCTGTTTCCATATGCTATTTAGTTCATGGGGACTAAAATTCTGGCTTTTTGGAAATTCAGGCCAGCCACAGCATATCAAAATAAATGAATGGATAAATTTTACGTGTTATGTTGTGGCCCACCTGAAGAGTGAAATTTTCTGAAATTTAATACGTTAAACAAAGCATTGTTTCTAACCTCATCAAAAGCTCAGATCTCGCATAAATGTTTAATAATTGCACGTGTATATGTATAGTGCTCCACACGCGTGTGAAATTAGCAAACCTCCATTTCAATTTGATTATTAAAGAGCCCGCCTAACTACCCCAATTGGTGGTCCGTCCGATGGTGATAGGTTTGGATTGGATACGAGGCGAAATTTTCATAAATTGGTGGGGTCCATATGGATGGTTAAAACAAAAAAGGCCATCTTTGTTTTGTTGTCTGTTTCCAGGCCATGGCTAGGATAAGTCCCATCTGGATATTTTGTAATGTGGCCCATAAGTGCGACAGATGAGTTCAGCCACATGGGCTACAAATTGGGGTGGTCTAGTGGACTTCCTTATCGTATCTGTGCAAAGGACACAAAGCTCGCTGACTGGAATCTATCACTCAGCTCGGGAGCCATCCGACTCGAGTCGATTCGGTTTTAAACCGAGTTTTGGGTCAACTCACTCTCTTTCTTAAACAGTGAAAAATTCCAATTGATCTGGACCATTCATTAGCTCCAACGCATATTCCACAGGCTACTATGCAAACATAAAGCTGATTAACAAATATGGACGGCTGAGATCATATACACAAAAAATAGGTCCACTCAACAATTTGATCCATCTATTTGTCAGGGACCATCATTGATTGCTTATAATTATAAAGAAAAACTTTCATTAGGCAATCATACCCATCCCATCCATGTGTTGGAAAATGGATGGTTGTAGAAAATAAGGCCAAATCAAATACTGATTGGATCATCCAATCAGTGTGATTTTTTGCATGGTAGTCCTGAAATTTTGTTCAGGACTTAATGGAAAGTTCAGATTGATCGATTGTGCTGTCCAATTGAACAGATACAACTAGTAGCACTATAACTTACAGTGCTCTGAGAGCACGGTAACAATTCTCGTTTTTATTTCAGAGTACAACCTCGCCGTTGACTGCAATGTCTCCCTTTCAAAATAATTGAGGACTTTCGTGCAGCAATTGACAGCATGGCACACGTGCGAGAGCTACGGGCCATTCATAAGATGGGTGGTTTGGTTGAATCAAATATCATTAAATTCATGATATTCTACACCAAATTAGACTGATTGATAATGAAATATCATTAAATTCATGATTTTCTACACCAAATTAGACTGACTGATAATGAAATATCATAAAATTTCAGAACATTTGGTGCAACCAAACATGCCCTTAGTCAGTTTATTAGGTATTAGTTATATCCTTACATAAGCATAGATTGTTTTTATTTTCTATCATGCAGAAGGGTTCATCTAGTGCAGTGTCTACAAGCAACTTCATGCCATTCGGAGGAGGTCCACGCTTATGTGCCGGGTCAGAGCTTGCAAAATTAGAGATGGCCGTTTTCATTCACCACCTCGTATTAAATTACCATTGGGAACTTGCAGAACCCGACCAAGCCCTCGCCTTCCCATTCGTTGATTTCCCTAAAGGTCTACCTATCAAAGTCCACACCCTCAAACAAGGGATAAAATTCTCAGAAAATTAGAAAAAAGAGCGAAGTCCAAAAATCATTTCCTCCTCTCAATTGGAACCTCTCGTTTCAAATGGGACCCTTAAAAGAGAGAAAGAAAGAAAAGAAAAAGAGGATAATAGGAAAATACCTAAAGTTTGCCAAACAACTTATAACCACTTATATGTGGATAAGTGGCACTGACAAGGTTATGGTTTAAATCTTCAGTTCGAGTCTTCCAATGAATCTGAAAAAGTTATTTGGCTCCAAGAATGGGAAAAGGAAATATATATATATATATAAGTTCAAAAGCAGGACCACAACCTTCTCTGATCTCTCTCTTTCATTATTTTGTGGTCTATGGTTTGCACAGCTTTCTCCCGCTCCATTATCAACCTATATATTAAAATCGTGATTCGATTTTAGAGGGGTTATAGAATCAACATGTCCTGACTTTGGCATTAATGCATTTTGCCCTTACATGCACCACAGAAAAAGATGCATTGGAGCTTCGAGCTTGTCGAAAAAAGTAGGAAGAAACAAAGAGATGAAAGTGGGCATGTTTATGGTTTTGTCTTATCATTGTTTGTGGGTGTGATGGCTCCATCTGCGGAGTACTCGTTCCTTCCTTCACAAACGACAATCTATTTGCCGGGTTTGCATGGTATAGTGTAGTGTAATGGTTTTGTATCATATAGATGAATCAGACTTAGATATTTGAGACTAAGATGCTTGTAAAGTACAATTTGAGGGCTCTTTATGCCTATTGTATCGTATGTGTACTTATGTGATTGTTTTCCTTTAATTCAATTATATGATTTCTTTCTCTTGGCAATTTTTAATTTGATAATGCCTATGTTTTGTATTTGATACATGATGGGGAAGTCATTAGGAGATGGAATGTGGTCTACATACAATAAATGGACATTAAATAGCTATGATCACTCTCTCTCTCTCTCTCTCTCTCTCTCTCTCTCTCTCTCTCTCTAAATTACCATGCAGGATTGGACATTTTTAGCCAGGCAAATGTCTGGTGTTTGTAATAATTTGAAAAAGCAGGTATGCAAGGATTACTATAGGTAAAAGGGTAAGCATTATTGTTGTACGTCACTAGCTACAAAATTAAGACAAAATAGGATTCAAAAGTGGTAAAAATTAAGACAAAATAGGATTCAAAAGGGGCAAGAATTTAAATGTGGACAGATGATGCAGTCAGCATCAGACCCAAATTGTTCTTTGTTATTGATTGATATTAAACAAGCCGTGACCATTGTAGGCTTGTTTGTTCGATAACAAGCCTATGATGTGATACGATTTGGACCTCAATGAGTTACTTGATTGACCTTGTTTATTTGTGTCAGTGGATCTTACATATTGTAATCATGTAATTGGGGTTTTGATCAATCCATTGCTAAGTTACTTGCCGGATCTCAAATCCTGTTATTCTCCATTCTTAAGTCTGGTTGGCACGTTTGCTTTTGTATTCTCCACAATCAATTGGTTTCGATGAACATGACTACATCATAGGATCATAACCTTAAACAACATGCATACACACCCCTTAAGAGGTCATTTGGATGCCTGTAAGTTTACTAAGTGGGAGTGATTTACAATTGGTGTTTGGGGAGGAAATTTACATGTATGTCACTTACAAGCAAAACTGCAAAGAAACTTCATGAGGCTTGAGGTGACCTTGGAAGTGAGTATAGTTAAAAGTCTCTTTCAAGTGAAAGTCACTTATAATTTATAAACATATAACATCCAAGTGACCCGGAGGAACTTTAAAATGGTTGATGTCCAACATTTGATATGAGAAACTGATGGTTAAGATCACTTGTTAAATGGAACTTCCAAACCTTGAAAATCACACCAAAATGATCATCCTATTCGTAGAAGCAGATTGAGTACTGAGGAAACTCTTTGGGGCCCACTATAGATCATGTTTGTGTTGTTGGGAGAAAAAGCTCTTTTCGACCACATGCACAACAATATCGAAATTAAAAGAAAGTAGAATAAAGAAGCAAACCACAATATAGAGATTTACATAATTGCATTTCGGTATATTCACAAATCTATGTCAATCAATTATACCTAAAGACAAAAAATAAAGAAGACTCTTAATAAAATAATAGCTCTCTCTCCCTCCCATGATAGAATATATATTACCCCAAACGAATTAGAATTTATATAAGACTTCATGTGAAATTATGAAATTGCCCTCTGGATTGAGTGCATGCCCCTAGACCCCAAGTAATGGGGCATTAATTGTCCCCTACAACCCTCAACAAACTCAATGCGGAGATTGACCCACGAAAGTGCTAGTTGGATGAATAATGCACCTTTGATGATCGAGCTCCATAAATCCTAACATGTGTCTTATCCATGCCATCTATCCATTTTTTTCAGCTCATTTTAGGGCATGAGCCCAAATTGAAGAATATCTAAAGCTCAAGTGGACACACCACATGCTACGGTGAGGATAATGACATCCACCACTGAAAACTTCCTAGGCTACTGTGATATTTATTTGTCATCCAATCTGTTTATAAGTTCATGTAGACCTGAACAAAGGAGTGAAAATATAAGACTTTTATGGCCCCTAAGAAGTTTTTAATGATAAAAGTTAAATTAACATAGTTTCTTATGAGGTGGATAAGACACATGCATCACGGTGGGTGCCATAGAGTTTAGTTAGCATGCTATAACATACTTGCTCAGTACACCCTCTTCCCTTATTTACACGAACGATGGCCTTCAGGTCATCATGATGGCATTCGGCGTCAGTTTTATGAATCTGCTTTAAAGGTCATTCCCATCTAAGAACCAGCCTTTCCATATAAACTGTTTTTTGAAAGGATGGTATTGAGAGAAAATAGCCAAGGAACCACATTATAAGGTGAAAACTAATGATAAGGGTCGTCCATTTGACGTATTTTCAGTTGAAGTAGACCCAATTAGATATAAGGTCTCAATCTACCACATGGCATGTATGAGGCCATGCATGACCCTTCCTGATCCAGTAATCAAGTCAAACTTGGTATCCTTAATTAGGCCCTTGTTACATCTAGCAAAGACATTGTTTTCAAGTGGGGCCCACCCGAAAGACTAGATAGGCGTGGGCCTAAATCCAAGAAAGCTCATGGGCATCAACTTCATAATGAAAATATAGGAACAAAAAGACATAGAGTTTGGAGACTCATGACTCTTCTCAAACCTCACTACCACTGTTTTCTTAGAACTTTGTCCTTTCATACGGAAATATCCTTCATTTTGTGAAAACTAATAACTGTGTTAAGATAGGATACAAGGATTGCGTCCTACGCCTGCATGGATGGGCTCGGTCCAGGGAGGGGCTTTGTGGAGGCCATTGTGATGTATGTGTTTTATTTGTCCATATATTTTAACAGATTATTGTAGGGCATAAGGCCAAAAAAGAGACAGATCCAAGGTTCAGGTCACTACAAGAAAATATGCATTTACCAGTGGCAATATCTAATTGCCAGTAATAATGAGAATCATCGGCAACTATCTAGAAATGCCCTTGATGTTAAAAGGTGGACACTTCTTGGTTGGATAGACTTAAAAAAAAACCCTACTTTATTTCATTCCCCTCTCTCAGTTTTCCTCTCCTTCTTGGTTTTCTTGGATCATATGGTAGGGTGGTCACTTTTGTCGTAAGGGTTGGATTGAAGCTTTGTTGCTCAGGCAGTGTCACGCCCCAAACTCGAAAACCGGGCTCACAGAATTTCCGATCGCCGAATCTGGCGCCGACAGCCTCCGTAGAACCTCATTCTCCGCTCCTGGCTCCCATTCCCCAGGTTCCGATCTTGGGATGCTACAAGGAGGATTTTAAATATCAGTTTGATTCGTTATAAGTATAACCAAAGGCATAACCCACAAACAACAACCAAGAACTCCATTACATTTTCACTATGATCAAAAACTTTACAAGTACAATGAGCATAAAAGGAAATACAATAGTAAAGAACAAAAACTTCAAAACGCTCTGCAACGTGCTCCTGCCTCAGCGCTGTTGCGATCCAACGTCACCTGCACGCAACGGTCGTGCATAAGCTTATAGAAAGCTTAGAGGGTGGTGAAAGTGTGTGCGCAAGGTAGTAATATGAACATGCAATGTCAGAGTAATGCGAAATATGCAGATGGAACCATAATATCATGAGCCGTACCAAGGCTTATGCGATGCAAGACATGAATGGTATTGGCCATCCCAAGGTCATGCGATGTGCAATGCAACTCAAGCATACAGGTCCGCATCTATGTCCACACATCAATACAGCTCAAAATATGGAATATCACCGGGGTCTAGTACACTCTAAACCAGATTGCCGCCACATTGTGCGCAATCAGGTAAGTGGAAAAAATCACACTATCCGTCTGCCAATATCGGGCACGACTCGTCGATAGTTGACTCATTCCTCGAGCTGGTCAAACTCAGCCTAGCATTGCCCCCTACACTCGGACGGATAAGGCCGCACCCCCTTCCAACCGACCACGACACAGTGGAGAGCGCAGCCAACTGGTATTCGACACTCAGCGCTCATCTACCCACTCGGTCTAAACGTTGGAGCAACCTCTTGGTATTATAAGGGTTTAGAAACTTTCACCCAGGGGTATCTATAGTACCCCATGTAGAACAAGATTTTCGGTATCCAATCCTGCCAACCACGATGCGTCTGTGGAGGCTACGGCCCTGATGTCGCTAGGGTGTACAATAACCATGTCACACAAATACAAAATGCATGATTCACGCTATCCAATCATGCAACAAATTCTGCGCATATCGTGCGCTTATGTAGGGCAACACCGCCTAACTGGGAGCCCTTAAACAACCTGCCCGAAGGCAAATGCTATGATCAGATAATTCTTAAGTCAAGCATACATATGATGCGTATGATCATGAGTCATGAAACTATACTAACATGTAAATGAGTGATGAACCATCCTTACAACGCAGATGGGCCTGGATGGCCGAAACGCAGTAAGTATGGCCCAGTAATGGGCCCTAAGGAGAGTCGTAATGTGGACATCCAACCAACATTACACTCGCAATGTGGATGTCAAACCAACATTGCATCCCAAGTACGATCTTCTTAAACATCGCTACGCAATCGGTATGGGATTACACATTGCAATGGACCTTAGGTTCACCCCATTGGGCTTTTCAGATATATATCAAATGGCCATATCCTGTGGGCCTTTTATTCATCAGATAGGCCACATAAATGGGCCACACCAATGGGTCTTATGTGCATTGCAATGGGTCAAACTCGTGGGCCTAGAATTGCATCAGAGTGGGCCTAAACCCCTAGGCCTTACATATATCAAATGGCCTACCTCCATGGGCTTTAAATTTCAATAAAAGGGTCCAATTATATGGGCCTTGAAGTACATCAAATGGGCCTAGTCCATGGACTTGCAACACATCAAATGGGCCTAAGTTCTTATGCGTTAAATGAATCAAATGGGCCTAGCCCATAAGTATTTTATAAATCAAATGGGCCTAGCCCATACCCTTTTGAAATTCAAATGGGCCTAGCCCATAGGCCTTAAATAACAAGTGAGCCTAAGCCCATAGGCTTTACATATTAAGTGGGCCCAAATTCTTAGGCCTTAAATGGATCAAATGGGCCCAGCCCATAAGCATTTTATAAATCAAATGGGCCTAACCCATAGGCCTTTTACAAATCAAATGGGCCTAACCCATATGTGATTGGTCCACCCAACTAACGACCCATGCTTTAAAATGATCTCACTAGGTGGATGGACGGCCTAGATGCACCACGTGCATCATGGTGGGTCCCACTGTCCAGTGGACAGTGCGGATATAACACATACATCACACAGGGCCCCATCGTCCGCTGGACGGTGGAGGACGGTGGAGGCCACACAAACATCAGGTGGGCGCCACCGTCCACTGGACGGTAGTCTTCTTATATTTATATATATATATATATTTTAAATACATCATTGTGGGTCCCATGTGGGGCCCACCCTGTAATGTCCATTCAAAATTCAACCCGTTCACAAAGTCCCTTGGACCTGGATGAAGGGAAAACATAAATTTCAGCTTGATCCAATACTTCTGTGGGCCCCAAGACAATTTTCAATGGCAAACCTTCAATTCTACTGTTTCCTATGGTGTGGGCCACCAGAGCCTTGGATGGGCCTGAATTTTGGCAGGGGCCCACTTTAAGAGGTGGCCCACCACATGAATAGATTGGATCTCAAATAAACATCACAGTGGGGCCCACGAGCAGGGCCGTGGGTAGCCAGCGGCCGCCCGCCCGCCTGCCTGCACGCCTGTACGCAGCAGCGTGCAGCGCTGCCCCTCTGACGACCAACGTGCAGAGGCTCTGCCTCTTTCAAATTTCGGAAAAAACCCGTTTTCCTGGGGTTTTTCACGTATGGGGCCCGCTAAAATGAAATCCGCCTCAGCCACTGCGTTCAGTGGCTCGACGCCGTCCAAATGAGTCTAGAGTTTGAATTTTTTTTATGCTTGGAAGTGAAATAAAATAAGAAATTAGTGTTTGAATGGTGGGAATGTAATATTTGGCGCTATGGCCCACCAAGTGATTGGATCAGCTCCAAACTTCTACCCAACGGCTAAAATGCCGTGGGTAAGAGGATGGACGGCTTGGATCGAACATAAACATCAGGGTGAGGCCTATGCAAGTGGACCACCCAAAAACTCTTCATTTCTTTCCTTTTTCTTCTTTCTCCTTTGAAACGTCCAGCATCCCAGACGCTGGACGGTTTATTTTTATTTTTATTTTTTAAAATGGTGGGCCCTGCTGAAGTGGGCCACCACGGATATTAGACGTGGGTACACATATAAGGTGGGCCCCACTTGAATAAAAATGTGAATAAAACAATTCTCAAGGTGGGATCCATTCAAGTGAGCCACACCATCCTATTGCAATAAAAATAAAATAAAATAAAATAAAAAAGAGAGAGAGAGAGACATGGACAGTGGGACACGCCTTGTGATGGAGGGACCCCGACATTATGGGCCCTCCCTTGCAATGAATCATACAATATACGGATCCCGTTGAACATAAGACCATCAAAAATGTAAATCAACGGTGGAGATCCATTCCCCACCGATATGGACGGTCTAGATGACCATTTTTTAATGAATTAAACATCATGATGGGGTCCATGGAGAATGGCCCCATCATGGAACGATCATGATGATCCAAGTGGTCCATCGGCCACATTTTAGGGTCCCAAGTGAGATCCACACCATGGATCGGTGGGCCTCACTTGGTCCACCATAAAAATAAGTAAATCTACCCTATAGAGGCACCCACCGTCCGATCTTCTTGCTCCTAGAGGTTCCTTGGCACCTTAGCTTCAACTTCAATGGTTAAGATGAAGAATGGAGGGTTAAGATGGGAGATTTTGGGGTAGGAAGGTGGGCCACTTGGAGCTTAGGAGCTCTTGCAAAATTCCATACGTATGGAGCTCCTTTGCTTGGAGTTTTGCAAATGAGAAAGAGAGAAAGAGAGAGAGTGAAGTAAGGGAGAGAGAGAGAGTGATGGATGGATGGGTGAGTGATGGTTGTGTAAGAAAAGCTTCACTTTTGAGGCTTTTGTGTAAGAGAGGTATGGGAGATGAAGACTTTTGTGGCTTTTTGTATAAGAGAGGTATGGGTGGTGAAGACTTTTGTGGTTGCTTGGAAAAAGGGATGGAAGTGATGTATACTTGACATGTGATGGATTGATGGGTGATTGATTGATGGGATTGATGTGATTGATGTGACACATCGTAGAGATTCCCTTAGTTTTCGCAACGCGCGGCGTTTTCTCGCACCGAACGTTGGCCCATATCTCTTGACCAGGGTATCGCCTCGGCATGCGAGTCGCGGTATCGGAACCGCAACGACGGCGCGGTCGCTATGGTATTGGTCTCGGGCTGAGTCGACTCGGGTTGTCGGTACATGAATCAGGGTCGCGCGTCGATATCGATTAAGGGTCGAAGGTTGTCGGAATTCGACCGGTAAGACCGCGGAAGTGTAAGGAAAGGTACGGACCAAGATACGGGTCTTACATGCAGCTAAGGTTTTGGGCTAGACTGAGTTGAACTCTCTCATGTCGTTCTTTCCTCTCCTTGGTGAGGGGATGGAATAGCTTAGGGTTTAGGGCTTAGGATTTCCTTCAACGGATGGATTTCTTGGGTAGTGAGTGATGATTGAAATGGCAAAGGGAAGGGGGCTATTTATAGCCCTAAACTTGGTTTTCTGGTAATTCCTAGGAGGCGTAGAGTTAGAAAAGGTTTAGATGGTTTGGATTTGAGATTTCCACGTGGTAAGATCTTAAGGGTTTATTTGGATGACATAGGTCGTAAGTTGGGCTAAGGGGAAGGGGCACCAAATTATTTTACATTGACACGCGGTTGAGAGTTGCAATGGTAGAAAAAGCACATGTAACGTGCTCCTCTCAAAACAGGAAGAGTGTCACATAGCAGGTGACACACTGGGTGGTGCCTAGGCCACACAGGCTCCCCTGTTTTGGCAAGGGAGCCTCCCCAAGTGTGTGAAGGCTCTACCTCTATTAGTGATGCTCCGAATTTTGAATGGGCTTTGGTCATATGGACTTAGTTTTCAGGTTGGTTTTAGGCTTAATTTTGACTAGGTGGGCTAACTAGTTGGATTGACTAGATAGGTTGACCACGTGGGTTGACTCAATTGAGTCAACTTGGTGAGTTGGCTTAGTTTTTAGGTTTTAAGGTTTACAGTTCTAAGGTTAGGTTTAGGGTGGGTGAGTTGACGAGGTTGGGTTGATGGGTTGGATCCGATCCGATCAACTTGTAGACCTACAGTGGGATGTCTATAGTCCATGGGTTCTTCTCTTAAATGCTTCTCTTATAGGCTTCTAGGAGGAAATGACATTGCATATGATTCAGCAATGTGAGATATTTATATTGTTAGTCATGTAAATTTACTTCATTCTCCACATAAGCATAGCCTATTATTTACAACCATATGTACAAGTGATCTCATACGCCTCTTGCCATTTTAGTCTTACAACACGGGTTCGAAACCTTACTTTAATTTTAACGTCTCTAGACTCTTACATAAAAAGCTTTTTGGGAGAGTTGCTTTAAGGGGACTCTTAGCAGTTAATGCTTGCTTGTCGAGAGTCGAGACTTGCTTTGATGAGACTCTTTCTTTATAAAGAGTTGCTTTTAACAGAATCTTAGCATTTAATGCTTAGATAGAGACTTAGTTTACTAAGACATTTTATAGGGATTTATTTTTTATAGTGTTGTAATATATTTGTAATCGTTCTTGATAAACTCAATTGGAAATGACACGTGTTATGACAAGTGAAAGATGTTGCAAGCTAAAGATTTTTAAGGATGCTTGGATTGCTTTTGACAAAATCATATCTGATAAGATGACAAGATATGCAATGTCATGCCTTGAACTCGAAAATTGGGCTTGCAAAATTCTAGATCGCCGAATCCAGCGCCGACAGCCTCCGTAGTACCCCATTCTCGGCTCCCATCACCCATACACCAAGCTTCGATCCTGGGATCCTACAAGGAGGATTTTAAACATGATTTTAATTCAGTATAAATATAACCATAAGCATAACCCATGAACAATAACCATAAGAACACTATCACAAAATTTACTATAATAAAAAAACTTTGAGTACAATACATATGAAGAGAAATACAAGATAATGATAATAACAAAAACTTCAAAAGCTTGACTACTCGCTCCTACTGCGGTGAAGCTACGACTATGTTCGGGCGTCACCTGCATGCATCAATCATGCATAAGCTTATAGAAAGCTTAGATGGCAGTGTAAGTGTATGCACAATGTGAGTGTGCTTAGAATGCAAGGTCAGAGTAATGTGAAATCATGCTGATGAGTACATAAATGCAATCAGTCGTACCAAGGCTATGCAATGAAAGATATGAATGTTATCGGCCATATTAAGACTATGCGATGCGGGATGTAACTCAAGCATAACAATCTTCATCCAAATCCACATATCAATACACCTCATCAAATATCAGTATAGTTCTCATTTTGGATAATCACCGGGATTTAGTACACTCAAAATGACACGCCCCTTTTTCAGGCACGCAGTCCAAGTGAGCATAAGAAACCTCACTATCTGCCTGACCAATAGTCTACCAATATCTATCCGGCACGTCGATAATAGACCCATTCACGAGTTGGTCAAACTCATCTTAGTAATGCCCCTACCCTCAGGCTAGTAAGGCTACACCCCTTTTGAATCGACCACGACACAGTGGGAGATGCAGCCTCCTTGTATTCTGGCTTCGTGCGCTCATATATTCACTCAGTCTCAACATTGGAGTCATCCTCTGGTACCATCAGTTTTAGAGATTTTCACCCAAGGACATCTATAGCGCCTCGATGCTATAAACTGTATTTTCGGTGTCCAATCCTATCATCTATGATGTGCCTATGGAGGCCATAGCCCTGATGTCACTAGGGCGTGCAGTAACCATGTCATATAAATGCGAAGTGCATGAATCACACTACCAGTCATGCAACAATCTTACGCATATTGTGCGCTTATGTAGGGCAACTTCGCCTATCAGGGAGCCCATAAACAATCTGGCCGAAGGCATACGCTATGATCGGTCACTCCCCATATCAAGCATACATATTATGTGTATGAACATGTATCATGGATCTATACTAAACATGTTATATGGCGGTGGACTCCATTCATAACGAAGATGGGCCTAGACGGCCTACAAACTGCAAGTATGGGCCTAATAATGGGCCCTAAGGAGAGTTTTAATCCTAACATTTAACCAACATTATCCTTACAATGTAGATGTTAAACCATCATTGCTCCCAAGGCATGTCCTGCCATGAACATCATTACATAACCATGGGCCTTATGTACATCTCGTTGGGCCTCGACCCAAGGGCTCTAAATACATTAAATGGGCCGCATCACATGGGCCTCATATATATCAAAGTGGGCCTCAACAACGGGCCACAAATACATCAAGATTGGCCTAATCACATGAGCCTTATATATATACCAAGGTGGGCCTCAATGGACGGCCATAAATACATCAAGACGGGCTTAATCATATGGCCTTATATATATATATATATATATATATATATATATATATATATATATATATATATATATATATGAATCATATCAAAAGGTCAACTGGACCACACTCCAAATAACAGTGGTGACAATGATTTCCACCATTAAAAAAAATATCTTACAAGGCCCACCGTTATCTATTGATTTGGGATTCGACCTATACATAAATTTTTATGGAGATAAATGAAGTGAAAGCAAAAACATCAGCTTAATCGGAACTACAGTGGCCCTAAAGAAGTTTTGAAAGGTGAATGTTACTGTTCCCACTATTATTAAATGGTGGCGTCTAGCTACTTGAACTATAGATCTATCTCATTCTTTAGCTCATGCCATCAAATGAGCTTTAAAAATGGTTGGACGGCTTGGATGCAACACATGCGTGATGGTGGGTACCACCGTCCAATGGTGTGGATGGTCAGGATAGGACACATACATCATTGGGTCCCACCAAATGGATGACGGTGTGGGTATACATACATACATCAGTGGGTCCCACATGGGGCCCACCATAATGTTTATCTGCCATCCAATCTGTTGATAAGCTCACACAGACCTGGATGCAGAGGAAAAATAAATTTCAAAATGATCCAAAACTTATCTAACCCAAAAGGGTTTCAATGCAAGACGGTTCAATCCCACTGTTTCCAGTGACGTGGGCCACCTGAGTCTTGTATACAGCGAATTTATGAGGTGGCCCGCTGCCCTAAGGGGGGCCCACCAAATGCAAGGTGTTGATGTTCAACGCACATCACGGTGGGGCTCATGGCTGGGACCCACGTCTCTGCCTACCCATCCGTCCACAACAGCAGCAGCGCCTGCAGATGCCTTATATCTTTTCTTTTTGAATTTTTTTAGGGTTTTCCTAGGTGGGGCCCGCTTCGTGAAGATCCACCCCACCCAATGGCTCCTATAGTCCAAGATAAGCCAAACAAGCCCAATATTCGATATATTTTGGCATATTGAAACATCAGGGTAGATTTCAACGGTAGACACACTATTTTCTATGCTATGGCCCACCAAATACTCAAATTAACCTCATTTTTCGGCTCTACGCCTAAAATGATTTGGGAAATAGGATGGACATGCAGCTTGGATTAAATACATACATCAAGGTGGGGCCTGTATGAGTGGCCCTTTCCAAGAGCTTTGAACTAAAGCTAATATTTGTGTGGACGTTGGACGGTTTGGGCCTGCTCAAGTGAGCCATCAAATGGTGGATAGTGTCGGTATAACACATATATAAAGTGGGCCCCACCTACATATGGCTTGGATAAAATACATGCTTCATGGTGGGGTCCATCCAAGTGGGCCACATGGCTACATCATTACATAAAATAGGAAAAAAAAGAAAGAGAGAGGGAGAGAGAGAGAGAGAGAGAGAGAGAGAGAGAGAGAGAGAGGAGAAACGGTGATGGAGGGGCCCCGCCACTATGGGCCCCTCATGATTACAACACATACATCAAATGGGTCCCACAACAAGCGGGCCCTTAAAAATTAAAATTAACGATGGATCACCTATCTATTGCACTCCTCCTTGATCCCTTGGACTCCTATGCTCCTTGTCTTCACTTTTGATGGTGGTTGATAGAATTTTGATGGTGGGGATGAGAAACGAGAAGATGGGCCACATTTGTTGATTTGGGAGAGCTTGGGAAGATTTGGACATGGGGCGTTGTTGCTCGGGAGGTTATTTTTAGGAATGAGGGAGAGAGGAGTAATGGGATGAAAAGGTGATGGAGTGATAGGTGATGGGTGGAGTGATGGAGTTGTAAGAAAGGGATGGGTGGAAAGAGAAAGAGAGTTGACTTGGGATGGGAAGGGATGGGTTGCTTGTACTTGACATTGATTATTTGATTGATTGATTGATGGGATAGGTCGTAAAGATTCTCTTGAAATTTGCACTCACGGCGTTTTTCTCGAAATAAACGTAGGCCCATATCTCCTAGCCTGGGTATCGGATCGATGTGCGAGTCGCGACGTTGGAACCGCGGCGACGGCGCGGTTGTAAAGATATAAGTTTCGAGTCGAGTCGACTCTGATATGGAAGACTCGGCTTAGGATCACGCACAAATATCGGATACAGGTCGAGAGTTACCGGAATTCGACCGAAACGACTACGGAAGACTACGGAACGGTACAGTCTACGATACGAGTCTTACATGCAACAGTTGAGATGAATTCGAAAGCAAACCAAATAGCTAACCACACGCTGATAGCAAATCAAGCAGTTGACAAAAGCGGTCGACAACCATCCAGGAGGTCGATTAAGCAGTCGATAGTCATTTAGGTATTCAACCGATCAGTCGAGAGGAATGCAGTCAAATTAGCAATGAGGCTTGGAGCGGTTACTAAGACAGGTGACAAGTTTAAAAGGAAGTCTCCAAAAGACCATGTAATGTTGAAATAGAGTTATAATAACTATTAGAACGTGAGAAACATCCAAAAGCCTATGTAGTATTAAATAGTTATAGCAACTGTCAGAATGTAGAAAACATCTAGATACTCGAATTGAGGCTATAAATAGCAAAGGATTTCAACAAAACAAATAGTCTCATGCTAACTATACCATACCAAATCTATCTTTTAATTATCATTGTAATTACCTATCATTTACATTCCTTAATATTATACATTTCTGCAAATCAACTACATTTCTTAGTATAATCTTTTACTTTTTACATATTATTTACATTCCATAGTATAATCTATAGTGTTAATTAAGTATCTGATAATCTTATCTATAATTCAAGTCTGCGCTTATATGTTGAATTCAATTTTCCATTTGAGAAAGTGTTTTGCAGTTGTTCTACGCAACCAACTATAAGAATTCCTCTCTCGATCTTTTATCCGTACTAAAAAGTCTTTTTTTATAGAAGGCAAAGGTGTAACTCATCATCAAAGGACAAACCTTACCTCTTGAACATTGCCTAATTTGATTAACATACTAAGTGAGTGGCTGAATAGGCAGCCAATCTCATTCAATTTTGATTATATATATATATATATATATATATATATATATATATATATATATATATATATACCACGCATTTGTCTATCTCAATGCTTGAGGTCATAGTTGTTCGGTTTGAACATGCGCCACAAATTCAATTTTAGCATGTCTACACTAATCACATGACCAAATTTGAAGTTGAACTAGAACCACTACTGAGAAAATTATATCATTTTATACTTTCACATATATTTACATATCTAACCACTCCTTTCGAAGTTCATCTATAGTACCACATGTAACATGGCTATTATGGGGCGTACTTTGAACCATTTAATCTAGTCCTAAATCAGCCGAGTGTAAATAAATTGGATCATGCAAGTTTTGCATAATCGTCTAAAATTTTGTTCTACAGTGAATAGACGGTTTAGATCAATTTACCGGACTCTTTTAAGTGAATAGATGCAACTAGGAGCACTGAAGCATCACTCGAAATGAACTGTTTCGAAGGACAGTCGTAGGACTACAAGGTACTGTGCTTCGAGTTGAATCAGTGATTCAATCATCGATTTGAAATGTCCATTAAATCCAAAACATTTGTATGAGATACCAACAAAAATTGAACTAATCCGACAGTACAATCCTTCCATGATTTAGTCTTTATCTCATGTGGTCGTCATTTTTCCGAGCCATGGATGGGATTGTTATGATTGCCTACCAAAAATGATTATTTAAAATTATAAGCAAGGTGGTCCCTAACGAATAGAAAGGATCAAATCGTTGATCCAACCTACTTTGCGTAATGATCCTGATCGTCCATATTGAAAATCATTGATCAAATGGTGATATTTTTGAAATTGTGTGTGATATTTGCATAGTTTCTCATGAATCGTGCAATAGACCTAACCAACGGTACGGATCAATGAATTGGATTGCCTAAGTGTTTTGATGCAATTAGAAACACTATAACTATATGTGTGTGCGCGCACGTGTGATCAAAGTGAACCATTGGATAGAAGGGATCCACTGTGAATTGCATATGGCCCCAATATTACTTGATTAGATGATTGCATCCACTCGAAGAGGGCCTGCAAAAGTGGACGGTTGGATCACTTTCATTCTTACCATTCACTGTGCCAATACCACACGCACGTACAATAAAGCTCGTTTACACGCCACACGTGTGAGATAGGTCCAAGATCCAATCCATCCATCAGAACACCAGCGCTACATTGACACCCTAGCCCAAGAATCAGGTTGATCCACTAGTCAGGTGGGCCACAGCTTTCAAAACAAATGTACGGCTCTGAAAAGGTTTGCTGAAGCTTTCTAATCCACCCACCTATTTCCAATATTGGAGCCCACATGCTGGTCGTTCCATAATTTATTTTTAGGAAAACATTTATATGGTCAGACCAACCTGATGGATGGATTAGATCTCGCAGGCATATGACATGCTGGCACATGTGTACCCGAGCTCTATTGCACACGTGTATACGCTTATCAAACCTCTTGGAATTAAACTGTCCAAAATACTAGTCCCTGTTTAGATGCAATAATAACCAAATCTTACGCTTATTTCATCATCTGACCGTTGGACATTTATTGGACAGCTAAAAATGAAAATCATCCAATGGTCCTATTTCAACAAACAACTATCCACGGATCAGAGGTTATGATTGTTCAACCAATTTAATTTTGGAACTGTGACATAGCGACAGTGTAGCAAGCGTTCTACTCTATCAGAGTATCAAATATCTCCCCAAAAGATAGTAGATAAGTAGATTTTAAAAAAAAATATATGTCGGCGAGGCCCAAGAGCCCATTTCCTCTCTTTTGTTGGAGAGTTCCAACAACAAAACTGGAATTTAATGTAGAGAGTGTTAAAAGAAAATCAGATCCATTCGTGGGGCATTGACTGATGTCTGGTAAGGGTTGAATCGATGATATGAATGAGATCACATCTCTCTCGCCCCCACTAAAAGATAGCTGACTTCCTTGTTAGGTCTTCATTCATTTTCAATGTATATCTCCTCCTTTATTAGACATGTGACTGGAGCGTGGTCACGCTTGGGCCCATTCCACCCTATTCAATGATTTGGCTCTTGTGTAGCGATTGATGGTCATGACCTAAGTTGGTATTCACATGCACACCCCCATGGCCATGATATCACCGACGTTCTTTAATGTCCGTGTATGTGCATGGCATATGCGTTTTGATGCATGGGCCCACTTTGATCTTATTTTTTCAAATGATCGATGTATGTATGATCATACTTGAGTTATGATTGATGACTGTCCACGTCGAATGTGCTTGTGTAATATTTCATGGAAATGACTTAAGTTGGCCATGACCCGCACCTATGGCCATGATATCGATGTTGTTCCTTTAATGTCCATGTATGTTCATGACACATGCATTTTGATGCATGGCCCAGTTGGGTCTTATTTATTTATAATTTTAACGATGTATGTATGATCATACTTGAGTTATGATCAATGAATGTGCACGATCGAATGTGCTTGTGTAATACTTCATTGCCATGACACAAGTTGGCGATGACATGCACCTATGGCCATGATGTAGACACCATTCCATTAGCGTCCTACGTACATGACACATACATTTTCGATGCATGGACCCGCTTGGGTCTTTTTGTTTTCTTTTTTTTAATTCTTTTTTTTTTTTTTCTTTTTTTCTTTTTACGTTTTTTCAAACGATGCATGTATAATGATACTAAAGTTTCGATTGGTGAATGAACCCGTCGACTGTGTTTCCTTCTCGGCCATAACCCAAGTTGGTGATGACATGCACTTATGACCATGATATCAACAACATGCCTTTGATGTCCATGTATGTACGTAACTCATACATTTAGATGCATGGCCCACTTGGGTCTTTTTCTTTTTTTCTTTAAGCAATGTATGTATAATCATGATGAAGTTATGGTCGGCAAATGTGCCTGTTCAACCCTTGATGATCATGACCAACCCAAGTTGGTGATGAAATGCACCTCCGACCATGATATCAACAGCATGCCTTTGATGTCCATATATGTACATGACTCGTGCATATCGGTGTATGGACCCACTTGGGTCTTTTTCCTTTTTCTTTAAAATATATGTATTATCATAATGAAGTTATGGTCGGCCAATGTGCACGTCGAATGTGCCTATCCAACCTTTGATGATCATGACCCAAGTTGGTGGTGACATACACCTATAGCCATGATATCAACAACATACCTTTAATGTTCATGTATGTACATGACTCATGCATATCGATGCATGGGCCCACTTGGATCTTTTTTCTTTCTTTCTTTCTTTAAACAATGTATCTATTATCATAATGGAATGGTGTGCACATGCACGTCCAATGTCTCTATTCAACCCTTGATGATCATGACTAACCCAAGTTGGTGATGAAATGCACCTCTGGCCATGATATCAACAGCATGCCTTTGATGTACATATAGGTACATGACTCGTAGTGCATGGGCCCACTTAGATCTTTTTCTTTTTTCTTTAAAATTTATCTATTATCATGATGAAGTTATGGTCAGCTAATGCGCACGTCGAATGTGCCTGTTCAACTCTTAATGATCATGACCCAAGTTGGTGGTGACATGAACCTATATCCATGATATCAACAACATATCTCTGATATTCATGTATATACATAAATTGTACATTTGCATGCATGGGCCCACTTGGGTTTTTTCCTTCTTTTCTATAAACAATGTATGTATAATTATAGTAAAGTTATGGTCAGCGAGTGTGCACGTCGAATGTGCCTGTTCAAACCTAGCTGATCATGACCCAACCTGGTGATGATATGTACTCATGGCCATGATTTTAACAATATTCAATGTTCATGTAAGTGCATGACACATGCTTTTCGATTCGTGGCCCCCCTTGAGTCTCTCTCTCTCTATTTTTTAATGAACGATGTATGATCATTCTGGGTTATGATCACGTCGGCCTCAGGACAATGAGTGTTTATGTTAGGGAGCTTTCGGTGCCGAATTATTTCCTTTTAGGTGGTGACTTGGCATTTTTGAGACCTTACAACGATGATGATGAAGTTGTCATATAAGAAGGGTGCACATCAACCGTTCAATGGCTGATTATTATATAGATCGTCCAATTATCCGATTGGTAGTTCATGTCATATTCCCTGGGATTTTATATGGGTCCAAGATCTGCCAACCTGTTGCCCGGATCCAGATTTTATATGGGTCCAAGATCTGCCAACCTGTTACCCTGACCCATTTGATGATAGTGGGTCATTAGTCGATACTTGAGTTGTGCATGGATGATGATCCTACATCCATGTTTGGGTTTTCATGTGGGAGGAATTATAGGATCACATGTGTGCCATCCGAACCATTGATCTGATGGGCTCAAACTTAACTGGAGGATGCCTAAAAATTTTCAGATTAGTAGATTCCAACACTTGGATGGTAAAAGAGAAAATATAGCAACAATAGGCATACGATGGAAGATAGTTCATGAATCAAAGGGTTGAGAATGTTCGATCAGGGTGATTTTAGGTGGATCTCCCCCTTCCATAATGGGGCTGATCAGATTAATGGTATGGATTACTGAAAATGGGCCCCACCTTTCACAGTAATCTTGAATACCTCTTTGTTGCTTGGTATGGACCCACAAGAATCTACTTCTCATTTTTCAGGTGCTTGCCACCTCTACCAGCTTTGGATAATTGATTAGATTTAAGTACCTTCAATCATCCGATTGTCACGTCAACTTAGTTTCAAGTGGGCCACACGTGAATGACACATAAGGGTGGAAAGGGGCCGGGCCGGGCGGGGCGGTGCAGCCCTATAAAGCCACTGGCTCAGGTGCCCGATTTCAGGGCTGGGCCAGAGCCAATAATGAAAGAGCTGGTCAAGAAATCAAGTGGGTCACTATTACACAACAGTCTGGATTATATGTGGACACTTTAAAGAGGGTCCCATTCAAGTTTCATGTGTAGCTTAAAGGGAGCTTTCAAATCGAGGGGATGTTTCTATCATTAAAATCATATATGTGATGGGACTCACTGTGGATAGAGGGGATATATACCAAGAAAAAAAAAATCTTAGATTTATGCTATTCCAAACCATCGATATGTCACTCTCTTCCTTGTAAGGCCAGCCTTGTGGGGCCAGGGCCAAGGCCAAGTCATTTTTACCCTAATTATAGGGTCAGGGACAGTGGGGACTACGGCCAGGCCAGGTCTAATCTCGGGCCTGGTCCATTGCCATTCATTAGGTGGGGAACCACTGTGAACAAGCATGGCCCAGAAAATCAGACATATATCCACTCTTCAGGTGGTTCAAACGTCCTTGAGAAAAACAGACCCAGCAATTAACAATAGGAGGCACAAAAAAAAAGGTAGGTGCATGGAATAGTACTATTATATTAACTTAGCAACAATTGCGAGATTTTTATTCTAATACATACTGGTTTTTTTTTATTTATATGCTAACAGCACTTTGACACTTCCAGTGCAGGCCCCTACATTAAAACCCTAATCTTAATCTCACTAAAACAGGTATACCATGAGTTTGGCTTAAATTTATTCATGGCACATGCTGGGTGTGCCAGAGTTGGATGCAGTTCAAATCAAACTAAAATCCTTGTGACTCTAGCCGTCGAGATAGACGGATTAAGGTTGAATATGTGTAAATTGGTCATCTACCTAATTGCTAATGGTATGAGATCAAGTGATTTGCAAATGAGAGGGTTTATGCTTTAAATTAATTATTTTTCTTTGTAACGTCCTAAATTTCGAGGGTCAAGCAAATCTCGACTCCTGAGATTTCAGATACCATTTATGTTTTGCAGAAGCTGATTTTTCAATTACTTTTACATTGGGCATTTGAGCATACATAGAATTATACTAAACGGTGTATCATAATTCAAATTTAATATGACTAAAGTATATGTGTAAGTCCAAAACATATATTGTGAGATTTCTTTCAGAGTATAGTGTTGATGATCAAATATTACATATTATTCCCTATTTATATCTTAGTTTTATAAACATGATAATGTTTAATATTCTATTTTACTCATGTTTGTATTGCAAGGTGAATTTAAGAGCTTAGATTGAAAATTGTGCTAAAAATATGAATTTAATGCTCAAGAATCACCAAGGCAAGGGATGGATCTTAGGTGACTAAGATTGAAAAATTCGCATGCCAAAGATTCAAGGAATCCAAGTGATGAAGGAAGAAACTCGAAGAATTCAAATAAAAAAAAGGAAGCCTGAAAATTGTCCTGAAAATAGATTTCAGGGCCAGAAAAGTCTAGTTTTGAAAAACTATCAGAATGGCCTTCGATATATCAAAAACTTGTAGATATTATTGAAAGACATATTAAAGGACATATCGAAGACCCTTCAATAGAATCGAGAAATTTAAGATTTCAAGCCAAACTCACTGAACAGTTTTGGATCGATCTTCGATATATCGAAGACTGTTCGATAATATCGAAGGACAAATTGCAGGCACTTCGATAGCATCGAAAATGCGTAAATTTAAGACGATTTCTAGATTTTTTTCAAGTTGGTGCGAAAGGAGGTACTGCAAAACTATAAATAGGAGTCTCTAGGGCACTCCTAGGCATCATCTAAGGCTTGGAGGAGCAAAGCACAAGGGTAAAGAGCCGTCACCAAGCATTTTTCTTCTTTTTCTCATTAGTTTTTCATGCTTTCCTCTAGAGTTTTAGATTCAATTATCTCTATGGTTGATTAAACTTTTTAGCTAGGGCTAAGAGGTGAAGCTTTTAGCGTGATGGGATGTTTCTATTATTTTGATTCATTTTTATGATGAACTTACTTTAATTATAGTCTGATATTTAAGGAATACTTTCAGTTTTTAATGGTTTATTCTGACTCAAATTACAGTAGATTTGCAATATCTTTAAGTATCTTCTTTACAGATTTTGAGATTATGGGATTAGTAAATCCTGTTGTTTGCTATTGTCTCATGGGCATGGTTTGGTGATGGAATCCCTGTCAATTATTATAATTCTTATCTTTTGAGAATTAGGTCAAAGAAAATTCAGATTGATCTTAATTGCTATATCTTCCAACTGGATAAGATAGGACTCTGATTTCAGTTGTGTCCTTGAATTAAGTAATAGATTTTCTTGATCTTTACAAATGGATCCTTAGAAACCCTATTTTTCAACTTTAAATTCCTTAGTTTTAATCACTTTAATCACAATTACTTTCTTAATCACTTCAGAATTAGTTTTGCATCTTTTTCTAATTCTAGTTCTAGTTGCTTTTAAAATACTCACAAGATTAATCCCTATGGATTCGACCTTAATCTTATCGAAATTATTACTACATCGCGACCCTACACTTGGGGTTGTGAACATATGAGTCGACAGCTGGGTTCAATATATATATATATATATATATATATATATATATATATATATATATATATATATATATATATATATATATATATATATATATATATATATATATATATATATAATGAAATGTGGCAATATAACATCCGACTATGCCCCTGTGTTCAGCGCTCCCTGTCTAGAAGTATGCGGCCTACATTGGCTCATCAGAAAGCTGGAAGTAAGAGAACTTCTCCTCATCCATGCCCGCCTGGTCTAATGCATCGGCCTCAGTAGTCCTTGCATCTATATCAACGTCTGGTTGGTGTTTTAAAATACCGTCCCAGAATGAGAGTGAGTGATCAAATCAGTGGTTCCATAAAGCATGAGTTACACATGTTATCAAGTCTATCAACATAGGAATAATAAAGCAATGTAAAACAATCACTTCCTAATTATTCTTATTAATGCAATACTTCCTCATCACGTGACAACAACGTCTATTTCACCACATTCTAAGCTAATGCAATGCGGTGAATGATTATGTTAGCCGATTGATTAATTATACCTATTCATTCAGCAATTTAGGGAAGCCAGGATACCTCTCTTTTAGTCATTGGTCTCAACTGAATTACTAAACGCAGGACGACCACAATGGTCCTACGCCTGTAATCTCTGATCTGTCTGGGTTCGTCACTCTCAGCTAAATACATACGAAAGACAAGTTGTAAAAGTAATGCTCGTGGTCACTACGGGGAAGCTCGTCACCCCAACGTAGGCCCACAGCACGGTTACGGTATCTCATACCACGATGTCCGGCTCACGAGTCTTGAGGATCTCGATAGTAATGGTTAATAGTAGACCTTTGCAATTTGTAAGGGGGGTGTCTCAGATTCAAACAGTTGTGATCATAAATGGTATATAGGATTAGCCGGTTCTTTGGACAATTTTGATTGATACGGGCAAACACCTATAACTAGCATGGAGTCTGTAAGCACTTCAAGTGGCCCAGCCACTGTTGGTCGTCTGTTTTCGACCCGAATCGATAGAACTTGCCTAGGGTGACCAAACTAATTTGGTCAACTCATATCCAAAAATTTGCCGACTAACTAGACTACTCTTGTAGTCCTACTTCTTAATCTAATCAAGTCAATGAACATTAAAGATGATTAGATTCACATTCAATCATCAAAATCAATAATCAACTCATTCAAGCATTTCATTGAACATGTAAATGTCACTATCTTAAGATTTATAAATCATGGATTAAAATCAAAATACACATAAGTTATAATACAAATTTCAAGTTGGCAATCATAAATCATTCACTGAACAGTAGAATTAATAAACAGCAACCCAAACATTTATGGTCCGCACCTTGTGACATTTCGCCTAATTCATGGCGCTCCTTGAGTTAGAGTTTTGAGAAAATCATTAAAATACCTAAGCGGCATACAAGCTTATGAGAATAGGGATAAACAAATATCGAAACCCTATATTACAAGTAAAATTCAACACTTACCTCCATTTATTGTCGAGAAAGCTCTGACGACGACTCTTGTTATAGCGAGGAGACTAAAGATGAGATGTGAGGGCGTAGGTGCACCAACACCTACACCCCAGTCTCTTTCTTTTCTCCTTTCTCCTCTCTATTCTCCATTTCTCCCCTTTTTTCTTGCTCTATAGCATGAAATTCATATGGGAGGAGGGGTGCCCAAATGAAGGCTTTATATAGTGCTAGATTTGGTGTAAATGGCCCTAAGGGCTGGATTTTTATTGTACTAACCTTAAGAGAGCGTTTTTATACCCTTTAGGGGCCATTAAGGGGCGAAGGAGTTGACACCCACTGTTGAATAGTTGGCCTTAGCGATGACCTACTCATAGACACAATCGGTTTGCCATTTGGACGCGTCGATCAACAAGTATGTTCAGAAGTCTGTTTGACGGTCACTGACTTTCGATCAGGCCCGCGACTATACGGATCTGTGTAGGACATTACTCTAGGTTGTTGTCCTAAATTTGGTCGTGATCTAACAGTCCAAAAGTCACAACTTGGGCAAAGACCGAATGCAGATAAGTGACTTAAGTTCTTGGTTAATTTCAAGAATATTTACACAACTCATGTACCGACCTTGTAAGTCCAAGTTGAGCGATTCAAGTCACGATCTTGACTGGACGTCTGGCGATGGATGTCAAACCCACTAAGACGAACGTATTTGTATTACATCGGGTTTAGTGGGCCACTAATGAGCGGTATAAAGACTGTTTGCATAATCAAGGCATATCTGGAATGAATTGAGTATCTAGATTTCTTGTGTACAATAATTAGGGTTTGAATTAGCTAAGTTTATAGTGTGTAGAGCTGTACACGAGTCGAGTATCGCCCTACTCGTACTCGGCTCTTAATGCCCGAGTGCTACTCGTATTAGGCTCTACTCGGCCAACGAGCATGGACTCCCTGCTCGTACTCTACTCGCCCGAGTATGAACCGAGTACGAGTAGTAAACGAGTCGAGTCAAGTTTGAGTTTTCGAGGCGAGTCCGAGTACGAGCAGAAATCGAGTCGAGTAGAGTACGAGTTTTCGAGGCGAGTTTGAGTACGAGCAGAAATCGAGTCGAGTAGAGTGCGAGTTTTCGAGGTGAGTTCGAGTCAATTGAAATTCAAAGTTAAACTAAACAATAAAATATATAAAATGCGGCTAGCAGACTGAGTGGAGATACCTTGTTTCAGCACTTGAGGTCTTGGGATCGATCCTTAGTGGAGGTGGCTGACAATGACATGGAGTGTGTGTACTGACATGGGTGTGTACTAACAAGCTAACTCAAAAAATAAAAAGAATTAATAGTGAGCATTCAATCAGCAGTGTTTTGCATGATGTAGTCTACCTGTGATTTGGATCTACATCAATTATAGGCTTATTTCATAAAATGATATTAAAAAAATAACACATATATCATGGTGGGTCCACGTAGCACCGACCACTGGCCATTGGCTGATGGCAGAGGTCACTTAGCCCATCCCCTCTCATTTCCAATGGGTGTATTAGTTGAGACCCTGGCCTCACCCAATACTGTGAGGCCTATTTTGATGTATGTATGCTATGTCCACACCGTCCATCTATTTTTGCATATCATTAGAGTGCAAGATTCTAAAATTGAAGAAGATCCAAATAACATGTGGACTATGGTCTAGGAAATAGATGGTTGACCACTCTCCCATTGAAAACTTCTTAAGGTGTACCTTAATGTTTATTTGCCATCCAATCTACTGATAAGGTCACATAAGCTTGCATGAAGGAGAAAAATAAATATCAGCTTGGTCCAAAACTTACATATGATTAAAAAACTTCAATAATTATATTAGCATATTTACATTACATTGTTCACTTCAAAATGACAATTTATAACTAATAACCTTCATAAGATGAGTGTCTTCCTATATTGTCATCTGATCCATCGGAACTGCTATCTATTTTTTCATATACAAATTGGTTCACTTCCTCTAAGTCAGAAGGTGAAGATATTTTTCCTTCGTGCTCTTTTATACTTTGAACTAGATTTTTCAAACTTGTTTTATGTGAAGAATTATATGTAGTACCCAATGCCCTATAAAATTCACCGAGACGAGTTAGGAATTTGAATTTTTTATTCTTTTTTTTCTTTTTATTTGTCGTACTCGAGTAACTCGGCCCTGCTTCAACATCGTGTTGTCTTTGACTCGAATATTGCTGAAGTCTAGAAACATCTTCCATACTGCATTTTAAGGCGAGTTGAAATTGTTTTTCCTCCAAAGCTTTTAATCTAGCTTCTTTCTCTACATATTCTATAGATGTCATTCGTGTACTAGATCCATAAGCAGAAGGTTTGGATGGAGTGGAAGGTTTTCTATTCGAATCTAACAGAGCTGGAAAAAGAATTTGGACATCCTTAGGGGCATTGGGGCATGGTTTTGCATCACCACCTCGACATGACAAATGTAAGCGAAAGCGATTAGTCTTGTTTACAAACTTTGCGCCACACAAACCATACTTAATCTTTATTTTTTCAGACCTTGGTGATAATTCAACTAGGGAAGCATAGTCTCAAATGTTTATCGATGGCTCAGATGACGACATATTTACATTCAATATTTAATAAAAAAATCAGAATATTGATAAATAAATTAAACTTGATATAGGAAAAAAAGAAAGCAATATAAATGTATCAAAAGTCAAAAATAAAAGCAAATGAACAGACATATGTAAATAAATATCAAAGATTAAAAGTCTTCCAAATCACATTCTAAAAGGACCAACACTTTCGTGTTTACAGTTGCAATGAAATAATATTACAGATCATTTAACATTCAATCAAAAAAATTGAAAAACTGAAAATAATTACTGATCTGTAGGTAGAGATTCGTCATGAATCTCAATCTCTTCTTCATCATCATCATCATCATTCATATCTCCTCCCTATATTGGGCGCAACCAATCTTACGTACAAATCAACACTTCAACTGTATTTGGCGAAAGTGAGCTTCGATACTTGCTCACAACCCTGCTCTTTGTGCTGAATGCGGATTCTGATGCCACTGTTGAAATTGGTATTGATAATATGTCTCGTGCCATCACAGATAATGTAGGGTATTTTGATTCACTAACCCTCATCTTCCACCATTCCAACACATCAAATTCGGATCGCAGTACGATTGGCTCCTTGAGGTACATTTCTAACTCTAATTCTTTAGTATCAACTCTCATTCGTGCTTGTGTCAAGTATGATATGTATTCATTTAGCACATCCGGATTACCAGGTACACAAATATTCGCATCTCTACTTTATTCAACACCCACTGCAGGTAAAGTATTAACATACGATTTGTACAAATCTTCAAGGGCTTGACGAACCTTAGACGTCTCTACTGCCGCTCTTTCAGTAGGATAAAGCTTCATGAAAATAAAGCTAACCAACCCCATATTACGATGAGGATCAAGAACAACTGCCAAGGACATCAACAGATGACATTCGTCCCAGTTTTATCGAACTTTATCTTCATACCAACTGTCATCTGACGTATGAAATCTGGACCCGCACTGGCATTTTTCTATAGAGCATCCTTAATCTTTCAAAGAGACGAAAGAAATAGATTCGCAGTTGAATACTGATTTTCAAAAAAAATCTTCGTGCACTCGTAAAAAACTTTGAGAAATGTGTGAACTTGTTGTGCTTTGGCCCAATCATCTGTGCTTGGTAACCAAGAATATGTTCTGTCACGCACCGTGTATTCAGGAAATGAAAGCTGTAATTCCATTGTTGTATCTAACATTTCATAAGTCGAGTTCCAACGTATACAGACATCCAACTTCAACGCTTTTTTAGATGGCACATTCAAACGTTGAATGATGTCATTCTATACACTCAGTCTCGATGGCAACCCCATTATATGTTTCACACTTTCTCTTATATTCTTTATAGTGTTATCAATTTCTTTCAGCCCTTCTTGTACAATCAAATTTACAATATGGGCACAACATCTAACTTGAAATATTTTTCCTTCAAAAAATAATTTTCCTATAGCCCTAAACTGGTTACGTAAGCATAAAATGACACTGTCATTTGCTGAAGCATTGTCTAAAGTTATTGCTGAAATTTTCTTCTCAATACCCCAGCCTTCTAGACAACTGTAGATGCAATCTGAAATAAGTAAAATAGTATGTAGAGGAGGAAGGTGTTTGAAGTTCAAAATTCTCTTGCATAGTTTTCAATCCTTATCAACATAGTGAGCGGTTAATGAAATGTATCATTTTCTTTGATTAGACGCCGTCCATAAATCAGAAGTCAAAGCTATTCTGGTCACTGAAGTAAGAACTTCTTTCAGTTTCATCTTCTCCTTTGCATATATCTTCATGCTTTCTCTTTGCACTGTGACATGGGAGACATTCTCAGCCCGAGGGTTAAGGAATTGACAAAAAGCCCTAAACCCTTTACTTTCAATCATTCTGAAAGGTTTTTCTTCCAAAATCACTAATCTAACAAACCACTCATTCAGCTTCTCCTTGTCAAACTTATGAGTGGACACTACACCTTGGGAGTCATCCCCTTTTGACTTCGTAAATGACAGCGTCTGTTGGCCGAGAGGAGGGAGTCTTGCTTTCTTAGGACACGTCTTCAAATGTCTAATTAGATGTGTCGTAGATCCTCCTGAAATCTTACTGAATAACCCTTTGCAATGATTACACTTTATCTTCTGTACACCGTTACCTGTCACATCTTCGAAATCATCCCACACTGCTGATCTCTTATTTTTTCTTTTGCATGCGGTTGACGTGTCTGTATCTCCCTCTACCATTAGAGGAGATGTGGCTGATGCACTAATTTCAGAGGTTTTTGGGCTTTCGTCTTGACTAGTCATCTATAAAATAAAGTTCTCGATATGTTATACGGCTATACCTAGGGGCTAGGGTCCTAGATGGCTAGACCGCTAGACGGGCATAATTACTTAACTGTCTAAACCAGTCATCCATTTACAGTTAGATTGTAATGCTTTATTTTTCAATTTAAATGCTACATCGAAATTCTGGCAGCATCTCCTCTTATCTCTCCAGAATATATTAATCTTGTATCTGATTCTCATGTCAATCATCAACACAAACTGTGAACATTTGACGATGGAAATAAATACATGAAATATATCCAAAGAGAAAAAGGAGAGACGAAACTAGAACAGGCATATGCATTTAAATTGGAATAAATTAAGACATTACAATATCTAACCTTGAACTGTCCAAAAAGGGACAATTTGAGCAATTTCTATGCATTCAAGAACACACTGAATCTATGTCTAACAACATAGAAATCCTTAAATGGACAACTGATTATCCTATACTACAACTAGAACAATAAAAATAATAATAAAATCTAACAATAAAAAAATAAATGAATTGAAAGTGCAATCTGAAAAATGAATGTAATGTAATGTAGCAGAGACAAGCATATTGAAAAGGTGTGCTTTGGGGACACCATCCACTACGACACATTCACAAGCCCAACACAAACCTTTACAAGCAGCTTTAGGCTCCAACCTACCAATTGTAGGACATGTAAGCAGTGCATATATAAAAATTAGGTTCATCCACTCATGAGGCAGGTAACAAGTGTCTGTTGGATGTGAACCATTGGCAAGTTTTTAGGATACACTAAAGAGACTTGATCTAAGGAGAGTTAAAGATACTTGGTTAGAGAAAGCAACCTCTGTTGCCATGAGAACATTTGATAGATTGAAGATACACTAGAGAGTCTCACAAACCTCCTTAACCCACACTTGCATCCAAACAATTTCAACCATCCAAAGTCAATAGAATAGGGTCGGGATTCAAGATTCATAGTCATCTCCTCTAATAGTAGTACCTTAGCTCTCCTTTTCTCCCCCCACATTTATAAGTTCATTGGAGACAATTTGGCATATCCTCCCTATTTTTCTATTTATATTTTAAATATTCATTCTATCATACACCTATACACTCATTGCTCATAGTTCAAATAATTTTTTATTACATGATTTGCATCTTTCTAAAATTTTGAAACCCATTCACTTTGATCATTTGCATATTGCATCTATTTTTATCTTTATTAGTAATCACCTTGCCTTTGAGTTCACCCTGTATCGAGATATTACGATCTTCCTAGCAGATAACTTGAATAAGTAGTTTTATATACACACACACACACACATAATCACATCCTCTGCATTGCATTTGCATGTATTTTATATCTCCGTGGTTACACACACACACGCACATACATAAATATTATCTCTTCTACATATATCTTGGGACATACAAGAATGACAGTTAAGGGTTCTAACCGTCCAATTAATCATGGGTCCAACAATTTCAGCACGCTGGATTTAGTCAATCAATGCCAATTATTCTGTGTCGGGACGCGGTTTGGCTAATGACGCTATGGTAAGTGCTCCATGGCCCCACCATGATGTATGTGTTTTATCTATTCTGTCTATTCATTTTTCAAAATAATTTTAAAATTTTATACCAAAAATTAGGCAATCTAAATCTAAGGTGTACCAAAGCATGGGAAATAAGTAGTGATAGAATGTCCACCATTAAAAACCTCCTAGGACCCACTGTAATGTTTATTTAACATCCAACCTATAGATTGAGTCAGATAAACCTGGATGAAGGAGAAAAAAAAATTTGTTTCTATACACAGAACAAAACTCACCACATTATCGCATCATGGTTAAGACCAAGCAAAGAAAAGGAGATAGTCCAATTGTCATTTTAGAACATTAGATATGCCTACAACCGATGGCTTTTGAATAATCTAATTCCAAAGAATCTCTTAGCCCAAATGATCCTCACCATCCAATCCATGGCTCATAAAATAGACAATTGTAGCAAAATGACCAACACTCAAAGAGACAACAGACAAACATATTGAAAAGATACATCATTCCTATCAACACATCCATTGTTTTCTGTGGTGTGGCCCACCTAGTATTTGGATAGGTGTGCTTTGGGGGCACCCCACACTCAGTGTCCGGGTTGGACAGCATACACACAAAATGGTGGGCCCAACACAAGAAAATCTACGGACGGACAGGGGCACCGGACATAAAATGGTGGGCCCAACACATAGATTCTGTAATCCATCAAAATCAACTTCGGAAAGCAACAGATTCAAAATAAAATTCTTACCTAATGGACGGACAGGGGCACCGGGCAGGGGTGGGACGAGCTGCGGGCAGGGCAGGGCAGGGATGAGCTGCGGACAGGGGCGTCGGGCAGGCCAGGGACGAGCTGCAGCAAGGACAGGGGCACCGAGCAGGGTAGGGACGAGTTGCGGACAGCCGGACAGGGTAGGACAGTGAGCCAGTGACGAGCTGCGAATAGGGGCACCAGCCGCACCACTGCACCGGACAGGCCGCAGGGACGAGTGACAGGGGGAGAGAGAGAGAGAGAGAGAGAGAGAGAGAGAGACGGAATGGCCGAATGGGTAGGGACAGCGGACAGGCGCTGGCCAATGGGTGATGGCAGGGAGGGAAGGTGTAACATCCCGTACTTTCAGTATTCGGACGTCACCACGTGGGTCTGAATTAGCCTACGTGTATGTGGTAACACATGTAGCTAGATAACACACGTAAAGTGGTCTCACAACCTCATATCTATATAACTAAATGAATAAATAAATAAAGGCAGATAAATAAATAAATGGCAATGTAGAAGTAATAATAATAATAATAATGATAATAGTCATAATAGTAAGCATTAAAACTTATTCTACTAACAACAGTTAATATTCTAAAATTCATAGTATAGGTAGTCTTGGTTGTTTGAATAAATCCCTAGGACCATTTTAATCGTTGAGGTCCAAGTTCAGGACGATCTGATCACCTGTATGCAACAGAAACCCTCAATTAGGGCTTATAGCTGAGAGCATGGCCCACCCATAATTTAGATCTGCCCAATCCTTGGTCAGGGCTTTTGATTTGGCCCTACAAATGGCATGGACGGAGTGGATTAGGACACTAACATTTCAATGGGTCCTGACATGGCGCATGCACAACAAAAACACGTGTGTGCGAGGTGCACCACGTCCTCTCCTCGGTCAAACAAGTCTTGACCGACTCCTCTTGCAAATACAGATATCTCTCGCCAACAGATATTTTAAACCAACTCACTTCAAGTCTTTAAGTGGCCCACCACGTCTACTTTCCGAGCCATCCAAGCCGTTCAAATTCTTCGTGGGGTCCGGCTTAACCAAACGGTATAGCCATTTGACCCTTTGTAAACGGACGAAGGAGATTGAATATCACCGTCCAATCCATGCCAAAAATCACCCGACCCGAGCCTGTGAAAGAAGAGATAGAGAGAGAGAAAAGCTTTTCCTTCTCGGTAGAACAACGGATGGTGCGATCTCGACCGTCCACTGAGGGGTGAAATCCCCACCGTTCATACCTCTCTTCCTCAGCTATAAAAGGGGCACTGTTGCACTAGGGACTCACGCCAAGAGAGTGAGAGAGAGAAAAACAGAGAGCATGAGAGGCAGAGAAGAGAGGTGAAGTGTAGTGAGGCCATTTCAGCTCGAGCTGAGAGCTGAACCAGGTAGCAGGCTACCTCCTCTTGCATCCCTATCTTTCCTCCTTTCCATCTTTCTTCCGTTCTTTCTTTCTTTCTTTCTTTCTTTCAAATTCGAAAACGTCAAACTGGGGAGTTGGTACTGACCTTCTTCAGGCCATGGAGTTAGGTTGTGTTAGGCTCCAACGAACTAGGAAGTCGGGCTTGAAACTGGCCAAATGATGGCCGTTTTTCGGGATGAGGGACCAACCAAACAATGGCTGTGTACTCGGACTGAAAGGCAAAGTTCATGCTTCTGTTCTAACCTGAGACCAAGCCAATTAGTGGCCCCATTTTGGGACGAACCAAACCCTGCATTAGAACCCCGTTTTGAGCAGGATCTAGGCCAACCGATGGCCTTGAATCTGAGCTAAAACCCAGGCCAAATAATGGCCAAGCCACGAGTCTTATCAGGGTGGAATAGCTGTGAAACACACGATCTGAAACTGAGCCAATCAATGGCTATGAGTCAGTCCGTGGGAGTAGTGAGTTGGTCCCTGTTTGGGCTGAAGGCAGGCACGCAGATGGTAGTGCCTTAAAGCCGAGATTAGACCCAACGATGGCATCTGTCTTGGGCTAGGGTCAGGCCAAACGGTGACCATCTATCAGGCCGAAATCGTGGCGACATCAGACCCTGTTCAGTGCTGCCTGATCAGCCAATCAGTGACCTGAAGCAGGGACGAAACAGGCCTCAAGAACAGCACCCAGTTGTTGCTTAGATGCAACTGATGTTCAGCGTAGAAACGGGTGGGAGTACAACTTGATGGCAGCCATTTTTCCAGCACGAAGACAGTTGAAACACAGCCTGAGATCAGCAAGTCTTCCAGTTGGAAGCACAGTCAGATACTAGCTGATTTTTAGTGTAGCTGAGAAGGTACAACAGAAAAATCAGCTTGTAATGGTTGGGAGAATGTAAGTTTTCTCAGCTCTAAGGGAAGCTGAAACTGACGGCTAAAAAATGGGAGGAACGACAGAGCATTGGGGCCGAAATCAGACCCAACTGCGGCCACAGTTTGTGCCAAAGCTGAGCCAATCCACGGCCCCATCTAAGTCTGAAATCAGACCTAGAACAAAGCTGAAACAAGCCAGGTTTGGAGCTGAAACCAGACTGTCTGACAGACCACCAAACGGCCCTGTTTCGAGCTCTGTTTAGACTGAAAATGGGTGCTGATTTGAGCTCTCAAACTGACCCTTAATCAGCGTTGATTCGGCCTCGAAATCTGACCGAAGTTATGTCGTGAGTGGGTCCCAAACCGAATCTAAATCCAGCTGCTGATGAGTCTGAAAACAGCTCCATGCAGAGGAGGAACGGTTCACGTAGAGAGCTGGTGGGCTGCTTATGGGCCCTGCACAAATGTAGGTGGGCCTCGCCCAACGTCAGTAGGCCGACCCCGAAATGTAAGCCCTGCATCGACCGTGGGCCCCACCAAATGTTGTGGGTTGCTCTAGTGTCAGGCCACCATGGGCCGTTTAAGTTTGGACCGTCCATCAAGGACGTTGTATCCAGAAAAAGTCCTGGGCCGAACGTCCTTCAGTGACGTCCAGGACTGGGATGTTTTCTTCCCTTCTTTTGTTTCTTTTTTCTTCTCTTTTCTGTCTACAAAAAAAAAAATTTGAGATCTCATCACCTCTGATGAGTCTCGAAAATTCGAACGGTCCACATGGAGCAGAACTTCAGAAAACCTCCCGGTTCCAATTTCCACTTTGAACCAAAACTTCGGTGGGCCATGATTAATGCAAATAGTCTCTCCCCTTGAAATGCATTAATCTTTGCTATGGGCCACCGGAAGCTTAGATCAGGGTGAAAGTTCACCCTCTAAGGTTTCTCGAGATTCCACATCTCATGAACCGTTCGAAATTTACACCCATGCTTGCATAGGACCCACATACGTGTAAAACCCACCTTGCACTAATGAATATACACTGTTCAGACCTGGATGTTTGAATCCTAACACAGGTTAATGCATACACGGTGCCCCACCATTCAAAATAGTGGGCCGCACCTGAGGTGGGCCCCACCTATTGAAATGGGCTAGAAAACCCCTTTTGTGCACGTAATATGTAACAAAATATTTTATAAGGGCCACCTCTACACCAAATGCATATATGTGATACATACATATATTTTATGTGGGCCCATTACAGCTGGCAACTCTATAGGCCCCACCTTGATATATGAAATTTATCTACGCCATCCAGGGGGCAAACTCAACCTAAGGGCCTGAGCAGAGATGTGGGGCTGGTCTAATGATCAGGCGGGCCACATCTCATTTGAGTACAGTAGTGTCACGGCTGGTCCTAGGAGCCCCTTTGATGAGAACTAAAACCATGGTGATTTCGGATCATCCAACTGACCCTGGTGTTCTAAAAACCTTAGATGATGATCTAATATGAAAAGAACTTCCTTCAGGAAAGTATCCAAGTATTGTGGAGCAACTAACTACCTGCAGGAGTTTGCATCTAGGAACGTGCTACAGAAGCTCAGGTGATGATTCTTTTTCTTGAGCTTTCCATCTTCTCATTAGCTTAAGTCATAGTTTTTATTTAAATTTATAATTGATATTTTTCTCTTATAATCACATGTGTTAGCTGGTAGAAATTGAATTGCTATATTGCCTGCTTAATGTTCATCCTATATAATTGTTCATGCTTGTGAATTATTTGTGTATTGCTTATGGACTTTAAACTGGTACATTAGTGAAAAACCCTCACCTATAAATGTACACCCATACTTGGGATGTAACCCGACTGGTTGTGATTAAAATGGACTTTCAACTTAGTGGTTATTGAGTGGTGGTCTAAATGGATCATTGATGTGGGCCTACCATCCAGGGTTGTTATGTTCAATAGTTTTCAAGGATGGTCTTTTATCGCATAGTTTTGATACTCGCCCTATGAGGCCTATTTTGATAATTGCCCTATGTGGCTTGTTTGATATCGCCTTATATGGCTTTGTTCTGGTATTTTTCCTATATGGGTTCAATGTTTATACCGTGCAACCATGCGATAGTAAGCCCCATACATTGTAATATGATTGGCCACTAGTTGACGGGTTCCATTAAACATCCTAAGATGGTAGCTTCATGAGCCGGGGATGGTGGTATGAGACCTATGCCTGAGCTGTCGGCGTACGCTGGGCCATGTGCTCCCCGTAGTGACCTTTGAGCTTATCTAAATTGGTTGGTTGTAAATGGACTAATAATAACTTAGCTAATCATGCATACATGACACGTATTGTTCCAACTGGGTGATGTTTTCCCAGGTTCGATGATTCCGACTGGATGATGTTTCCCAGGTTAGATGATTGCATGGGTGACGGCCAACTGTCCGCACGGATGAGCATTCGTGGGATGATGATTGCATTCATACATCCATCACCTAATAAGACTGCATTTACTCTGTTTTGGTTGTTTGAATGTCTTATACTATTTCTTACCTAATGCGGCGGTGTGTAATCTTGAGGGAAATTCAAACTGAGTTGGTCACTCATCCATCAAATATACAAGCGTACAGGTAGTACAGGTGGCTTAAGTAATATGCATGTTCAGACTTGATGAGGAGCAGGGTACGATCACCAGGGATGCATGACTGTATTTGCCTGGAGGAGCTGCGTGATCTTGCGGCTTATATTTACATGCTTTCTACTATTCTTCATGTATTAATTCTTATAAATATTATATTTGTTAAATTCAGAGACGTTGGTCTGTATAAGTCATTATGGGCAGCTTCTTGTATACTTGAATGATAATAAAATTTTTCTTTATATCGATTTGTCCACACTACGCTCATTTGCTTACTCTGATAAAAGAAACTAAAAAAATTTGTACACTCGAATTTGACCATCATTTAAGGTTAACACTCGAGTTTTTGAGAAACGAGTCCTATATTCGGGCCCTGAAAAGTTGGGGCGTTACAAAAGGAAAGAGGAGGGTTTATTTTTTTGATTTGGGTGGGCGGGCGAAAGCTGAAAGCAACCGGGATTAGGGCTTTAGTTATATTGTATTTTATATATATATGGCCCTGGTCGAGTACGAGTCTCGAGTACCGGGTAAAGTACCGAGTCGAGCACCGAGTCGAGTACTACTTTACTCGTACTCTACTTGAACTCACAACGAGTAGGAAAAAATCACTCGAACTCGGATCTAACACCTGACGAGTCGAGTAGAGTCGAGTACTTGTGAGTCGAGTCGAGCGAGTACCTGATCTTAATCTGCTCGTGTACAGCTCTAATAGTGTGGCATATTCGCAATTAGTAAAAATAGCGATTCGGTAAAAGTCAGTCTAAGTCGTTGGTTCTTAGGCTAAAGGAGTAACTGGATTGATTTGGTTTATTAGTTAAGATCTGACTCCTAGTTGTCTCAGCTTTTGGCATGTCTTTATTTAGTTATGGTTGTTTCGATTAGTCAATAATAAGTCAGCTAGATTTGGGCCCTACCTGAACAAATGACGAGATTATACATGATGCTTAAGTGATCGGGCGGATTCGTTGCTTTCTACAGTTGATTAATCAAATTTGTGTGGTTTTTTATTAGTATTATCCGCGTATAGGCTCACTTAGAGCATCAAGGGCCAATAAGTGACAACATAGGCTAATCATATCAAAGGTTTGTAAGGATTTTTGGAAATCTAAAACAATAAAAATCCAGGACGTTACATTCTTATCTTTCAATCAAAAGAATTTCAATATTCATGTGATTACAACCGTATATTAATAACAGAACAATATAAAAAGAAGATAAAAGTATTTTATTAACGATTTTTATAATATTGACACTTACAATCGACTTGAAGGACAACAATCTATTCGTTACCCAATATAGATTGAGCTTTATAGAAGGATAGTTATGAAGTGTGGGATGGTCTCATGTTCATTACTTAAAAAAAAAAACTAAGTTTTTTAGTGAGATGGTCAATGAAGGGTTGATCTTCGCCAATTTGTTTGTCGCTCAGTCATGGTGAAATAGTAGATGGAGTAACTGTTTGTTCATGAACTTAGTGAGAACTAAGCACGAGACAAGATGATTATGATTCGACTATCTAATCATCATTCAGTATGTACCAAACTTTGTGGAGAGATGGCCAACGAAATTACCAACACAACAGAAAATCCCTATAACCTTCTATTCGAAATTGAGTGATCTTACTTCTGATCCAGCAAGTTGTCGTAGATAGGGTTGTACACGAGTTCAGCTAGCTTAAAAAGCTCGCTTAGCTCGGCTTGAAGGATGATTCAGGGCCGGTCAAGCTTCATACTACCCAACTCGATTTGAAAACGAGCCGAGGTCGAGCATACTGCAACTCGACTCGACTTAAGGCTCAAACTCGAGCTCGAATATTATATATATATATATATATATATATATATATATATATATATATATATATATATATATATATATATATTATATTTAAAAAAAACTTTAAAAAATTTAAATAAAGCCCTACCTATCCCATTCCAACCCTATCCTCTCTTTCTTTTCCTCTCATTTCCTTACCCAACTTAACCCACCACAACCCGCGCTTGCTGGGTGAGCAATCAAAAATCAAATTCTCTCTCTCTCTCTCTCTCTCTCTCTCTCTCTCTCTCTCTCTCTCTCTCTCTCTCTCTCTCTCTCTCTCCTGTCTTGATCCTCACTCGGCCACTCGTTCGGCATCTTCCCAACTCATCTCAACCCGGCTCAACAATCGGTCACTCGCTCCAGCTTTGTCACACACACACGCACGCACACACACACACACTCTCTCTCTCTCTCTCTCTCTCTCTCTCTCTCTCTCTCTCTCTCTCTCAGTAGTCAAAACTCATCACAAAGGTAAGTTACTTTCCTTTATCAATGAATATTTAATTATTTATATTTCATTTTTATTTTCTGTTTGATTTGAGTTGGGTCCTGGGTCAAGTTGGGCACTGGGTTGGGTCAGGTTGGGTGGTAGCTTGAGTCGGGGGCGAGTTGGGTGTTGGGTTGGGTCGAGTTAGGTGCTGGGTTAGGCGGCTGGTTGGGTCAGGTTGAAACAAGCTCAACTCGACTCAAGGTAAGCTCGACTTGACTCGATCCACTAGCTCAACCTGAAAGTTTTGGCAAACAAGTCAAACTCCAATATTGAGCTTGAGGGCGAGCTTAAGCTCGAACTCGAGTACAACACGGATGAGTTAATCCGAGCTTGGCCCACCTTGACTTGATGTATAGCCTTAGCCGTAGATAAATGGTGGAGAGATAAACTAAGGATAAAAATAAAAACCCCATGCTATAACCAGCAACAGGAGGTTAAATTAAAATAAAGTAAAGAGAAGTGTGCATATTGGATGGATAAATAAGGTAATGTTGTGTTGTATTTGGTTATGATGGGGTGAGGCCCCAAGCTCTTCGTTGTGTGATGCCTTTATAAACTTAGAGAGGTAGTGACCTTCTATAGCATATTATAATGTAAAATATTCGACTAGTTGGCTGTGCAAATCCTTTTATGTTTCTTGTAAGTGTGGCCTATAACATTAAACAACATGAATGGAAGAGATTACATCTCCTCATACTATTCCATATTGCAATGTGCATTGAAAGATTTATTGGAGTCTTTATGTCACTAATTCTTACATTAAAAGCTTTGTTAGAAGCTTGACATTACTGAACTATTTTATATAAAGCTTTGCATAAATTTACTTTGATGAGACTCTTATCATTTAATACTAGCTTAGAAACTTACTTTAACAAAACTCTTGCTTTATAAAGAATTACTTGATAGAACTCTAATATTTAATGTTCCCACACGTACTTAGCATATAACTCATCCATTTGAAGTTTATCTATGCTACTTATGACAAGGTTGCCACCTAGCGTATTCTAAGCCGTTTGATCTTGCCATGATTGGTTAGGTGTAAACAACAGTGTGCATGCATATTAGATATTGATAAGACCTCATTAATGCAAATAAATTGTGAAAATGGTTATTGCATCTTTCATAGCCAATATTTTAAAACCCGAATTAGACTTATGGAGCCGTGGATTGCCTACTGACGCTACCACCAGTGAGGTGGCTACGGTGTGGTGTTTTGTGGGCCCCACCATAATGTATGTGTTTTATCTATGCTACCCATCTATTTTTTACAAATCATTATGAGTAAGTGGACCACACCACAACAACACAATGGTGATTGAACATGCACCATTAAAAACTACTTAAGGCCCATTGTATTGTTTATTGGACATCCAACCTGTTGATTAGGTTACGCAAACCAAGATGAAGGGAAGACGCAAATATCAACTTCATCAAAAACTTTTGTGAACCCCAATAACTTTAAATGGTGGGCATTCAATCACCATTGTTTCCTTAGGTGTGGTCCACATGAGATTTGGACATGCCTCATTTTGCGCTCATGCCCTAAAATAATCCATAAAAATATATGAACTGCGTGATAAAACATATACATTATGGTGGGGCCCACATAGCACCGTCCGTAGGCAATCCTCCATCAGTTTGGAGCCATTCCAACCTGCCATTGTTGGGAAATTTAGTTCATTGAAATTAATTATAAAATAAAAAATATTAACCAACAATGCGAATTTGGCAGAGTGGCCATGAGTCTGCTTTTTAAGCAAAGGTTCTGGACTTTAACTACCTTTGTATATAAATGCAAATGTTCCAACGGTTTGGAGTCGGGCCTATGAAGTAGCCGTTTTGGGTTCAGCTTCTGCCTGGCCCCATATATCCATATACTATGTAGAGTCAAGCCCAACCCACGAGCTAAGGACCAGAATAGGGTTGCAACTTGCCTGAACCCGACTGACTCAATCTGATTTCCGGTTGGGTCATTAGGGTCTTTGGGTTAGGATTGGAAAACTTGAGGTTGATTGGAAATTGGGTTGGGCTTGAGATGAACAAATTCAAGTTAATTAGGTTGGGTTGAGAATAATTTTATGTATCAAGGTCAGGTTGGGTTAGTCGGTGCAAATTAAATCAGGTTAGGGATGATTATAAGGAATTCAGGTTGGGTACGGGTTGGAAATTGGGTAAGTCTGGATTAGGTCAATTTGGGTTTGAGTATAGAGGAATTCTAGTTGAGAACATCGGGTTGGAGTTTGGGTCGGATCAGATTAAGCCAGTTTAAGGTTGAGTACAAAGGAATTAGGGTTGGGCATGGGTCGAGCAATTTGGGTCGTTTCAGAATAGGTCAGCTTAGGAATTTGGGTTGGGCTTAAGTTGAGAAGCTCAGGTTGGAATTTGAGTTAGGTCGAATTAGGGACAGTTCAGGATTAGGCATTGAGGAATTTGGATCAATTCCGGTTATGCGTTGGGTCCTCTCGAGATGGAGCTCGGCTCCAGTTGACCCTCAACCCACCTGAGTCGCACCCCTCGACATGAGTCCAGGCCCAGCCCAGTTCAGCACCCGGTCCATGGAGTTAGTCCATCAGTTTGGACCAATTCCAACCTGCTATTGTTGAGAAATTTAGTTCATTTAAATTAATTATAAAATAAAAAGTATTAACCTAACAATGCGAATTTGGCAGAGTGACCATGAGTTTGCTTTTTAAGCAAAGGTTGTGGATTTTAACTACTTTTATAATATTTTATATTTCTAAAGGACTGTCGATCAATTCGAGTCCTTCAGCTATAAGGATTAACCTAACAATGAAGATTAAATCAGGCCGTCCAACTCATTAGTTTGACCACACCTAACAATTTGTCAGACAATTGGCTGGATGTTGTGGCCCTCTCGATGAGTGGACCAGACTTCTTTTGGAGCCTGCTGACCCATATGGTATGGTCCACATTTTCCCACATATCATATGGATCATGCACATGACTCCCATGGACATATGGTTAGCTGAGAATTTATGCTTCCATTATCCATCATCATTTAAAGATGGTTGGCGGGAATATAACAAAATTTCAAATTAGTAATCTCAACGTCTATTTTGAAATGTGTGTTGAGATTTCCACCCAGCCTTCATGGTGTAAGAAAACTTTGATACTCTGATAGACTGATAAATGATATGCAAGTACTTCAAAATTATTGAGAAATTGCATGTGGTATTCAGATAATTTAAATTAAACTATCCAAATTATAGGTCTGGTTTAGATGTCTCATGAATGTGTCATCACCATTTAAGGGCCCGTTTGGGCGCACCTCCGAAAGGGCATTTACAGCCCAAAATGCCATTTTGAGCCAAACCGCGGTTGATCTTGTAAATGTTTGGATGCATTTTGCAAACCATGGTCTCATCTCCCTCTCTATAATAGGCTCTAAAATGCTGACTTGACAAAAACTAATCCGATTGGTTTTTGCCAAATGGGCCCTAACATTTGGTGCGTTCGTCATCCTGCCCCACCAAACATTACTTTTTGGACCCATTTCTCTTCAGTTTGGCACATTGGTTGGGGTGCGTTTGGATGCACGATTTAAATTGGACTGTGAATATTCAACTCCAGGTCTAACTTGAAAGTGTGTGATAGGAAGTTTGGGGCCTATTTTTTGTTTATGAATGCAAATGTTCCAACAGTTTGGAGTCGGGCCTAAGAAGTAGCCATTTTGGTTTCAGTTTCCGCTTGGACCCATATATCCATATATTATGTAGAGTCAAGCCCAACCCACGAGCTAAGGACCTGAGTTGGGGCTGCAACTTGGGTTCAGGTTGACCTGAACCCGACTGACTCAATCTGATTTCATGTCTGGTTATTTGGGTCCTTGGGTTAGGATTGGAAAAGTCGAGGTCAATTTGAAATTGGGTTGGGCTTGAGATGAGCAAATTCGAGTCAATTACGTTGGGTTGAGAATAATTTTATGCATTGAGGTCAGGTTGGGTTAGTCTGCGCAAATTAGATTGGTTTGGGGTTGATTATAGAGGAATTTGGGTCTGTTAGGGGTTGAGTATAGAGGACTTCTAGTTGAGAACATCGGGTCGGGTCAGATTAGGTCAGTTTAGGTTGAGTACCGAGGAGTTTGAGTTGGGCATGGGTCAAGCAATTTGGGTTGTTTCAAAATAGGTCAGCTTATGAATTTGGGTTGGGCTTAAGTTGAGAAGTTCGGGTTGGAATTTGGGTCTGGTCGAATTAGGGGCAGTTCAGGGGTGGGCATAGAGGAAATTTGGATCAATTCGGGTTATGGGCTGGGTCCTCTTCAGATGGAGCTGGGCTCCAGTTGACCCTCAACCCACCTGAGTCGCACCTCTTGACATGAGTCCAGGCCCAGCCCAGCTCAGCACCCGGTCCATAGAGTTCACCCACCTGTCAGATTTTCAGTCCAGAGATTTTGGACATGTTAGGCCAGGTTGGGCGAGACCTTTTAAGTCCCTCTGTCATACTTAAGCGAGGACCACCTACATTATTTATTAGTCCATTCTTTTACACAAGATTGACCCACTTGATGGTTGGACGGGCTAGCCAGGGCCATTCATCATTATCTGCCCAGGCCTGGCCCTCATGACCCTACAGGGTGGACCCAACCCATTAACATCCCTCCTTTTTTGTTAACCATTACAAATTGGGGTCTCAATTCCAACCGGTTGGACCATGAGTCATGGTCCACCCAATAGATAACTTCGATGGAACATCCAACCCTACTCATAGGTTGGCCCATCACGTGGTCACCTCCTGTGAAAATCAGCTGCATCCATTTATCGAGTGGACCACTCTTGTATTCTTCTATTTATCTATGTTTAGATATTGTTTTCTATAATTCGGCTCCCTTGATGAGTAGATGGGGCTGATTTCAATACCAGGTGATCCTCATGGTGGACCCAACTTATTGGAAGGATTGGATCGAGCCCAGCTTGCTTTGTTGGCCTGAATTTGGGTCAAGGATAAAGGCACTGAGTTGGGTTGTTTGTGAGTTTTTAAGCCTAATGGCTAAATGGACCAGGCCTGGGTTCCGGCATAAGGCAGCAACCCTTCTATGTCTTTTTTACTTTCAAAAGAAGCACGCATGTGAACGATGGGAGCCGTTTATTGGTCGGCCTCAATAGGAATGGGCCGTGGACGTTTGGACAACCTTATTCCCTGTGTTTCATCCCTTCAATCATCATGTATGGACGAAAAAATCGTCGACGGCTTATATTCAGTGAGAAAAGATTAATGCATTAGCAACGGCTTTCAATCAAAGACAATTTTGGCCATTTGCCTCTGAATCATGATAGATGTGGGCCACCTCTACAGCATACCGGATGATTTGATCTCCTTCTATTGTTAGCAGAAAAGCTCTCCCGGCTTGAAGCTTAGGGGTCGTTTGGATGCTTATAATTTTTTTAGTTGTAAATACATTACACCTTAAAAAACTTTCAAGCATAATTAGTTCTGATGCTATTTTGTTGGCTTTTATGTGGCAATCGGTTTATTGCGTTTGGCTAGCCTCTACCGTCTTTACAATAAATAAAGTATTCGTTCTATAGAGCTTGGGCACTAAACCTTTAAAATTTCACAAATCAAATAAGTATTATATTTTTTTAATGACATTAGAAAGCATTAAAGTATAAACATATTAAATTGATTGGATATCTTACACCCACAGTACACCTCATCTGCAATTTAAAAGTTTTTTTTTTTTTTTTTTTTTACGGTGGATGACCCATTCTCCTCTCAAGTGGTCCATTTGACAATAAATGAGTTATTTTTCAATAGCAATATGAGAGCATTAAGGGAAGGACATAATGGATAAATTGGATGTATCATATGCATTACATTAGGCCTCATATATCATGAGTGTATATATAAATGAATTCTTAGTTGTAAGGACTTTAACAATACTTTAGAACATAATTTTTATTAGGTTTTAAATTATAACTAGAAGTTATAATTTATTTATAAAGCTTTTACAAGTAAATATATGCATATAAATAGGCCCAGTAATCACTTACAACTTAAGGGCCTGTTTGGCCGGACAGATCCCATGGTATTAAGAGGGATGAGATCAATTTTAAGGTAATGATGATGGTGTCAGTGGATTGTCTTACGATCCATGGGATTGCTTATATCCCGGGACAAATTCACTGGGTCTGTTTGGCTCGCCCCCCTTATCCTGGGATTTTACCTTCCAATCCATTCAACCAAGAGATATGATCAATTGTAAGGTAACGATGGTGATGTCAGTGGATTGTATTAAGATTCATGGGATAGCTTATATCCTGGGCGAGTTCACCGGACATGTTTGGCTCGTCATGCCTATCCAAGGATATTGCCGATCCCATCCCTCCTAATACGGTGGGATCTGCCTGGCCAAACAGGCCCTAAGGACTCTACGACTCCGTAGAAATTGAGGCACACGTGCCAAGTTGACATGTGTAGGGTCGTGTGTGAATATGCCCCCTTCAAGTTAGGATTGTCCACTCATAAGGCGGGGCCACTCATACACATTGGTGATTGTCTTTCTAATGGCCCACTATTTTCCTCATACAAGTGTGGCCCACCTGATGAAGGAATCGGCCTGATTCATGAGATACCGCATGTGGGCCCCACCTAATGACTGGCCCTGATCTTGCATGGTTGTGCCAGTCGGTTCACCTCTTCAGACTTCAATCTGTCAATCTCTTCTCCCGGATATGGGTTGATCACGTACGGTCCATGACATCGAATACCAGAAAGATCCTAACCGTCCAATCATCCGGGAACGAATTTTTTCTTTTTTTTTGAACAATAATCATCCGGGAACGGTTGCTCATTCCATGCTCAACGTCTCCCAATCTCTACTTTTTCAAGCCAGCGATCAGATGGCTACAATTCTCCAATCGCCTCAATTTCTAGGCCACGGGCCATCCATGAGGTGGCCCACAAAATCAACCGTCTAGATCAGAAACACGCTCGACGTGGAAGGTGAACGGCTTTCCACGAACTCAATGCAGCAGTCGGGGGCAATATATTTTGGCTCAAAAAGCGCCGCGATGCATCTATTCCAGCCACGATAGCATGCATAGGCGTGGCGACTGCTGTGGCCGCTAACTCCCAAAAGAGTCCCATTCCAGACGGAAAGCAAAACTACCATTTAAAGCCCCTAACTTGCAAAAAACTACAAAATAACCGTTGCCCATACATGCACCTCGATTTTTGTTCAGACCCTGTCCAAATGCTCAAATCCACTTATAAATTAGCAATTATAAATCCTTTGCATGGTTAGCAAAAAGATATTAAGAAAAACCACGTAGAAATTGCACATGTTTAACTTAATCTCGCTGATAAAATTTAAAAAAAAAAACAGTTAAAATTGAAAACTTCAAAAACTAAGAGAATGTAATGTTCAGATATAATACGTTGGAATCCATGAACAATGTGAAAACATGGTTATATATGTGCATGTATCTTACAGAAATAAAAATAAATTTTTTTAATTAAATAATTTAATTTTATATATATATGCATAATTTTTTTACTTTGGGGGTGAATTAAATGCAGTGTTTTAAAACTCATATCTGACATTGCCACTAAAATGGTTCATTCATCTATTGGAGCTGTGTTCCAGTCCAACTGCCTGAGTCTACTTGTCAGACACTCATATTATGCATTTATATGATTCCTACAAGTTAATGAAGGAGTTAATTGAAGTTGAAGTCTCCATAGGTATAGAGAAATGATGATGATTTATCTATGATGCTATGTTAACATTAAAACATCAACTAGACCCATCATTAGAAGAATAGGAGACTTAGACTAACTTATTTGGTTTTTAGTAGAGCCTGGACTTGTTCTTGTTTGGGTTGAATCAGATCAACTTGCCTTAGAGTAAGTGCTGAGACAAGATACATTGGATCCTATCAACTTTTGAGTTAACTCACACTCTGTTTAGCACCTTGGATTTAGTGGTAAATTCGTGTATCTCAAATTCAAATAATTATTTTTTGTGTTTGTTAGTTTGGAGGTAAATGCAATCAGAAGTATATTTTTATGAGCAGGCTGCGCTATGATGTTGGCCTTGTTTTATTTTTAAGTATACTTCTACGCATTTTTTTATTTGAAGAGTCCAACGGTCTTCTTTTCTCTCTTCCGCATTTCTAACCTGCATGCATGTACCTTGGGCCACCGAGGCTGCCTGACCTTGGATTGGATCATCTGAAATATTTATACAATATCCTAAAAAACGTATTATGGATTGAATGGACAGTCAATTCACTGGAGTATTCACTGTAGCACAGAGATCATTTGAGCATTTCTGTTCAAATAAAGGAAAAAAAAAAAATGCTCTCCTGATGATCCTAAACCATAAAAAAATGTTGTCTTATTTATTTATTTTTTCACCGTTAGTTTCCAAGCCATTGATGGGATGATAATGATCGGCTGATTGACTTGATTCTTCTACCATCCAAGGTGGGCCCTACAAAATGGATGATTCAGATTGATGGTTGGATCTTTTCTTAAAATGGTTCATACTGTCCATACTGCAGGGTAGTACTAGTCGGAAGGAAACGATCTTCCAACCAATGTGACTTCTTCACCGTGGCCCTTGAACGCTATACTCTTGACCTCACAAACGGTCCACATCTACATTTTGGAATGACCATGCATTCTTAGGGAGTAGATTAGGTGCGGCCCCACGCCTCACCTAAGACAGTGGGGCCTTACCGTTGGGCCCACCTTGATGTATGTATTCTAAGTCCATGCAACCCACCCATTTTGCTGGATCATTTGAGGGTAGGAAACAATGGTGTGATTGAAAGCTCCACCTTTAGAAATTTCTTAGGGCCCACTGTAATGTTTATTTTCCATCCAACCCGTTGATATGGTCACACAAACCTGGATGAATGGAAAAGAACAAATATCAGATTGATCCATGGCTTTTGTGGCCCACGAGAAGTTTTTAATGGTAAAAATCCAACTGTTTTCTATGGTATGGTCTACCTGAGATTTGGATCTGTTTCAATTTTTTCGATCATGCCTTAAAAATATCTGAAAAAACGGCGTGGATATAAAAATACATACATCAAAGTGGACCCCGCCGTCTTGGGTTAAGGCCTAATCCGCTCCCGTGTCCTTGACCATTCATCTAACTCTATTTACAAAATAACCCATTCCCAGGTATTTTCGCAGTTTTCTAAGCAGCCAGTGTCATTTTCGGAGCCCTTAGTGTCATATTCTTCAGCTGCCTCCCAAACTCGCTCTCGCTCTCGCTCTCGCTCTCGCTCTCCGATTTCGAAGACAACAGCAGAGAGGCTACAGACGCAGAGACTCGTCCAAAGGAGTACAGAAGCATGTGGCGCTGCGTATCAAGGGGACTTCGCCTCTCCTCCGCGACGGTAAAGAGGACATCCGTCGCAAACGAACCCTATCTTTCCAGATTCCTCTCCACCGATTCCGTACGCCCTCTCTCCTTTTCCCTTCATTTCTCTTCTTTCCATCTCTTTCCTTTTTCGGATTTGATTTTCATTGTTTTGATTCCATTCAATCAGGCGGTCGGGGGACGATCATCGTACACCGTCGTAGATCACACATACGATGCGGTCGTTGTTGGAGCGGGTGGCGCGGGTCTCAGAGCGGCCATTGGGCTCTCCGAGCATGGGTTTAATACTGCTTGCATTACGAAGCTCTTCCCAACTCGATCGCATACAGTTGCTGCGCAGGTACGGATACGATAATCTTTCCCCTCTCGATGACTGAAGGGGGGGCTTTCTTTTGATCGTGGATTGTGGAAAATGGCATTTAGATGCAGGAATTGTTGAATCTGGAGTGTTTTTTTTTTTTAAAATGAAAAATCTGTTTGCTTCATTTGATGATTATGAGGTCGTTTGCATGCCTGTAAGTTGTGGTGTCGTTTTTGCCTGGGGCCAGCATTCCGTACAGGTGTGCCCACATGTGGTTTGTGTTCCATCGAACTCATTAGGTGTACATCATCAGGAACGACAGATTCGAAAAATCAGCCCGAGTATAGATCAGGCGGGATGTGCTGCTTGAACTTGGAGGTTTTAATGGTGAGATTTACATTTTTCCCTGTGGTGTGGCCCACCTGAGGTTTGGATAGGGCTGGTTTTGGATAGGTACAGGAATGAGAATTAACACCTGATGGATGGAGTGGATGTTACACTCACAACATGGTGGGCCTCACCGAGCTAGGCTATTTTACTTATGCATACAACAGGTATTGATCTGGTCCTTGATTGTTCGTTTGTTGGACTTCACTCTGGATGGGCAATGGACTGAAACTCTACTCCATTGAACAATACATTCTTGGCCATTTGATTGTTGAAATTTTGCCTGTTGCATATGACCATGGGCTTCACCACTAAAGTGCAAGCTTGCATTAGGTTAGATAAAACTGATTGTGTAAAATACTGAACCTCTAATGGAGAGGAAGACATTAAATTGATTATGAAAGATATTGAGCCTCTAATGGAGTGGAAGACATGCAAACTTGTGTTGTTTGAACGTTGCAGATATCTTAGACTCTGATTGCTGATAATAAGTTTTTTTTTTTTTTTCTGCCTCTTTGATGATAGACAAAAAAAAAGGAGAGAGAAAAAGAAAAAAGAAACACAACATGGCATTCTTTTGAACTAGGGAAAGCCAACAAACAAGTTAGTAAAGAATGAGGTGTGTGTGTGAACTAGGGGAACTCACTCTGCGCTTATAAAGAAGTAGACTATAACAAGGATTTGTGAGCATGCCCATCACATTATTGTTGATCTGGTGGAGAGCAGAGATCAGTATTGTGGCATAGTTTCTCAATTCACTGAACTCCCTACTTTTTTTTAAGAGCTAAAAACATTTTATTAAGAAGCTCGTCAAATGCGAAAAAAGGAATACAACCCAAAACAACCAAAAACGCTACAAGTATAGAATCAACTGAAGCTGGCTATACATTTCCCTCCCAGTTTGAAAGAAGGCCTTTGATTTTGCTAATGACCTCACCAAAACCTTCATGAATGTTTTGAAAACACCGCCCATTTCTAGCACCCTAGATCACCTAAAACACAGCCATAATTAGGAGTGTCCCCGAGGCTTTGCTCGCCCCACTAGTTCCGCCCCCATGCCAAGCCCAAAGCAACATCTTGACTGATTTCAGCATTACGTAGACCATATGAAATAAATCCAAGAAGTGATCCCATACTCTAGCAGCAAACGGGCAATGTGTGAAGTGGTGGTCGATCGTCTCCTCACTCTCCGTGCACATTAAGCAAATGTTGGGGAGAACGAGAGCTCTTCTCTACAGATTGTTGACCATAAGAATCCTCTTTCTTCCAATGAATTAGATAAACACCGCGACATGAGGCGGTGCTCCATAGAACCAATGGTGGAAAGGAGATTTTGGAAGGTAACATATTGTCTTAGAAATGATGCTATAGAGAGATTTGATGGAAAATTGTCCATATCGGTTACTCCAAAAATGTGGCCCTCCGTTTGAATCACCCTCTTGGTAGAATTATGAAGATCTAGCATCCCGCAACCTTACCAATCTCATCTTCTCACCTGTTCCTTCGACATAAGGGGGACCAAACCACTTCTAACTTGTGAACAGAGAAACAATTTGCAAGCACGGTGAACCGATCAATGACTAATCAGACAATTCTTAGTAAAAGGTCCTGAAGTGCTTTATCTCCACACTAGACATCAACCCAAAAGCAAATATGCTTTCCATTTCCGAGCCTGAAAGACATATCCCTGTGAACAAAATGTTCCATGGCCGCTATCGCTTTCCAAATTCCCGAAGCTCTATAGAAAGAGGAGCTCCTCATGAATCACCTCCCTTATTGAGTTTCATATTTGCTAGAAATAATCTCCCTCCACCTACTGCCCCCTTCTATTGAAAACCTCCATATCCGTTTGCCCAACAAAGTTGTATTGGACCTCCAGTCATCTTCTCTGCGCATAATGGGGTGATGGCCAGTGCATCTTCCAGCATGTCATCTTCAAACTAATCATCAGTTGATAGGATTTCCCCTTCCTCCATCTCTGCTTCTTTAGCCACAACCAACACCAAAAAGTTGTCCTCATCTGTCCCTACCTCGTTCCCTTTGAGTGCTAGGACTAGAGTTGTGTTGATGTCTAACCCAACCTGTGAGGAGTCAACAGGCTCCTGATTAGCTTACGCCTCTGAAAGAATCCTGAGCGCAGTTGACTAGATCGCTTGGTTCCCTCTCGCATCTTGATCTTCATTGGAATCAACAGAAAGGAACTGAGCATTTGAAACCGAGTTAAAAGGCGAGAGCTCGATTGGGGGATCCCATGTGCGGGGGACTTAAGTAAGAGCTCACGTGCGAGGGAGTCTACTACGACCAAACCGTGTGATGAGCTGTCCATACATGCGAGCATTTCATCTGAGCTTGCTTGATTCTCCACTAGACACATGTCCAAATCGGTGCCATCTAATTCAAAATCCAGAGGCATCGAACAAGGCGAAGGCTTGGATTCTGGGTGCTCTCTACACATCTCCCGAGCATCTTTCCCATCTGTTGGATCAGCACCATGTTCCAGGATCGGATCAGGGTCGACACCTAAACTTCCTGCCCAATATAGGGCTGTGCAAGATCCCATCTTGATCGATTCTCCTGTGGTGCATGAAGGGCCACCTGTTGCAAGTAGGGGTGGTAAACTTCCACCTACCTCCTTTCTCCCTACCGGGTTATAACGCAAAGGATTCCTATTGGTTGGTAGTCCACGGACATCCACCTATTATGTTCCTTCAGCCTCTCCCGACTGGCTTTCATGGCTGATCTCCGCTCCTTCGCCAGTCCTTCTGCCTTCAAAAACCTCTCCATTGTATCGGGGGATCTTTTGCCTCTTCCTTTTGTAGTAGTGTCACCACTCTCTTCTCCTCAACTAGTGTAGAGATGGAACTAGGGGTCTCCAATCCCTTCTTCCTCCGAACCCGCACCCTAACCACACCCAGCTCCTCCCCGAGCTCTATGGTAGGATTGATTGCAAAAATCTCCCCTATACATCCAGCTACCGCTAGGAAGAAGTCCTGAAATTAGAATTCAAGCGACACAACCCAAAGTAGAAACCAAGCTTCCTCCATCTCGAAAATGGAAAAGTCCTACCAACTGTATGTGTGGACGGTTGGTCCGTCTATGTGAAGTGCTCTAGCCATGAGAACCAAATCCCTGTTCACCGCTTGACTTGGACGTATCCGCACCTCATTTTGACCTATTGGCTTGTTTTTGTACCTCTCTGGCGTCAGTTGATAACATTCGTCCAACCACTCTCTGACATTAGGGATAGTGGTGTATCTTTTTTGCAGCAACTACGGAATATTGTAGCCATTCCCATCACTTTCCAATTGCCTCCTCCTTCATGTGAACCACCACTTCTCCTCTTTTAATCTTCATCAAGGCCCATTTCCCTTTTGGCTCCTTCTCTAGGTCTGGGGGCAGTGACGGCTCCCTCAACTTGCTTGGCTCCATGAACTTGCTCTTTAGGATTCTCCTTTCCAACCAGACACTGTCTTTGAAAGAGGTGGAACTTGTTCCCACTGCCTTCAAGGGAGCCTTTTGCATGGAAGTGTCTTGAAGGGCCTTCGAAGTCAAATGATGAATGACACTGCTCCCTTCCAAATGCTTCTCCTCTCTATACTTGTGGTTACAGCCAAAACTAGCTCTCTGAACCAAGAGATTCTTTCCCCCGAAACTTTCCCCATGAAGCATCTTCACTGCTCGGGCCAACTCTTCCTCTAAGCTCATTCGAACAAATGCAAAGCCTTGGAGCGTTGCCGTGTGCTTGTCCCTTGGAACGACAACTTCCATCATGGTCCCTGCCCTCTCTCACACCTTGGGAAAGTTAATTGGTGCCCATCCTTCTCGGAAACCCTCCACGCACAATGTCGAAAAACTCGATAATCTTGAATTTCTTTCCACCTTAACATAATATGATTTTTGGCTGATGCAGGACATGAAATTCAAGTATGATGCGCAAGATTTTCAGGCTTTAGATAACACTAGTTCAAAAACAATTACACAAAATTTCACATCCCACACAAAAGTTCAAACACTCAATCAAGGGGACTTATGCGGATCTAGGCCTACACATGCTAGGGCCAGATCAATCAAAATTATAGATCAAACAAGAATTAAAGGAGGGTGAATTCATCCACACATGCATAGAAATAATTCCCCAATCCAAGGGATTCAGAAATTTCAATTCAGGGAACCCTAACGTTGAAGAAAAGGCATAAAATTGAGGATTTGAATAATTTAGGATTAAGTCTAGGGATTTTGGGTGAAAGAGGAGTGAAAAAGAGGAGAGAGACGAACCAGAGAAGTGCCGCACGTATGGATAACAACAATGGCCCATATGCATGTGCGCGTGATCCTGGCTGCGCATGTGTGGCGCTCACTATTCAGAGAAAGGCCACTTTGGCCCTGGTCGGCCAGGGATGGACTCCAAAACCCCAAAATCTCAACTCAATCCAATACACGGTTTGTGCGTAGTGCTCCGCTGAAGTTTCAGCCCTCCTGCAGGGCCAGATTTTGGAAATCTGCTGTAGAGAGCAACACCTACAAATATTGATGGATTTGCAGATGGAATGCTTATAGGAGGAGATATGGATGGAAGAAGGTGGAGGCGAATCGGGATAGGTGTGGCTTCGCACCATGGTAGTTAACCCTTTAAGGAAGGGAGGGTTTCACACCCAATTGAATCTCCACAACTCAGAAATTTAGAGGAGCAAAAAAAACGCAACAATTTTATTAATCTTCATTAAGAAAAAAAAGACTACAAGGGATGTCTGTTTATATTAAAACCCTATACCCCAAAACTCCCTTCATGTGCACAACATATTACTTGGAGACGAAGTAATAAAAAATAACAACTAATCAAAGCAATCTAAATCGTCCATGATATTCCCAATAATAATAATAAGCAAAACCGAAAGTACTAGATTAAATAGAATAGTGGGCCACAATCATGAGAACGCGTGGTGGGATTCACATGACTATCGGGTCTACTCCAACGAACCAAAACGCAGTCCTCTAACTAGGAGACCCTCCCTGGACGTCGTAATCGATCCAGATCGATGATGGGGCCCTCCTTGCGTACATGCGTAGGGAGGCGTGCGTGTGCGCGTGATGTCCTCATCACTGGCTCCCTATTCTACTTTGAACCAAGCGAATTGAATTGATTCAGTTTGTTGAATTGACTTAGCATTGGCCATGATTCAATCAATTCAAATTGCAAATTAGCGACTTCAAAATTCTCCCAAATAGCTTCTCATCATCGTTGTATTGATAGTCTTCACTGTAGCTCCTTCCTAGCTATTTGGTTCAGCTTTATTGATTTTGTTTAGTGAAAATTCCCATCTAAGGCTCTATCTTTGGTAGTAATAAAGCCTTTAGTTCCCATCTCCCAAAAAATTCTTTGGCTTCCCCTAATTTTGTATTCCTATTTGACGAAAATCATCAACTCCTAGAATCACCTAAAACTTTATGAAGAAAATCTGAACTTGAGATCTGAAAATAATACTCAACTTATTGACTACTTTCATAGTAAGCAGTATTTTAAATAGCGAATAGCGTGTGGTGTAGTGTTCACCCCTTTGGAGCGTGAGGCATAAGCTACATAGTGTGTAGCATAAACTCCACACTGCTTCTAGAGTTTTACTCAAGGTTGTGCTTGGTTGCACCAATTTCATGATATTCTGCACCAAATTAGATTGATCAATAATGAAATTTAACAAAATTTCATAATATTTAGTGCAACCAAATGCAACATAAAGTAATAGGAAAGGGCAATGATTAAGTATAAAGATGAAGAACAAGCGATAAAGCATATTTGATATTGTTACTCATATTAGTTTACTTAAAACAATGAAAAAATTAACTAATTTTTATTGAAAAAAGAAAATATATAAAATCATTGAAAATGATTTTACTGTTGTAATGAAAATAACTTGTAATGCGAGCTACATAGCATGTAGCGTAGTCTGTATAGTATATAACACATGCAAGTTATCATATTGCATAGGCTACATGCAATGCCATCTATTTTCATGAGCTACGCAGTATTAAAGGCTGAGCTACGTAGTGCTAAAGGCTAAGCTACACAGTGCATAACATAGCTATTTAAAACATTGATAGTAAAGTGAATAAGTTCCATGAACTGAATGAATCAAATATGCAAACGTAGTAAATTGATGCCATTGGGTGGATGCTCTGATGGCAAACTGTATTCCATTAATTGGATTCATTGGATATTCATAAACTACAAAATGTAAACCAGAAATGAAAGCAATTGAACTGAAAGCTGGGAACCAAAGGATGCTTGACTTGTGTTTGATTAAGGTGTATTCAGTCGAATTTCATTATGTTAAGTTGACACTGCTTGACAAATTGTTGAGATTTATGAAAGATAAAAGTGTAATTTTGAAAAACATGAGAATTTTTAATAATGAAATAAATGGATCCTCATCTAGATGAATTTAGTGCTCCGAAAGAAATAATGAATGGTCAGGATTGTTCCCTAGTAATCAACTCTAATGAAAGCGTAGATCCAGTGCCATTCCTCCTATGAAGAAGGCCTGATGTAGGACAATTAACTACTTGCTCTAAAAGCTCGAATTGATAGAGCATGGCGAATTAGTCTCTTTATCGCATATCTTAAGCCCCAAATCCATAAGTTAGGTCCTTGGTTGAACCCTCCTCGTGGGCCCCAAATCCATGTGTCCCCAAATCCATGTGTTCCGCCCCCTCTTGGGCCCCAAATCATATGGGTTCCGCCTCACACGAGCCACCCGCCTCACACGGCCCCCAAATCCATGGGTTCCATGGGCCGCCACCCTGAGTGTGCCTCCGCATCCCACATGCTACCCCATTCGAGCTTGGTGTGAAAATGCCCCTGCATTAATCACCTCTGGTGAGGAGTCTCAAACACAAGACCTCCCACTCTGATGCCAATTTGATGCAAGATAAATAACCACTCGCTCTAAAGGCTCGAACTGATAGAACATGATGAATTGATCCCTTTATCTAATAGCACGGGCCCCAAATTCATGTGTTAGGTCCTCGGCCAAACCCTCCTCTTGAGCTCCAAATCACATGGGTTCTGCCTCACACAAGCCACCAGCCTCACACGGGCCCCAAATCCATGTGTTCCGTGGGCTGCCCACCCCGAATGTGCTCCTGCATCCCACAAGCCACCTCACTTGAGCTCGGTGTGAAAATGCCCCTGCATTAAGGCCTCTCGCTAATCTATCTCTAGCGAAGGAGAGATGAGAGAATCACATTCTTCTGATCACATTGTAGGGGCATGATCAAAAGATCCAACTGGAGTTTGTCCTTGAGATGGACCACATTGAGAGGACATAAAGATTGAGAGAGAAGATTTCTCTCCTCCTTATTTTCTTTCCCTTTTCCCAGCTCTTTTCCCTTTATATGTCCAAAGGAGAGGGGGCATGATGTTTTATAGGTGAAAATTTGGCTAGCTCTCAACCCAGACATCCTAATTGTGGCGGACCGATTGCGAAAATTATGCCATGGGAAGAATTCTCCATATTCGACAAAGAAAACATATGAATTCTTATTTGGGACATCCCTTTAGAATGCTGGTATTACGAATTCCTCATCAAAGCGGCATCGAGAGTAGGTTTCCTTTTGGAAATCAATCCAAAAACCAGCCTTGGGACGGAGCTGGGAGTCATCTGCGCTAGGGTGAGAAGGAAGAAAGGCATCCCCCTCCCGGCCCATGTCAGTGTGAAGATCGCCAACCGTACCATCTACCTTCCAATCTAGAAAGATTCGTCGATATCATCGCATCCTAGGTGGGGGGATGTTTGGAGGGCAAAGGAATCGACAGGCCAGCTGACAATACACATGCAGCCATCATCGCGGGAAGACGGAGCACAACTCGCCTACTCCAACGGACCACTAAATTTGAGATGTGTCAGTTCTCCTGTAGCGATAGTATAGAAAGGCAGCGAAAGGCCTTTTCAAACGACACGTGGCGGTCCCTCATATTCTTCAGCGTCTCTTCCGGCTGACGATATCTCTACAGTCAGCGCGAAGAGATCCACGCCCAACTCCCTCTCTACACGTGTCCTGGGGGTTATGTCAACATCTCAGAATATGGACCGTCTCTCCCATCAAATGACCCTGGTGCAGACACGTGGTGCCCCCGTCCCTATACAGCTGAGAGCTTTCAATCAGGATGACAAAAGATCGACGGGATCTCGACGCGTGTCTTCCGAATGCGAGATCAACGATAGAAGTACTGCCTAGGTGGAGGAGAACCTTGCATCCCCCAGGCTGACATCACTCATTGACGTCGGGTCCATCGAAGCGTGCCGGTTTTCATCCCATATCCGACTATCCCTGAGCAAATGGGGATCTTTGAAGGTTTCCGAACCCGTACCCATTAACCCCTCCTATGTATCTCACCCGATCTTTGGACCCGATAAACCTACTAATCCGCTCCATCCAATATCATACCATCCTATTTCACCCTCCCACAACCAACCTATACCCACTCTGGGAGACGATATTTCGCGAGATTACTCATCAGAAAACCTGTTCTCTGACTCACGCACTGTTTCATCCATTCCCTCCTCCCCTATCAACTCCATGTCCAAAGATTGGGTTGATCTAGGCCCTCTCACGCTCTTCCAAGAGGAGGTCCCTTCGGAAGTTATCTCAGCAGAACCTCTTTAGATGTGCTCAGTTCTTCCTCATCAACATCATGAAGAACAATCAGTGGTCCACTCGGATGGGAAGAGCAAAGAACAATTATATAAAAAAAATCCATAAAAAAAAATGGATTAGAGATGCAGTGGGGAATGTGGGAAGATCATTGGGCCTCTCTTTTGGTAACAGGGAAGAAGATTATACGGACCTCTTCCAATTCATTGAACAGGGGAAGACCTCTTCCTCCTCCGAAAACTCCTATCAAACAAGTTTTTCGTTCCTCCAGCAACAGAGAATTCTTCTTTCTTCAACCTTCTCCTGTGATTGCTTCTGCGTCATCGTCCAAACGCAGAAGAAAGGGTCCTCAGGGCAGTTCAGTGCTCAAATGATAGTTCTTTCTTTGAACGTGAGGGGAGTTGGCTCCAAGCAGAAACGGAGCCTGATCAAGAGTTCTATTAGGAGAAATTATCCGGATGTTATTTGCCTTCAGGAAACTAAAGTTCCGTCTTTTTCTCAGCGTCTTCTGAATACGATATGGGGTGTCCAGGATGCCAACTTCGTGACGCTTGACTCATCTGGATCCTTGGGAGGCATTCTCATAGCCTGGAAATCTTCCAAATGGGACTTGCAGCTCTTCATGGCCGGGGTTTTCTCTAAAGCTGTCATCCTTCAAGATAAGTTTTCTTCATTTCGTGGTATCGTTATTGCTGTTTATGGTCCTAATGACGCATCACTTAGGTCCAATTTCTGGGAGGAACTGACTGCCATTAGGCAGTCCTATTCAGGGTCTTGCTGCTTCATGGGTGATTTCAACATGGTCCGCTATCCTCAGGAGCACTCTCGCAATAGGAGATCAAGCCTTGCAATGCAGTCGTTTTCCAACTGGATTCAAGCCCAGGAACTAGTTGACTTACCCCTGTCCGGAGCAAAATTCACTTGGTCCAACGATCGCGGAGCTCAGATCTAATCAATATTAGACAGGTTTCTCATCTCCACTGACTGGATGGACCAGTTTCCATCTTCAGTTTAGATCGCCCTACCTAAAACGACCTCGGATCACTGCCCTATCCTCCTCTCGGTGATCGACATAGACTGGGGCCCCAAACCCTTCAAATTCAACCCTGCATGGCTTGAGATTGAAGGTTTTCATCAGAAGATTGTGGATTGGTGGACTTCCTTTACAACTGATGGATACGCTGGTCATAAGCTTTTGTGCAAGCTTCGTCTTCTGAAGGAAAAATTGAAAGAATGGAAGAATGCAGAGTTTAGGAAGAGACAAGGCAAAATTGAGGCTTTGCTAGCTGAGCTTCAACAGATTGATTCCAACATAGATGTTAATGACATTCCTCTGGGTGTCCTATCCAGACGCATACAAATCATCCGATCCATCTCCTCCAGAGCTCTTGAAGACGAAATTTCTTGGAAGGTGAAGTCGAGAGCAAAATGGATCTCTGAGGGTGATAAGAACACCAAATATTTTCATAGCATCACCAATATGAGAGCTCGGGCGAAAGTTATTCACAACATTTCGGTGGACGGAAGACAGGTCGACGACAAAACGAAGATCGAAGAAGCGGCGGTGCTCCACCATAGATTCATTCTTTCTTTCAAAGGTTGGGCTAGGCCCGGATTGGATAGGATTCACTTTCGTTCGCTTCTTAGCTCTGAAGCTGACCTTCTGGAGGCCCATTTCTTGGTTGAGGAGGTTAAAGCAGCCATTGATGCTATGGGTGTTGACAAGGTTCCGGGGCCTGATGGATTTCCCGTGTGCTTCTTCAAATCTTTCTGGGACTATTCATTCTGATATCATGAACTTCCTCTACGAGTTCCATGAAAGGGGAAAGCTCTCTAAGGGCATCAGAGCTTCTTTCATCGCTTTAATTCCTAAAACCCAAGGAGCAAATTCCTTCTTGAAGTTCAGGCCTATCAGTCTAATTGGGGGCCCCTACATAATTCTGGTGGAAGTCCTTTCCCTTCGGCTAGCTTCGGTTATGGACAGGCTCATCTCGAAGCATCAAAATGCCTTCATCAAAGGAAGACAAATCGTTGATGGAGCGTTAATTGCCAATGAAATTCTCCATTCTTGTCATAAGGCTAGGATTAAAGCAGTCTTCTGTAAGCTCGACATAGAAAAAGCTTATGATCATGTGAACTGAGACTTTCTTCAATACATGCTAATTTGTATGGGTTTTGGAGTGAAATGGAGGACATGGATGAAGGCCTGTGTCGAATCTCCTCATTTCTTAGTTCTTCTCAATGGTGCCCCGAAAGGATTCTTCTCTAGTTCGAGGGGCATTCGTCAGGGCAACCCGCTGTCTCCTCTTCTGTTTCTTATGATCGCTGAAGCGCTATCCCAGATGATGCTTAGGGGTCAAAATGTTGGGTTATTCTCTGGAGTCTCGATGCTCGGGTTCGAAATCTCGATCACGCATATTCAATTTGTAGACGACACTCTGATCACTTGCGAAGCGGATTTTGATGCTATTTCTAATCTCCATACAACCTTCATATGCTTCGAGGCGGTATCTGGTCTGCGCATAAACATGGCCAAATCCAGAGTTTTTGGGATCAATGTCTCTGACCTGGATCTCAATTCCTTTACTCAGATTTTGGGATCAATGTCTCTGACCTCTCTTCCAACCTTTTTATGGGCCTGCCGCTGGCCATTACAAATCTTCAGATATCGATGTGGGACAGGGTAGTCGAAAAATTTCAGAGGATGCTGGCTACATGGAAGTGTAGATACCTGTCGATGGGGGGGAGGCTCACGCTCATCAAGGCTGCTATGGTTAATATACCTATTTACTTCTCCCTCCTCATTTGTCTGTCCGCGGTAATGCGTAGGATCGACAAACTAAGGAGAGACTTCTTGTGGAGTGGCAAGGAAAACCAAAAGAAATTCCACCTGTTGGATTGGCAAGAAGTTTGCAGCCATTTTAGAAATGGCGTAAAAAATTTCAAGGCCATGAACAAGGCCCTACTGGGGAAGTGGACCTGGAGACTCGGCTCAAAACCAAAAGCTTTGTGGAATACCATCATCAAAGGGAAATATGGTTCGACTTCGGGTGGCTGGTGGACAAGGGATTCCACAGCGTATAGAGTCTCTCCCATTTGGAAAGGTATCCTGTGTTACAAAAAGGTGCTCATTGATAATATTGCTCTCTGGTTGGGAAATGGATCGGTGATTTGGTTCTGGGAGGATTAATGGATTGGGCACGGGTGTTTGAGGGACTGTTTCCCTTCAATCTATCGCTTGGTTGTTGATAAAAATAGTCCTATCGATATCTTCTTCTCCATCTTGGATTCTGGAATTGTTTGGGATATCAGATGCCGTAGAAACCTTCATGATTGGGAGGTGACCCATTATGCAAACCTTCTTTCTGTTATATCTAGGGCTAACCTGTCTACCTCTAAACCTGATAAGATTATCTGGACCAAAGATAAATCTTCCAAGTTTTCCGTCAAATCCTTGTACTTCACTTTCATTTATTCCCTCCACTCAGTCTCGCTGACCTCCCCTTTAATCTGGAGATACCCCATTCCTTTTAAATACATGTGCTTTGCCTGGCTCACTTCTAGAAATCGGATTCTCAAAATGGACAACCTCATGAAGAAAGGTATGCAGCTTGTCAACATCTGTCTGTGCTGTATGGAAAGTGATGAATCAGTCCATCACCTCTTCGTTCACTGCTCGTTCGTCTCTTAGATTCGTTAGAATTTTCTCTTTCGCTTCAGCGTTGCTGGCTGTGTGCTCTCTTCTGCTTCCTCTCTTCTTGCCTACTGGCATGGCTTCAAGCTTGGTAAAGTGAAATCCAAGGTTCGGAAAATGGCAATTGTGGCCATCTGGTGGGCCGTCTGGAAGGAGAGAAATGATAGATGTTTCAACAACGCTCACGCATTGGCTTTGACTGTGGGATTGAAAGCAAAAAAGCTTCCAATTGAATGGGCTTCGAATGTGTCTATCCTTTCTAGTTTTGATTTTCTCTTTTTAGGCTTATAGTTTCCTTTTTGTGCTTTCGCCTTTTTGCTATCTCAACAGTCCTGTTTGTATCCCTTTTCCGCTTTTAATATATCCCTGTTACTTTAAAAAAAGAAAAAGAAAAAGAAAAAGGAGAGGGGGTGGTGATGACCAAGGCTCTTTCTCCTCTCCTCTTAAGGATATGATCTATTTGAGGAAATTAGGGCCTCATGGGCTTCAATATGCCCCACATCATCAAAATTCCATAAATCTGCCTATCCCATGCACTCAAATTGATCTAGGTCACTACTATTAGTGACATCTACCATTAGTCAAAATCCCCTGCCAACACAAGTGGTGGACCACAAAACGATCTAAGCATCAAATGTCCATCAGTCTGAAAAAACACGTACATGATAGGATTTAGCAGTTATCGAGCAATCTTTTGAAAGGATTTAAGAGCATTAGCTAGTTGAAGAACACTTGATGGACGGTTCAATCATCAAGATTTAATCACAACTTGGTGCTGGGAGACTAGTGGATCCCTTGTTGCCATACACAAGCCTTCAATTGTGTCCCGCAATAGGATCATGAAGTTCTCATAAAACCTCAACTCTTAAGGAATCAGCCAAAGCTAGTGCATGATCAATCCACACGAGCATGATGAGTCTCTCAGTTAGAAGACTTAATGTGATCCACCAATGCAAACATCCAATCAAGTAAATTACTTTACTTGTAATCTAATGGTGTTTGCACTCCCATGTGGAGAAGGGCTTTGGGCCTTTGGCCACAAGGTGCCCGATGGTGGAGATTGAACCATCCTAACTAGTAGTTGGTTCTTCATCACACGGGATAATCATATCAACTAGTCCCGACAGTGTTTTAAATATATATGCTATGTAGCGTGCAGTTTATGCTACGTAACGTAGCTCATGAAAATAACTTTAGTCATGTGTATACGCTACGTAGCTCATGAAAATAGCTTAAGTCGTGTGTTGCCTGCGCTGCATGATAATTTGCATACGCTACAACACATTACATAGGCTAGTCCATGCACTACGTACCTCACATTACAAGTTATTTTTCATTACAACATTAAAATCAAATAAAATTTTCAATGATTTGTTACATTTTTCTATTTTCTATGTTTAATACTTTTAGTAAAAATAATATAAGTAACAATATTAAATTAACTTTGTTGCTCTTTCTTTACCTTTATACTTGATGATTACCCTTTTAGTCGCCTTTGATTGCACCAAATATCATGAACAAATGTTAAATTTCATTATTCATCAATATAATTTGGTGAATCATGGAATTAGTGCATCCAAGCACAACCTCAATTAAAAATCTAAAAATAACGTGTAGCTTATGCTACATGCTATGTAGCTTATGCCTCACACTTCAGACGGGTGAATGCTACTCTACACGTTATTTTCTATTTAAAACACTCTCGTGTTGCTCATTTCTGCTAGAGTGATTATGGCATTTAGGGTATTCAAGAACCCTGGTAGCAAAACTCTCCAATCTAGGCCGTTGTGTCCACTTCATTGTTTCCACATGGGCCCACTAGAAAGAATCCATAAAGAATCCCTACAACCCATGTAAAAAATATTTTGTATATTTAATGTAGTGGCATTTTCACACCGGGCTCGAGTAGGGTCGCTTGTGGGATGCAGGGACACACTTGGGGTGGGCAGGGCCCACGGAGGAGGTCTTGTGTTCGAGACTTCTTATCGGGGGCGATTAATGCGCATTTCACACCGGGCTCAAGTGAGGTAGACTGTGGGATGTGGGGACACACTCGGGGTGGGTGGTACCCATGTGATTTGGGGCCCAAGAGGGGGGTTCGGCTGATGTCCTAACCCATAAGATGTGGGGCCTACGCTATGAGATAAATGGATTAATTCGCCATGCTCTAACAGTTCAAGCTTTTAGATCAAGTGGTTAATTGTTCTGCATCAAATTAGTATCAGAGCGGGAGGTCTCATGTTCGACACTCCTCACCAGGGGTGATTAATGCAAGAACATTTTCACACCGGGCTCGAGTGGGGTCGCCTGTGGGATGCAGGGGTACACTCGGGGTGGGCGAGGCCCACGGAGGAGTCTTGTGTTCGAAACTCCTCATCGGGTGTGATTAATGTGCATTTCACACCAGGCTCAAGTGGGGTAGCCTGTTGGATGCGGGGACACATTCAGGGTGGGCGGTACCCATGTGATTTGGGGTCCACGAGGGGAGTTTGGCCAAGGTCCTAATCCATGAGATGTGGGGCCTGCGCTATGAGATAAATGGATTAATTCGCCATGCTCTAACAGTTCGAGCTTTTAGAGCAAGTGGTTAATTGTCCTACATCAATATTCACACAATTAATTAAATAATAAGAGAGACTATAAGTAGGCATTGATGGCTAAGTTTCATTCATAAAAGGGTTGCTAATGACTTGGCTCCAATCAACCAATATTTATAGGGCAAACACATAACCAATATGTCCAATACGGACAACATTCTCACTAAAGAATGGCCTGTTACACCATCAAATACATGTCCAAAATCAAGAAAGAATACATATTTGGGATCCTCACATTTAAAAAAGAAATTTACCACTAATTTTTGAGATTTTTTCCCAAAGCAAAAAAGGTTTGGCCATTATAGGGCCGTATTGGCTGATACAGCCCGCATCATATCGGTCAGCAAGTTGGCTGATGTGCATTGGCTGTTACCATTACAAAATACCTTGATTCTCACCCAAGGCTTGTAGGATTTTTATTAAGTGGATGCCAAGCTTCCCTCTCTCTAATATAGCTTCACACTTGACCTTTGAATCTTGGCTAATAGTTAGCAATCAATACAAACTTTTTATGCTTAAACTTACAACCATAAAAAGGAAGGATGTCTGACTACGGTATAATACAAAGAGAACTGATCATCTATAGGCAGCGATACTCTAACTGGTGGCGCTGTGCCATCTTACTGCCAACATAACACTTGGTTAGGACATCCGGACCATGGAAAAGGTAGATCCCACCATGAAGATCCCCTAGAACAAAAATCAGTTTGGCTTGCTCATCAGATAGGCCATGCCTTTGGAATTAATGGACAATTGATGATCAGGCTTAACTAACAGGTGTGGCCCCTAGAGAGTGAATCAGCCTCATTTTCGAGAAGGGTAATCTTCATGGTGGGCGTACTGTTTTCATGTAATGGATGTCCTACACAAGTGACATGCTAGTGGAAAGATGGTATGGCACCACAAGTTGCAGCAGGTGATAAGTTCTCTAACACATGTATTTCCTTGATTTATTATCATTTTTTACCATCATGCTTATCACTGATTTATAGCATAATGATAATTGGTTAATATCAAATGATGGTAGATCCCATCATTTTGTCATTTTTGTGCTTTTCTTTTGCCCTTTGGGCTTTAACAATATTCAGTTCTTTCAAAAAAAAAAAAAAAAAAAGAAAAAAGAAAAATCAAATGATGGTATATACCTCATTCGTATGCTCATGTAAATATTTTTTGTCAAATCTTTCATTTTATTATTATTTTATTATTTTTTATTTTTAAAATTTTTTTAAATGTCAAACTGCTCATGAGTGCTTCACTGAAAAATGCATATCCAGAGGTTTGCTTGGGGCCTTTGTGCAGATCTGTCATGTTGCCGTTCACCTATTGACCCCGTCTCTGCTGTATAAATGATTGATTATTTGTCTTTTTTAATGATGCATGGAGATTGAAACTAGCTTGCAATATCAAGCACCCAAAAGAATAAGCTAAGAAGAAAATTATTCCATTCTGTTACCATTTTCTGTTGTAGAATGATCAGGTCTGTTCTGTTAGGTTATTCTGAAGATTGGTTGATTAGTATTAGGTGTATCTTACTTCCTTCAGGAGAGCTGCCTCATAGTACATCAACTTTTAGAACTTTTGTTACTCTAGATCTTGATTGGAATGCATGCTAATTTGTGCTAGTAGATTCTTTGCAGGGAGGTATAAATGCAGCCTTAGGAAATATGACTGAAGATGATTGGAGGTGGCATATGTATGACACTGTCAAAGGAAGCGATTGGTTAGGTAATACATTCAAGTGATAGAAATTTCTAAATTTGGCATTCACTTACATGGCATGTTCTGCAAGTCCTTGATTATTTGAGTTACAATGAGAAATCAAAATTCTTTTCCTTGCATTAGTTCTTCTTTCTTTTCTTTCTTCCTAATCTTGGGTAAGAAATATTTTACCGTATCCTGTACTCTTATATTGTCTTTTCATAAACATCTTCTACACATTCTTTGCCTTCTAAGTATTTACTTAACTACAATTGTTATTACATGTTATGTAATTTGAATCAAACTTAATGGAGCATCTCTACATTTTCTACTAGTTAACGGGCGGTGGATTCATGAGAGTGTGTTTTTTTTTTTTTTTTTTTTTCTGTTTGTGTTTTTTGCCCTTTATGGTGGCCAATTTGTATGCAATTCCTCTTGCAACTGTTTTATGAGTGTTCTTAAAGTGGAATTTTGTTGCGTTATGTAGGCGATCAAGATGCTATCCAGTATATGTGTAGAGAGGCACCAAAAGCTGTCATAGAGCTTGAAAATTATGGGTTGCCATTTTCCCGAACTGAAGAAGGGAGAATATATCAGCGTGCATTTGGTGGTCAAAGCCTGAATTTCGGAAAAGGTTCACATACTCAACTTTGTTATAGGGGTAGTTAGTTTCACGAGTTATCTGTAACATTTCCTGATTTTTACCGTCCTCTGTGTTGCAATTGTAGGTGGGCAGGCCTATCGCTGTGCATGTGCTGCCGATCGAACTGGTCATGCTTTGTTGCACACGCTTTATGGCCAGGCAATGAGACACAATACACAGTTCTTCGTGGAATACTTTGCTTTGGATCTTATAATGGACAGTATGGGTAAGTTACTTTCTGAGTGATATATTTCTCCACCAAAAAAAAATTGACCTAATCTTGCTTTCCTCTGATTTGAATTTGAACTTTTTATGGTTCTCACTTGTGAAACACATGTTGAGTGTGATGCAATTGAATTGCTTCAGTGCAGCTAGAAAGTGCTGAATGATTATCTTTTGAATTTTATGTGGCATTCTTTTCCATTTTGTGGGAAATCATAAGGTTATAACTTGACATATTAAGGTAGGATACACCAGATAACTAAAGAATGGACCAGCCAGATCCATGTGCTTTTCTTCCTTGTGTTTGCTGACTTCACTTTTCTCCTTTTTTATCAAATGTCATGTCAAAACTCATTAGGCACCGAGCTTTTGGCTCAGCAAGCCTTGCTTGTTGCATAGACCATTACAAATCCATCATGGAATGTAACCAGTTAATGTTTCCATGCTGCAAATTGCAGTGTTCTCTTCATGTTCCATTTGACCTGTGGGTTGCTTTAGGATTGGCCACATCAGGTGGAAAGCTTTCTCGTGTTGCACATTGTCCATAAAAGGTAGATGGTAGTCCGGGGATCTTTGATATGTAAAGGATCTTTAATATTTAAGGGATGTGATTCGTAGCAAAATTTTTGAGTGTGCAAGGGAAAGGTCTTTTTTGTAATGGGCATGTGATGATCTCTCAGATATCTTTAATATTTAAGGGCTGTGTAGTTCAGGGCAAAATTTTGAGTGCTGGGGGAACGGCCTTTCTTGTAATGGGCGTGTGATGATCTCTCATCATGTTCTGCAATAAGTCGCCTTTTGTCGTTTTCCTTTTCTTGATAAACTTCTTTTTTAAAAGAAAAGGAAAAAAAAAAAAAAAAAAACATAGATGGTATCTCGGTGATGATTAGGATTTTGCTGGAAAGCTAATTGCCCCATCATTGTTTGTGCTTCAGGTACATGCCAGGGGGTGATTGCACTTAATATGGAGGATGGGACCCTTCATCGGTTCCGTGCTGCTTCCACAATTTTGGCCACAGGGGTAACCGATTTTGTTATTGAATTGTACATCGTCGAATTTACTACTTGAACAAGTATTGCGGTTCATGCATACACCTAACTGTCATTCGACTTTCCTATCAGGGTTATGGTAGAACTTACTTCTCTGCTACCTCAGCTCATACATGCACAGGAGATGGCAACGCAATGGTTGCACGTTCTGGGATACCTCTTCAGGTTTGTATTGTTGTCCATAGCTGGAAGGTAGGCTTAAAATTCCACAAGACTGCCAACTTAGCCAACCAGAGAGCTGGTGTGGCTAAGCAAGTTCAGTACGAGGTGATCAAGATATATCGACCCTTTTTTTTTAAAAAGGGAAGAATCTTCACTAAACATTGCATGCAAATTTGTTCATTTCTCTTAAACCAGCACAACTTGGGCGAGTCAAACCATTAGTTGGAAGTGACTCTTGTTTCATGGATTCATCATTTATGTGCTTTGTTGTCGGCTATTCTTCCTGCAGGATCTTGAGTTCGTGCAGTTCCACCCGACTGGTATATATGGTGCTGGGTGCCTCATTACTGAAGGTCTCTGTCTTATTCTTATTATCTTTTTATTGGTGAAGGTCATAATTTTATGTTTCATGGAAAAAGTAAAATATATGCTAGATATGTGGTCCCAACCCCCTTTCGCTAAATTTCCTTTGTAGCTGATTTGTTTGATAATTGAGACTGAAATGGTTATCTTCTCAAATGCAACACTTTTAATTATAAGTTCTTTTCTTCTGTGCTATGTGTAGGATCTCGCGGTGAAGGTGGCATTCTAAGAAACAGTGAAGGAGAGCGGTTTATGGAACGGTATGCTCCTACTGCCAAGGATCTTGCATCGAGGGACGTAGTTTCAAGATCTATGACCATGGAAATTCGAGAAGGTCGTGGTGTAGGTATGCATATTCATGTCAACCAGGAAAACACTCTTTCCCTTTCGAGCATTTTTTCTAGAAATGTCAGATAAATTTGTCCATGTTTAGTGTCTCCAGTTGGCAGATAGTGGATCTAGCTGATTCTTTTTTTGGTTCAGGGTTTAACTAGCACAATGCAAGCCGCTTGTCCATGTTCCTAGGTGTCTTCAGTTTGTAATGGACATTTAACAAGGACACAGTCACTTCTTTAAAATAGTGCCTTGTTGGCACATGTCAAGGAAAAACTAATTTTTATGTCTAACTATTGTTGTCTCTTATTTTGGGATGCTCTTCTATATCATATTATTATTTTTAGATGCATTGTTCTTCTTATTTATTTATTAAGACTTTAAATATATAAAAATTACAATATATGATTAAAGTACCATAATTGCTATTTCAGCATTGTATGGTCGTGCTGGTGAATCTGACTTTTAAAGGTACCATTAATCTGACACCTGGCATCCATGTCCGATGTTGGCTTGTGTCTGCATCCAAGTTATATAGCAGATACTAGATCTATAATGAGCCCATTTGAGGTTCGATTTTACTGACCCTTGTGGTTTGGTTTAACTAGTGAGCCTCATGATTCTTGTCATGTCTTTTTTCATAATTGAAGTTATATGTCGCTCACTATTTTGGTTCTCTGAGTTCTTTTATAATAAATACTTCCACTAAGCAGTTAATTATACTATTTTTCCACAGGACCGCTAAAGGACCACATATATCTCCACCTGAATCACTTACCCCCAGATGTTCTCAAGGAGAGACTTCCTGGCATCTCTGAAACTGCTGCTATTTTTGCGGGTGTAGATGTTACCAAGGAGCCCATCCCTGTTTTACCGACAGTTCACTATAATATGGGTGGTATCCCTACAAATTACCATGGAGAGGTAAGGATAGAGTAGCACACTGACGAAATTGATTGTTATAATTTCTGGCTGTTGCTTTAATTTGTACTTCCAGTTTCAAATTTTAACATGTCTTTTTTCTTCCCAGGTTGTTGACATCAAAGGTGATGATCCAGATGCAGTAGTTCCTGGATTAATGGCTGCTGGGGAGGCAGCTTGTGCATCAGTTCATGGAGCCAACCGGCTTGGTGCAAATTCCCTTCTTGACATTGTTGTCTTTGGCCGAGCATGTGCAAATAGGGTCGCAGAGATCAATAAGCCAGGCAGGTTCTCTTTTCCATGAGTTCAAGTATTGCAACCCACTTCTCCATGTGAGGCTGTGCCTTAAATTAGCAAGCATTGATTTGGTATCCTGTAGGAGCAAAACAAAAACCTTTGGAAAGTGATGCTGGGGAGAAGACGATTGCATGGCTGGATAAGTTAAGGAACTCAAATGGTTCATTGCCAACTTCAAAAATCCGTCTAAATATGCAGCGGGTGATGCAGACTAATGCTGCAGTGTTTCGCACTCAGGAAACACTGGAAGAAGGTATTCCATTATAACTCGCCACCTCCGTCCATCACCCATTTAGATGCAGAATGGAAGAAAAATATAGCACCACTCTTTCTTTCCTTGTTTTGGTTTTTTAAATGCTTCTGGAACATTTCTCATTTGTTTATTAATGAAATTGTGATCTAGTCATTTTAGCATGGCAGTAGTAACATTAGCGGCAGGAAGTATCCATGTTATTACATTTCAATATTTCATTGACTGCATGTGTCATCATGAGCTCCTTTTTTTAACCATGTTTGTTTTTTGCCTTTTAGGCTGCGAGTTAATTGACAAAGTGTGGCAGAGCTTTCATGATGTTCAGCTGCGTGACCGTACACTGATATGGTAAATGTTTTTACGTGTCAGAATTCAGATTTGATAGAGACTATAGAACTGGAGAGCTTTTGATCAATGCATGTATAACTATAAATTCTACCAACTTCCGGGGATCTGATTTTGGGCATTTGGTTGCAGGAATTCTGACTTAATAGAGACCATAGAACTGGAAAATCTTTTGATCAATGCATGTATAACCATGCACTCCGCAGAGGCTAGGAAGGAGAGCAGAGGTGCACATGCCCGCGAAGATTTTACGGTCCGATTCACTTACAACACAAATTTCTCATTTCTTCTGTCTCTCTCTTTTTTTTTTCTTTTTATTTTTTTAAAAAGTGTAATGTTGTGTCTTCTGTTTGCAGAAAAGGGACGATGAGAATTGGATGAAGCACACAGTGGGGTTAGTCTCTCTCTCTCTCTCTCTCTCTCTCTCTCTCTCTCTCTCTCTCTCTCTCCAATAGCCCCTTCTTCAATATCCATTATTGGATCCTGCAAAACCTTTGGAGTACGGTGTTAGAGTATGACACAACATGGGTATGGGTTTGGGCTCCATGCTCTGGATGTGGCTCAATTTTATATTTGAATAATGAATAAAAATTATAAGATAATATTAAAAAATTTAAATAATGAAATACTATAGTGTTAACTATCTTGATCTCCCCATACCCTGTGTTTTGGGGTCGATGAGTCGTAATGGACTTGTGCCAATGTATATCCATGCTTCTGTAAAGTGCCAAGTAGGCAACTACCATCTCTATTTGTTTCTGTATCTCACCATAGTCATTTGTAATTTTGTATGTGGAAAGTAGCTTCGCCATGGCCATACTTTGGAGGTTTATTGAATACTGAATTTTGTTACAGTTGGCATTTTCTAGGTTAAAGGTTATACGATCTAAGCAAATAAGTTTGGGCCGTGGTTCTACATTATCTATTTTCGTATGCATTTCATGGTATTGAACCTACCATAAATGGTGAAGACATTAAAAATCCTGGTTTTGAACTTAGCAGGAGTAATTTACTTAGGTTCATGCATCTGAGTATCATCTCCAGGTTTGTTACATTCAGTGACTGAACTCGTAACTTCTACTTTGCTGGTTGTGTTCTATGGTTCATTTTACTTCCATGTGGACTGATATTTTCATTTGTTTTTTGAATTTAAAAAGAAAAAAAAGAAAGAAAAAGAAAAAGAAAATGGTAGAACAGGAACACATGCATTAGTTATTCTCTTCTGAATCTGGCTCTTCTATTTTCTTGTCTTCTTCCATGGGGGCATAATCAGTATTTGTTTGGTTCTACAGGTACTGGGAAAATGAGAAAGTGCGGCTTGCATACAGACCTGTCCACTTGAACACACTGGATGATGAAGTTGAGTCATTCCCGCCTAAAGCGCGAGTTTATTGAAACCCTTGCTCATTAAGCATGGGTGGTAGCTCGGGAGGATTTCCTGATTCCAAGAAAGGTTCCAATAATGAAATTACATTTCAGTCTTTTCCCAAACGTTTTATCCAACATCAGAGTGGAGAAGCTGAAATGTGTGATTGAGTTATCTTTTTTATCTGAAATAATAATTGGATCCGCATCTACGCTCTTGAAAAGTTTGTTTGTATCTCTTGTAAACTTGCAATGCAGTTAATTTTTTCTTTGAATCATCCGGCAGTTGTAGACATAATTTATACCTGATGGATACATCTAGATATGCAGGCTAGGAGCAATCGCTGATAATGGATGGAGAAAAATAAAGTCTTTAGTACATTGGACCAAGAACTCACTCTTCATAAATTATACTTTTATGGAGAATGACAAAAATAGAAAGATATGAGACAACTTATTTTACAACGATTAATTGTCTATAATCCATTTAACATAGAGGCCACCTTTCTTGCTTTCAGCTCTACTCAGGTAGGTGTACTGTAAAAGTGGCAAACTACTAACACCTTTTATGCTGACGTAATGGAGCAGAAACCCAGTGCTAACCTCATCAGCTTGCGGCTTTATAGTAGCTTTTCTCAATACTTGCATGTAAAAGATCTCCAGTAATCTCGTCAATGAGCCTATTCAATACATGCTTCTCAACATCCTTTACAACATCATCCTTTTCAAAATACGCAAACATCATTTCATTCCAACCAAAATCCCACATACAATTCACATCTGGCTTCCTGTTTTCGATGTCTCCTTTGAGCGTCTCATGCAGGAAGGTGGCAGCAGCATCATAATTATCACCCCCTGTCTCACCACGGAATTCTAAATGCTCCAGGTCTTCATGCAACTGCTTAACCAAATCATCAAAGCATTTCAACTTCTTAGATACAACGGGCATTCCCACAGAAGAATGGAAACCTAGCTCTTCTCTGTCACCTTTTCTTTTCATTATTTCATATGCACAATCTAACAAAAGCTTGTTCTCTTTATCTTCCCATTTATTGCGACTGGCATGGAAAATATCAAAAGGAATGTGGAGTCTGAAAAGAGCTTCTGCAGTGTTAAGGAAGTGTTGACTTTTCACTAATATCTGCTTAAGGTGGTTTTCATGCTTTGTGAGTGATCCTCCTTGTATCTCAGGCTTGGTATTTGGTTGGAGCTGCTCCCTTAAAGAGTTGTTGCCAATTATGTTACCATTGTCTGTTCCTGCAACTGTTGCATGAAAAACAATGATGGATAGTTATTTCTTATTTTTCTACACCTCCATTCTTCATGCATGCCAAGTTTAAAAACTCTAGATTCGATTCGGAATCAAGTGTCCTTGAATCGACTTGGTCTGGCTCCAAATTAACTGGAATGGGTTTCTTTCGCGGAAGTTTCAGAAAATTCATATGCTATTCTTTTTCAACTTTTTGGCTGAATATTCTGCTACTCAACGAAAGTTCTGACAGTCAAGTGTGTTTGGAATGACTCATCGGGTTTTGAACTTGGGTTTGTAGGGTTCTTAAAAATCTTGCTTACTGTCAGATCCTGGAATCTGGTTCAGTTGACCTTGGAGATGCAGATGCCAACATGTTTGCTTCCATGTAGATATGCCATGCAAGTGACAGTAATTAGCCATAAGAAATGCTAGGTTTTAGATACCTCTGGAGTGAATTGCTTGGAAGTCAGACTTTAGTGCTTGATATTCACCAAGAGAAATTTCTGGGAGTGGTAGCACAGCAGGACCTTTGCTGTTTATGTAATGTCTCTGTGTAGAAAAGAAAGCTTAGGTGAAACAAACCACTGTATTATATCTATAAGCATTTTATCAGGCAAAGAAGTCAGAACCCTATGGTTCATGCACTAACAGTGTCAGTTGGTCATGGGCCCCTTTTCCATTGTGCTTGTGTTCTAGAATTTGTAGAAAGCTAGTCATGCAACAGGGTACAGCCATAGTGACAAATCTTGTTCTCGGCAATTTCTTGGATTGGGAATTTCTCAGGAGATTTTTGGATTTTGACAGTTCTCTGAAAATATTATAATATTATCCGAAAGATCTCGCTACAAATAAAATACTTACTACAAAGTAATAAACAATTTTAAAATTTAAATATATATGATGAATGAATTATTTTAAAATTTTAAATATTTATTGTGTTAAAGTCAGGATAATTTCATGATGAAATCACAAAAAATTATATACTGCCGAGATTGTGAAATATCATGATATTCTTGTGAAAATGTTGTTTGATGAAATTTTTTGCGAACTTATCGCGATATTTTGAAAACCTTGGCAAGTAGTTGTCACAATGGGCATGGGAATCACTTCATTTTCAAAAAAAGAAGAAGACAGTTGAATTGAGATGTTCTCTAAGAACCCTCGGTTGCGACAGTTATGCTGATGATTTATTGTTGTGAAGGATGAAGAACTTACATTTGAATTTGCAGCTATATTCTTTTCTGTTTCTTTTGGCGTTCTGCAATCATCTCCAACATGATCACATGGAGTGGAAGCAGGGGCATCTTTCCGCTGCAAATGTTTCTCCAATTTCGTGGGCTGGTGGATGCTTATTATCGCTTCTTTGACCTTAGTGATCCCCTCATGCCTTCTATGTTTTAGTTCTTGGACTGAAGTCTTCTGCTTGATTCGCTGCGCGGTGGCTTGGGGAGATCCAGCCATTCTATTTCTCGTGTCCTTGGTCTTTACGTGCTTCTTGCTTTCTTGGGCTTCTACTTGTTCAGTGTCTACCTTGTGTACAGATGGAGGGTGCACAGCCTTGTTAGTCCCAACTGGGAGAATCAGAGCTGCGATTCTTCCTGCATCAGTTTTTTGAGCTAGGAGTCCTTGTTCCTCCAAGCTCCCATTTGCTGATTTCTTCATGTTGGACTCAAAGTAAGTTGAACTCCCATTTTCTTTGGGTTGCATTGCATTGGGAGTTTCCGATGAGCTTTTCTTACCGGCAACAAGGTTCTGGTTCCTTTGTAGCATCTTCTTTTGTGGATTGACTCTAGGGATTGGCTTCAGTGGATTCTTTAACATCATGTCAGTTTTCCTTGCATCTTTTACTTGTGGCTTGATTTTTGCACTCTTTTCTCCCGCTCCATCCTGCTTTGCTTTGTTGGATTCAGATTTCTGATTCCCAGATGTCTGTCTGGGTTCACTGTCATATACAGTTTCTTGTCGATAACCCAACATAGAAATTCCGTCAATGGGACCTTTGTGCTCCTTTTGTAGTCTTTTATTTGTTCCTGCTGTTTCAGAATCTGCAGCTTCACGGTACTCCAGGTGCTTCTCCTGCAAAGCAAATGTGAAAACTGGCTGTGCATGATTGCCTAATCCGGTGCTTTTCTGATCCTTGGGTTTTGTATTATCCCCTCTTCCTTTCGCATCTTGCTTTGCTTTTTGGGTTTCTTTAATGCGATCCATGCAAGTAGCATTTATCTGCAGATTGATTTCCAAGGTGGGTCTTTCTGAATTTAGTGGTAATGGCTTTGTATTTTCCATGTTTTTCACCTCCATCCGGTTTTGCTTTCCATCATTAACCGCTGTCATGATGGTGGTATTCCAAGTCGTAGCGATCTTGTTGGCTTGTAGCTCCTTCACTTGTCGAGTGATTTGGGAAACAGGCTTCTCAGAGGTTGTCACCACTGAATCATCTTTCAGACTTCTCTGTGCCTTCTGCTTTAAATTTTCATCCCTTTTTGTTCCTTGCCTGGAGTCCGAAACTTTCTCCATTCCCTTGTTCTTCAAATCCGCCTTCAATGGGATCTCTTCGAGACCCATAAGTTTTGCAATAACATTAGGGATTCTTCCTTTTTCCTGTTCGGGACTATGAGAATTTGACTGCTTGATCTCGTTTCCATTTTTGGAATTAGAAGGCATGCTACTGTTTTCAGGCGCTTTTGGGTTTGAGGGTTTATCAGAACGGAAATTCTTTGTAGCACCAGAGAATGTGGAGATGACTTGAGAATCTGGATTAAAGCTTATGGATCGCCTGTGGTAAACTGAATTTTGGATGATTAGAGCCTGTTTGTCTGTATCAGGCTGGTGGGTCTTTGAACTTGAATGGTAGGGTAGAGTCAGGAGCTTCTGCTTGAGGCTGGTTTTGGTGACTTCTCTGGCATCTTCAATTGAGTTTCTTGAGGAACCATCGAAAGAAAACCTTGGCTTTTCTGGGAATCTCTGGCCTTTCACTTCAACTATGGCTTCATCGTCTTCTTCACCTTCCAGCAGTCGAATTCTCTGTTTTCCCTTAGGGCTGACCATGTATTGCGAAGCTTCTTGCAGGTTAACAAGCATTCTTAGAGATTCTTCTAAATCGACAGCCCCTTTCAGCAGTTCCTTGCCGATTTCTATGGAGTATCTGTCGAAATTGAGGCCATGAGCACATGCTTTGAGGATCTGATTCAACTTCTGGGCGCCTTTCGAGATCTCTCTGATGTGTAGATGGGAAGTGGTAGATCGACCCGTCACAAGCTGATGGCTTTCTGATGTGTATCTTCCACTTATCTCTCCAAGGTCCAGTGATCTTCTTTGGGCATGGTGCAAGGAGGCCTTCTTTCGGACCATTGCATTGCCGAGGAATTCTATATTTCCAAGGCGCCCACCATTCTCAAGTGCGTATGCTAGTGCCATCGACAGATCGGAGATGTATTCAGAGCTTCGGGTAGTCTGAATTGGTACAATCGCTTTTGAAGCATCTTCAATAGCGAGTGATCTATGACGTCCATGGTTGGGCCTGTACCCATTCTGCACATACAACCCAAGTGAATTTGGTGGACTAATGTTGAAATTGGATTATGAGGATCTAAAAAAGAAAAGGAAAAAAAGAAACGGAAGAAGTAACTCACTGTTTTAGGGATGTTTGCATCTCCAGTTCCTTGATGTGGCCGGCGAAGGTTTCCACGGGCATCTGTTGGTGCAGAGTTACATAAAAATGAATGTAAGTGGATGCCTTGCATGGATGAGCTTGGGGTGGGTATCAGGGCATGATGGGTCTAGTTGAAATTTATCAGATTTTCAGTCCCACACAAATTCAAGTAGGCTTTCTCCCCCCATGATTTGTAGATATCTACTAGAAATATCTTCACATGTATGCATGCAAGTTCGCATAGGTCTTAGGACTGTTAGCCAGAGTCCCGAATTTCCAACTGAGTCCATTTGGAAAACCAGTACTCAGCAAGGGTCCCGAATTTCCATTGGACGCCGTTTGGTGACCTCAGGCTCAGCCGGGGACTAGAATTTCCAATGAGGTCCATTACGAAACTCTGAGTGGGCTCAACTAGGATCCTGAGTTTACAATGGAGTATTATAAAACCCTGTAGACAATCAGTGGCCGAGACATATATCAGAATCCATTTCCAGACCTCAGGCTTAGCTAGGAACCTGTACTTCCAACAGAGCCCATTTTCAGTCCTTGTTTAGGCTCTCAGCCAATAGGGTCCTTACTCTTGCCCTGGTGGTAGACTCACAAGAGTTTCGACACCAGGTCAAAGGTTCGAGAACCCATAAGGTGGTGAAATCCCACTACGGTGGGAGTGTGTGCCGGTCGGGCTCAGCTGTGACCCAAATTTACAACATGAGTTCACTGGGACATCCAAGTTCCTTTTTTCCTTTAAAAAAGGATTTATAAATGTTAAATTAGTTAATCTCATTTTAGATTATCATAATGGCATATTAGAGATGATGATGGTTGGTTATCAAGATTATTTTCAATCCTCACCAAAAAGAAATACAATCTCTAATACATAACAACCGTTAAACTAAAATGAGAGGACCTCATTCTTAAGTGGCCGCCAAACAGGCCTTGAAACTTTCATGTAAAGAGAAATTCCGTTGCGAAACATACCTGAAGGTGTCTGAGCCGCTGCCAATCGCTGCTTCCTGAGGCGTAGATCGTCCAGCAATTTCTGTGTGAAATCAGTTTTTCTTGACATGTTCAACTTTCATCAAAGATGATACCAAAAATCTCCTTTTGCTATGCGATTAGAGCTCAGAAAATTCCTCTGTGGTTTGACGACCTAGCAAATTCTCTCTCTCTCTCTCTCTCTCTCTCTCTCTCTCATGAAAATGCTAGATATGTTTCAGTTGTAGCATTTTAGTCGGAAGAAGAGTGGTTGGGATGGTGTTGTCAGTGCAGTAAGGTGGGAAGTTGGGTCCAAGTAATTAAATAAGTAGTGAGGATGTCGGAAAGGTTGACGTAAACGCTTGTTCTTAATTTTTATCAGATGCATGAGTGCCTGACTTTCATTGGAATCCAAGCAACCCCATGTTTTCAAGGCCTTCTCTTCCAAGCCTCTTCCCAAAATTCTTTTCTTTCCTCTCTTTCTTTCTTTCTTTCTTTCTTTTTTTTTTTTTTTTTTTTTTTTTTTTGGGTTTTTGTCCCAAAATGTTTTGAATGACATGCCAATTAGATGATCCTAAGCACCCTTGAACCATTTATCCTTCTGATCCTGCTTTGTACGGCTCATGATTCAAAAGTAGCAGTTTTGTTTGATGATTCTAACCATGTGATTATATCTTATTAAAAAAATAGACGGTTATTAAAAATTGGCCTCTTTGATAGGGTTAAGATAATACGATTGGCCTAATTCTTGCATCATGGTTAGCTACAAATGGTACTCTTGAAAGAACCGTCCAATTGATGATTGGTCATCCTATATGTGTCATTAAAAAGCTTTGGGGAGACTTCCTTAGCGAAACCCGGTTTTTCCTACTTAAGATTTGGTCCATTGGCAACTGTTCTAAACCATCCACTGACTTACAAATGTCCATTGGAGTAGGTTATCCACATGGTTCACCCATCTGATCTATGGATCAGATGTCCCGATTAGATGCCAGGCTGGAAATTGTGGCCCCCTGTCCATAAATAATGATAATGCTTATATTTGTGTTTGTGTATGATACCAAGATTTATTAGGAAATGTCATAATCATGAGTTAGGTAGTGATGGCTAATTCCCATCCGTAGCTAACTATAGCTCACCCTTACATGTCCATATTCTCCCTCTTTGCTATCCTGGAATCACCTCTATCACATCCTTCCGAAACTTGCTGACTCAACCTGAAAGTCGACTCGGTATTAGGCCTGGCTCAGTCTGGACTTGGAGAGGCTTATAGACTTTGCCCATCAACACACCACTGCACCCCATTCCCCCACTTGGTCTGTGTAGTTTTGAAATATTAGACTAACACTTCTCAGAGTAAAATACATGGTTCATCTGGACGGTATTTCCTCTATACACTAAACGCCGGTAAGAAGCAATTATTGTGTATTTACAAGTAATTACAACTGATTTCCAAAAACCAAATAGACCCTAAAAAGTTAGGTACTACATTTAACTAATTTAAATAACAATTTATGTTCCTAGCATTTTCATGCCTCATTTAGGAGTTGTATATTTGATATGCATTTGCAATTATAAAATCCATGTAAATTAAAATCATCAGTTGTTGTGGCAGTTTGTAATTGGAATCCATTGAAATTCATGTAAATGTGTTTGACCATCCAAGGGAGAGGTCTATCAGGTTAATCTATTAGACTGAGTACTCTTTTTTTGCTACTATGAAAACACCACCGCAATGGGATGGTCCTAAACGTAGGTGACTGGACCTTCTATTCACAATCCTTGTATTGTGGGGATCATCAGATCATCCAATCAGTATGATTTATTTTTTCCAAGGGAAACAATGAAGTGGACTACCTAATTGATGGTCCATTTGTGATGTGGATGGGAGCAAGAATGCAACTAGGTATATAGAAAGGTTTCCACTAGATCATTTCTCTGTCGTGTTGAATCTTCGAGTCTACATGATCTGGCTGAACATTGAGTTGAGCTGAGTTTTCGGGTTTTTGAACTATGTTCCAGCGAATGGTTTGCAGATTCATTTGAGTCGACTTGGATCAGCCAGATTCAACCAACCTGGTTCAACAATGTGAGTCACTACTGAATTGGCTGAGTTGTGACTCGACTTGAGATTGGGGGAGTCAATCTCAGATGCATGAAGTAGTCTTAATCCCTTAAGCCTCAAGTGCTGTGGCCTAATATGAGCTGAGGCTTTTACTGTAAAATACAAGTTGTTGGCTTTTTCATGTGAAATATAAGCAATCTGATGGATTCCAGTCACATTTTCAAGTTCCTAAAATATTTTAAAATTAATAAAAATATCTTACCTTATTCAAGTTCTCCATTCAGGAAAATTATTTACCGGGGAAAATGTCTAAGAGTTACTCACTTTATGATAGATAGTATGGATTCTTTACATTTTATGATCTAAGACTGGGCAGCGTTTGCAATGTACTTGAAGAATAGTTGGGGTTAAATAAAATCTACCATGAATGGACCATTATAGAAGGATTGAGGTCACAATTTCAGAGTGTAAGAGGTATGTTAGTTACGAGTATAGTCCCATTCGGTGTCTAAACTTAAAATGTAATTAGATTGGGGGACTTTAGGTATGGAGTGGAACAGTGGACTAGGATTCATGTAGCTGACCCAAATTAATAATGAATAAGGGGGGCTTTGGGATTATAAGTTTGCTAGGATTAGGGTTGTCAATGGGCTGGCCTAACCCTTGGGCTCTCGGGCCTCACCTGCCTTGGGTCGGGCTGGGGCTAGACTCTATGACCCGAGTGCTGGGCTTGGGCTTCATATTCAGGCCAATTTCTCAATTAGGACTGTTTTCGACCATGTACCACAGCTCATCATCCTGACCTAACTCTGGCTCCAACCCAGGCCTCCCTTCTCTCTCTCTCTCTCTCTCTCTCTCTCTCTCTCTCTCTCTCTCTCTCTCTCTCTCTCTCTCTCTCTCTCTCTCTCTCCCCAAGGGGATCAACCCTTAGGTTTGGGCTTGGGCCTATCATTAACATTTCGGTCTGAGCTCGGGCCGCACTATATATTTGGGACCCCTAGCTAAAATATCTCCCAATGTGTTGCAATGAGATGGTCTGTAGTTACTGGATTGGGGTTTTTATTTTTCAATGACCCAAACCGTCTATGTGATACACATAGGGCTCCCGAGGGATGACAAAAAAAAAAAAAAAACTCTCAAAATGAATATTTCAGCCCTTTAGTAGTAAACAGGTAAAAAGAAAATAATTGAAATAATCCAATTGAGATTTTGTATTTGTAATATATACCTTGTACAAAGTGAGACTCATCATATAAACGGTATGGATCATTGGAAGATGACTCATATTCAAAGGCTAAAGTCTCAAAATATCTTATTATACTAAGTTGAGATGTATTCTAGCAAAACTCTCAAGATAAATGGTATATATAGCTGCAATTGGACACTCTGCCAAATTACCCTTGACCTTCATTTAAGTGATAGCTTCATTTTAATAATGTAGTTTAGAAAAAATAAATCCCCATGGTAGAAAATACCTCATCCACAACAACTTCACTCATAGAGATTCTACAAAAAAAAAAAAAGAAGTTAACCGATCCTTCCAAGTTAAGTTTTGTTAAGTTAACGAGTGTTTTAATTTATTTTAATAGAAAAAGTAAGAGAGCTTGTATTTTCTTTGCTTCAAATATTTGCCACATACAACTTGCCACTTTAGTGAAAATAATAAATAATAAATAATAAAAATAAACAAGATTCATGCAGCCGAACTTAATTAATTATAAGAAGGCTTAAATGATGATGATGGTAAAAGAAAATTAAAATGATGTGCTTGATTATAATTAACATACACAGTAGACCAATATTGGATAGCGCCCGACTATAATCAACTTACTATTAATATATTACATTACATTGTGGGGGTTTTGTACTTTCATTGCCAGTCCTCTTTTTGGATAAAGGAAGGTTACTTCATGTTTTGAAGCCATGTGACACCTATGCCATACTTATATTATGAATCCGAACAATATAACATTCTTTTGATCGAGTATAAGGTGGAATAGGCTTCATGGAGCTGAACCTCATTAATTGGGACAAGGCTTATGTGATAATAACGATGATGAAGGAAATAAAAAAGATGCAGGCAGCTTTAAAGAGTGGTAGTGTAGACATTTAACAAACATATTTTCTCTTATATAAGCAATTTTTAATAAACAACTTTGAATAGCTTTTTATTATGAAGTGATTTTATACTTTTAAAAGAAATGTTTAAGAACATTTATTGTTAAACATTTACGATAGCAACGCATTCACCACTTATGTATATCATCCACGTGTTAAACCATCTTATCTTTTGTACCTTATACACAGAGAGAAATGATCATACAACCACCATGTGACCTTTCACACACATCCATCATTATGTGTGCATCACATCTAAGCCATGAAAAAGACATGTGACTCCTTGAAGATACCTGCCATGGAAATCAGACCGGCCGGACAGTGATTAAGTGGGCTGCACTTGTGCATTGAGACAGACCATCTGTTGTGCATGGATTTTGATATTGTGGCTGACATGATAAAACTTAACAATGACATGATGGGTGTATCTACGGCCTGTTTGGCTTACCATTTCCCATGGTACATCCTGGTAAATAAGTGAAAATTATTTACCGTGTTAAATTCATGTAGGCAGCTTTTTTTACTTTGATAACTTGGTTAAAATTGAGGTGAAGAAGAAAAAAATTATGGAGCCCACCGTGATATATTTATTTGATTTATATTGTCCATCCGTTTTATCAACTCATTCTAGGACATGAGCTAAAAAATGAGGCAAATCCAAATTGCATGTGGACCACACCACAGGCTATAGTGAGAATTGGACGCTGACTGTTGAAAACTTCTCGAGGGCAAAAAAGTTTTGAATGAAGATGATATTTGTGTTTTTTGGCTCATCTATATCTTTCTAACCTTACGAACAAGTTGGATGACAGATACACATCACTATGAGCTCTACATAAATTTCTACATTTAATAGTGGATATCATTATCCCCTATACTTCCTATGGTGTGGTTTATTGGAGGGTACAATCTACCTTATCTTTGGATCATGCCTTAAAATGAGCTGTTAAAATGGATGGATGGTGTGGATCAGACACATATGTCATGATAGGATCTATGAATTTCATGATGGGATCCATGAATTTTCTATAGTAACCTTTGTATTTTCCCTACAATCCAAACGGCAAAGAAAAGTAATCATTGCATGTTTACCATAATTTACCATGGTAAATAATATACCCGGTGTTCAAAATATCGGTATCATATCCTTGGGATATAGATATATATCGGTTATTATATGGGATATATCGGTTGTATCATGTAATGAATTGTTGTTGTTAAAAATATGGAGAAACATTGAAAATTGGTTAATTTTTTAAATAAAATTCAATGATTATTAAAAAAACATCAATACACACTTACAAATCAAAAGATTAAGAAAAAAAAGAGCACATAATAGATTTTCTTTATATGAGGTCTTAATTTATGCGTTGTCTAACTGAATTAATGTAAGTAAATTAAAAATTTATTCATATAATTTATAAATGTAAGAAGATATATGAAAACACAAGTAATACATTTAAAAAATAAAAGAAAAATTACTATAATAAATTACATACATGTTTGATTTTGATTGTTTTTCAATTTTTCACAACTCAGTCTTTCTCTTCCGAATCTCGAAATTGAAGCTTTCAATCCATGATTTTTCATACAAAATATAAAAAATCATAAATTTATCATAATTTGACACTGATTTAAAATGATTTATAGAAAAAAATTATCAAAAAAAAAAAGGCTCACCAAATTGAACATGAGAGATATATTTTACTACTTATGCATTTTGTATCGCATAAGTGGAATACAAGATATATCATGGGATATATCACTCAGTATCGTCAATATTTAAAATATTGGGTAAATCAAACAAGCCTTTAATAGTCAAAGTAGTGACCATTTTATCAGGAGTTTCAACTCCTGGTCAAGGGTTCGAGTACCCATAGGTGGTGAAATTCCACTAGCATGAGTGTGTGGGGTGTGTGCGCGCGTGTGTTAGAAAAAAAAAAAAGAGGGCCATTTTATCATGGTAGATGGTAAACCAAACAAGCCCGTTTATAGTCAAAGTGGGGACGTGGATCGGATATTACCCTTAGCCTGTTCCAAGCTTGGGAGAGACTGGGGTTCTAAGGGGCTGCCATTGTGTATGGCTTTTATCCACACCATCCATCCAGTTTACATATTATTTTAGAGCATATGCCAAAAAATGAAGTAAATCCAAGGTTCAAGGGGACCACACCGCTGGAAGCAATGGTGCTAATGATGCCAACCGTTCAAACCTTTTTAGGGCCCACTGGGATGTTTATTTGTCATCCAACCTGTTCATAAAGTCATATAGACATGGATGAAGGGAAACCCCAAATATCAGCTTTATGCAAACCTTTATGTGGCCATCAGGAATTTTTTACCTGTAGGTGTATTTTTAACCCACTGAGCCTTCTGTGGTCCACATGAGCCTTAGATCCAAACATGACGGTGGCCGCTCAAAGTGGGTGCCCATCGTACGTTGTAAGCCCACCTTATGTGAATCAAAATGTATTGGATTCTCGATGTTTTCTATAATCCCATGGCAATTAATGAAAATAGAAAAATACGTTCCATTGATGTGGTAGTTTAAGTTGTTTGGATAGCAAAAGAAAACAGAATTCTATATAGCAGTGGTTACACTTTTCCACAGTTTAACTTCTCAAACACAAATATAAGATATTAGGTGACTGTTGTCTTACAAATGAGATCTTCACTTAATTACTATCTGAACCATAGTGACAAATCTCATCATTGATGATTTCTCAACCAAATTTTTCTGGAGAGATTTTTAAATTTTGATTTTTTTTTTCTTAGGTTGTTATTGAAAAATCTCATTGAAAATAAAAATATTTTGATGACTTATTAAATAAATTTTAATTTTTAAATATATGTTTTTGTAAGACAAATTCAAATGCTTTTACTGTTCTTTAATAGTAATATCTTGATAAAAAACATATTATCAAAAAAAGTTTCAAAATCTCATTGATATTTGTCACACTAATGCGAACAAACTTCTTAGAAATGGAACCCATGTTTCAAATTTTCACACGCACTTGTAGAAAATTTTAAAATCTCATTGATAACATCAGCTCATCTTCCAATCAATGAAAGTTGCAACATTGGATAAGTGCCAACTGTTGCAGTTGAGGACCCAACTGAAGATGAGTTGACGCATTGGATACCTTTTAGATGTAACATGGTAAGTGCATTGATGTATGAAGAGAAAATATCACAAATTTTTTTTCTAAAAAATAACGTGAGAGAGAAATATCTAAAAATAAGAGATAAAATTTATACCAATGTATCCAAAACTCTTAGATATATGTTTTTTTAAATTTATACCAATTTATACCAACTGTAACATTGGATACCTTTTATATATGTTTTTAAAAAAAAAAATAAAAAAAAAAAAACCAAAACAATATATTATATATGTGAAATTAAATTAGTTAAAAACTCTTAGATGATCACCAAAACAAGAAATTTGGATTACAACTAAACTCTTAAAACCCTTACAATAGTGAAGATGAAATGTTTTAAAAGTTGTGTATATTGACTTAAAATCCTAATCCAACTCTAAAATGCTGGAACTTTTCAAAGACATTTTAAAGCCAACAAACAAACATTTAGTTGTTGGCTAGTTTGTAAACTCCAGCGTAGCTTTTCAACAATATATTATATATGTGAAATTAAATTGCAAACCTTCAACCTGATTTATTTGGATCCTGGCCATCCACGGAGTCATTTGCCACCTCTTCTATGTCAAGATATTCCTAAAATCAGTTGGGACCCAATCAATGACAGGTCTATACGTGAGATGCCCTCTAGATGTCCCAATTCACTGTTAGAACCATCATATAGGTAAAAAATAATAATTTCCATTTACTTCCACTAAAATTCCATTAGAAAAATAAAATAAAAATAAAAGGACTTTTTCAGCGTTCTCCAACAGATGTAACTCAGATTGTAGCCAACGGTTCAGATGAAATTCCTAACTGTGGACCACCTGAACACCTAATCGTGGTGAGTATTTTGAGCCAGACATGGACCCCTATGGCGCAGCTGTCCCACTTTGCAAATGTATTTCGGGTTAGGACTCTCTCTCTCTCTCTCATCAATTGCAAAATTCCAATGGCTTAAATGTATGCGGCCCCACACGTGATTATCTCTTGGTGTTGCCACGTGTCCAAACACCACTTATGCTAAAACAAAGAAAAAACCCATCTCTGATCCGAGTCATAGAAAAGGGAAAAGTGATGTCTACAACCACCCATTGTATGAATAATAATAATAATATTAATAATAAAAGATGGGTGTATGAAGCGCTTAGTGCACACGCTTGTACAATAAAGCTCATGTACACACAACATATATATCAACATCGAATATATGTGAGAGATCCAATCCATCCATCAGGTTGTTTTCACCTTCCACATGTTTTCCAAAATTAAATCTGGTCCACTCAGCATGTGGGCCACAATATTGGAAGCAGGTGGATGGTTAGAATAGTCCATGCAAGTGTTTTGGAGCCGTACAGTTGTTTTACAAACTATGACCCACCACACCAGTTCATCAACCTGATTCGTGATCTAGGGCATTAACAGATTGCTTACATTTTAACGGATAGATTGGATCTGGGACCTATGATGCCATGCTGGCATATTTGTGCTTATACGTGAGCTTTATTGCACACGCGTGCATACTTATAAAACCTCGTTGGAGCCCTTAAGAAGTACCCTTCCGGTACCGCGCCGGTTCCGGTGGGTGCTGGAAAAGCTCTGTGGGCCCCATTATGAAGTATATATTTTATCTACGCCGTCCATCCATTTATCCATCTTATTTTAATGCATGAACCGAAAAATGGGGTAGATTTAAATCTCAGGTGGACCTCACCATAGAAAAATGTGTTAATTGAACATTCACCATTAAACAATTCCTAGGGCCCACTGTAATTTTTATTTACCATCCAACCTGTTGATAAGGTCACACAGACCTGGATGAAGGGAATTCACGAATATCAGCCTGATCCAAAACTTTTGTAGCTCCCAAGAAGTTTTTAATATTGCTCGTTCAATCACCATTGTTTCCTACGGTTTGATCCACCTGATATTAGAATCTATCTGGATTTTTAGATAATCTCGTAAAATGATATGAAAAAATGGATGAACGGTGTGGATAAAACACAAACATCAAAGTGGGACCAACAAAGCTTTTCCAGTACTAACGTGGATATTGGAGGTGTCACTACCGAATCGAAGTCCAAAAAAGTAAAGTACCCCTCCTTCATTAAAATGTATTTATGACCGCTTGGCATCCCGTGATCATTTCTCTACCATCCACGTGTCCTGACACGTGTGACGTGTGGAGAAAAAGTAGCCATTTTACCATAAAGAAGCAAGCAAACAGAGACACACCATCCCTCAGCTGCTGAAAATTGTTTTTGAGTTTTATTCATTCATGGCTTCATTAGGACGGGTCTCTATTAATGATTTGATTTCTCCATTGAATAGTCTCTCTCTTTCTCATTCATTTTCCTACTCTGTCTGACTCTCATACTCCGTACTTCTCCCCACAAATATCATACACTCCACATGTATGTATAACTTAATTTTAACTGCCCAAGCAGTGGGCCCCAGTGTTGAGACAACGTGGGCCAACGTCAAACCGATTACATGATCCTGACCTTTGATTAATGAACATATACATCTCTCTACCCTTGTCCATCAATCATCCAGTTGGGATCATAATGTTAGATGTGATTTTTTTTTTTGGGGTGTGACTCAATTACAGTGGGGCCCACGATGTGGATGGTTGGAATTGAGGTACACGTGTGCCATGTACAATTTATGAGGTGGGCCTATGGAGCATGTCCAAGAGGCAAGAATATCAGGGTCAGCACTAGAACAGTGATAGGCCTAGACAGCTTCATTGTCGTTTTGACTAGATCCTTTTGTTTGGCTAAAGTTCGCCCAATGGACCCGAGTCTTCCATGTAATGATGGTCATGTGGACGACTGTATTTGAAATGATTGTCCCAGTTAAAATCTAAGGTGAATACCATTTGAAAAATGAAAAAAGCTACATCTGGAAGGAGTAAATGTAGTTACTAAAAAAAGGAGATTCTCCTGTGCTCTCGGATCATTATTGAGTTATGGTCATCCTAGTTGCATTGGGACACTTGGATAATCCAATCTCTTGATCTAGACGGTAGGTCCAACATGGATTTTATGATTTACCATGCAAATGTCGTAGTAAGATGACCACTGTACCTATCTGATCATTATCCTTTGATTTCAACGGTCTAGATCATATTTTTTTTTAAATGAAAAAGTTCCAATTTACTATTTGATCAATGTATTTGTGAGAGCCCATTGTAGATTGCTTAAGATTTTAAATAGTCACTTAATCATGCAATCATAACCCTCCCATTCATGGCTTGGAATCAGGATGGCTAAATTTAGGGATGGATTGGACCGTATGTAAATCATTGTGATTTTTGCATAGTAGTTCATAAAATGACTTGATAAACAGTAGAAATTAATGGAGTGGACCGTCCAACGGACAGATGCAAGTAGGAGCATTTATGATTTATAGTGCCGTGAGACTGCTCGCCCATAAAGGTTTCAGCCCATTCAAAGAGGAATGTAATCTATTATTCTTCATTATTTATTTATTTACAATGCAGGGTGTGTACTTGCCCCTATTTTAGATGAGACTATTCTCTACAAGTAAGCACAATCAACCACAGGTACATGGATCGGTTAATACTGAGAAGGGGAGTCGAAACCACTCCCGGAGGAAGCAAACCCATGATAATGGCCTTAAAAAAATAAAAATAAAATCCAATCCTGCGTGGCATTTTTTTTAAGTCAAGGAATTATGAAAACAATGGTATTGCACCTGGGTTGAGGAATAGAAAAAAAAAAATGAAAGTGAGGGCGGAGAGGATGCAGCCATATCTGATATATAAATAGAGAAAGATGATTGTTTTCAGCATTGGACAACTAATCTTTAATATTATCATTATTTTTTACTTTTTTTTTTTATTATTTTTTCTTGTAATGTTGTGATTTACTTTAGTTTTAGATCTATATTATTTTTGGACTGATGATATTATTTGACATTATATATGTACAAGGCAGATTTCATAAACTCATCATGGTATAGCCTACAGCTAAATGCACCTTGCCCATAACTAAAAGGTCACACAGCTCTCTCAGAAAGTAAAACACAGTGGAGCTATAACTATGCTCATTTGTTTTGTTAGCTCATTTAATTAACCCAACCATGAGAGAGATCCAACCGCTAAAAATGGTGTGTATCATAGATGGTTGTGCAAGTGCCTGTAGGTGATCTATTCTCATTCTCATTAAGGGCTTACCTTCGGGGTTTATGGTTCTGAATTAGATCATACGTTCGTTGGTTTCTGCCATTGATGGAGCATTGGCTACTAATCTTACAATTTTTTTTAGTTGAATGTGTATAATTGTACTTCTTAATTATTATTCTGTAGATCGTTAATCCAAAGGTTAGATTTGACATATTCACGACAGTTTCTTGTCATTCTCCATCAACCAATAGCTAACCGTCCTTTTCAATTTTTAAAATGAGGGTGACACCTTTGGTGTATGCTATTAGAGTAGATTTTATATATATATATATATATATATATATATATATATATATATATATATATATATATATATATATATATATATAGAGAGAGAGAGAGAGAGAGAGAGAGAGAGAGAGAGAGAGAGAGATGCTTACCTTGTTGAAGAGAAGCTTTCAATCTTTAAGTTTTCATGTTGCTCGACCGGTCGTGGGGGAGCCACGACCGGTCGTGGGAGGTGCTCGACCGGTCGTAGGTTCGAGTCCTGGCACGACTCGAAGTCCAGTGAGTTGTGCTGTTTTTTTTCGAGGTTTAGGACTGGTCGTATGAAAGCTAGGACCAGTCGTAAGTTACACAGTTTGTTCCTCGATTTTGCGCGAAACTGCGGATTTGAGTCATTTCGCAACCGGGATGCGAAAGAAAAGTTGCCTAAACTATAATAGGTGTTCCTAGGGCTTTTCTAGGTATGACAAAAGCCTTCTAAAGGAGTTCTAGGGTTTCTAAAGGGTGTAGCAAGGGTGAGATTCGAGGTTATTCCAATCGGATAAGTCCTCTCTCTTTGTAATTGATGCTTTCATAGTGGAGATCTGTCACTTTGTGGCGTGGTTTTTTCTCGAAAAGGTTTTCCACGTTAAATCTGTGTGTTCTCTTGTGTGCTTGATGCCATTGGATTGCTATCCTAAATCTAGATCTGTGTGATTCCGCAGGTTCAAAATCCCCAACAACTGGTATCAGAGATAAAGTTGGGGTACAGATCTGAATCTGAGGGATTAGTAATAATGGCGAGTGCTAGGTATGAGTTTGAGAAGTATTCAGGAAAAAATAATTTTGAGTTATTTAAGGTTAAGATGATTAGCCTGTTAACCAAGCAAGGCAAGGATGGTGGTCTTGAGGAGCGGAAGTCTACTATGACTGATGATGAATGGAATACTCTTGATAAGAAGGCTTTATCATCGATCCGTTTATGTCTCATGAATGAGGTTCTCTACAATGTCATGAGGGAGAAAACTGCGGCTAAACTATGGGCGAAGTTAGAGGATGTCTATGCGAAGAAATCCTTGAAAAATTGCCTACACTTGAAGCAGTAGTGGTTTAACTTCAAGCATGTATGTTAGATACGGAGATCTGGAGGCTCACATCAGCAACTTTAATAAATTGGTTTGCAAATTGTTAGATATGGAGGAAGTGATGAAAGATGAAGAACAAGCATGTATGTTACTGAATTCTCTCTCGGCGTTATATGAGGCATTCAAGGACACAATGTGCAGCATGAATAAAACCCTGAGTGTCGACACAGTTATCTCAGCCCCTTAAGGGAAGGCTATGAGACAGCTAAACAGCGACATGGGGACGTCTTCTGATGCACTGTTTACAGTAGGTAAAAATTCTAGACAAGGTACAGGTTCTTCTGGCTCTAGATCAAAATCCAGGGGCAAGGGCAAAGGAAAGGTAAAGTGCTGGAATTGTGGGAAAGAAGGACATGTGAAGAGGGATTGTGAAAATCCTAAATCGAAGAGGGAAGATTCTGAGGCTTCATGTAGGGAGGCCAATGTTGCCACATCAGATGGATCGAGTGGATGTGATGATGATGTTTTATCTGTGTTTTCGCTCAGATGGTCATACGATGATCGTAAGGATGAGTGGATGCTAGACACAGGGGCATTTTTTCACATGACTCCTCATCGGTGTTGGTTCACCAGCTACAAGGAGTACGATAGTAGACAGGTTTTTATGGTCAATGATATTACCTGTAATGTTGTGGCCGTTGGTTCTGTGCGCATCAGGATGTTTGATGGGGTGGAGCGTATCTTGACAGATGTGAGACATGTTCTTGATTTGAAGAAGAATCTGATTTCTCTTGGTGGCTTGAGGCAAAAGGATGCAAGTACACAGGTAATAATGGTGCTCTTAAAGTATCCAAGAGGGCACGGGTAATCATGAAAGCGCAACGACTTGGTAACTTGTACAAGTTGATCGGGGGCACTTCAATAGGTGGAGCTACGGTGGTTGTAGCGGATTCCACCTTTGCACGTGTGTGGCATGTTGGACATGGCCACATGAGCGAGTAGGATAGAAAGGCTGAGACGTGCGAACAGGGATACAGAGCAAGTGGAGCAGCCACCTGTGTGAAGAATCACACGGCATGATCGCAGGACATCGGCGAGGTATATGGACGACTCCAATATTACAGGATATTCATCTTTTATTCAGATGGCTTTAAGTGAGCCTGTTGCTAAAAAGTGAAAGGTGATTATGGGTGATGTGATGGATTCGTTGTACCAGACCGACATCTGGGAGCGGGTGGAGCTTCCAGTGGACCGGAGAGCGGTTGGATGCAAGTAGATTTTCAGGAGGATACAGTATAGATACAGGGCGAGGTTGGTACGAAGGGTTATGCTCAGAGAGAAGGGATCGGCTTCTCAAAGATATTCGCACTGACGGTATAGCAGGTATCTATTAGATCCTTGATTGGCGCTGATTGGCCAATGTGATCTTGAGCTATGATGAGATGTAGAAATAAGAGAAGAGGTCAAGGAGCTACACGGTTGAAGAATGAAGACTTGGTGAAGATTGTTGAGGAGAAGCCTTCAATCTTCAAGTTTTCATGTTGCTCGACCGGTCGCGGGGGAGCCACGACCGGTCGTGGGAGGTGCTCGACCGGTCGTAGGTTCGAGTCCTTACACGACTCGAAGTCCAGCGAGTTGTGCTGTTTTTTTCCGGGGTCTAGGACTGGTCGTAGGAAAGCTAGGACTGGTCGTAGGGGTCTACGACCAGTCATAGGATAGCTAGGGCCGATCGTAGGTTAAGTAGTTTATTCCGCGATTTTGTGCGAAACTGCGTATTTGAGTCCTTTCGCAACCGGGATGCAAAAGAGAAGTTGCCTAAACTATAAATAGGTGTTCCTATGGTTTTTCTAGGTATGACAAAAGCTTTCTAAAGGAGTTTTAGGGTTTCTAAAGGGTGTAGCAAGGGTGAGGTTCGAGGTTGTTCGAATCGGGTAAGTCTTCTCTCTTTGTAATTGATGCTTTCATAGTGGAGATCTGTCGTTTTATGCCATGGTTTTTTTCCGAAAGGGTTTTCCACGTTAAATCTGTGTGTTCTCTTATGTGCTTTGTGCCATTGGATTGCTATCCTAAATCTAGATCCGTGTGATTCCACAGGTTCAAAATCCCCAACATACTTATGTGTTTTGTGTGCACCTTTGCACACGTGTCATGGGCACAGAATGGTCCATGTGATGTAGCACCCTTTGAAACTTTATGGGTTTAATTTTAAGCCTAATCTAAATTCTAATAAGCTATAGCATTGATACATATAAATTAATGGAGGAAACTATTTACTTTTGGCATGACTTACCAGAATTTCATATTAGACTGAAAGTTGAGCTTATGAGGTTTCCAGGGTGCTGCATCATGTGGCTCATGACATGTGTGAAAACGTGTACATGGGTGCTACATACGTAGGTTTGCATGAGTGCTTGATATATATATATATATATATATATATATATATATATATATATATATATATATATATATATATATATATATATATATATATATATATCCGAATGCTCAGCTACGCACCAATTCACAAGAAATTCATGCGAATATTTTTAAGAACTTATCATATGTAATGTGATTCGAAAATTTGAACCGTCCACGTGAAGCAACACCTTATGAACTTTCCAATCTAAATTTTACTTTGATTTAAAACTTTGGTGACCATAAAAAATAAAAACAATTTTCTTTCTTGAGCTGCATTTCTGTTTGTTATGGCCCATAAGAATTTTAGGTTTGGGTGAAAAATTTGTCCCTTGTAATTTCGTAGGACTCCACATTACATGCACCTATATATATATATATGTATATATATATATATATATATATATAGTCCTTAAAACTTAAATGCACCGGCTATAAATGTACATCAATCGTAACTCTCCATGTGATGGGCCAGAACGTGGGTGGATCATAGTAGGAGGCACAATGACCAAAAGATCCTAACCATCAATTGATCTCTATCAAATGGCTGATTGTTAACCTTTAAAAACGAAATGAACAGGTGTCAAAACTCAACGGCTGAAATCAAATGATGAAGATTTTCTATAATGGTGCTTTTTGGGGCTATCCTCCATCCAAATGGGGCCCAACATTTGTTAAGTCCAGGTTCCAGTGCATCTGCTCTGCACTGTGGGTGATGAATCACATCCCATTTCGAAAACGGTGGGGTACAATGTATCACCGTACTCCAGCCCGGAGTCAGTATTGTAAGCAAGTGGATTTACCTGATTGCTTCTTCTTTCCACAGCATACGTAGGTTTGCTTTCTGACAAGTGGGACCCATGTTTAGGTAATCCAGACCAATGGTGCCTTATCAACCACCGTAGATGGATTATGACTAAAAAAATCTCTTGGATAGAAAAATCACAACCTTCAGATTGGTTCTCCATAGAGAGAATAATGGTCTACACTCAACTGAGCGAAAGTTGCTGGGATCTTTCGAGGGACTCAATGAACCAGTTGTCTGGATTACCAGTAAATCCAACGGTCCAAATTCAAATTGAGAGAAGGCCAAATATCAAAGGGTTCCACAGACTCGTTAACTAAAGCAAGGCCATTGATTCAATGGTTTGGATTACTGAACCAACGGTCCAAAATGTATGAATCCCTTTGGGTGTGCAAACTGTACATATGGTGATGAGATGTACCTTACAAATTCCTCCTCAAATCGAATGGGATAATCAACATACATTGATAGAAAAAGGATAACAAATAAAAAGAAAAAGAGAAGATGTATATGATGGCACTTTTTACAGTGGTTTGTAGGTGCATTGAATCTGGTTTGATTACATCCTAACAAAATGAGTGAAATCGTAGCCCAAAGAAACGAGAGGAGTTATATAATACTCAGATTGCCTATGAACCTTGATATACAGGCACTCAGAAATTTCACACGTTGCATATATTAACTCAAATAACAGAGTATAAACTGCAGCCCACCCTCGCTGAGACACAAACCTATATCTGATTCTGGACACTTGTTCGTGGAAATAAGACTGTTGGATATTTTTCATTTTTAAACATACAATCCAATAATCCAATAATCAGACAAGCTTATTTTATTCATGATATATACATTGGGTACAATAATTTGGAGAGTTTAATTTGAGTAATACTTGTATGGAGGTGTGAAATTTCTGAGTGCCTGCGTATCATCCATCAGATACTGCCAGAGTATAAAAAAAATTTCTTCTCAAAAAAGTGATAAGTGGAAAGAAAGTAATCTGGGTCTTTGCTACCCCACCTCCTCATTATACAAGGGAATGAAGAAACTACTAGCTTTTTAGATATACCAGGTTTTGCCCCGCAAGTGGCACGTGTGGGTCCATTGGTGGGGTCCATCTTGTTGGACGGTCGTCCATTAGGGGACTCCAGGTATATCAGAGAGATTGAATAATAGTCACGGCCGATGGGACGATCATGGTCACTGGATCTTCCTCAATGAACTTGGATGGTGTCTGTGAAGGCAGTAAATCTGTGGATAGGATTTTTCTTCCGACGAGAATAATGTTTGTAATGTTTCTCATCCACTGCATGGCCCACCACGTGGATGGTTCAGATCAGCCATCCATGCTTCCACGTGGTCGGTGTTGTGTATCTGTCATTAAAAGGACATCGAGCTCGACAGCTCTACATGACAGGGTCGCCTGAGGAGGGTAGAGGGTTCTGATCAAACGCAAGGGCGTGTTTGAAATCACAGGCTCAGTGAGAAAAGAAAATAGTTTATGTTTGATTAAGAACTGTATGTCATAGAAATCTGTGGGCTTTTTAACATGGTCTAATTAACATGAGATTTATGTAAATTTTTTATATGACACTTATTAGGTGGGTCACACTTGATCATTGATTTTGATCTTACCGTTAGATTTTTTAGATTAAATAATCTAGTGGACTCCACAATAACTATGACCATTACATATGGGTTTGAGATGAGATGCTTGAACCATAGTTTATATATATGATTATTAAAACGGATATAAAACCTACAGTGTCGAGATTTCAATTGAGAGAAGTGTAATGAGTAAGTTTTTTTATTACTATTTTTTATAAATATGTCTTAATCCCTTTATAAATATTGACAGAAAAAATTTAGTCTCACTAAAATATTTTTATAAAAATATAAGGTGTTATCAAGATATGCCTTTAATATTACAGTTTAGTATTGCCTTTGTTGATATATAGACAATCTCTATTCCACTGTACTGATAACATTTTTCTCTCAAAATCGAATACAACTCATCATTTAGAGTCTATTACTTTCCTCTGAAAATAGAAATTATTATTATTTTTTAAATTTTTATTTATTAAAACATATGATTTTAAATAAATCTTAAAAGAAGAGTTTTTTTTTTTGTTTTTTGTTTTTTTCTTCTCTTAAATTTAGCAGCAGTATTTGAGGCTTGATACATAAGCGCTTGAAAATTATAGCTGTGGATACAGTAACTAAAAGTAAACCAACTATATTGTGGAACTCGCTGTTGTTGAGTCACAATCGCATATTCAAGTAGGTTGAGCAATCTCCTACTCTGATTAGTGGACACTTATTTGTTAAAACATGATGGTTGACTCGTTTCTGTTTTAACTGTCCAATAATCACCATAAATCCAATAATTAATTAAATAAAGATTTTATTTTTTTTGGTTCATGGTATATCTATATTGGGACCATAATTTGAACAGTTTGATTTGATCTACTTGTAATTGATAAATGTAGTTTCCAATTAACTTTCAAATGCCCGTATATCATACACCACACTCTGCCTGAGTATCGAAGTTTTTCCCAACGTAAAATATCTGGAAGAATGAGTTTCTTGTTTGCGTTGAATAAAAACTTTCTAGTCGAGCACTGAGTTTGTGTATGTGGGACCCATGGTTTATCAAATGCATTAATCTAGCCCCATCATGGATGGACCAGTGCTAGAAAAATCTCTGCAATTGGAAGATCCTAACCATTAAATCTTTTGCCTTTTCTCCAATGAACGTGGACTATTAGTGTATTTTTTATTTATATGAACCATATGTTTAAATTACAATAATGAAATGGTTAGAGTTGACTAATTAAATAGACTTTTCAAACACAGTTCATTTATAATAAGCCCACCAGATCAATAGATTGGGTAAACCAAGCACGGCCTCGCATGGGAGCGGATTGGATACTGAACACTTCAGTAGCCAAAACGCTACTGAAGTGACATGGCGAAATACAATTGGTTGAGTATTAATAGCATGTTCCCTTATATTTAATACTCTTTACCTGGGATTTTCGTTAGTCGACTCTCTCCGTTTGCCAGTGCACACACTTGACCACGCAATGGTAAACTTTATTTTCCAGTCATTTTTCTTCTTCGCTCTCTTGTTGAAGTTACGTCACCCGTTTCCATGAGCGCCACCAAAATGTATGTACTGTATCCACACAATCCATCCATTTCATGATATCATTTTAGGGCATAATCTAAAGATCGAGAAAGATCCAAATTTCAAGTGCACCCCACTTTAGAAAACAATGGAGATTGAACGCCTACCATTAAAACCTCTCTGGGCCACAGAAGCTTTCGATCAAGTTAATATTTATGCTTTACCTTATTTCATGTCTTTTTTAACTTATAAAAAGGTTGAATCTCAAATAAACATCATGGTCGGCTCTAGGAAGGTTTCATCGGTGGCCATCACCTCCCACTGTTTTCTGTGGTGGGGTCCACTTCAACGTTAGATCTGCCTAATTCTTTTGCTTACTCCCTAAAATGATCTCTCCAAATGGATAGATGGTGTGGATACAATACATACATCATGGTGGGCCCAAAGAACTTGGTGATGTAACATCTGTCTGTTTCATAAGCCAACCCGCTCCCGTTTCCAATTGCAGCTAAAGCCATCCGCATGAACTTCCCTGGACGGCAAGCTAGGTGGGCCACATAATGATATTTGTGATAAATTCGCTCTGTCCATCATTTCTCTTGTATCATTTGATAATGTAAGCTAAAAAATGAGACAGATCTAAAACTCATGTGGGCCGTGTGGCTTGGAAACAGTATGGGGGGCCATTCCTGTGGTTGAAAATTTCCTAAGTCCACCATCATGTATATATGTCATTCATATGGCTCATGAGGTCATTCCTATCGGGATGAATTGAAATTATAAAAACATTAACATAATCTTAAACTTTTGCGGCCACTTGAATATTTCAATGGCAGAAGCTTAATCCTCACCTTTTCCTACCGTGTGGCCTACTAAAAGTTTGGATCAATATCATTGCTTGGTTCATGTTGTAACATACTCTAGAAAAACTGATGGCAAGGATAGATTTATCAAAAACATTCCAGTGGGTGCCACTTAAACATGTTTTTACTTCTAGTACTCATGTGACCACATTTTTGTAATTTACAGAGGATGGGACTTGTAATTCTTTAAATTAAATTAGGCGGGACGCGGGTTGGCTACTGAACCAGACGGTAACTTAGTCTTGCTACGGATGTCACATCACCGTGTTCTTTGTGCCCACCATGATGTGTGTGTTGTATCCACACCATCCATCCATTTGGAGAGATCATTTTAGTGAGTGAGCAAAAGAATTAGGCAGATCCAAAGTTTAAGTGGACCCCACCACAGAAAACAATAGGAGGTGATGGCTACCATTGAAACCTTCCTGGGGTGACCATGATGTTTATTTGAGATCCAACCTTTTTATAAGTTAAAAAAGACAAGGAATAAGGTAAAGCATAAATATTAGCTTGATTGAAAGCTTCTGCGGCCCAAAGAAATTTTAACGGCAGGCATTCAATTTCTATTATTTTCTTTGGTGGGGTGCACTTGAAATTTGGATCGTTCTCACTCTTTGCATTATGCCCTCACGAAATGGATGGACGGTGTGGATACAATACATATATTATGTTGGCGCCCTTAGAAAGTGGTGATGTCACTTCATTAGGGGGGGGCGAAGAAAAGAAATGAGTCGAAAATAACTTTTACCCCTTATTTGGTCGAGTACGTGCACCAGCAAATGGAGAAAGATGCATCGGCAAAAGGAGAGAGACGTCAAACGGAAATCAAGAGAAAAGAGCATTAATTGTGGAGGAACACACTCATAGCAATCAACCAATTGAATTTCACCACGTCACTTCAGTAGCGTTTTGGCTATCGAAGCGTTCAGTATCCAAAACGCTACTGAAGTGACATGGCGAAACACAATTGGTTGAGTATTAATAGCATGTTCCCTTATATTTAATACTCTTTACCTGGGATTTCCGTTAGTCGACTCTCTCCGTTTGCCGGTGCACGCACTCGACCACGCAATGGTAAACTTTATTTTCCAGTCATTTTTCTTCTTCGCTCTCCTGCTGAAGTTACGTCACCCGTTTCCATGAGCACCACCAAAATGTATGTACTGTATCCACACAATCCATCCATTTCGTGATATCATTTTAGGGCATAATCTAAAGATCGAGAAAGATCCAAATTTCAAGTGCACCCCACTGTAGAAAACAATGGAGATTGAACGCCTACCATTAAAACCTCTCTGGGCCACAGCAGCTTTCGATCAAGTTAATATTTATGCTTTACCTTATTTCATGTCTTTTTTAACTTATAAAAAGGTTGAATCTCAAATAAACATCATGGTCGGCTTTAGGAAGGTTTCATCGGTGGCCATCCCCTCCCACTGTTTTCTTTGGTGGGGTCCACTTAAACTTTGGATCTGCCTAATTCTTTTGTTTACTCCCTAAAATGATCTCTCCAAATGGATAGATGGTGTGGATACAATACATACATCATGGTGGGCCCAAAAAACTTGGTGATGTAACATCCGTCTGTTTCAGAAGCCAACCCGCTTCCGTTTCCAATTGCAGCTAAAGCCATCCGCATGAACTTCCCTGGATGGCAAGCTAGGTGGGCCACATAATGATATTTGTGATAAATTCGCTCTGTCCATCATTTCTCTTGTATCATTTGATAATGTAAGCTAAAAAATGAGATAGATCTAAAACTCATGTGGGCCGTGTGGCTTGGAAACAGTAAGTGGGGCCATTCCTGTGGTTGAAAATTTCCTAAGTCCACCATGATGTATATATATCATTCATATGGTTCATGAGGTCATTCCTACCTGGATGAATTGAAATTATAAAAACATTAACATAATCTAAAACTTTTGTGGCCTCTTGAATATTTCAATGGCGGAAGCTTAATCCTCACCTTTTCCTACCGTTTGGCCTACTAAAAGTTTGGATCAATATCATTGCTTGGTTCATGTTGTAACATAATCTAGAAAAACTGATGGCAAGGATAGATTTATCAAAAACATTCCGGGGGGTGCCACTTAAACATGTTTTTACTTCTAGTACTCATGTGACTGCATTTTTGTAATTTGCAGAGGATGGGACTTGTAATTCTTTAAATTAAATTAGGCTGGGACGCCGGTTGGCTACTGAACCAGACGGTAACTTAGTCTTGCTACCGATGTCACGTCACCGCGTTCTTTGTGCCCACCATGATGTGTGTGCTGCATCCACCCCATCCATCCATTTGGAGAGATCATTTTAGTGAGTGAGCAAAAGAATTAGGCAAATCCAAAGTTTAAGTGGACCCCACCACTGAAAACAATAGGAGGTGATGGCTACCGTTGAAACCTTCCTGGGGTGACCAAGATGTTTATTTGAGATCCAACCTTTTTATAAGTTAAGAAAGACAAGGAATAAGGTAAAGTATAAATATTAGCTTGATTGAAAGCTTCTGCAGCCCAAAGAAGTTTTAATGGCAGGCATTCAATTTCTATTGTTTTCTTTGGTGGGGTGCACTTGAAATTTGGATTGTTCTCACTCTTTGCATTATGCCCTCACGAAATGGATGGACGGTGTGGATACAATACATATATTATGGTGGCGCCCTTAGAAAGTGGTGATGTCAATTCATTAGGGGGGGCGGAGAAAAGAAATGAGTTGAAAATAACTTTTACCCCTTATTTGGTCGAGTACGTGCACAAGCAAACGGAGAAAGATGCACCGACAAAAGGAGAGAGACATCAAACGGAACTCAAGAGAAAAGAGCACTAATTGTGGGGGAACACGCTCATAGCAATCAACCAATTGAATTTCACCACATCACTTCTGTAGCGTTTTGGCTACTGAAGCGTTCAGTAGCCAAAACGCTACTGAAGTGACATGGCGAAATACAATTGGTTGAGTATTAATAGCATGTTCCCTTATATTTAATACTCTTTACCTGGGATTTCTGTTAGTCGACTCTCCGTTTGCCGGTGCACGCACTCGACCACGCAATGGTAAACTTTATTTTCCAGTCATTTTTCTTCTTTGCTCTCCTGCTGAAGTTACGTCACCCGTTTCCATGAGCGCCACCAAAATGTATGTACTGTATCCACACAATCCATCCATTTCGTTATATCATTTTAGGGCATAATCTAAAGATCGAGAAAGATCCAAATTTCAAGTGCACCCCGCTGTAGAAAACAATGGAGATTGAACGCCTACCATTAAAACCTCTCTAGGCCATAGAAGCTTTCGATCAAGTTAATATTTATGCTTTACTTTATTTCATGACTTTTTTAACTTATAAAAAGGTTGAATCTCAAATAAACATCATGGTCGGCTCTAGGAAGGTTTCATCGGTGGCCATCACCTCCCACTGTTTTCTGTAGTGGGGTCCACTTAAACTTTGGATCTGCCTAATTCTTTTGCTTACTCCCTAAAATGATCTCTCCAAATGGATAGATGGTGTGGATACAATACATACATCATGGTGGGCCCAAAGAACTTGGTGATGTAACATCCGTCTGTTTCAGAAGCCAACCCGCTTTCGTTTCCAATTGCAGCTAAAGCCATCCGCATGAACTTCCCTGGACGGCAAGCTAGGTGGGCCACATAATGATATTTGTGATAAATTCGCTCTGTCCATCATTTCTCTTGTATCATTTGATAATGTAAGCTAAAAAATGAGACAGATCTAAAACTCATGTGGGCCGTGTGGCTTGGAAACAGTAAGTGGGGCCATTCCTGTGGTTGAAAATTTCCTAAGTCCACCATCATGTATATATGTCATTCATATGGCTCATGAGGTCATTCCTACTGGGATGAATTGAAATTATAAAAACATTAACATAATCTAAAACTTTTGCGGCCACTTGAATATTTCAATGGCGGAAGCTTAATCCTCACCTTTTCCTATCGTGTGGCCTACTAAAAGTTTGGATCAATATCATTTCTTGGTTCTTGTTGTAACATAATCTAGAAAAACTGATGGAAAGGATAGATTTATCAAAAACATTCCGGTGGGTGCCACTTAAACATGTTTTTACTTTTAGTACTCATGTGACCACATTTTGTAATTTGCAGAGGATGGGACTTGTAATTCTTTAAATTAAACTAGGCTGGGACGCCGGTTGGCTACTAAACCAGATGGTAACTTAGTCTTGCTACCGATGTCACGTCACCACGTTCTTTGTGCCCACCATGATGTGTGTGCTGTATCCACACCATCCATCCATTTGGAGAGATCATTTTAGTGAGTGAGCAAAAGAATTAGGCAGATCCAAAGTTTAAGTGGACCCCACCACTGAAAACAATAGGAGGTGATGGCTACCGTTGAAACCTTTCTGGGGCGACCATGATGTTTATTTGAGATCCAACCTTTTTATAAGTTAAAAAAGACAAGGAAAAAGGTAAAGCATAAATATTAGCTTGATTGAAAGCTTCTGCGGCCCAAAGAAGTTTTAACGGCAAGCATTCAATTTCTATTGTTTTCTTTGGTGGGGTGCACTTGAAATTTGGATCGTTCTCACTCTTTGCATTATACCCTCACGAAATGGATGGACGGTGTGGATACAATACATATATTATGTTGGCGCCCTTAGAAAGTGGTGATGTCACTTCATTAGGGGGGGGGGGGGGGGGGGGGCGAAGAAAAGAAATGAGTTGAAAATAACTTTTACCCCTTATTTGGTCGAGTACGTGCACCAGCAAACGGAGAAAGACGCACCGGCAAAAGGAGAGAGACATCAAACGGAGCTCAAGAGAAAAGAGCATTAATTGTGGGGGAACACGCTCATAGCAATCAACCAATTGAATTTCACCATGTCACTTCAGTAGCCAAAACGCTACTGAATTGACATGGCGAAATACAATTGGTTGAGTATTAATAGCATGTTCCCTTATATTTAATACTCTTTACCTGGGATTTCCGTTAGTCGACTCTCTCCGTTTGTCGGTGCACGCACTCGACCATGCAATGGAAAACTTTATTTTCCAGTCATTTTTCTTCTTCGCTCTCCTGCTGAAGTTACGTCACCCGTTTCCATGAACACCACCAAAATGTATGTACTGTATCCACACAATCCATCCATTTCGTGATATCATTTTAGGGCATAATCTAAAGATCGACAAAGATCCAAATTTCAAGTGCACCCCACTATAGAAAACAATGGAGATTGAACGCCTACCATTAAAACCTCTTTGGGCCACAGAAGCTTTCGATCAAGTTAATATTTATGCTTTACCTTATTTCATGTCTTTTTTAACTTATAAAAAGATTGAATCTCAAATAAGCATCATGGTCGGCTCTAGGAAGGTTTCATTGGTGGCCATCACCTCCCACTGTTTTCTGTGGTGGGGTCCATTTAAACTTTGGATCTGCCTAATTCTTTTGCTTACTCTCTAAAATGTTCTCTCCAAATGGATAGATGGTGTGGATACAATACATACATCATGATGGGCCCAAAGAACTTGGTGATGTAACATCCGTCTGTTTCAGAAGCCAACCCACTTCCGTTTCCAATTGCAGCTAAAGCCATCCGCATGAACTTCCCTGGACGGCAAGCTAGGTGGGCCACATAATGATATTTGTGATAAATTCGCTCTGTCCATCATTTCTCTTGTATCATTTGATAATGTAAGCTAAAAAATGAGACAGATCTAAAACTCATGTGGGCCGTGTGGCTTGGAAACAGTAAGTGGGGGAATTCCTGTGGTTGAAAATTTCCTAAGTCCACCATCATGTATATATGTCATTCATATGGCTCATGAGGTCATTCCTACCGGGATGAATTGAAATTATAAAAACATTAACATAATCTAAAACTTTTGTGGCCACTTGAATATTTCAATGGCAGAAGCTTAATCCTCACCTTTTCCTATCGTGTGGCCTACTAAAAGTTTGAATCAATATCATTGCTTGGTTCATGTTGTAACATAATCTAGAAAATCTAATGGCAAGGATAGATTTATTAAAAACATTCCGATGGGTGCCACTTAAACATGTTTTTACTTCTAGTACTCATGTGACCACATTTTTGTAATTTGCAGAGGATGGAGCTTGTAATTCTTTAAATTAAATTAGGCTGGGATGCCAGTTGGCTACTGAACCAGACGGTAACTTAGTCTTGCTACCGATGTCACGTCACCGTGTTCTTTGTGCCTACCATGACGTGTGTTTTGTATCCACCCATCCATCCATTTGGAGAGATCATTTTAGTGAGTGAGCAAAAGAGTTAGGCAGATCCAAAGTTTAAGTGGACCCCACCACTGAAAACAATAGGAGGTGATGGCTACCGTTGAAACCTTCCTGGGGTGACCATGATGTTTATTTGAGATCCAACCTTTTTATAAGTTAAAAAAGACAAGGAATAAGGTAAAGCATAAATATTAGCTTGATTGAAAGCTTCTGCGGCCCAAAGAAATTTTAACGGCAGGCATTCAATTTCTATTATTTTCTTTGGTGGGGTGCACTTGAAATTTGGATCGTTCTCACTCTTTGCATTATGCCCTCACGAAATGGATGGACGGTGTGGATACAATACATATATTATGTTGGCGCCCTTAGAAAGTGGTGATGTCACTTCATTAGGGGGGGGCGAAGAAAAGAAATGAGTCGAAAATAACTTTTACCCCTTATTTGGTCGAGTACGTGCACCAGCAAACGGAGAAAGACGCACCGGCAAAAGGAGAGAGACGTCAAACGGAACTCAAGAGAAAAGAACATTAATTGTGGGGGAACACGCTCATAGCAATCAACCAATTGAATTTCACCATGTCAAGCGGATTGGATACTGAACACTTCAGTAGCCAAAACGCTATTGAATTGACATGGCGAAATACAATTGGTTGAGTATTAATAGCATGTTCCCTTATATTTAATACTCTTTACCTGGGATTTCCGTTAGTCGACTCTCTCCATTTGCCGGTGCACTCACTCGACCACGCAATGGTAAACTTTATTTTCCAGTCACTTTTCTTCTTCGCTCTCCTGCTGAAGTTACGTCACCCGTTTCCATGAGCGCCACCAAAATGTATGTACTGTATCCACATAATCCATCCATTTCGTGATATCATTTTAGGGCATAATCTAAAGATCGAGAAAGATCCAAATTTCAAGTGCACCCCACTGTAGAAAACAATGGAGATTGAACGCCTACCATTAAAACCTCTCTGGGCCACAGAAGCTTTCGATCAAGTTAATATTTATGCTTTACTTTATTTCATGTCTTTTTTAACTTATAAAAAGGTTGAATCTCAAATAAACATCATGGTCGGCTCTAGGAAGGTTTCATCGGTGGCCATCGCCTCCCACTGTTTTCTTTGGTGGGGTCCACTTAAACTTTGGATCTGCCTAATTCTTTTGCTTACTCCCTAAAATGATCTGTCCAAATGGATAGATGGTGTGGATACAATACATACATCATGGTGGGCCCAAAGAACTCGGTGATGTAACATTTGTCTGTTTCATAAGCCAACCCGCTCCCGTTTCCAATTGCAGCTAAAGCCATCCGCATGAACTTCCCTGGACGGCAAGCTAGGTGGGCCACATAATGATATTTGTGATAAATTCGCGCTGTCCATCATTTCTCTTGTATCATTTGATAATGTAAGCTAAAAAATGAGACAGATCTAAAACTCATGTGGGCCGTGTGGCTTGGAAACAGTAAGTGGGGCCATTCCTGTGGTTGAAAATTTCCTAAGTCCACCATGATGTATATATATCATTCATATGGTTCATGAGGTCATTCCTACTGGGATGAATTGAAATTATAAAAACATTAACATAATCTAAAACTTTTGTGGCCACTTGAATATTTCAATGGCAGAAGCTTAATCCTCACCTTTTCCTATCGTGTGGCCTATTAAAAGTTATCATTGCTTGGTTCATGTTGTAACATAATCTAGAAAAACTAATGGCAAGGATAGATTTATTAAAAACATTCCGGTGGGTGTCACTTAAACATATTTTTACTTCTAGTACTCATGTGACCATATTTTTGTAATTTGCAGAGGATGGGGCTTGTAATTCTTTAAATTAAATTAGGCTGGGACGCCAGTTGGCTACTGAACCAGACGGTGACTTAGTCTTGCTGCCGATGTCACGTCACCACGTTCTTTGTGCCCACCATGATGTATGTTTTGTATCCACCCATCCATCCATCCATTTAGAGAAATCATTTTAGTGAGTGAGCAAAAGAATTAGGTAGATCCAAAGTTTAAGTGGACCCCACCGCTGAAAACAAAAGGAGGTGATGGCTACCGTTGAAACCTTCCTAGGGTGACCATGATGTTTATTTGAGATCCAACCTTTTTATAAGTTAAAAAAGACAAGGAATAAGGTAAAGCATAAATATTAGCTTTCAATGCTCTAGAGAAAAGATCATTAATTGTGGGGGAACACGCTCATAGCAATTAACTAATTGGATTTCACCACGTCACTTCAGTAGCGTTTTGGCTACTGAAGCGTTCAGTATCCAATCCGCTCCCGCCTCGCATGTACTGATTTTGCACGAAGAGCAAGAAAAGTTCCATAAAAGCTATTAAATAAAATAAAAAATCATCTGTCATCTATGGAAAGGTATATCAGATGAATGGCTGTGATCACCGTAGCAGGGACCTCATATGCATGGAATTGCGTGCGTAGGGCCCTCTCAACTAATCATTTACACCTGTTATATATTGAAAGTATGTGTTCAAGGAAAAATAGAACAGAGGACCCAAAAGCAAAATGATAGAAGGCATTGACGCATGTTTCTATTTCCTATGGGATTATTCGGTGGTTGGGTTACAGATCAGTTCCTCCACCATACACGTGGCATTTACCTCAACCGTAACCACCCAAACAGTGCGACGCACTCAAAATCAGATTCATCAGGCAATCACAACCAGTTAGGATCCGTATTTTACTGAATTTGTACCTTTTACTACTTCTATTCCAGTCGACCAGTTAGGATCCGTATTTTTTAGCTGTAATCCATCTACAGTGGGTCCCACTGTTTGGACGGTTCTGGTTCGAGGTATTGTGGTGGGGGAACCAATTGCATCCTAGGTACAGAAACAGCCTGTTTTGGTATGCATGCACTACAGATCCTTGTGAGATGAGCTTATTCTGAGTGGTGTGTGTGGGGTCCACAAGAATGCCCTATCTTTAAAGTTGGAAACCCTATAAGATTATATTGATCCAACCATCATGTGGCCCACTCCATGAATTTGGAAGTTTTTAGATGGTTGTTCATTTTTTCCCTACCGACCAATCCACATAATGATTGTATGGTATTGATTTATGCAGCATTCCATCATTGTAGTGGGCTCAAGAAGCTGCATTGAAAAAAAAAGAAGGTGGACAGCCATCTACAAGCCTCTAACTCATGAGGTGACACATATAATAGTTGAATTTATTGATTTTTAAGACGTCCAACTTTCATGGTAAGCCGACCTTAAAAGATACATTAGATGTCAGATACACATCCTGGTGAGCCATACAACATGTGTAGAATAATCCCTAGCAGGGGTGGTTAACTTGGAGTGTGTGTACTGACATGGTGTGTGCTAACAAGCTAACCTAGAAGAAAAAAAAAAAAAAAACATTTGCAGAATAAGGGACCAAATTGCATAATGAGCTAGCCAATTGTGACTAGTCAGTTCTTGAAAAAGCTTTGTAGGCCCTAATCATAATGCGTATGTTCTATACACGCCATTAATTTATTTTGACAGCTTATTTTACGGTATAAGCTAAAAAAATAAGGTAAATTCAAATCTCAGGTCGACTGTCTACCTGAGATTTGGATTTGCCTCATTTTTGCGCTCATGCGTCAAAGTGTGCTAGTAAAATAGATGGCCAGCATAGATAAAACACATATACCATGATGGGCTCCGCATAGCACCGACCAGTAATTAGCATTCCATGTCCCAGGGTAAGCTTATTCCGGGACCGGCAGAGGCAGCAGCTTCGGCACCCACTCACAGAATTATACCCTAGGATATTAATATCGGAACCCACCCTTTTTAACCCCATGCCCTTCCTTTTCTGCTTTTAGTGAATACGCAAGTACAAGGGTCTACTCCCGTGTGACCTAAATTAGAAACGGGGTCCACTCTCTTCATAACGATTATTGTCTTATCATTGTCATGCACCGGCCCTGCGTTAACGAAAACACTTGCATGGCTAAGGCAGTCCTTTGGGGCATGACCATCAGCTGATGTGGATGAAAAACTTCATGTAAATGAGATCCACCCTGTACATTAGGTGGGTCAGTTTGTCATAGGACATCGCGAATGTTGAAATCGGGTGTCTTTAATGTATGATGAAACATGGGTTCTTGATTGATCGATCGCCCTGATTGATTGATCGAAATTATCCAAATTTTCTAATTTACTTGCTAGACACTTTTAAGCATGTTCGATTAATCAAACATGAAGGCTCGATTGATTGAGGGTGCTTGATCGTTGTTGATCGATCGATGGTTAGATTTACAACGGGTGTGGTTCTGCGTAATTATGTGATTTGTTTCCTATTTCAAGTTTGACACCATATATATATATATATATATATATATATATATATATATATATATATATATATATATATTAGAGTAGAACCATGATGTAGAGCAGGTTGCAGATAGTTTCATGGCTAAGATGGATAAAAAAAGGCCCGGTCGACGACATAAGTGATCCGGACGGTCAAACCTTAGATCGGGCGTATCTCGCAATTCGAAATGAGTTATTTGGCGTAAAATATATGATTTTGGGGTAGAACGAGCTGCTTTATCCAACCAACCTGGCTACGCCGGGTTACGCAACCTGAATTTGCGAAATACTCCTGGATCTACGGTCGTTTCCCTGTTTTTATTTCGTTTTTACTATAAATAGTAAGTTTTAGTTTGATTATAACTCTTTATCTGTCGGGCTTTTGGAGTTGCGTCCAACGTGAAAAGAGCTTCGAATAATTAGGAGAAGGGTTTGGTGAAGCCAAATAGGACACTTATTATTTTTGGCCGAAAACCTTGCGCACTAGTAAACATCAGTTTTAGTTGTAGTTTGATTCTGATTTCTTTCTCATTGCTTGGTACCCTTATTTAAAGGGTTGTGAACTCATTTTTAGGAATTAATTAATCAATTTCAAATTTATTAGAATTTACTTCTATTTTCTGCTTTCTTTCCTCGTGGATTTGAGAAGCCTCTATGAAGAGTCCAGAGAAGTTCTGTGGATTCAGAATAGTTATCCTCTTAAGGAAGACGGTGTTCGACCTCACGTCCTTCTGTGCGTCAAACGAGGATATCAAAACTTCTGTGGCCTTTAGAAGTTTTTAACGGTTGACATCACTGTCCCCACTCTTTTTTGTGCTAGGGTCCACTGGAGATTTGGATTTAACTTATTCTTTGGATATTACCCTAAAATGATCTCTCCAACTGATGAAAAGTGTGGATACAAAACATACATCATGGTGGGCTTATGGAAATTGGTGACGTCACTTAGTAGAAAGTCTCACTTCTTGATGTTTTAATTTAAACCAATATGATTTAAATGATTTTAACTCGCAAGTATACGAATCAGATGTAAATATGGTACGTATTACGAGATCGTTCCCACGAGGACTGGTTGTCGCAATTCGAAATTTAAGATTCTTCTTAATTAATCCAACAAATATTTTAGCAAACTAATAAGTAAACTAACACAAATCTATGGAAAATAACTGAGAACTATGAGAAAAATTCAATCCAGGAGAAGACTAGGACTTTCGAATCCACCTCTAATTATCCTAACCCTTATTTTACCTGTTGATTTATTCTAATTCAGATTGATATAAATTTAATAAACAAAGCACATCCTATGTCCTTGGTCGGGCACACAGAATGTATAATCTTTTAAAGCATATGGATCACATCTTTTCATCCATGGTCAGGCATGGAGAGATGTAAATCCTGTTTCTTCCTCTATAGGAAACCTGTTCATGGTCAGACACAAACACCTAGAGTAATATTTCAAACAACATCCATATCTAGACTTTGGTCGAGCTCATAGAATGGAGAAGTATGAAAATCTCAGGAAAACACACTAGAAAAAGAAACAAATCAATCCAATTAAAATAAATTCAACATAAATAAGAGTCAATCAAATTAGGAGCTTCATCTCAGCCCTAGCTAAGAAGTTTAGCAATCCATAAAATTAATTAGGAAAAAGAAAATATAAAATAAAAACATTAAAAACATTCTTCCCTTCTTTCTTCTTCTTTTTCTCTCTCTGGCTTTGGCTCTCCTCAAGCTCTGGATCTTCTTTTCCAAGGTCTCAATCCCTGCTCCCCACGTCCAAAATATTCTTATATAGCTGCTGGAGTGGTGAAAATCGGATTTGAATCGGATTTGGATAGCTATGCATGCCCAACTAAAGCTTTTTCGCAGTCAAGTTCAGTGCCTCGAAACACGCCACTTTCCTTGCTCAAATTCTAAAGAAATACCATTTCTTAGGACTTTCTTGGGTCCTCTACATGATAGACGGTTCAGATCTGTCATATGATCAAAGATGGTGGGCCAAAACCGCCTAGAAAAGTCGATTTTCGTGGATGTGCGAAACCTTTCGCACCATTTCGCTGTTGTGATCGGTGGGCCCCACAGAAGCATTTTCTGGAAAATCCACTCCGTCCATTGGATTCAGAACGAAATTTCAGTTAAGAATGGGTGATTTTGAATGTCCATTGGCATGTCTCAGAGAAAAAATAACTAAAAGATTAGATTTGAACACTACAGGGTAGCCCTTTTGTGGCCCCTGTATCGCACACATGTGTGCGCATGGGTACGAAAGGTTAGCATGGTTTTGTAGCTCTCGAAGCCCTCTACAAGATGGACGGATCAGATCGGCCGTACATGCGAAGGGTGGGGCCCACAATCAGCCGTAAGTCGGACGCAGTTCGTCCGCTCGCTGACGTGAAACGGAAATTTCCATTTTTTTTTCTTTCTTTCATAGTGCACAAGTGCACGTGTAGTGCACTTGTGCACTATGCACACTTTATTCATGTGGGGTCCACTGTGATGATTTTCAGAAATCTTCACCGTTCAAATTATTTCTCATCTCATTTAAACCGTCAATAATAATTTTGAGGCAGTTCCAGATATCAGGTGGGCCCAGAATCAACGGTTTATGGGCTGATCTATCAGTTGGGGCACTTCCATAGTGATCCAATGGATGAAATTTTATGTGTACGGTTAATTTATGGCCCTCATCCCCTGTATGAATTTTCAGGTCAATCGGATGGTGGGAACCCTATGATCTTGCATTTTGGATCAGATTCGGGCCTTTTTAACGGTGAACGGCTTTATTTTCTTGGATCCATGGCATGTAAATCCGTTGATCTTGGTCCTATGGAGTGCGTCCCTTACTCTGGTGACTTTGTAACGTCAAATCCACGTTGTTAATATCACTTTTTAATCCACGCTCTTGATTTTCTCCTGCAATCAAAATATAATTAAAATATGGCATTAAACATTATCTTGTTGGTAAAATCTGGTAATAGTCGGGGTTTGATATACAATATTTGACCCTCATCACTTCTCAACCTTTCAGTATCTAATATGTAATCTACGCCCGGAGAGTCGTCCTTTCGCAGAGGATCCAGACTCTTGCGCTTAGCATACTGAGTAAACTCCCTGGGTCCATCATGATTTATGTATTTTATCCTCTTCGTCTATTCATTTTACCAGATAATTTTAGGGATTGACACAAAAAACCTGGCATATTAAATGTTCAAATTGACCACACCACTGGAAACAGTTGAATTGAACATCCACCTTTCGAAAAATTCTTGAGAGTAACATAAGTTTTGAATCAAGCTTATATTTGTGTTTTACCTTCATCCATGTTGTATAACCTTATGAATATGTTGGATGACAAAGAAACATCACTATTGAGCTTATAAAGGGTATGATCCAATTGATCCATGTATATGCTTCAATTATGGGCTCAACACCGTAAATTTCAATGGTGGTCACAAAATTCCCACTGTTTCCTCTCATGTGGCCCATTTAATTTTTGGAACCTCCTCATTCTTGGTTGCATAACCTAAAACGATTTCAAAAAACGGATGGACAGATTGGATTTATCACAAACATCATAATAGGCCCCACACAAAATCCTTTCACATGAGCTTCATGCAAAAGGCTTTCCCGAAAATCCTCTTACAATTCCAAATTTCTCTTCGTCAGTGTAGGAGAGAGTCTTTTCTTCGAAGACTCTCTCTCTCCCAATGAAGTGGAATCCCAGCCTCTCTTCTCATCCTACGGTGTACATGAAGGCTCGCACAAAAAATCTATGCAGTATGGTTCGTAGGAGACCGGCTCCCTACACACACACACACACACGGAAATGCTCAACTGTGAATCAATTCGTACATACTACGTACAAATTTTTTTGAGAACCCATCATACGTGAAGTGGATCTAAAATATGAACCATTCATGTGAAGCAGCACCTCGTGAGATCCCCCGAGCCCAAGTTTTACTTTGATCTAAAACTTTGATAGGCCATGAAAAATGAAAACAGTTTTCTCCCTTGATTTGCATTTCTCTTTGCTATGGCCCACCAGAATTTTAGATCGGGGTGAAAATTTGTTACATGGGGTTTCATGGGATTCCGCATCACGTGGACCGTTCATATTAGACACCCATGGCAAGTGCACAAAGGTGCGCAGGGAGCATGACTCTCTCTCTCTCTCTCTCTCTCTCTCTCTCTATATATATATATATATATATATATATATATATATATATATATATATATATATATATATTTGTGTGTGAGCATGCAGCGTGCAATACCGGATTAGAGTAGTATGAGGAGAGCAAAATCGCTCCTAGAGTTAGGAATGGAGAAAACCAAGGTTTTCGCATCGTAAATTGATCTAATCTTTTATACTTTTTGTAGACACTGAAAAATTGACGCCCACGTTAATTTTGTATTTCTTGTTTGATTGGGGGGTGAAAGGCTGGTTATGGATATTGGAGTCACCACTAGCCGAAAAATCTTGAAATCTCGCGGTCGAATAGAATCACGAAATACGCAAGGTGAGGGAAATTCAGGGACTTTCCTACCTTAGATTGACTCCTGGTCTGCGATCCGGGATTCAGGGCAAGGGATCTCGGTTACAAAGAGGGAAGGTGTTAGGCACCCTCTCTGCCCGAACAAATGTACAGTCTCTACTCAGTGTGATAAAATAATCTCAAGGGATGATGGATGCTGTGGCCGTGATGGGACTAAGCACACACATGGATTTTTGATATAGCAAGATATGAGATTTCGGCAAGCCATAGAGCATACGTCCAACTGTATGTCTAGAAAGCGAATGCGATGATGCTCATGTAACAAGGTAAAGAAAAGATGGACTAGATCACTAGAAATTTCTGATGTGATAGGATCTGGTGTACGGCAAGTCACAGAACATACGTTCACTAGAGATCTAGAGAAGCAGGGGGGTTGAGAAGGGAATAGATGTCATGATGAATGCTTGTATGTAAAATAGATCTTTGGCTTGATCTTGAGTAGGCTAAGACATGAACCGGACCATGATCAGATCTGGGCTAAGCTTATGGGTTGGAAAGGTTGAGAGGAAGGCTAGGGGGTGACTAGAAAGATCAGATCTTTGAAGGCTTGGGAGCTCCTTTCCTTTCCCTCACTCTCTTCCTCACTCTCTCACTCTCTCTTCCTCACTTTCTCTCTCTTGGATGAGAAGGCCCCCCCCCCTCTTTTTTCTCTTCTTCCCCCTTTCTTTTTTTAAATGTGAAGAGGAGAGGGCTATTTATAGCCTTCTCCAATGACATTGCTGTAAATTCTGGGTTTAAGAGGGGTAAAAGGTGAGGTGGCAAGTTATGATTGGTTATGGAGAGAGGAATGCCACATGACACTCTCATTAGCCATGAGGGGTGACAAAAAGGCAAATAGTGAAATTTGGGAGGGTAATTTTGCGGGAAAGTTGACTTTTGGATGCTGGGACAGCTATCCGCAAGCGGCCCGCTAGTGGTGGTGCTTGAAGTATAGCAGGCGGCAGTCAGACTACCGCCTGCGGTAGTCAGACTACCACTCGGGTTCAGTTCGGGCCGATTTCACAAGTGCGAACCTTGTACACTGTGCGGGTTCACTCGGAAGTCTCCTTTTTAAATTTTTCAGCACGAAAAAATGGGTTTCGACTTGGATAATGATGATCTAGGCCATGGTATGGGGCATAGGCAGGGTTGCACGTGTGATGAATGGTTTGGATCGTGGTTTTGGATTATAGATTTGGATTTTAGGGGTTTTGGTTTAGTTGAGTATGATCATGGTTCCTGAACGGTCTTAACATTTTCAAGATGTAGCCCTGGTGGGGTGTCTACAGATGCGAAGGTCAAAGCGAGTGGACACCCCACCCTTATGGTCAGAAAAATGGTAGTGACTCGAATTTGTTGTCTGCCATTGTATCATTGTCAGTCGACTGTGTGGAAAAGAGATAACTTGCATATATCATGAGGCTTGAGAAAAACGTTGTGGTTGCCTCCTGCGCATTTGTCGCGGCTTTACGGATCACCAAGCACAACCCTTTCACGTCTGATTGTTAATAACATTGGAGGGTAAGTCTGAAAAGTAAGGGCCCCTGCGCATTTGTCGCGGCTTTACGAAGATTCTCATACTGTTTGGTCTCTCGTTCCTTTGCTAAGTAATCACCCTACGAGTATTCGGTCTGTTTGATTGTCAAAGTGGTTAGCTGCCCTGTGCGTTGGTGCCGCCTTACAGGGAACTCACTACGCCAACTTGGACTCAATCAAAATTTTCAAACATCCCGTGCTAGGTATGTGCGAGTAATTTTTTGCCATGCAGTCTGCCGATTCTGATACTTTGGTTACAATGGATTGTAGACACTTTGAGCTTGATTATTCTTTCCAGAGATGGATCTAATCATTTTACTAGCATTCGTACGATTGTCCAGATATAGAGATCGGGCCAATCGTACATGTATCATGTACGGATTCAATCATCCACTGGAGAAACCGGTAGAGATTGAATCTTATTTAACTGTGTGCACTGGCCGCAACTGGAGAATATAGAAGATTCCTTAGTGTACTGCGTGCCGCGTGCGGTGGCGAAAATTTTATTTGAAAGCTATTCCTTTGGAGCTAGACTCCTCGGGGATTTTATTTGAAAATATATTTTTTTGAATTTTGTAAAATATCCATTCGATTTCGCAGGTGGGCGTCATCGTTCGATTTTTATTTGCAAGAAAATTCAGATGGCCTCCACTGATAACTTAATGGGGCTTGATAGCTTAAAAGGAACATAACCCTTTTTTTTGGGGGGGAAGGGGTTATACTCACTAGGGATTCATTGTGCTTATTTTGGCGATTTTGAGATTTTTTTTGATTTTTTTTCTTGAAGATTTTTTTTTTAAAAATGAGGTTGTTTTGGTATGTTTTGAAGACTTGGGGACTGTTTCGGTGACTTTTGAAGATTTTGAGACTGTTTTTGTGACTTTTGACAATGCGGGACTGTTTTTTAAAACCCTGGAGAGTTTAGGTTTATTTTTAAAAATATTTTGGATATTGTCCAGCGGTTGGAGGTAAAAACTAGTTATTCTCACTATCCTTACGAGACAGCCCGCTGCCCCATGCACCTTTTCGGTCAGGCGGCGGTTACCGCCTGCATGTCGTTTAGACCGCTGGTCCATTTGATGCATCGGTCCGTCCGGTGTGGTCCTCTCCCTTATTTCTTTCTAACAGTTGGAACGTCCAAGGACCCATTGTGGTCCCTGGAGCTATTTTTGGAGAGGTTTTTCAACTTATTTTTCTTGCATCTTTCTCTTTCTTTCCATTTTCAGGTAATCCTGACTAACAAATCTCTCCTTGATCTTTGTGGGACACTTTCTTCAAGAGCTTTTGATGAGCCGAATTTTCCTTTGGGTTGGGAGAGAGCCATGATCGGGACCGTTAGCTCATCCGAATTTGATCTGAGCCGTTGAATCTTGTTGAACTTGTTTTGTTCTGGCCAGATGATTGGCTAGACCATTATTGTATTTATTTTTTAGTGGAATGGGGTGTGACAAGAAAAGGGCCTCCACGCTTTTTTTTTTCTTTTTTTTTTTCGCACTTTCTTTTTTATGTTTTTTTTTTAGATGATCTGAACCATCAGATTGATGATTTGGGGCCTATTTGTGCGCATGGATGATGTAGGTGATGAATGGTAGTTTATGGTGGATGATGGACGGATGAAATTTTTCAGATAGGCCCCACGTCATGATCTTGATTGGTTCAGATGCATGGATGTAAAAAGTTTTTTGGGATGATGGACGGATGAGATTTTCAAAATGGGCTCCACATCATGATCTTGATTGGATCAGATGTAGGGAAGGATCTATGAAATGTGTACTGGTCTTTTGGCATGGGCCTGGTGGGCCTTGGACATGGGCTTTGTGAGATGGGCCTTTGTGAGATGGGCTTTTGATGTGGGCTTTTGAAATGGGCCTTGGACATGGCTTTGTGAGATGGGCCTTTGATGTGGGCTTTTGAAATGGGCCTTGGACATGGACTTTGTGAGATGGGCCTTTGATGTGGGCCTTGGACATGGGTTTTGTGAGATGGGCCTTTGATGTGGCTGGGGTACTTATTTGCCTACCTTGTGTATGCAGCATGCCTCAACGTGGTAAAAATGAGGCTAGCTCCTCACACCAGTCACCTGATCCATGCTTTGTGCCTCGTAAGGGTCGGTATTTGTCTAACATCGCCCTAGAAGGTGGTGCACCTGCGCTCTTGAGAGGGCGTGGGGTCATGACGCACTGACCCGATTAGTTTGAGGATCCACAACCGCTGTTCTTTGAAGTTATAGAGTGGATCCCCTTTGCTCACCTGTTTCAGGTTCGTCTGAGTCGAACCAACATGTCTCTCTTGTCTGCTCTGGTTGAGAGATGGTACCCTGAGACTCATACCTTCCAGCTTCCTTTTGGAGAGTGGGGGATTACCCCATATGACATTTATATGCAGCTAGGCCTCCGATATGATGGGGGTCTATCCCTTTTGAGGATGACCTTCCGGTGTCCATTGAGGAGGATTGGATGAATCTCCTGGGGATGATGCCAGACGTGGCTGATTTTACTGGTACGCGTTTCAAACTCCTCTGGTTATCATCGAATTTCGCCAGACGTGTCCCTGAAACCGAAGCAGCGGTGGTGGTGAAGGCACGTGCCTTAATTTTGTACACTATGGGTGTGATGATTTTCTGTCATGGGAATGAGCTGGTGAGTTCCCATTTGTTGTCGCTCGTGGCAGATATCACCTTTCCTACACCGTACAATTGGAATGCAGCCCTCCTGGCCCATTTGTACGAAGGGTTAGACAAGGCCAGCCGTTGTATCAGTCGGTCCCTGACTGGCTTCTACCCTGTCATCGAGGTATTCTCTTTGGCCTCCATCTTTTACAATATATTCACTTGGGATGCACTGGTTTGTCCTCCTCTTACCATGAGTCATGCAGGTATACTTCTTTGACCATTTTCCACATTTGGCCCCCACCTTGATTGACCATTCGCTTCCATTTCCTCGCATGATGCTGTGGTACAAGGATAACTGCAGCCATACGCGCTTATTGTCAAACCTTGCTTGGAGGTCAAACGTTGACGCCCTTGTTCTGAGTGATGTGAGTGATTTTTTTCTTTTTCTGTGTTGCCCATGTGTTTACTTTTTTGCTCAAATCTTTGATCTTCTTTTTACAGTTCCTATTCAGGCCGTATCTTCGGTCGAATGTGGCACTTACTCCTGGGGCCCAGAAAGCTTTTCAGGCTTCTCGTCGAAGCCGTATTCTTGAGGATCCTCGTGTGACGAAATGGTACTTGGGAGAGAGACTTTTTTTACAGTTGACCGGTAGTCCCATGGTACCACTCAGTCCTCCATCTGGTCCTTCAAATTGGAGATCAGTACCCGAAAGGGAGCTGACTGCTGCACTGGAGGGTTATGATGCGAGTGCCTTTGTAGATCCATATAGAGAGTACAGCTCCTGGTGTGAACAGCATGGTATCGGCCCGATTCTATAGCCTGGCTATGCCCCTGGCGGCGGTGCACATTTTGCTAGAGGAGGGATCCTGGGACCTCACTTTCATCGCCACGATACTGATGCATATCTCCCTGATGATGACTAGCTTGTTGTATCTTGCTTTCTTTGAATGTAGAACCTTCATGTTTATAAACTTCAGTTTGCCGATGCTGTTCTCTTTCAATCATTCTTTTCGAACACCTTCGGACCCCTTTTGGATGTATAGATGTTTGTTATAAGGTATTGGCCTTCTGAGGCGGGTCCCATCCAAAATATGGCCGACCCGGTGACTTTTTTCTGCCCGTTCTGCCTTGCCAGTGCTGAATCAATGACACAAAAAATGGCAGGTCTGCAGGCGGTGATCGGATTACCGCAGGCGGTAATCGGAGTGCTGTCTCCGTTCATCTTTTCTTCCAGCGACCGTCCCCCATTCCTGTTCATTCTTGTTGACCCATTTCGGACATTCCTTGCTGTCCTTTTCCGTCCGATCATCCCCTTTGTCCATTCTTCCTTTGTCTCCCCCTTTTTGTCTCATTCTCTTTGTCTTCTTTCCCTTTTGGTGCTGATTATGGCCAGCCATGATGGGATCAATGATGGGCTCATGAGTGGTGAGAGAGTTGGTGGGTCCAATAATGGTGGAGGGAATCCATTTATAGAAGAGTTGATGGAGGTTGGTGGGGGAGTAATGGGCTCTTTTGGGGAGATCAATGCTATTTATGGCATTCCAACCACCATTAATGAAGGATATGGGGGTGGATTGGATGGGATAGAAGGGTTTGATGGGTTTGACGGATCCATGCTAGATGGGCCACCAGGATTCATGGATATTGGGATGGATGGTGTGGTGATGGCGGGAGATAGTTTGATTGATGGGCCGATGTCCATGGATGAGGTGGATGGTGGTATGATGATGCCGGATGGTGTGGATAGGATGGATTAGATTTCTATGGATGGCGGACCCTATTTTGGTGGCGCGAGCGGCTTGGATTTGGCGGGTGATGATTCACTCGCGGGTGGCTTGGCTCAGATTTTTATTGGGGATATTGAGACAGTGTTGGGACAGGCAGTCACGGTCGGGGCTTGTGATGTCAGTCCTGTTGGCGATTGGGAGTCCATAGGTGTTGTTGCTCATGGGGTTCATGTGTTTCAGTCAGCTTCTGAGGTGACAGTTATCGACAGCTCGGGCCAGTCTGTTGCTGCTTTTCAGGAGACTGCGTGATGCGATGGGAGATGCTGACTTCTTTCGTCATCATGAGATTGACTTACTGGAGGAGGGGATGCCCATTTTTTATGATTCTCCTGTTGATCCGGGGGTCTTGATCGTTGAGGGCATACCTGTCCGGACCTGTCGGTTGCAGCCTCGTGGTACATGTTCCGAGCGATTGCATCTTTGGATCGAGGGTTTGACCGAGTCTGAGATCTTTGAGTTGAGTTCCTTGGATTTTCGAGAGGTTCTCCACTTGCATCGAGTTCGCCTGGATTGCCGGTTGTTGAGTGCGACGCTATACGATTGGGTTCCATCCTTGAATTTGTTCTCTTTTAATGACTTAGAGCTGGGCCCGTCATTGGAGGAGTTTTCTCGCCAGTCTGGTCTGCCTCTTACTCGGGAGCCATATGTTCCTTCATCTGAGCCGGTTCGTTCTTCTGATTTGATCGCCTGGTTCAGATTTCTTACGGTTCTCCCCACCATGGAGGGTGGAGTTGGAGAGTTATCACTTGAGATGCTATATGATCGTTGTTCTACTTCACGAGGTACCCCTGGATCCGACTGTCAGCTTCAGTACCTGAATGCGCTGATATTTTGTGTCCTTGCTGAGATGCTTTTCTCAGGATGGAGACGATCGTCATTTGGAGCTTTGTTAGACGTGTTCCCTAGTGTATTACATTGCAGGAGCATCATTTCTGTGGTGTTGGCGGAGCTCTTCTTAGGGTTGACTGAGTGCTTACTCGGACGTACCCGCATCTTGCGGGGTTGCTGTTCATTCCTTCAGGTACTTTTTATTCTGCTTCCTTCTTTCTCTTTTTCCTCTCTTTTGTTTTTGCTTGCATCTTAAGTTTGAATTATTTCTTCCAGGTGTGGTTATGTGAACACCTTTATATGACCCCTATGCTTTCTTGGCCTGATTCCCGCCGTAATGATGTGTTGTCCTTGCTACTTGATGGCCTTCCCTCTAGTGTTGAGGCCACTGAGTCATTGTAGTGTTGCATGCTCTCTCATCTTCAAGGTTGGGAGGTTAATTGGGAGGCTACCTGGCTCTATCGCCCACCGCTGATCAGTAGTGCAGCTCGCACTCCCTTGTTGTTGCTAAGCCTTCGAAGATACTGCTCTTATCATCCTATGCGATTTCTTCATCAGTTTGCCTTTTGGCAGGACAACCCAGAGTTTGCATTTTCTGAATTTGGCCATGCTTTTTTTTCCTTCCGACCTGATTGCCTTGTATCGACGGGTTTGAATTTCCTGGCAGGGGTCGTTGGATGCGGCGATGTTAGAGCTTGAGTCTTGGGCTCCTCCTTTGGCCACAGTGCCGTATCAGAGGTGGGTTGCAGAGCAATCTCTTTATCGACAGGTTCCGGGTTGGCATTTGGAGGATGAGACTACTGATCAGGACATGGTGGGTGACACTGCTTCATCCTCCTCAGGTGTTGTTGACTCGTTTGAGGCTTTTGAGGAGCGGCCCTTCATTGATCCTTCCTTTATTGGCCACCCATGGCCACTTGATCAACGAGATTGCTGTCCTCCGACACACGTGCGAGGCTATGGCTCGTCGTCTGGTAGTGGGGCAACGATATGATGAGAGTAAGCTTGGTACGCATCTCCTGGATAGGGATGAGGCCTTCTACCTGCACATGGAGATAGAGAGGCTTAGGCAGAGATTGTCAATGTATGAGAGATAGTAGTTTACCTATAGTGCTTGATGTTGACCCACTGTTTTGCTTGCCTGAAACCTCATTCGTTTTTTTTTTCGACGCAAAAATAGGATGATAAAATACTTGCAAGAAAGATGAAAGAAAATTTTGTTTGTGTCAAAAGTCGGTGTTTTCTTGTGTTTGGATTCATGCTTTGGATGATTGGGATCAGGATCTGGAGCTCAGCCCACGTTGTGTGCAGTAATCTAGATTGTATTCTTAGGGTCTTGGTTCCCTGAAGGGGTATCCGAGATCGCATTCTGTGGATTTGGGCAGAGTTTGATAAAGTGTTGTTTCGAAGTTATCCCTTCCTTGTATCTCGTTAAGATGCTTGATATCTCGGCTTCTTTTTGTACCTGCACTTTTATTTTTTTTATATATTTTTTTATTTTTTTTGTTGCTATTTTTACCCGTAGTGCCCTTTGAGGTTTTCACTACGTCCAGCTTTTTCCGTCATTTTTGCCCGTAGTGTCCTTTCAAATTTTCACTACGTCCTAAATTTTTGATCTTGCCTGCCCCTTGGCAGTTGTGTTGTTTTTACCCTTGGCGCCTTTTTAGGTTTTCACCAAGTCCGCTACATGCCGCTGTTTTTACTCGAGCCGCCCTTTCAGGTTTTTAACTCGCCCTTTTCGCTTAAGCATGTCCTTTTTTTTTTTTTTTTTCTTTTGGTGCGTCAAGGATGTTGGAGGAGCCGGAGGGACTTCCTTCGTTGTTGGTCAACTTATTTCCATCTTATCCTTGTCTCTGAGTACAATTGAATGCTGCCCTTAGTGAGGGGGAGATTTGGGAGGAATTTTTTTTTTTGGCACTTATTTTCTTATTTTTTTAATCTTTTGTCTTTTTTTTTTCCTTATTTTTCTTCTTTCTTTTTTTTTTTTATTGGTATATTTTTCTTTGACGGGGTAAGTGGATATACCCCATTTTTTTTCTCTTTTTTTTTTTTTTTTTTTTTTGTGGGGGAAGTGATGGGCGCAACTTTACAATTGTAGTCGTTGAAAAAAATTAGGTAGGATTACCTGTGATAGATTTTCACGTTGTCGGCGTTGATGGGCTCGAGAAGATCGTCTCCCTTCAGACTGGTGAGCCGGAAGGCGCCTCCTGGGAGCACTTCTCGGATGATCAGTGATCCTTCCCACGAGGGTTTGAACTTTCCTCTGGGATCGGGTAGGTGCGGTGGCAAAATACGCTTCATGACCATGTCGCCGATTTTAAAGCTTCTTTTGCAAACTCTTTTATTATAGGCCCGAGCGATCCTTCTCTAATAACATTAGGAGTGGCTTAGCGCCCGCGTGCGCTTTTCATCTGCCAGATGCATGTTGATCGAAACTTGCTTGCTGTCACTCGCCTTCCTCGACTTCACTTTCTAGCAATATTCATAGTGATGGGATTTCGATCTCGACTGGTAGTACTGCCCCCATTCCGTATGTAAGCTCATATGGAGTCGCGCCCGTAGCAAACCGTACAGACGTCCGATAGGCCTAAAGTGCATAGGGAAGCATCTCTGACCAATCACGATATGTTTTCACCATTTTCTCCAAGATTCGGATGATAGTCTTGTTGGCTGCTTCAACCCCACCATTCATCTGAGGACGATAGGGGCTTGATCGATGACGCTGAATCTTTAATTTGTCGAGGAAATCGCCCATCCTTTTATTGATGAACGGAGTTCCGTTGTCAGTAATGATGGCCTGAGGGACCCCGTAACGGTTGATGATGTTGTTCTTTATAAACTTTACCACATGAGATGCTGCGATGGTGGTGTAGGATACTGCTTCTATCTACTTGGTGAAGTAGTCTACTGCTACCAAGATGTACTCATGCCCATTTGAAGCTTTAGGGCTGATTTTGCCGATGATATCTAGCCCCCATACAGAAAAGGGTCATAGGGATGTCAGGTTATAAAGTTTTGATGTAGGGGCATAGATCTGGTTTGCATGTTCTTTACACTTGAAACATTTCCTGACATGCTTGCAGCAATCTGTCTCCATTGTGAGCCAATACTAGTAAAGTCACAAGATCTTTTTCGCGATCATGTGCCCATTCATGTGCTGGCCACATAGTCCTTCGTAGATTTCTGACATGACATGCGTAGCTTCCGTTTCATCCACGCAACGAAGAATAACTTGATTGAAGGATCGCTTGTAAAGGATGCCGCTGGAAATTACGAATTGTGCTGCCAACCGTTGTATGGTGCGAAGATCTGCCTAAGTTTCTCCTTCTGGGTACTTCTGGTGCTCGAGATATTTTTTGATATCTGTGTACCACGGCCGGTCGTTTGAGGGAATGTCAGCTTCATTGATCTGTAAGAAGAATGCGGGTTTCTCCTGAAGTTTGACGGTGAGTTCCCATTCAGCAACTCCTTTTGGGATTTCCAGTATTGAGGCGAGGGTGGCCAAAGCGTCTGCAAATTGATTCTTCACTTGGGGCATGTAAGAGAAAGTGATCTCCTCAAACTCTTCGATTAAATTCTCCAGATAGACATGATATGGGATCAGCTTCTCATCCTTGGTCTTCCAGTCACCGTTCGTCTGATTGATGATGAGTTGTGGGTCCCCGAAGACCCGTAATTTCTTCACATTAAGGATTATGGCTTCTCTTAGACCATCGATACATGCTTCGTATTCTGCTACGTTGTTAGTGCACTGGAATTTTAGTCTTCTAGATATGAAAATTGGGACGTCTTCGGGAGAGTACAGTATGGCGCCTACTCCACTTCCTTTTGAGTTTGCAGCTCAGTCAAAGAAGAGCGTCCATTCTCCTGCCTTTCTTTCCTCTCCTTCCTCGATTAGGAGAATATCCTCATCAGGGAAGAAGGTCTTTAATGGCTGGTAGTTGGGCAGGGAATGTGTGGCTAGATGATCGGCCAGTGCTTGCCCCCTCATTGCCTTCTAGGTGACATAGGTGATATCGAACTCAGAAAGCAATAATCGCCATTTTGCAATCTTACCCGTTAGTGCTGGTTTTTCGAACAAGTACTTCAATGGGTCTATGCAAGCGAGAAGAAGGACTGGGTGAGCAATCATGTATTGTCGTAGCCGCTGTGTTGCCCAGACTAGGGCGAGACACGTCTTCTCCAAGCTGGGGTATTTGACTTCATAGCTCGTGAACCATCTACTCAGATAGTAGATCGCCTGCTCTTTTCTTCCTGTGTCATCATGTTGGCAAAGAACACATCCAATTGCTTCTGCTGCGACGGAGACATATAACAGTAATGGCCTTCCTGGAACAGGTGGCGTTAGCATTGGAGGGTTTAGCAGGTACCCTTTGATTTTGTCGAAGACCGCTTGACAGTCGTCATTCCATTCTTTTGGCGAACTCTTCCGCAAGAGCTTGAAAATGGGCTCACAGACCAGAGTGAGCTGCGCAATGAACCTGCTGATGTACTGGATCCGCCCGAGAAAGCCTCGAATTTCTTTTTCCATCTTGGGTGGCGGCATTTCGATGATTGCCTTGGTCTTGGTTTCATCTATCCGAATACCATCCTCGCTGACGATGAAGCCTTACAGTTTACCCCTGGTTGCCCCGAAGACATATTTTTTTAGGTTGAGTTGGAGCTTGAACTTTTCTAGCCTGTCGAAAAGCTTCTTAAGATCTTCGAAGTGTCTTTCGATTGTGCGAGACTTGACGATCATGTCGTCCACATAGACTTCCATTTCCTTATTTATCATGTCATGGAATAAGGCAGTCATGGCTCGCGGATATGTAGTTCCTGCGTTCTTCAATCCGAAGGGTATGACCCGGTAGCAGAAAGTTCCTCATGGTGTGATGAAGGAGGTCTTCTCACGATCCTTGATGGCCATTTTAATCTGATTGTATCTGGAGAATCCGTCCATGAAGGAGAAGATCTTGTGCCCTGCTATATTGTCTACCAGTGTGTCGATGTGAGGCAGAGGGAAGTCGTCCTTAGGACTTGCTTTATTGAGATCTCTAAAATCAATACACATTCTGACTTTTTCATCCTCCTTCAGAACTGGTACGATATTTGCGAGCCATTCTGGGTAGTTGGATACTACCAGAAATCCCGCATTGTATTGCTTGATGACTTCATCACGGACCTTCAGGGCCCATTCAGGCTTCATTCTTTGTAGCTTTTCTTTGACTGGCTTCATGTCTGGCTTTGTCGGTAGATGGTGTACCACCAGATCTTCATCAAGTCCAGACATGTCCTCGTTCGAGAAAGTAAAGTTGGACAACCTTGGTTTCACAAACTCCATCATTCTCTGCTTGTATTCCGGAGACAGCGATCGTCCGATGCATACCTCTCTATGGAGTTTCGTTGACCCTAAGTTTACAATTTCGAAATCATCTGCCACAACATTGGCTTTCGTTTCAAATTTTTCGAGGGAGTCCTCAAATTCGAGAGCTGTATCATCATTTCCCTCATCCGGGGCTTCATCCAAACCCATGAGTTCGAAGTCGAACTCAAGATTGAAATCATACGAGTCGACCTCAAACTTCTGCGGTGCATGTGAGATGTTTGACACTGTGGTTTTTATAAGTTTTTCTGTAGTTTGTGTTTTGAGGATTTTCTAATGTTTTGTGATTTTGAGAAATATCTGATTTTTTTGTACTTTTGAGAATATATGATGTTTTTATGTTTTGAAAATTTTTTAATTTTTTTTGTACCGCCTGGAGGTCCCGAACAGGACTGTGTTGCGAACTAAGACTGGTCCTGTCCTAGTCCGGGGTACCAACTGCTATTTACATCGGTATTTTTTTTAGGTCGGCATCCACAGAGGATTCACCGACTGATTCGATTGTTAGGGGGACTGCTGTCCATGGTGAATCTTCTATTCTTCCAATCCTGCTGTCCGGATCTGTGTTTTCCTGTGGGTCACCTGCTTTGATAACCATGATGTCTACTGGGCTAGGTTCAGAGTCGGAATCTGATTCGACTTCTTCGCCCAAGAGCTGGAATTCTTCTGGTTCCTCTGATCGGTCCTGCGATGGGACCTTGATGTCTGTCCAGTAAAGGGCAGGCCATTTTTTCTTGTCAATCCAATGAATGAGCTGCTTCTGCCCCTTGTGTTGTTGGGCTGGTGTCAGGAACATGCTCCCTTGACTGTGTGCAGGAATGAGTGTTTCTTTGGGTCTGCCTGTATCCTTTTCAAGAGGCCTCTCCGGTTCTGGATCCCGCATGGGTGGACCTGTTTTCGTGCCCCTTGCCTTTTGTGGTGGATCTGGGGGTTCTGCCCCTTGTGTCAGATTTGTTTTTACTGCCTCGAAAATCTTATCCCATCTTATGGGTGGCCAGACAGACTCCTGGTCGGAATGATCTGAGGGTTTGAGTTTTTGGAGGTGGTCCTCAAGAGGAATCACCGAGTTTTCACAAACTGTTCCAGCCCTGATGAACTCGATGGGTGTGCACCTAAATGGTTGTTTCTTCTTGGACTTTTCAACTTGACCTTTCGGTGTTGGTTGATATCCCAGTCCTTGTTTCTGTATGTTAGTACGTGCCGATTGTATTATTATACCTTTTTCATGGAACTCAGTACGGTAGTTCCAGATTGATCATTCGGCGGGGGAAATGACATGTTCAACAGTGAGAGGGCGAGGATTTGTGATTGAATTTACAACTGCGAATTCGAAGCTGTGATATGATACATCGCCCTCTGTATGTTGGATGTCGATCAGTTTCTGGGATATTAACCGTTACCGGCAGGACAGTTTTCTGCTCGACCAATACTGAGATGATTCGATTTCCTGAAGGGAACTTGACCCTTTGATGGAGGGTTGAGGGAATGACTCCAACAGCATGGAACCATGGCCTCCCCAACAGAAGGTTAAACGAGGTAGGGATATCAATAACCTGAAATGTGACAAGGGTCAGGTCTGGGTCAATTTGTAGCTCAATGTCGATTTCTGCCTCAACCTGCCTTCGGGAAATATCGAAGGCTCTGACACTCATGGTGTTGGGCTTAAAAGAGGATGATTCTATCCCTAACCGTTCAGCAGTCCTTATAGGGCAAACATTTAGGCTAGATCCATTATCAATGAGCACAAGTGAGGCCTTAAAATTTTTGTGGCGGGCCACTATGTTCAGTGAGCGCCCGTGCTTGCGTCCCTCAGGTGGTAATTCATTATCAGAGAAAGTAATGACTCACGGTGTGAGGAGTTGTCCAATCATACTTGCCACCATTTCGGGGGGTACGTCAGGAGAGATATGTGTATCATTTAGAGTCTTTGCAAAGATTTCTCGATGCGATCTTGAGGTGCATAGGAGCTCCCAGATGGATATTTGGGCGGGAATAGTTTTGAGTTGGGCTGCTATATCATAAGCAGCGTCGATTTTGCAAGTGGTTCCCGACAAAGCTCCCCAGATTTCTTTTGGATTTTGGTTATCTCTCCTAAAATACCTCCCATTGTTACCCACTTCGGCACATTCTGGGTAATGCCATGGGACTGCCTTCGGGTTATAGGATGGAACTGCCCTCTTTTCTAAATATATCAGGGGTTCCTGAGGCTGAGTCACAGTTTGTGGAAGACTTGATGATTTTTCTTGAGATGTTATCGAATTTTGACAAGTTTTAACATTGGTGTCTTCTTCCACCCTTTGATGCATAGGAGAGGCCCTCTGGCCGTGCGCCAGTTGGTGAAGCATCAGGCATTTGGGGTCTTGAACCGGGGATGCTCCTTGCAAAGTCAGCGAAGATATATCGGGGAGACCCATTGGAAGAATAATGGGTTCAGAATTCGACGTTTTTGGATATGCGAGGTGTACCTCTTGAGAGGCAAGATGCTGCAAGTGTGACCTATTGGGTGCGGCTTCAAGGGTCACGAGAGGCGGTGTTAATGGTGTTGCTTCTAGAAAGACAAGGGGTTGAATGGCTGGCGCTGCTTCGAGGAATATCTGTGGCCCAGGCGATAGTGCCTGTTGGTATCCCCATGCCCGGTTCGTCGTGTCTGGCATGATTGCTTGTATGGAATGATGTGGGGAAGAGTACCTGGGTTGCCATCCTTCAATGTGGTTGACAGTAGAGGCGCCAGATGTGCTGGGTCCTGTTTGGTGCGATGGTAGAGGATTTTGGAGAATGTTGGCCTGAGATGCATTATTAGCTTGTGGGGTGATTGCAATCTTCTGGCTTTCGATCAAATCTTGGACCGCATGTTTCAGGGCGAAGCAGCGGTCCGTCAGATGGCTAGGAGTCTGGTGATATGCATAGTATTGATTTTCGTTGTAACCATGTGGTAAGGGTTTGGGAGGAAGTCGAGGTTGGAGAGGTGTCAGGAGTTGCTTTTGTATTAGCATTGTCAGAATATGACTGTATGTTTGTGCTAAAGGGGTGAACTTCCTTCCTAACATTGCCTGTTTGTATGGGCCTGACGTATTTTTCCTAAGCTGTTGTTGTTGTTGTTGTTGAGATGACTGCCCCTGATATCCCTGTTGAGCTTGCTGTGATTGGTACTGCCTATTTGGTTGTGACTCCTGTTGTGGAGCATATTGGCTGCCTTGAGTGTTAGCAACAATGTTGTTAACTTCTGTAGTGCGTTGTGCAGGAGCCGTGCTGTTTCCATTTCCATAACCGACAGGTTTCCCTTCTACTTTATTTCTTTTATTTGCAGGGGTCTGATGTGGCCATGGAGAAATGGTTCCGGCTCGGATCCCCGCCTCGACTTGTTCTCCAGCTCGGATAAGTTGATAAAAGTTTACGTATGGGTACGATATTAGATATCTGAAATGCTAGGATTTACCGAGTGTACAATCATGGATATCTGTTCCTCGTTATCAATGGGGTTTCTCATCCGCGCTGCCATGGCTCGTCATCGCCCTATGTATGCTGACAAGGATTCGTCATTTTTCTGTCTCAAAGCAGCCAAGTCGGACCTTCTTGGAGCCATATTCAGGTTGTATGAGAACCTGTCAATGAATGCCTGAGAGAGCTTTTTCCAGGTTCTAATTTGATGGTTGTCCAAAGAGGTATACCAATCCAAAGCATCGCCTTTGAGGGATTTCTGGAAGAGTCGTATCAAGGCTCCATCATTCTCTATTATCGCATTGAGTTCCCCACAAAACACTTTCAGGTGTGCTGTGGGACACCCACTACCGTCATACCTTTTGAATCTTGGTACCTCGAAATTTGGAGGTACTCGGGCGTTTGGGAAGGGACAGAGATCCCTGAACTTGGTGGATGGGTGATCCACTCCTTACTGTTTTTGAAGCTGGCTTTGCACCATTTGCAATTGCTATCGTAGTTCCTCAATTTCTGACTTACCTTGCAGTGGGTATCTTGCCTCTTGCTTTAAGGCTTGTGCTGCTTCTTCTTCATATGGATCGATGATGGGGTATTGTTGGAAAGAGAATGGGCTTCCGTTGACGGGAAGTGGCTGAAATTGAACACCGCTCCCTTTCAGAGGAGGGTGTGAAGTTCGGAAGTGGCTCCTGCCTGAGGTATCTGCCAACTCCAGAATGTTACTCTCGTTAGGGGGAGTGAAATGGACTCGAAACTGGGCCCCTTCATGGGCATCCGCCAGTTCTTGTCAGTGGTTCCCGTTAGGGGGAGCCTGTGTTGTAGCTTGATTATTATGATGTGTTGAGTGAGGATGTGCGGGAGGGTTGCTCCCGTTTGCTGGTTTTTATTGTTCTGGTGTCGATTCCTCCGGAAGAGGGAGCACGAGATTTGTTGGCGGAATGAGAGAGAAGGCAAAGGGAGTTTGTGGGAGTGAACTATTCTGTACACTAGGCTGAGTTACCTGTGTATTTGGAGAGGGAGTTGGCAACAAGCGAAGTAGTAATTCTTGCATTGTTTGAAGGAGCAGCTCTTGGGTGGTTGCATTGGTTTGAGGATTTTCCTGGACTACTGGTGGTAATGCGGGTGTAGGTGCGGGTGCGGGTGTGGGTACTGAGGCCTCGGGAGTTGGCTGAGTTGCCGGATCTTCTTCATGAGAGGTTTGAGAAGTCATGGCTGCGCGAGATCGAGTAGTCATGATTTTGATCTGTGCCTAAACAAGGATAAGCCAAAAGATTTTTATTTTTTTGTTATCTTTTCGTATGAATGCAAATGATGATATCCCTCAAGATTAGAGTATCACACATTTTCGAGTCGAATCTCAGCTAGTGTGCACTAGCAAGGTTTCCCTAGTGGAGTCGCCATTCTGTAGACAATGAAAAATCGGCGCCCACGCTGATTTTGTATTTCTTGTTTGATTGGGGGGTGATAGGCTGGTTATGGATATTGGAGTGGGCACTAACCGAAAAATCTTGAAATCCCGCGGTCGGCTAGAACCACGAAATACGCAAGGTGAGGAAAATCTAGGGACTTTCCTACCTTAGATTGACTCTTGGTTTGCGATCCAGGATTCAGGGCAAGGGATCTCGGTTATAAAGAGGGAAGGTGTTAGGCACCCTCTCTACCTGTACAAATGTACGGTCTCTATTCAGTGTGATAAAATAATCTTAAGGGATGATGGATGCTGTGGCCATGATGGGACTAGGCATACACATGAATTTCTAATGTAGCAAGATCCGAGATTTCGTCAAGCCATAGAGCATACGTCCAACTGTTAGAAAGCGAATGCGATGATACTCATGTAACAAGGTAAAGAAAAGATGGACTAGATCACTAGAAATTTCTGATGTGAAAAGATCCGGTGTACGACAAGTCACAGAGCATACGTTCACTAGAGATCTAGAGAAGCAGGGGGGTTGAGAAGGGAATAGATATCATGATGAATGCTTGTATGCAGAATAGATCTTTGGCTTAATCTTGAGTAGGCTAAGATGTGAACCAGACTATGATCAGATCTGGGCTAAGCTTATGGGTTGGAAAGGTTGAGAGGAAGGCTAGGGGGTGGATAGAAAGATCAGATCTTTGAAGGCTTGGGAGCTCCTTCCCTTTCCCTCATTCTCTTCCTCACTCTCTCACTCTCTCTTCCTCACTTTCTCTTCCTTGGATGAGAAGGTCCCCCCCCCCTCTTTTTTCTCTTCTTCCTCCTTTCTTCTCCAATGGTATTGCTGTAAATTCTGAGTTTGAGAGGGGTAAAAGGTGAGGTGGCAAGTTATGATTGATTATGGAGAGAGGAATGCCACATGGCACTCTCTCATTAGCCATGATGGGCGGTAAAAAGGTAAATAGTGAAATTTGGGAGGGTAATTTTGCGGCAAAGTTGACTTTTGGACGCTGGGACAGCTGTCCGCAAGCGGCCCGCGAGCGGTGGCACTTGAAGTACCGCAGGCATTAGTTAGACTACCGCCCGCGGTAGTCAGACTACCACCCGGGTTCAGTTCGGGCCGATTTCACGCGTGCGAACCTTGTACATTGTGCGGGTTCACTTGGAAGTCTCCTTTTGAATTTTTCAGTTCGAAAAAATGGATTTCGACTTGGATAATGATGATCTGGGCCATGGTATAGGGCATAGGCAGGGTTGCACTTGTGATGAATGGTTTGGATCGTGGTTTTGGATTACGGATTTGAGTTTTAAGGGCTTTGGTTTGGTTGAGTATGATCATGGTTCCTAAACGGTCTTAACCTTTTCAATATGTAGCTCTGGTGGGGTGTCTACACTTTCATTTTCATTGTGAATTATAATTTTTCCCAGCAAGGTTTTTCATGTATAATCATTTTTTCTGCCTTGCTTTCTTTGTGTTTATCCTTTTCTGGTATGATTCTACTCAGGGTTTGCTCACGCAGCACTTAACAACCAATAATAAAGCCAATTTAAATTATGGGCCTTGCTTTGATAGGCAGCCAAAGATCATATCATCCCAATCCACTTTTATATAATTGAGTTTGATGAATTAATGAACTGACGATGAGTTTGATCAGGTGGTAGCAATTTGGGAGATATATACTCCAATCAAAGCAGGGCCCTATTTTTGCCAAATTATTTGTATAACTACACATGCGAAACAGTTACTTGTATGACTACTCATGTGCCCTATTTTTGCCAGATTATGATATAATTCATCATTAGTCAGAGAGAGGAAATTGGTGTCACACCTCAATTTATTAGATACCACAAAACATTTCTAATCAATTTATTAGATACTACAAAACATTTCTAATCCTAAATTTTTCGACAGATTCTACCATATTTGCTCAAACGGTCCACCATAGTAGTGATCATTTGGATTAATCCAGCTGTCCAAACTAGCTTTGTATCCACGTCTGTTCCATATCCATTTGCCCCCTTTATCCATGGATTTTGTATTGCCTATGTAGCAACTCAAAATCCACCATTTCATCGGTAAATCAAACCGTATATACAGTGGAACATGTTCGACAAGGGTCACCATGGATGATTTTAACATCACTATCTATTGATGAATTTAGAACAATGAAAATGAGATTGCGGGCCAGCGAGTGGGACAACCGTTGATGGGAAAAATGGACATTTATTAGATGAATTGTGCATTGCTTCATTTTAACTGTTCAACTATGGCCACCTATATCTAACGGGTAGGACCATCCTTGTAACCGATCCGCAATGGGCACTTGACTTGAGCGGCTCAGATTGAGGGATACATATGCCTCTTATAGAGTTGTTTTGTGCATTCATGTGGTCATAGTGTGCCAACATAGAAAATAAATAAAATATATGTGGCCTACCCTAATAGTGGATGGGATTGATTTATTGACGTAGAGTGGGTCACGGATAGTTTCATGGCCAAGATGGATCAGAAAAGGCCCGTTTGATGAAAGAAGTGATTCAGACCGTCAGACCTTAAATTGGACGTATCTTGCAATTTGGAATGAGTCATCAGGCGTAAAATATATGATTTTGGGGTACAACGAGCTACTTTATCCACCCAACCCAACATAGACAGGCTATGCAAGCCGGATTTGCAAAATACCCCTAGATGGATGATCATTTTCCTATTTTATATGAAAAGATCTTAGAATAATTAGGAGAATATCTTGGTGAAGCTAAATAGGACACTTACTATTTTTGGCCAAAAACTTGGCACACTAGTAGACATTATGACCATCTATAAATAGTAAGTTTTTTTTTTTACACACGCACACACACCTCACACACTAGTAAGTTTACTATTTATAGTAAATTGCGATTTCTAGGAGTTTTAGTTATAGTTTGTTTCTAATTTCTCTCCCATTCCTTGGAATCCCTATTTAAATGCTTGTGAACTCGTTTATTTCAATGATCAATTAATTTCAAAATTTATAGAATTTAATTTCTATTTTGTTTGCTTTCTTTCTCATAGAAGTGATTGTGCTCAACCTCACGTCCTTCCTTGCGTCATTTATATACAAAATAATCTTTATGGTGGGGCTAACCTGTTAGATAAGTTGGATATTATATACACATAACATGCTAAAATCCATCCACTTAGTCGACAGTTAATTATCATCCACTAAATTGGATATGATCATTTTTTATATATGCAAATGCCAGCATATGTCAAAATTTATTCATTGCAGGCATTCCTACTGTAGTAAAGAAAATGTGTCATCATTAAAAATTTACTGTCATCCAATGCAGATATAAGTATAGAAATTTACAATCATAGTATCTCTTCAAATTTTGAACTATGATTTTGATTTATTTTAATGATGAATTGATATTAAAGGGATGTAAAAAATTTATGGTAAAATTTCAATGTAATATATATATATATATATAACTTTGTTGTCTAGAGACAGTTTAGTACTTTGTAATAAAAAATGAATTAATCATAATCAGACCTAGGTACCAAAATTTACAGTACTACCGTCTTTCTCCTCAACATGCCATCATTTAAGAACATGGTATCATGTAAATGAGAAGCCCAGCCATTCAAATCAGGCCGATCCGCCCGTTAGGTGTGTCAGGTGGACTACACCTGTAGCTAGGTTGGTTCAGAACATCACTGTCCAACGATTCCAAGGTGCGGCGCACCTTATCAGTGGGACTGCCTTATTTTTGTCCTGTTTTAGTGGTACTAATGTCCTACACAAGTGACAGGTTAAGCTGGAAAAATGGTACAGTACCATAAGTTGTGGTACCTGGCTGCGTATTATCACTTCTCATAAAGAAACTGAATGCACGGAAGTTCTATCCCTTCGTGAGTAATGTACCCATGGCATTTGGCTATTACAATTCCACGCATGCATGCTAGGCCTCCATTGCGGGACGCGGATTTCCTGAGAAATCCTTCTACAGGAATTTCTTGCACCCGAATGGTATGTGGGGCCACCTTGATGTTTGTGAGAAATCTACCATAGCTCTGTGAGATAATTTCATGACATGCAATGAAAAAATGAGGTAGATCCAAAACCCAAGCGGCCACGTGAAAGGAAATAGGGAGGATTCAATTACCACTGTTGAAACATTCATCTGACCACGAAAGTTTTGTATCACATCAAGATTTTAGTGTTTCCATTTCATCCCAGTGGTATTGACCTTATACATAGTTTGGGTACCATATAAATATTAAGGTGGAGTCCTGTATTTCCTTGCGGGCATTTCTTTACACAAGTTTTCAACTGGTGTGGCCCACTTGAGTTTTGGATCAGCCCTGTTTTTGCTCACATGTTAAAAATGAGCTAGTACAACAGATGAAATGAATAGATTTTTCAAAAACATTTCACCCCACTTAGCATACGGTTACAAGAACCTTCAGGTAAAGGCTTTTTTGAGATCATGTGTTTCTCATAGTGTCCGTATTGATATCCAAAAAACCTTCCAATCCAAAATTCAAGTGGGCTGCATCAAAGGGAACAGTGGGATATGACACCCACAGTTAAAAATCTTTGATCTTGTATGTGTTTTGCCTACTGTTTTTTTATATACCATCTAACCCATTCCAAAAATCATCTATCAAGAATGAACCGACACCCAGAAAGCAGACCGTTACAAAACTCAGATGGGCCACAACACAAATTTAAAGGTTTTGGTCATGGTTTTACATGGTGTGACCACTTGAATTTTATATGAACCAGATTTTTGGGATCCAAGTAGAAAATCATGCCACTCTGAAGCTGGATAGATTGAACATCCTAAAAATTATAGTATGCCCCGGATGCATTTATACCTTGAAGGTAGGGGATTGTGCAGCGAGGTGTGTGAAGACCTTATGAGGCCCACCATGATGTAAGTATTTTATCCACGGCTACATATGTTTTTTCCTATACCATTTTAGGGCATGAATCCAAAATCGAAGCATACCCAAAGCTCAAGTGAACTACACTAAAGAAAAAATTGGGAATAATAACGTCTATATTAAAACCTTATTAAGACGCACAATGACATTATTAAACTTGTTTAGAAGGTCACAAAGAACAAAAAAACAAAAAAGAAAAATACAAATACCAGCTTGATTCAAAGCTTCCATAGTCCCCCTCAAGTTCTCAATCATAAGAGATCAATTCCACTTATTCCATGGTAAGGTCAACTGGGGCTTTGGATGTACTTCATTTTTTGTCTCATGCCACTGAAATGGGCTAAGAAAAGGATGGATCATATGCTACAAAATATTTATTCTAGAATAGGCTACACCGTCTCTTCACCTATCAACGTCCATCCTTGGAATATTTGTACTGATTGAGGCCGTAGCGACTCCCCACTAATCAGTACTTTGTGGGCCCCCTAATAATGTATATGTTTTATTCTTGACTATGTCCATTTTTAGTCTTCGTTTTAGAGCATGAGCCCAAAAATTAGACAAATCAAAATCTTAAGTGGATCACACTACATGAATAGTGATGATTGGACGCCAACCAATAAAAATATATTGGGGCCAACAAAAGTTTTGGATGAAGCTGGTATCGTGTTTTTCCTTTGTACAGATCTTCGGGGACCTAATCAATAGGTTGGATGGCAAATAAACGTTACAGTGGGCTCACCCTGAGAAGTTTTAATGGTGAACGTTCAATCGGGATGTTTTCCTGTGGTACGGTCTACCCTGTATTTGGATGTGCCTCGTTTTTAGGTTCATGCCCTTCAATGGATGGATGGACTGGATAAAACACATATATCATTGTGGGTCCACATAGCAGTATCAAGTCAGGGTACTACGCAAGCATCTTAAGTAATGTACATTTTCTTGGTAAATATGAGCAGTTGATCCATCCGTGTGCCACCAATTAAGGGCTTGGATCATCCAAAGAGTGAAACTTTTGGTATGTGGTCCACTCATTGTCAGTCCTATTTAATGAACATTTATGATGATGTCCACGTCACGTAAGTACGGTACTTCCCCTCCCTTCAAGAGGCAGTGGATCAGCTGCGATAGATTTATAACACAAGCTAAAAGGAGAAAAGGCAATCAAGTAAAAAGTTGTTGCATGAGCTTTGCTAAACGCACACGCGTGTACAATAAAGCCCATGTACATGACACATGTGTGCCAGGTGGGAGATCCAATCCATCCATTAGGTTAGTCGAACATCTGGTCCACTCAATCCACTTCCGCTGATTGGTTAGAAAACTTCAGCCAACTGTTCCAGAGACGTACACTTTTTTTAAAAATAAAATAAAATAAATTCCAACTTTGGTCCACCTGGCCAGTGGATCAAGCTTATTCTTTGGATAGCGTATGAATATAGTGGTGCTATTCTGATGGATGGATTGGATCTTAGAAAATTATGGCAAATGTGTGGCTTGCAAATGAGCTCTATTGCATGGGCGCTGGAGGCTTAATAAAACTCTTGTTAGAGGATTACGGGTGCAACGTGGATGGGAAGATTCTGCCACTAATCTTGGAGTCTTTTTAGCGGAAGATGGGCCATTAGTATATTTCTCCTCTTTCCCGCCTATTTACATGCAACTAATCTTATGGTCTTTATTGTTCTATCCAGGAGATCATTTGGATCATGGTCCATCTACAGTATCTCAAAACAGACCAACGGCGTCGATCTTTGATTCATGTTCCCCATTTAAATAAATTAAATAAAGGAGCACAGTGCGGACTTGGTTAGGCCGTGTATCGTAAAGTTCCTCTTACAAGGAAGAGTTTGCAGAGGCGATTCGCGCGGATAGACAAAATATAAAGCGAAAGCCGCAACGGTAATTGGGACAGAAACGTGAGCAAGTGTGTGGACGCTTGCTCGTCCAATGAAAGCGATGTCTTTAATTTCAGGCGATTGCGTCAGATCTGACGCGTGGCCTATTTAATATTTGAAGTTGGAATTGCTTTGGAGATTTGCGCGAGGAGGGAATGAAGAAGCGACTGTGAAATGCGTGCCGCTTATCACGTGGGTTGTTTCTAAAATAAGGCTGGTCCACTCTTCTGACAGGTTAGAAGCGAACGAGAAAGTTGGATTGTTGAATTAGATTTGATTCAACCGTCTATATTCAATGTCCACGTGTGGTCCACCTGATTATGGGCCCACTTGATTTTTGGTCGCTATTCGTTCCCTCGCGCCCTTCTACCATCCAATGGCTTCAATTCCGCACAATGCCACGAACGGCCTTTTCAAGGGGCGCGGATTCACTCGTGTCGAGACCTAACGGAGTTCCTTCATGTAATTTCCGTGGGGCCCACCTCGATGTATGTGTTATATATCCATTCCGTCCATTCGTTTTCCCAGATCATTTTAGACCATGTACGAAAAAATGAATCAAATCCAGATCTCAGATAAACCATAGTACAAGAGCGATCAGAACGCACGCCATTGATGAGTAGGCCTAGCGGAACTTGGTCAGGTCTCAACCTAACTTGAATCGGTAGAGCCCATGGTCAGGAAAGAAGGTATGGCTATCCCGGGTTTACAAGTGGGGCCAATGCGGTAGTGATCTAAACCGTTCATACGATTAAAAAGTAATATAGACTGAATATGGACTGTGAGTGACCCGTCGAATAGAATCGCTTTCGATTTGAACATATGGCTGTACTTGGGCGGTGAGAATGCAGAAAAGTCCACACTCAGCCCAAGAAAAGACAGTCGCCGATATTTTCTTCCTAGGTATTGGACAAATCAAACGTCTCACCCATCTGTTTCAATCGTTGTATCATAATTCACTATACATGCGTGCACGAGTTTTATAAAAAAAAGTTCTACAAAACACCGGATTAACAGATAACATAATGTACCTGTTTTCTAACACAAAAATGGGAGTGGATTAGGTGTTACCTGGGTGTAACCCTTACCATGTGGGGCCTACCTTGATAAATACTTTGTACATCCATTCTGCCCATCTGTTTTTTGAATTCATTTTAGGAGGCGGTCCCAAAACTTAATCATATACAAGTCTCCATTGGGCCACACTAACCATTGGAAAAATTAGTAAATAACCATTAAGACTTTTTTTAGGCCACAAAAGTTTTGGGTCAAGTTGATATCTGTATCTTTCCTTCATCCAGGTCTAGTTGACCTTATCAACGGATTGGATGGAGAATAAAAATTAAGGATCTTCTTATGGTGGGCCTTGGGAATTTTTTATGGTGGGTATTCAATCACCACTGTTTCCTGTGGTGTGGTCCACCTGAGATTTGAATTTGATTAATTTTTGGAACAATGTCTTAAAATGGGCTGAAAAAAAAGGATGGATAGTGTGGGTATACACCGGATGAGCCCGCAGTCAGTGTAACAACTAATCCACTCCCTAAAAATATTAGATGTGATTGTTATTAGAGATTTTTCTGGTAAAATTCGTGAGAATTCTATATTTTGCAAAATAATGCCTGAAGAATTATAAATTACATTGAGATGCTTATACTATTGCCGTGTAATTTCTTCTTGTGGGTACTTGAGGAGCTTACATGGCATGTGTATAACATCCAACTCATCCAAAGTATGCACCCTACTAACCTCACTATGGTGATGATAAAAAATAATAAAAAATAAATAATTAGGCCTATCTAATTATCAATTATGCTATGCTTGAATTTGGATATTTTGAGTGGTGTATATTATTTTTTATGAATTGGCTGACCTTATGATTGGACATGCTATATTTCTAGTTCATCTAATGATCATATTATTGCACATTTGTTAGACATCTAACACATATTGTGCCAGCCCCATAATTCCTATCCTCCGCTCTGTGAAGAAAAATAAAGAGCAACATTAATGTAATTCTCCTCTAAAAAAAGGCTACTTGGGAATATCAGTTTCCAAAGGCACTATTTGGTAAAATCTAAGGAGACTTTTTTCAATAAAAGTACCTTACGACGAAGATAGTAAGGAATTTTACCAAATAGTGCCTTGAACGACCAAAATGTTTGAGAAATGCTTATTGCAGAGAGACTACTTAGACTCCCTCATCTTAAGTGTATCTTTAAAAAGTTGTAAAATGAGAATTGTGGAGCTCAAGTGTGCGTTCGACAATCTAGCCCATTGGATGTGTCGTACCATGATTACCATAAGGATGAAAATTCTCCCACGTCTAATGATAAGATAGTACAACTTATAAAAGCTAATATACACCACTCAAAAACATCTAAATTCATATGATAATATTGAACAGTCAAGATTGTCCAATCAGTGCAGACTTCACATCTATGGCAATCCACTATATGGCCCACCTGATCCGCTGATCACATCATCCAATGTCGGTGGTATAGAAACTTGCAGTTCAGACGTCTAAACAACCCTCCGTTTTCTTTGAAATTAGTGGGTTCACATGTGTATCGCGTGGTCAAAGGCAGGCTCAGGAATTGCAAATTAATAAAGGTTCAAACCCTGATTTTTTTATGTTGTCTTTGATCTCATCAAAATCACAACACCCATCTTTTTCACGCTCCACTCGGTTGCTGGCTGAAGTGGGCCACCCTTCACTTGTAACAGTCGCGCACAAGCGAATGCGAGATCGAGGCTGTCGTTGGGCCCAACCATAAACATGCCGTGGTCAATGAATTAGGCAAAACCTGTCATCAGGTGGGCCACACTCATTAGAAGTAAAAATGTGATAGAAAAAGGAAATGACAAGCTGTCTATATTCAACGTACAGATGTGGCCCACTTGATGAGTGGACTAGATAGAATTTAGTATTAGGACCACTTGGGGCATGGGCTAGAGGGTGCCAGCGTTGGCCGGTTTACGTCTACTTTTGGTATGGCACTGCCTCACTCAACTGTCATGGTAAGGCTTGGGCTGTCACGAGAGTAACATTTCACCAACTCCAATACCAAAATGTCTGTATGTGGTTTAATATTTCCACACGGTGTTTAGGTGGTATTTGACAAAATCGTCTGTCTTCCTTGGTGGAACCCTACTCAACCATGCTCTCGGTTGGGATGCCACAAAAATAATTTTATGGTTATTTAAAGCAATGTAAACTCACCTAGGCTATGCTTGGATACTTGTATTTTATGAGGAAAAAGAAAAAGAAGCAACTGCTAAACAATGAGTATTTTCATGAGCATTGTTTAAAAATATGAATTTTATTATTACGAGTCTTATTTTGATAGCAAGTGTAACTCTCGTATTTATGAGATAAAAGCTACGTCATTGTCTGTATGGCAAAATTCATATGAAAAAGAGCAGTGATTTACCTGTGGGATCTTTCTTCTTAATGGTACCTGTGTCTAGTCGGTGGGTTTGGATTATTCAAATGAGTACTGGGGTCTGTAAGGAAGTAGTTGTTTACTTATTTTTAAGACACTAAGTACCATAATGTGATGTAAGGAATTCAAGTTGTTAAGGATGGTTAAGTACCGTAATGTGATGTAAGGAGTAAGGAGAAGTTCAAGGTGTTAATAACCTTAAAGGCTGTTTGTTTCGATGTGAATAAAGGTGAACATATGATAAAATCATAATAATTACTTATGCAACTTGTTTGAAAATGGTAAAATTATTTTTCAAAAACTCGACCTTATTTTGTTGCCAAAACTTAGTTTACCTAATCTTGATGTATGCATTATATCTATATTATCCATTCATTTTAAAAATAAAAAATAAAAAAAATTTGAAAATCATTTTACAACAAACCCATAATAGGGCAGATTTAAAGCTCAAGTAGACCACACCATAGAAAATATTAGTTTGATGGTGGTATCATTATATCCCACTACTTCCCATTGTGTGGTCCACTTTGAGATTTGGATATGTCTCACTTTTAGGCTCTTGCCTTAAAATGATCTGGCAAAATGAATGGACAACATGGATAAAATACATACATCATGGTTGGGCCGACAAAGCTTACATTGATTTCTTTGTAGGACCTATCAAAAATGTTTATGATATGATAACTCTTGAAATTTATGTATATAACTAAGGAATGTTTAATACGGTGACATTTGAAGTAAATACAACATAACAAACTGACCCTAAAATACTATATATAATTTAATGTAATGAGGAGTTCAAGCCGCATGCATATGAACTCTCTCATAGATGATGGCGTGGAAATACTTTAGTTAGAAGTTTGCAGTGGGGAAACATTTTATTTACATCTATATATTAGGTCTCAGTCTCCACTCCTTTCTATGGCTTTGCATCCATCCATCCATCCATGCATGGCATAGAGGGGTGTGTGAGGATGTGAACAGGGAGGAAGTTTTAGGGCTAGGTCATGATTCATCAGCCTCTCTTTTACTATGGCTTGAAGTGTTTCTTATGATGAATCATATAAGTACACATTTGATTTCATCTATAAATTATTCAATGTATTTAATCCTCAATATGAATAGGATAAAAGGAAAAATCACTCAAATTGAAAACATTATCCATTTCATGGGCATAGCTTGAGTAGGAGAGAGTTAGATGCACCCCAATCTAATGATTACATTATTCCAATGAAAAGCATTACATACGTATGTCCATGTGAGATCCACAATGAAAATTACAAAATTATCTTTTCATGTAGGAAAATATTTACATTTCAATGTAGGTTCCATTTCTGATAAGCACACATAATTTTTTTATAACGGCACTACAATATTATCAAATAAGATATGTCTAGCCTGTTGCTAGACAATCTAAGACCCGTTTCCATTAATTTCCATGGAATTGGTGATATTCAAACGTGCCCAGCAATAAAAACTCATGGTGGGTGGATATCATATAAAATTGTCATTTAAACCGTAACAAACAATTGGGCCCACATGATCCCACTACTTCTGAGAAAGCTCAAACGTTAATAAGAAAAATAAATAAATAAATAAATAAAAGACTCCCTTCCAATCCTAATATGATCTTTTGATCAGATTCACAATGAATCCACACGTCATGAAATTTTACAACATGTGCTTTACAATTGATTCATTCCACCCTCTTTTTAAAGAACTTTTCTTATGACCTGATTAAAGTTTGAGAGCTCAATTACTGAGCACTTCATCTAGGCTGTGATATTTATCTTTTTTACATAAAGAGTCCTGAGTTGTCTACAATCGCAACTATTGGTTGATATTTATAAGCATTATGTTATAATACAATGTATTGGACCACCTATATCTCTTGGAGCAAAGCATGCCAACAAAATTTAATTATTCAGTTACTATTATAAGCAATCAAAGATCACTTTTCATAATTGAAATTGAGATGATTGAAATGCATTCAATGAATGTTTCACCAATTTACATGAACACTTACTTTGTGTTTTGACCATGGATTTTAAAGTAAATTATGATTGAGTTTCCATGGAAATTTAAAAATCATAATGACACTGCAAATTTTTACATTGGGTAAAAATGTTTTCCTCATTAAAAATAATAATAATAATAATAATAAAAATAATCACGAGAGAGAGAGAGAGAGAGAGAGAGAGAGAGAGAGAGAGAGAGAGGAAACCACTTGTTACAGAGAACACCAATCCAAATGCAGAAATGACAATAAAACTAAAGGAAAATAAAAGGTAGGTATTTAAAAATAATAACAATAATAACAATGAATTAATAGAAATGATAGAGTGGTTAACATGATGCCATCATTAGAATTCATAAAATGAATGGAAGAGACATTAATATGATTTAATGGCTGCATTACAAATTCATAAAAATATTAAAAATAAAAAACTTATTAGTTTTATATATATATATATATATATATATATATATATATATATATATATAGTTATTATTTAACTTTTTTTTTATCCGTGCAATTTTTTAACGCTGAAAATGCACGTATTTCTGGTGATTAACCTTTTCCTTCTGCGGTCCATTTTTCTAAGGATTGGATGGCTTAAATTCAATGTAGTTTATGTTGGACATGGGGCCATGGGGCCCACTTGTGGGGAATTATTAGTGAGTGGGTCCCACACAAGTTTTCTTATATATGTGTCCTTTTTAAAACTTTTGTAAAAGTTCCAAGATAATATAGGCAGTGAAATCCCAAGGGCCCACTCATCCGGAGAGTCTTTCAATATATTTGGCCTACTTATGATAATAGAAACCACCACCATATGGATGGTTACAAGGTAGGTGGATTCAACTCGTTTCCCCCTTTAACTTCATTCGGCCCTTCCGTGATTGGGACTGTTGTTCTCTCATAGACGGTCACATCCCGAAAGTAAGAGTACTGGACCCTGAAATCCATCTGGTCCGCCGCTTGCAAATGAACGGTTTTAAATTAAAATAATGCAATTTCCACAATCAGTTTTAAAAATTTTCAACCGCATGTTCTGATTTGTCCAATCATTTAAATTTATTTACCAAGTACAAGTACATGGTGGCCCACCGTTCCAACGTCCCCAATTACTGCACATTTTTTAGACGTGTCATGGTAGAGAGCCCTGGGTGCAAGTTCCTTACTAGCAATGGTCGGGAGGTTTATGATTCATGTTCTTTTATTCACGAAATGAAGTTTGATGCTTCATAGTTCATATGAACGCACTCAGAAATTGTACGGCTGCAATAAGTGTAACTCAAAGCAAACGGTCCAAATTGCAGGATTCCCTTACGATCGGGTGGACGTACGACTATCTTGGGGATCTGATGATATATAATGGTCACTCAAATGAAAAATGTTCATTAATCTGAATTATTATTATTATTATTTTTTTAAAGTCCATTAACCAGAGGCAAGGAATGTAAAATAAAACTGATTTAGGGAGTATGATGTTGAGGGTCAAATAGTACATATTAGACCCCCAAATATTGTCTGGATTTACGAGCATAATAGTGTTTAACGGGTAATTTAATCGTGTTTATGTTGCAGGTTGATTTTACAAGCTTGGATCGAAGTAGGATACTAAATGCATGGATTTAATGCTCCAAATTCACCAAAAGCATGAGACAGACTCCAGGGGGAAGGCAGCCAAGAGTAGAGGAGGTATCACGTGGAGGGAAGCTCGGGCTTGGACGTGGATGAAACGTGAAGAGAGAGAGACAGGTTTTTGTTTTCTTTCTTATTTATTTTTTTATTTTTCTTCTTCTTTCTTTTGTTTTCTTTTAAGATGATCAGCCCATCGATGTGGGGCTAAACCTCTTAGCTAGGGCTAAGAGGTGAAGCTTGTAGTGAGATGGGAGATTTGATTTTATTTAAATTTTAATGCATGAATTGACGTTGATTTTAGTTAATTAATATGGGAATGTTTTAGGTTTTTAATGGTCTGTTGTGACTGAAATTATAATGGGTCTGCAATGGCTTTAAATATTTCCGTTCTCTTTAATGTTTATGATGTCAGGAAGCCCTGTTGTTCACCATAGTCTCCTATGCATGGTTGGATGTCGGTACCCTTCCTAACTTTCATACATATGATTGGGTGGTAATTAGTTTAATTATGTTGTTTGCCATAGTCTTTTGGACATGGTTTGGTGATGGAATCCATTCTAATTCATACACCTTTCATCTCTTTGAAAACTAGATCAACGGCAGTTCAGTAATTTCCATGATTTTTGATGCAAGCATAAGTTCTCCCTGATCTCTACAAGTGGATCCTCTGAATCCCTAATTCCCTTCTCCTGATTTCTCTCAAGTTTATATAATTATTTCACCATTATTTCTCAAATTACATTCAGTTTATATTTCATCTTAATCTAGTTCTAGTTCTGGTTAGTTTTAGATAGCGTACAAGTTTCAGTCCCTTGGGATTCGACCTCGGTCTTATCGAGTTATTACTACATCACAACCCTGCACTTGGGGAGTGAATAAGTTTTTGGCGCCGTTGCCGGGGACTGTCGGCTACGTTTTTCTGAAATTAATTAGTTTTATGATTAGTTTAAGATTAGATTTTTTTTTTTTAGAAATTTTTTCTAGGTTTAGAAGCTTGATTATTTTCCTTATTAGAACTTTTTCCTAACTTAAGAAATTTACTATTCTTCCTTCTATTTGATTTTTAGAACTAACTTAATTTTTCTGTTTTGTAGGAAACTTCTAATTTAGTAAGCTCTTTCTAATTTTTATTTTTATATTTTTAGAATTTTTTTTCTTTTCTCTAGAAATTAGTTTACTTTTAATTAGAACTTTCTATTCTTAAAAACTAACTTATTTTGTTTTGTTTTGCAGATTCTTAACCTAGGACTCCAACTTTGGCAACCTCTTTCCATCTTTTCCATTTATTTTCTAGATTTCTTCTTCCTTTTTTTTTAGGTTTAAGTTAGAATTTGAGGGCTGAGTGTGTTTTATGTCCCATTGGGCACGCGACAACACTCGGCATCTCGTGACTGAAGGAGGATTAGTTGAGGGGTTGACTGTCCATCGCAGGACTAGACACCACTTGAATTCTCCTGAGTTAGAAGACGTTATGGCTGAAAATCAACCTCAAGCACTACCCCAACCAAGGGTTAAGGAAGTACATGATGAGAATGAGGTGCATCAGGCACCCCCGCCTCGTACTTTACAAGATTCTTTACAACCGGCGGGGGTGAGTACGCCCTCATGCATGATTTTTCCTCAGAATACAGGACATATGGACATCAAGCCAGGGGTTATCCAACTCCTTCGTAAGTTCCATGGGCTTGAGTCTGAAGAGCCATATTTGCATCTGAAAGAGTTCGATGAAATCATAGGCACCTTATACTTTCCTAATGTATCTGAGGATACTATTAGGCTGAAACTCTTTCCATTTTCCTTGAAAGAAAAAGCCAAGACGTGGTTACATTCACTGCGTCCTAGATCCATTGGCACATGAAATGATATACAGAGGGAATTTATAAAGAAATTTTTCCCACATCATAAGACAATTACCCTCAGGAGAGCAATCATGAACTTTGCCCAAAAGGAAGATGAAACATTCTTCCAATGTTGGGAAAGGTTCAAGGATCTGGTTAATACATGCCCACAACATGGCTTTGAAATATGGCGCATTACGAATTTTTTCTATGATGGGCTAACATCTTCCATGCGCCAAATGGTCGAGACAATGTGTAACGGAGATTTTATTAATAAAAATGTTGACGAGGTATGGGATTACCTCGATAGTCTCGCGGAAAAAACACAATCATGGGACTATTACTCAAGAACGAACACCACGTCTAGGCCGACTCATTCAAGGGAAAAATGAGGAATATATCTCCTGAAAGAGGATAATGATCTTAACGCTAAGGTGGCCAATCTCACCAGAAAATTTAAGGCCATGGAAGGAAGGAAGGAAAAGGTTAATGAAAGTGTTTGCGGCATCTGTGATTGCAACATTCATACTACTGAAAATTGTCCTTCAATACCTGCCTTTCGAAATGTATTGAATGAACAATCTAATGCCGTAAATAACTATCAAAGACCTTTCAATGGACCACCCTCTAATACTTACAATCCTGGCTAGAAAAATCACCCAAATTTTAGTTGGAAGAACGGACAAACTGCTACCCCTCAAGGTTTCTTCAATCAAAATCCAAATCAGGGGAAACCTCAAGAAGAATCGGTTCAAATTTTCATACAAGAGCTGGCGCGGACAATGCAAGGAATTTCAGATTTTATGCAAAAAATAGATTCACGTATGACGGCTATGGAAAAAGGGATGCTCCCTGCACAATCACTCCTTAATCCGAAACCGCAATACGAGACAGGTGATCCCAGCTCTTCAAATCAAATGGGCCACGCTAAATCCATCACCACTCTTAGGAGTGGGAAGGTTATTGATAAAACCCTTCCGGTGAGGCCCGAAAAGCCTCAAGAACCAGAAGAGGACAACAATGATGGATCTAGTGGCGCCCCATAAAAATTTGAACCGGAACCTCTAGAAAAGCCAGTTGCTCCGTTTCCCCAACGGTTGGTTGAACCAAAACGTCTATCTAACTCTCAGGATATCCTAGAGGTGTTGAAACAAGTGAAAGTCAACATTCCTCTGCTTGACGTTGTAAAACAGATACCTTCATATGCTAAATTTCTAAAGGACTTATGCATTACCAAACGACGGAAAAATGTTCAAAAGAAGATCTCCTTGACTGAAAAAGTGAGTGCCATCCTGAAACAAGATGTGCCACAAAAATTCAAAGATCCCGGTTGCCCAACCATATCATGTGTGATCGGGAACTATCGAATTGATCACGCACTTCTTGACTTAGGAGCAAGCGTCAATCTGATTCCTTACTCGGTATACCAACAGTTAGGTTTGGGTGAATTAAAACCCACTCGAACCACACTACAACTTGCTGATCGTTCTGTTCGTATACCAAGAGGGATCATCGAGGATGTGTTGGTCCACGTGGATAGATTCTACTACCCTATTGATTTTATCATCTTGGACACCGAACCCATCAATGACACGAGCACTCAGATTCCTGTCATTCTTGGTCGCCCATTCCTGTCTACTTCAAATGCAATTATCAATTGCAGGAATGGTGTCATGACTATGTCCTTTGGAAATTTGACATTGGAATCGAATATCTTTTTCAATAACGGCAGCAACTCAGAGGATGATGACGATTTCTACGATGCTAATATGATTGATTCTTTTGTGGAAAATATAACGCCTCTCACCTTATCATTTGATCTTCTAGAGACGTGCCTGGCCCACTCCCATGATCTTGATGATGATATAATTAGGGAGACGTGTGTCATGCTTGATACTGCACCGGTACTTGAAGTTAACCGGTGGAGGCCACACATTGAAGAATTGCCCCAAACTTATGTAGTGCCTCTACCGTCTAACCTTAAGCCACCGAAGCTTGACCTAAAACCTTTGCCCTCTGATTTAAAATATGTCTATTTAAGTCAAGATGAGACATACCCGGTGGTGATCTCTGCCCACCTGGAGAAAGAACAGGAGAGTATGCTGATATCTACTCTCATTGAGCATAAGGGAGCTCTTGAATGGACGATAGTGGACCTCAAGGGAATTAACTCATCGATTTGTACTCACCGTATATATCTTGAGGACAATGTAAAGGCTGTTCGGCAATCACAATGTAGACTAAATCCAAACATGAAGGAAGTGGTTAAGGCCGAGGTTCTCAAACTATTGGAAGTGGGGATCATTTACCCCATATCCGATAGTCAATGGGTGAGTCCAACTCAGGTAGTTCCTAAGAAGTCCGGGATCACCATCGTAGCCAATGCCAATAATGAACTCGTGCCAACCAGAGTTACTACTGGTTGGAGAATGTGCATTGACTATAGAAAGCTGAATACCGTCACAAGGAAAGACCACTTTCCTTTGCCCTTCATTGATCAAATCCTGAAAAGGCTAGCTGGTCATTCCTATTATTGTTTCCTTGACGGGTATTCAGGTTATAATCAGATTGAAATCGCCCCTGAGGATCAGGAAAAGACCACATTTACATGTCCCTATGGCACCTTTGCTTACAGAAGGATGTCATTCGGGCTATGTAATGCCCCTGCCACCTTTCAGCGATGCATGACGAGTATCTTTTCTGACATGGTGGGGAAATATCTAGAGGTCTTCATGGACGATTTTTCTGTTTTTGGTTCATCTTTTAGCGAATGCTTAGCAAGTCTTAAATGTGTGCTGAAAAGATGTGAAGAAAAGAATTTGGTACTTAACTGGGAGAAGTGTCATTTTATGGTTCAAAAGGGAATTGTCCTTGGGCATATCATCTCGTCCAAAGGAATCGAGGTAGATAAGGAAAAAATCGATCTTATCTCTAACCTACCTCCACCCAAGAACATTAGGGATGTGCGATCCTTCTTAGGACACGCAGGCTTTTACAGACGATTCATAAAGGACTTTAGTCTCCTCTCTCGTCCTTTATGTAATCTTCTTCAAAAGGATACACCATACGAGTGGACTGAGCAGTGCCAAGAAGCTTTCACTAAGCTTAAGGACATGTTAACCACTGCACCTATCATGCAGCCACCCGACTGGAGTCTTCCTTTTGAACTTATGTGCGACGCCTCTGATTATGCTCTTGGAGCGGTTCTAGGCCAGAGAAAAGATAAGCGGCCTTACGTTATTCACTACGCAAGTAGGACTCTAAATCCTACCCAAGTGAACTACTCGACTACGGAAAAAGAACTCTTAGCCATAGTGTTCGCTTTGGACAAATTTAGGTCCTACCTGATCGGATCCAAGATCATCATTTACACAGATCACGCGGCACTTAAGTATCTTCTTTCTAAGAATGATTCTAAGCCCCGCCTGATACGATAGATCCTTCTACTCCAAGAATTTGATTTGGAAATTAAAGATAAAAAGGGAGTAGAGAACGTAGTGGCCGATCATCTTTCTCGCCTTAATACCTCTGATTCCCTTGAGGCAACCCATATCAATGACATGTTCCCTGATGAACAACTGTTTAGAGTCTCTCATTCACCTTGGTTCGCTGATATTGCTAATTATCTTGCTACAGGTGCCATACCGACACACTGGACATCACAAGATAAGAAGAAATTCTTTACCAAGGTGCGTAACTTTTTCTTTGATGATCCATATTTGTTTAAATATTGCCCAGACCAAATCTTAAGGAGATGCGTACCAGACGATGAGCATCAGAGTGTCATCTCCTTCTGTCACTCACAGGCCTGTGGTAGTCACTTTTCTGCTAAAAAGACCACGACCAAGATTTTACAGTGTGGCTTCTACTGGCCCACTATGTTCAGGGACACTCATGAGTTTTGCAAGGCTTGTGAGCGTTGTCAGAAATTGGGAGCATTGTCCCGTCGAAATATGATACCCTTGAATCCCATCCTTATTATAGAAGCATTTGATTGTTGGGGCATTGATTTCATGGGACCATTCCCCCAATCATTTGGAAATCTGTATATTTTGCTCGCCGTAGACTATGTCACTAAATAGGTCGAAGCAATTCCGTGCCGCAAAAATGACCATCGCACGGTCATTAAATTTTTGAAAGAAAATATCCTGTCGCAGTTCGGAACACCTCGAGCCATCATTAGTGACGGGGGCTCACACTTCTGCAATAGACCATTTGAGAGCTTAATGAAGAAATACGGTATCTCTCATAAGGTGAGCACCCTATACCATCCACAGACAAGTGGACAAGCTGAGATTTTCAATAAGGAGATCAAACATATCCTAGAGAAAACGGTTAACCCTGATCGTAAGGACTGGTCAATTCGATTGACCGATGCCTTATGGGCGTACCGTACTGCTTTCAAAACTCCTATTAGAACATCTCCCTTTAGACTTGTCTATGGGAAAGCCTGTCACTTGCCTGTGGAATTGGAACATAAAGCATACTGGGCGATCAAAAATCTGAATTTCAATCTGGACAACGCTGGCTCGCTACGCAAACTTCAGTTAAATGAACTTGAAGAAATTCGGAACGATGCGTACGAAAACTCGAGAATTTACAAGGACAGGATGAAGGCGTTTCATGATCAACATATTCGACGAAAATCATTCACGCCAGGTCAGAAAGTCCTCTTGTATGACTCTCGACTACATCTCTTTCCGGGTAAGCTTCGATCTCGTTGGACCGGCCCTTACATTGTTGTTACTGCTTATCCTCATGGGGCCGTCGAGATAAGAGATCCCGACAATGGCAAGGAGTTTAAAGTTAATGGACATCGATTAAAGCCATTTGTTGAGACATTTGATTCAGAGGACATGTCCATGCCTCTGATTGCTCCTGTTTACCAGGACTGATCTCCTAGTCTGATGGAGGTATAGGTAGGTTTATCGCTTTCATAGGTTTAGGATAGTCACTTTCATAGGTTAGTTAGTTCAATGTTTGTGGGTAACATTACTGCAAACCCTCACGAGACTACAACTCGTCCACTAGGGGTAACCTAGGGGTTTAAAGGCTTGTTGCATACGCTAAATGCAATCGAGAGCACATATGAAAGTGGTGTAGGTAGGATTTTATTTTTGTTATTTTTGTTCTGCTTTCTCTCTCATGCTGACAAGCTTCCATGCCGTGATCTATTGGAAACTCTCTTGATTCGTTATTCAGGTACTATCTTCCCATCACTTCTCATTTACTTTCGTTGTCCCATGTGCATTGCATGCTCATATCTTTTACATTGAGGACAATGTAGACTTTAAGTTGGGGGTGGGGGATTAGGTAACCTAATCAGTATTTTCTTGGTCTTGAGCAACAATTGTGAAAAATTTTTGAATTTTTCTGAAAATTTTTATGAATTTGAAGTGATTTTGACGAATATCCTTGATATAGAATTGTGAGATATATGATGTTGATAATTTATGACTCTTGGATTCCGTATTGGTGGCATTCTGTAGTTACGATCGAGTTGCTAAGCCATGATTAGAAGTTTTAAACATTGATCGCATCAGGATTTCATATGTCACATCTCGCTTTCACGTTAAGACTTCAGTCTGATATTGAAGGGTTAATTTGGTAATCACTAAGCACGAAATGAACCAGCCTGAAATATCTTGCCATCATGGTATAAAAATTGGAAAGGTGGATAATTAATCTTCACCATAGGTTTACTCCCTATAGGTGTGGAGTTAATTCCCCATGAATGATATCTAAAAAGAGTCACGTGTATGATCTTCACCATAGGTTTGCTCCCTATAGGTGAGGATTTGATTCCCCTTCCTTGGCATTACTTTGAATAGAAAAAACACAAGTTAATAGGCTAATCTATGAGGCAAGTTTTGGATTAAGTTTGGTTATCATGAATTCTCTTGCTGGTTACCAATGAGATTCTGAAATAACAAATTCAATCTTAATGTGATTAGCTGAGATTACACTATACATCCATGGATCTCAATGTTTAAAATTTTTCTAATTGATGGATTAATGCTTTACACTTGATTATGAAGTCTACGGTGCGCTTGAGCTCAGGAGAATACAATTTCTAACATTCATGAATATTAAATTTCTCGTATTTTGTTCAAAATCTCACTCGATTTCATAAAAAGTTCTCCTATAATTCTCAACTTATTTTTCGCATACTTTGCTCGGGACTAGCAAAATGCTGATTGAGGGTTGTGTTGAGGGTCAAATAGTACATATTAGACCCCAAATATTGTCTGGATTTACGAGCATAATAGTGTTTAACGGCTAATTTAATCGTGTTTATGTTGCAGGTTGATTTTACAAGCTTGGATCGAAGTAGGATACTAAATACATGGATTTAATGCTCCAAATTCACCAAAAGCATGGGACACACTCCAGGGGGAAGGCAGCCAAGAGTAGAGGAGGTATCACGTGGAGGGAAGCTCGGGCTTGGACGTGGATGAAACGTGAAGAGAGAGAGACAGGTTTTTGTTTTCTTTCTTATTTATTTTTTTATTTTTCTTCTTCTTTCTTTTGTTTTCTTTTAAGATGATCAGCCCATCGATGTGGGGCTAAACCTCTTAGCTAGGGCTAAGAGGTGAAGCTTGTAGTGAGATGGAAGATTTGATTTTATTTAAATTTTAATGCATGAATTGACGTTAATTTTAGTTAATTAATATGGGAATGTTTTAGGTTTTTAATGGTCTGTTGTGACTGAAATTACAATGGGTCTGCAATGGCTTTGAATATTTCCGTTCTCTTTAATGTTTATGATGTCAGGAAGCCCTGTTGTTCACCATAGTCTCCTGGGCATGGTTGGATGTCGGTACCCTTCCTAACTTTCATACATGTGATTGGGTGGTAATTAGTTTAATTCTGTTGTTTGCCATAGTCTTTTGGACATGGTTTGGTGATGGAATCCATTCTAATTCATACACCTTTCATCTCTTTGAAAACTAGATCAACGGCAGTTCAGTAATTTTCATGATTTTTGATGCAAGCATAAGTTCTCCCTGATCTCTACAAGTAGATCCTCTGAATCCCTAGTTCCCTTCTCCTGATTTCTCTCAAATTTATATAATTATTTCACCATTATTTCTCAAATTACATTCAGTTTATATTTCATCTTAATCTAGTTCTAGTTCTGGTTAGTTTTAGATAGCGTACAAGTTTCAGTCCCTTGGAATTCGACCTCGGTCTTACCGAGTTATTACTACATCACAACCCTGCACTTGGGGAGTGAACATATGACCAATGTAAAGTGGGTCCCACAATTCGGACATTTTAATTTTTCCCATGATTGAGTGATCCGGACTAACGTTTTGATCTCTGTAGTTTGAAATGAACGGTTTGGATTAGAAATATGGTAATCGTCCACACGCAATATTCAGGCCATTATCAGGTGGGATCCACCGTCAACATCAGCTGATCAGGAAAATTGACTGGTGGTGGATTCATCAATTAGGCCACACCTGTACAATTAATACACATTTCTGGCCTCTTGTTTTCGAACCACCCATTCCCTCATGCGAGTGGAATGATTTTTGGCCCAAGATATAATCAGTGACTCGCTCCACCTGATGAATGGCCCTGATCTTCAGCACGTGTGCCTCGAAGGGTTATCCTCAGTGTCCATTTCTCACTCAAGGAATTACAATTGACATGTAGAGATAAAAAAAGCTCACATCTCCAAGCGCGGTAAAAGGAGCAGCTTACAAGCGCCTAAGTAGCACAAGTCTGATCTGGACCGTTCATCATGGGACTTCAAAGCCAATATGCTCCATCCCAAGAGAAGGGAGATCCACTCGTCGAAAGGGTTACACGTGTATGGAAAAGGACGGTTAAAAGATGGTGGCCAATTTTTCAAATTAATAGTACATCTGTGGCCTTTCTGATCAGTGGATTGGCTTTGTCCATGAGCTGCGGCGGTACATTCCCAGCCTGGGGACACTGATGGAGGCAGATCTTGCACACGTAAGGCACGTAGACGCGTTGGCATTTGGCGCTTGGAAATGCAAGTATGCACCGCGAGAAGAAGATTATAAAATAAAATTTTAAAAATAAAAAAGAGAGAGAAAGAAGAGATAGGGATGCGGGTCCCTCGTACCAGATAAGCGTGTGCATATCGATGGCGTGTCACATCGCTGTTGCAAGTAACGGCGGACGACGTTTAGAGATTTGGCCTTTTTTAAAAAAAATAAAAAAGAATAAGATAATAAAAAAGAAGAAATGATAGGATATATAGAGCGGTCGTATCATAACTTGTCATACATCTATCTTTTCCCATCAACCTGTCACATATGCGGAAAATCGTATCCGTGGAAAAGATGGACCACACAATAATGATCAGCTGATACAAAATTCATGAAGATAAACACTTTCGGCGGGACACAAAAAGCCAATATTAATGGGTTAGTGTACTAGTGTGGCCGACCCAATTGAGTTGAGGGGCTTGATTTTTATTCCATCAAATCAGCAGAGTGTGGCCTACTACCTTTTATTGACATGGTATACCATGGGCCTGTTTGGACGGACGGCTTAGATGGGATTAGGTGGAATGCGATCACTCGATCCCTTCCCAATAAGCCCCGCATGTGTTAATTTGGACCGTAGATCTGAACCGAACCCCCATAACCCAAGGGATATCCAGCGGTATTCAGCAAGATGCTGGGAAAATAGCACCGTCCATCTGACTTCCTCGAGCCATGTCCATCGTTAAGACGAGGGATTCGAAGATCGTATTTTCATACTACTCATCCACATACAGGTGATGTGTGGATTCAGCCTTAACCGGATGAAATGAAAAGTTAGAAGTGCTCTAAATGAAAGGTTAAGATGCGTGGATTCAACCTCACGCATCTGAAGCCACCAAGGCATCAGCTTTCCACTACATGCTGCTCGTCTTGCGTTCGACGCCGATCTCACACACGTGTGCATCATTGGGTGAGAACTCTGGAGTTTTGATCGAAACCCCCCGTCAAACATAATGGACGGTTCTGATCATTGAAGGGGGTTCTTAATGGTGGGCCATGTCCCGTCCAAACGGACATTGTCCGTTCAAATTCTTTCAGGCGGGAGAAAGCCCTCAACCTTCCTGCCATTTTTATATGCTTAATCCCATGTGTTCCCAAACACTCCCTGTGTTGGGGCGACGGGATGACCAAATCCCATTTGCCATCCCAAACAGATTTGGTAGGTCATCTTCGAATAATTCAATCCATCCAAACAGGTTTCGAACATCGTCTGGGAATTAGCAATCTGGTGAAACTCAATTCCATCCACGGAGACATCTCCATCATTATCTTAAGGGCATGTTTGGGTGGTGGTATTAGAAGGAATTAGGTGAGATGGGATTCAAAAAAACATAATTATTACCTATGGTAGAGATTGTCCCAGGTTGGCATGGTATAAGATTAATGTCATGCATTGTTGATAATACGGTGGTACATTGAATGGATATACCCACTATGATTTAAAATTACTGAGAATAACACACATATGTTATATCTAAACCGTTCATTTGTTTTGGAACCTCATTTTATGGCATGAGCCTAAAAATGAGGTAAATCCAAAACTTATGTGGTCTCAAAGAAGTTTTCAACAGTAAGTACTCAATCCCCATTGTTTTCTATGGTGGGGTCCACTTCAGCTTTAGATTTACCTGATTTTTTGGCCCATGCTCTAAAATAATCTTGAAAAATGGGTGGATGGTGTGGATATAGCCCACACATCTTGGTAGAACCTACACAACTTGCTAAAATTGAATGCAATTTCATCTAATCAAATTCCAAGCTTTTCCATTCTTCCCCAACGTGGAGTGGAATTGGCACAGGACCAGATGAATCTCATCCCACCAATTCCCTTCGAATCCCAATTCCCAAACATGCCCTAAAATTGATCTTATCCCTCCTAATCCTGCACAATTCGCTCGGCCGAACAGGCCCTATGTGTATAAGGAGTCGTTTGACACCACAGAGGGCATATTTGGCACCATAAATTTATGGTTTCAAAGGTTTGAAATCCAAGGTGAAAGCTTTGATTACATCTAATTCATGTTTAGATTACATGTTACTAGAGTATTAATCTATTTGGTACATGGCCATAATGATATTCCTTAATAATTAGATTATCAATTGCATTAATATAATTACTTGAATACATGATTTGTACTATCCAAATATTATCCATATAAAAATTTGTTACTTACTCATTGGGATGTGATTTTGTGCCCGTGGTTAATCTCAGACTTAGAATTTCATAATTTTTGGGTAAAATATATATTTTGATGAGCTTATTACACTGGTTGCATCAAACATTATATACATTTACTAGTTAGAGATATTAAAGTTAATTTAGTAATTAAATTCTTACTAGTTAGAGATATTAAAGTTAATTTATTATTTAAATTCAAATCCCTGTAAATTATGCGTAGCTACTTTTGGATTACATGAGATTCTAAATCAAGGGTGTCAAACATAATAAGAGGGTTTCAAATCTAGGAACTCTATATCCAAGTGCTTCCAAATCTACACTCCCACCACATACCCTAGGGGTGTGTTTGGCCGGACGGATCCCATGGGGTTAGGAGGGATGGGATGATAAAATCTCGAGATATGCCAAACGAGCCAAACAGACCCGGTAAACTTGTCCCAGGATATAGCAAACCCATGGATCTTAAACCAATCCACTAACTCCACCATCATTACCTTAAAATCTATCTCATCCCTCCTAATCCCATTGAATCGTGTCTGGGACGTGTTTGTACGGACGGATTGAAAGGAAATTGAAGATAAAATCCTGGGATGAGATACGCCAAACGTGCCAAATAGACTCGATTAATTTATCCCAGGATGACACCACCATCATTACCTTAAAATCCATCCCATCCCTCATAAATCCCATTTAATCCGGCTGGCCATATAGGCCCAAGGGGATTGGGGTTGCATCCTACCTTGCTTGTCTCTAGTTGTGAATGGATAATTCTATGGCCTGACTCATTTTAATGTATTTATTTATCCACATTGTTCTTTCCTTCTATTATATCATTTTAAGGTGTATTTATTTATCCACATTTCTCATCCCTTCTCTTATATCATTATAAGGTTTGCGTACAAAATGATGCATATACATGGCTCAAATGAACCACACCAAATGATAAGATTGGATTCCATTAAATGCAAGTTTCATTAAATGCAAGCCATTTATGGTGGTGTGGTTAAAGTGAGAGTTGGATCTACCTTGTTTTTATCCACGTACCTTGAAATGACGCGAGGGAATAAAAGGATGGCGTGAGTAATTAGATACATCACGGTAGACCAATCCACACAACTGTCCATTCCTAGGATACAATCCGCATCAGTGTATAAAGAGGTTGAGGAGGGAAATATGGTTGTATCTTAATTAATTATGGTACATCCGCCCTTTGAATGGTAAATGGGAAACGATATCTGCCCCCAGCCTCTATCACCACAGGGGACACGATTGTTCTTCCAAGGGCGCTCAGCTGATCCAATGGATCTATATTATGGGTCCCACCAAGATGGCCCCACAAGCGAAATGGAAGAATCCCAAGCCTTCATTAGGCGTCCCACAATCATATGGTCAAGAAAGAAGACAAGGAACGGTTCACCTCAAAAAAAAAAGCATAATAGCTCATTGCTACGATTTTTCATGCCCGTGAAATCCAAAGTGAGCCCCATCACATCAGCGGTTTGGATCATCGAATCATCTGCCTTATAAAAAAAAAATGCTATTGCAGTGAATCACATGGAGGTCGTGTGTGTGTGTCTATATATATATATATATATATATATATATATATATATATATATATGGAAACGGTGCTATAAGGCCAAGCTGTGTGGGCCCCACTGTGATGTGTGTCTAACATCAACACAGTGCATTTAATGGGTCCCCTTTGAGGTATGGGATATCCCAAAAATCAGTCGTATACACGGAATTTAGGTGGGACATGCCATCTAAAACCACATGAAGACATGCCTAAAACATATACAAGTACTTGGTGGAGCCCACCTGAGTTTTGGATGCGGCTGAAACTTGGTCTAACCTCTCATCCAAGTGGGACACATACAATGGATGGGCTGGATTAGTGAACCAAGTCTAGGTGAACCCAATAAATAATTATGAATGTTTTAATGGGAGAGTAATCTATGTCGACTGTTGTATGTGATGTGGCCCACCCAAGTCATGGATTGACTTAATTTTTAAGCTTGTGGCCCACCGTGGAATGGTGCATCTAACTAATGGGGGTAGATGCTCTACCCACATCATGGTGGGGCCCACACAGCTCAGCCTCATGGGAAGCTCTCGTGTGCTGTACTGTTTCCCATACCACGATGTCAGAGGACGAGCTACGTGGGTCATAGCTTTTAAAACCACAAGAATACATGCCTAAAATATATAAAATCATTTAAGGCTCGTTTGGCCGGTCGGATTAGAAAGGATTGGATGGTATTGGAAGAGATTGAAAGTTAAATTCCGGGATTGGTCAGACGTGCCAAATGGAGTCGGTGATCTGATCCCAATCTCATGGATTTTAAGACAATTCACTGACAATACCATCATTACCTTTAGGGACCGTTTGGCCGGGTGGATTGGAAGGGATTGAATGGTATTAGGATGGATGGTGTGGATTTCTAGGTAATAATGGTGTTGTCGGTGGATTGTCTTCAAATCCATGGGATTGCTATATCCAAACCGCTTAGCATGCCCGGCCAATCCGAGGATAAAACCTTCCCATCCCTTCCAATCCCACGAACCAAACACGTTCCGGGCAAATTTGGACGGATTAGGGTGGATTGGATGGGATTTAAAGGTAATGATGGTGTTGTCAGTGGATTGTCTTGAGATCCATGTGATTGGGATCCGATCACCAACTCTGTTTGGGTCGCCCGGCTATTCCTGGAATACAACTTCCAATCCCTTCCAATACCATCCAATCCAACCGGCCAAACGGGCCCTTAAATTCCATCCAATCCATCTTAATTTTTTTAAATTTGCCTGGGACATGTTTGGCTCGAGGGGAGTGGAAGGGATGGGAAGGTTTTATCCCGGGATTGGCCGGGCATGCTAAACAGACTAGATTTAGCAATTCAGGGATATATCAATCCCATGGATCTCAAGACAATCCACTGACAACACCATCATTACCTAGAAATACATGGCATCCACCCTAATACCATTCAATCCCTTCGAATCCACCCGGCCAAACAGGCCCTTAGTGAGCCCATGTAAGTTTTGGATGCAGTTGAAACTTGGTCTAACCTTAATCCAAGTGGGACACACATAATAGATGGGTTAGATTTTTGAACCACATTTCGATGGGCTCAATATATGATTATGAATATTTTAATGGGAGGATAACATCTCTCGACATTTGTATGTGGTGTGGCCCACAGAGCTTGACCTCATGTGAAGTTCACATGAGGTCAACCTTATAGTACCATTTCCATATGCATATGTGTGTGTGTAGTCATGCTCAACTACGCATGTGTGCACCATTGCACACATGACATGGGCATCTAATCCAAATGGTCAATATGATGCGGAATCCTATGGAACTCCGAGGGACAAATTTTCACCTTAATCTAAAATTCTGGTAGGCCATAACAAAGAAAAATGCAAATCAAGGGAGGTAATGATTTTCATTTTTCATGGCCCACAAAGTTTTGGATCAAAGTAAAAATTGGTCGGGGGGTTTCATAAGGTGTTGCTTCATGTGCACCGTTCAAATTTTGGAGTCACATCATGTGTGATGAGTTCTCTAAAAAGTTCACACGAGTTCCGTGCAAGCTGTTGTGCAGCTGAGCATTCGGATATATATATGTGTGTATATATATATATATATATATATATATGTGTGTGTGTGTGTATATATATATATATATATATATATATATATATATATATATATATATATATATATATATATATAGAGAGAGAGAGAGAGAGAGAGAGAGAGAGAGAGAGAGAGAGAGAGAGAGAGAGAGAGAGAGAGAGAGATGCAAATCAAGGGAAGAAACTGTTTACATTTTGCATGGCCCACTGAAGTTTTGGTTCAAAGTAAAAATTGGTATCAGGGAGTTTCACGAGGCTCTGCTTCATGTGGACTGTTCAGATTTTCGAGAATCATCACGTATGATGAGTTTTCAAAAAATTTCGTAGGTAGTCCGTGCAAACTGGTTTGCAGGTGAGCATTCTGCTATATATATATATATATATATATATATATATATATATATATATATAGAGAGAGAGAGAGAGAGAGAGAGAGAGAGAGAGAGAGAGAGAGGGGGGAGGAATGCTCACTTACACACCTTAAGTGAGCACCCTTGTGCACCTTTGTACACGTGTCTTAGCCACGTAATCTAAACGGTCCACTAGATGTGGCACCCCTTGAAACCTCACAAGCTTAAAATTTAGCCTGATCCAAAACTCTAATCGGCCATTGCAAAGAGAAATACAAGTCAATGGAGGATATTGTTTCCTTTTGCAATGGCACACCCGAGTATTGGATTAGGCTGAAAGTTAGGCTTGTGTGGTTTCAAGGGGTGCCGCATCATGTGGACTTGTTCAGATTCTATTCGGAAGTACTCATTTTGAGTGACATGAGCTCAATAACCATCTACTTAATGCTCAGCACCCTGTGAAACCCTTGAGACTCAACTTTTTCCTGATTCAAAATTTGGTTAAGCCATGATGAAAGAGAGAGGCAAATCAAAGAATGAAACAATTTCTTTTGTCATGTCCCACTAGAGTTTCAGGCAAGGATAAAAGTTGGGCCCTAAGTTTTCATGGGGTGCTGCATAAGGTGGATGATGAACTTTTTGAGAACTCATATCCCGTAATATGATCTTAAAATTTGATTTGTTTGTCTGATGCACTATCTCATGAAATGCTTAGGGCCCAACTTTTATCCTTATCCAAAACTTTGGTGGGGCCATAATGAAGGAGAGAGGCAAATTAAGGAAGGAAACAATTTCCTTTTGTCATGGTCCACTAGAATTTTAGACTGGATTAAAAGTTGGCCCTGAAAGTTTCTTGGGGTTAGATTTTGGACCCATGCTAAAATGAGTTCTAAAATAGTTCCTACAAGAGCTTGTGAGAACAGGTGCGCACCTACGCGCACGCGCGCGCACACACACACACACACACACACATATATATATATATATATATATATATATATATATATATATATATATATATATATATATATATATGTGAGACCCAACTAGATATGGGCTAGATATGGACATACGAGGGGCTGTGCGGTTGTAAGAAGTTAAGCGCTAGCACTCTTCCATTTCCAAACTCGTATCAACTGTTTAAAGGACATCAAAGTCATATGACATTGGAGTAATGTATTTTACAGCATGATCCCAAAAATGAATCATATCTAAAGTTGAAATGGACAACACAATAAATAATGTTAAGATAATGATTCTTACCATTAAAACATTCATAAGGCCCACCATAATATTTATTTTCTATTTAACATGTTCTGTAAGATCACACGGGCTTGGAAGAGTAAAAGTAAATATAATATTAATCCAAAACTTTATTAACGTGGACAAGGTTTCAATGGCAGACGTTCAATACTTGGATGATTTTTCAGTATGTTGATTTAATCTTTGTATCTATCTTATTTTCCGTCGTTATCGTTAGCCTCGAGACGAGCTCTCAAATGAAAGGACAGCGGGATATAACGCATAACCTATGATGGGACCCATATAACTTGGTGACGTCGACACACCCGCCAGATCGGTAGTGTGCGGTACACCAGCCAGATCGCCTCCGGTATGATCAGCCATTCCAATTACCACGTGCTTATCACGTGCAAGGTACATCAGCGCGACGTCTTCTATCATTAAGCGTAGCGGCTCGCCGCCGAAATTTATTTATGAGCCGCGCTAGCGTGCCTTGTTCTAGGTAACTCGCGCGCCAGGAGCTACGTGGGTAGAACTTTCGTGAGATCCATACCGTTCATCAGGTACACTGTCTTATGTTCACCTTGGAATCCAGAAATGATGACCATCCAGTACTTATTTAGGCTTCGCTCAGATAAATATCTATATGCCATCGATTATATTCATCTAATATTCCTCACCAAGATAAAAGAATTACCCAAAAATAATAATCTTCCAAAAATAGATGGGCCATACCATACGAATTTAGTGGATTTTAGGTGTAATTTTATGACTTGGTCCACCTCAATGTTGAATCTGTCTGATTTTGAGACATGCGGTAGACAAAGGGTAATGCAACTGATGGGCAGCGTGGGTTTAAAGCAGGTTGAGTTATTTACCCCACGCTAGACAAAGTGACCCCGGTAGGAACCTACGCCGGCGCTACGAGCCGTTTCCTTTATTTCTGGGATTTTAAAGAGCCTTTTGGTTTTTTTAAAAAAAAGTTATTTTTAATGCTCCGGTTTTCAAGTTGCATTAGTTGAACAATTTAATTGATTGATCCGTACCTTCTATCAAGCCTAGAATACTTTAATAGGTCCACCATTCAAAAAATATACGGATGGCATGATCCAATCCATCCTTGATCTGGCCTTATTTTCTAGAACCAACCCTTTTAGCAAGCCATGGATGAAATGTTCATGAATGCATAAAAAAAGTGATTCAAGAATCAGAAGAACTCCACGATGACCCCTAACAAAATGGATGGATCAAATGGTTGATTGGAACCTTTTTTTTGGTAAACAATCAAGATCATCCATATTAAAGGCCATTGATCAAAATGGTTATTATTTATCAGATTGGTTTGATGCTTAAAGGGTAATCCATAAAATAAGGATTGGAGCTAATGAACGGTTTGGATCATTGGAACGGGCTGTTTAAGTGTCACAATGTAACTAGGAGCATTATAACTGATAGTGCACCGAGAGCACTCTGTTTTTTTTTTTTTTTTTTCTTGAAAGTTTTAAATTCCGGAAAAAGCGTTCGCTTTTATTTCATTTGGGCGATGTATTTCAACGCAAACGCTCGCCATCTTACCATTACGTTTCGCTTTGTTGCATTTCGGTTGGTCGGGTGCAGCTAAGGTGGGCCTGCAGTCCACCGGTACTTTTTCTCAGCAGTTCCCTCCACGTGGGGCCAACGTAATGAAGTGGGCCACCACCTGCCGGCCAAAAAGAACGGAGGGACCAAATTGAAGGATGGCAACACCCCACTTGCCGAATAGACCACTCTTTTCAAGACCCTCTCTCTCTCTCTCTCTCTCTCTCTTCAGTGTGTTTTGGGAGGGAGAGATTTTTTTTTGACTTTTCTTTCTTTAAAACCTTTTAAATTGCCATCAAGCTTCCGTCTTTACTCCGAAGCCTTTTTGACCATTTTAAAAAGCTAACACGTGGCCCCGCACCTCACAACCTCCACCGCTCGATCTCGATAGCGGACGGGCAAGATTCTCCTCACGCTTCCACAAGAAGACTACGTTACGTCAGCAAGACGGCGACATGTGGCGCCTATAGTACGTGGCCCTACGCCATTGGCACGGCCTCCACCTGTTCTCGTGCTACGCGAATGGCCTGTGCCCTTGCCTGCCTAAGTTCCCATGCAGAAGCTATGTGGGGTCCACGCCCATCTCCCTGTGACGTCCAAAACCGTCCAAACCGCGGCGGGTCCCACGGCTTCTGCCAACAGGAACTTCCTCCTGTAGACGAGGGGGGCATTATCAATTCGCGTCCAGGATGGAGCGGATACACGTGGCAAGCTCAAGCCCCGGTGGTGTCATTTCCACAACAAGGATGGGCCCCACCACGGGAGTGGACAGCCACGTCATGGATGGCGCACAATGCACGGTACAGAGAGAGAGAGAGAGAGAGAGGCCAGTGTTGGATGATAGCAACTCCTGCATGGAAGAAGAAGCAAAGGTAGGGTTCACTCGCTTTCGCTTTTCGATTGCCTCTTTCCGTTTCTTTCTCATCCGGTTGTGTGGGGCTCATTTTAGTTTTTATTTTTTGTGGAGATTTCTTTTCGGACAGTCCCAAATCTCTCCTTCTCTGCACACACTCTCGTCGCGTTTGCTTCGGAAGAGTACATCTATTCCTGAGAAGGTCTTAAGTCCAACCTTAGACTACAAAGTTACGGTACACACATCAGATAACTTCCAAATCTTTCATGCACTTGCAACATCCATTCCGTTAAGTAGCAGTGGGGCCCACCTTCATGATCTAAGTTCATATTATTCAGAAGAGTGCTTTTCCATCCATGAAGATTAACTTGTCCAAAACTTAGCCACATGCAGGAATTAGAAAGGCTATTTTATCAATTGCTCGATGTAGAACGTGTTACGGATGCGTTCCTAGCATAGTTGGGCCAAAAGGAGGTGGGCCGTAACTTTTGATCCGGGTATTGTTATGGGGCGCACAACCTATCAATCTTTACTGAAGCGAGCCATCTGAGGTGAATCGACCCACTATGTGGGTCGCATATATCCATTTCATCAAAAAACGCACGCTTTCATATCAAAAGCTAATTTTTAGAAAAAAATTACTATTTTTAGTAATTTTAATTTTTAAAATATTTTTAGAGTTTTAGATTTTCTTTCATTTTAGAAATAACTTTTAGTTATACTAAGACTCTTATAGAGAAAGTTTATTTGCAATTTTTATTTTTAGAAGTTAGGCCTTAGAAGAATTTTATTAGAATTAGGATTTGTATTAGAGTTAGAATTGTGCTATTTTTGGTAATTACGAATTTTAGTTTTTTTTTTTTTTATATTAATGGTGTAATGAGACACATTGGACAATTATCGATTATTCATTAATCAATTTTAAATTTTATTAGAATTTATTTCTATTCTCTCACTTTCTTTCCTCGTGGATTCGAGAAGTCTTTGTGAAGAGTTCAGAGAAGCTCCGTGAATTCGAAGTAGTTATCCTTGAGGAAGATGGTGATCGACCTCATCACGTTCATCCGTACGTCATTGTTGTACATTTCTTTTTAATAGTGTGACCCACTTCTGATGAATAGATGGGTCCCACGACACTGACAGCTACATGAGTGGAACTTTCTTGCAATCTGAACCATCCATTACTACACTGAAAAGTGGTAACCATTTGGACCAGAATAGGAGATCACCAAAGCTTGTATAGGTCACATAAATGGAAACACTTGAAATGAAACGCTCTTTATTAGTTTTCTCTAGTTTTTATATGCCATCCAATCCATTCATCTAACAAGGGATGAAATTAGGGCTGTCAACGAGCTAGATCTGGGGTATGTCTCGGCCTGGATTTTGAATTGTTATAGGTGGGCCATCAGGCCGTCCCTATTCAAAATTCTAATTATTTTAGGTCTGTGCATGGCCCATTGACACCCATAGATGAAATAATTACCCAGTAATAACACTACTCCAAAATTCAAGCAAGTCGGAGCACATAAACTTAGAAATTTTAGTTACATTGTATTTGGAGTGGCAGAACTGAGTGTTTAATCACATTTAAGGCATCTTTCGACTAACAGTTACTGCAATGATGTTGAAGACAAAGCGTAATAATTATAAATTTTTAAAAAAAAAGTTACGATGATCAGAACTTTCATAACTCATCTCTTGACAGCATTTATATTTGAGGTTTCTTAATTTTGGTTTATTCATAATAAAATCCTAAGTAATAATATTTTTTACATTACTCTAATGTCAAATCATTATATTAATACACTTTTATTGCTATTTATATACAAGATTTTCTTAATAAAAACATAAAATTTGTAATGATTATGAATTAATTTACCTCTTAAAAATATTTATATTTAGGTTGTTAGGCATAATGATTTTTTTTTTATTTTTTTTTGGTGTGTGCAATTACAGAGTATTAGCAATCCAAGGTTCATTTGCTAACATGGACTGAATGGTATTCCAAATTCAATGGATTACCAATCTTTGCTTTTGTTGAGTTTTCAATCCCCTCACTTTACTTGGATTATAAATTATTAATTAATTATTTATTTAATTAATTTTTTACTCATTTTAAAAGGTTGGAGAGTTTTTTTAGTGACTCAGGCATTCACACAACAATGTGTACTCGAACGAATGATCTTGTGTTAAAACTCTTGAGAGTTTGCTACCAATACATTAGTAAAGATAATATAAAAAGTAGGCAAGGAATTGCATGTGTAACATGTGTAACATAGGTATCATTATGCTCGTGGCCCATCCAAGGCTTGAAATTTCATCATTTTTATATATGTACATTAATTATGGATATTAAAGCTGATTTAATAATCAAATTCAAATTCCTATAAGCATATTACATGATTTCAATGCACAACTCCTTTTGAATTAAAATGGATTTTGAATACGGGATACCAAATATAGTTGAGTATTCTAAATCATTGAATGGGATGGCTCCTGTGGAAAAATGCAATGATAATACTCTTCATTTTACATTATTGTGTTATTGGTAATTCAAATAGCCCTTATTTATAAAATCACTAACCAAAATGTGATGATATACGTGATAGATGGAGTTGATTTAATGCTCGTTAAGTAGTTCCTCCCTCGTTAGTGAAGGAATTCGATATGAGTTGGGAGCCACAGAAGCAAACTCTAAGTAGAATTACACAAACGAAGGATAAACACAAACAAAATAACTACAGAGAATATATAATTTTATGTGGAAAAATTATTTTTGAAAAAAGTCATGACACAAAGTGACAATACGATATGAAAATGAATTACAAGAGATAGAATTGACTTACAAATATGAAAATCCTTCTCAAAATTCTAACACTACCTTAGAACAAGTCATCATTCAGTAAAGATTACCATAATCTCGCATTACACTTATATATATAACATTACACCTGAAAAAAAAATAAAAATCATGCAATTACACAAAACTGCATGCGTCATCGATCTAACCATCGAACGGTTGACAACCTCCATGCTCAATTAATCGAATATGCTTAAATTAAAGTGTCCAGAGAGTTGATTGAATTTTTTTAAATTTTCTTGATCGATTGAACCTGTATGGTGGATCGGTCGAAGCTACCAAAAACTATATAGCGAGCAAACTCATATATTCAGAGTATTATCGATCGATTAAACTAAACTGTTGATTGATCAAAATTCCATATTCCACCCTGACTTCAATATTCATGCTCCATTGTTTTAGGCTATTATCACCATCTCTAATCATTTTCATCATACTATAAACATCATCGCCACTTTTCATGTACACTCTGTCTTCATTACACCTTTGACAATCTCAGATAAGTAGAATAGAATCTAAACTTCTCTGAAGGAACCACTTTCAAAAGTATATACATGATTCACACTTGTGTGGATCTTCTTAGGAATAACACTGCCTTCCTCAATCACATGTTAAATAGAATGATGACTAAGATCGATATATTTAGTTCTAAAATAGTAAACTGAGTTCTTTATCAAATTGATAACGCTTTCGTTGTCATAATTCACAAGCATGATATCCTACTAAAGACCCAACTCATTCATCATTCATCTCACCATACTCTGTTTTTGAATGCCTCCGTCAATGTCATATACTCAATTTCGATTATGGAAAGAGTAACTAAGATTGAAGCTTCAACATCCAATTGATCACTCCATCCACTAATACAAATGAGTAATTGAAAGTCGATATTCAATTGCCCAGATTTTCTATGTAATCAGAATCCACATATCATATAAATTTATCATCTGATTTTTTGAATGTCAAAACGTAGTTCATTGTACCTGGTAGATACCGGAGTAGCCATTTCACTACATCACAATATTACTTGTCAGGGTTTGACATACTCATAAGACCAATTGTTTGTGAAATATATGGTCTCATAGAGACTATGACTTACATCAAACTACTAAATGTTTTTGAGTAGATACACAAGACATAAACTGCTTTTCTTCATATGTAGTATGACATTGCTTTGAAGAAAGTCGAAAGGGAGCAACATGAATTATACTAACTAATTTAGCCTTGTCAATCTCAAACTTGAGTAGGACCTTTTTAAGATACTCTATCTAAGACAACCATAGCCTGCTCCTCTTTCTCTCTCTCTCTCTCTCTCTCTCTCTATATATATATATATATATATATATATATATATATATATATATATATATATATATATATATATATATCAATGCCAAGAATCATCTTTGTAGCCCATATATCTTTCATCTCGAATGTCCTTGATAATTGTTCATTTAATATATTGATTTCAAACATGTCATGATTAGAAATAAGCATATCATCAACATACAATATCAGTATAATGACTTCTTCATCACTCAATGATTTAAGGTGGATATAATGGTCGAATTCACTCATAGAAAACCACCGACTCACAATGAAATAATCAAACTTTTTATATTACTAATTGTTTTAGGCTGTACAATGACCTCCTTTACTTGTAAACCTTATAATTCTCTAGCCGCATGTTCCTCACACCTCTCTAGTTGCTTTATGTAAATATGCTCTTCTAGTTCTCCATGTAGGAAAGAAGTCTTCATATCCATGTGTTACAGTTCAAGATTGTATTGGGTAATTAGCACTAACACAAATCAGACGAATACTTGCTTAACCACAGGTATAAAAATCTTATTGAAGTCGACACACTTCTTCTGCGCATAACCATTCGTTACCAGTTCACCCTTGTATTCATCGTGTTTCTTTCGATAGATTAACTTACAAACATTCACTTTGCACCCAACATGAAGCTCCACCGGCTCCCACGTCTCATTCATGTATAAAGAATCAATCTCATCATGCATTTTTGTCATTCACTTCTCAACTTTCGTGTCTTCTAATACTTCTTAAAAAGGTAGACAAATCTCGCTCATCCCTAATGAGAGTGAATGTAACATTCGAGTCATCTTTATATCTCATCAGTAATCTACAATCTGTTGGTGAGATCTCCTCATAGGTGGTTGCTTTACCCACTCTTGTACCTATTCCTACGGCTTGATGTCTACCTGTGTCTCACCCATATGAATTTCAATATCAATTGTTGTTAACCTTTTCATTTCCTTATGGCCATCTTTGCGAAACAAAGAATCCTTATCAAACCTCACGCCACGACTAACCGTGATCTTCCATGTGACCCGATCATACAACCTTTATCCTTTTACAACATCACCATAGCCCATTAAGGTACAATTTTTCTCCTTTTAGTCTAGCTTATCTCTTTCAACAAACGGTACATGAGAGTAAGAACCAAATACTCATAACCCAAAGTAATCTACATCACGACTACTCTAAACTTCTTTTGAAATCTTACAATATATGGTTGTAGACGGGGGCTGATTTACTAAGTAACAAGTTGCATTAAAGGCATCACTCTACAGTTCATTACGCAATGCAGCGTTACTCAACATACCCAAATGATAAGGCATGTTTGGATGCATTACAAGCTAAATTGACTCAACATAATCCATCACATTGTTCTGCCCCGGTGTATGCCTTATTGTATTGTGCCTTATTATTCTCTCATCATGTAAAACCGATTGAATTCTCTATAAGGGGTTGTTTGCATGCATGTAAAATCATTAAGTTGTAAAGGAATTATAGGTAATTTAATTACAGGGATTGTTTGGAGGCATGTATTTTCTTATAAAAGCTTTACGGGCTGCAAACAAATTATAACTTTTAGTTGTAATTTGAAACAGGATAAAAAGTCATGTTTCACATTATAGGTAAAGTCTTTACTGCTAAAAAGGCATTATACATGTTAGAATACAATGGTAAATATACACTAATGATATGTGGGGCCTACCCTAATGTGTATGGTACATCTAATCTATCCATCGTGTACTTCCCTTGATACTCTACTGTCGCTCTAAAAAAAAGCTCGTCCATTATTAAATAGACCACACGAGAGAAGGATCGATGTCCACCATTAAAAACTTCTAGATTTGCATTTGGGACTCACTATGATGGGTGAAAGACATCCAATCCGTTTAGTGTAACATGTTTTAATGCCTTCTCTAGGGCCCTAAAAAAAATCAAGTCTTTCTTTATGTGATTTTTGTAGATCTTGGAAGGTTCACCTTCTATGCTTTTTGGTCTGAATACCTACTTTATTCATTATAAACACTTTACGGGTTAGCTAAATACATAATCTGTTTACCTGTAAATAGATTACTACTTAAAAGTCAAATGGAATAACATGTAAACTGATTACACTTTAAATTCTTTTCACATATAATACATTTACAACTAAAAAAAATTACATGCTTCCAAACGACCCTCAAGTGAATTCTCCACCATATTTATCTTTAGTATTTTCAACTTCTGCCCCGTTTGTTTTTTCCATCATTACCTTCCACATCTTGAAAGTTTCTAAAATATTAGATTTATGCTTCATGAAGTAAATTCAAACCTTTTTAGAGTAGCCATATGAATGCGATAAAAAATAATAACTCCTTCCAAAAGAAATAGGCGACAGTTCTATTCGTTCGAATACACATAGTCAAGCAATCCTTTATTTACATATTTTCCAGACTTAAAAGAAAATCGTGATTATTATTTTACCAAATATGCAATGTTTGCATATATTAAAATCAATACTGTAAAATGTAGGAATCAAACAACGATAAAAAGTTACTTTCATATTGCTCATGTGGCCTAGCTACGCATGCCATAAACATGCCAATATGGACTGTGCTATAAATGATGCAACTCCACCAGATACATTATTTCTGATTATCTTGTGAATGTTACTACTTCGTTGCTTGAATCTCTTACATGCTCTCACATAGGCACAAGTGGACAGCTTTTATAACAATAAGGGCCCATTTTGAAACATTTAGGTCAGTGAACTTGCATTCAAATTCCTTGAGGGATCCAGAAATATCAAATTTTTCGTAAGATTAGGAACATGTTTCACATCTATTAGAATATGTTCATTTCCATTAAATATCCTGATGTGCATCGATCTAATACCAACAATCTTAAAGGCAAACTCATTTTTCATAGACACCAAGCCACGATCATACTTATTGTATGTGGTGAAGCAACTCTGATGAGGGCACATGTGATATGATGCCTCCGAAATCCACTTGTTATTGAGATACCCGGATTTGGATGTGGTCAATACGTCACAACCACTTACTTTCTCACTGGATTCTGTTGCGTTGGCTTCCCTCGGTGAATCATCTGATTTAACTTCCTTCTGAGTTTTAGAGTTTTAACAATTCTTCTTCATATGCCATAACTTTTCACAATTCCAACACTTCATCTTTCATTTGCCCTTCAACTTGGACCCAGATCAAGGCTTCCCCCTTCTCTGGTTCAGATTCTTTGCTCCAGACAAATATTGTGTTAGTAGAAGATCATTCACCATCACTTTTCTTTATCAACTATTTTGATTAAAGGGATAAGATTAACGGTCTCATCATCCAAAGTAACCCTACATTGGTATAGAGTATCCATCAGATGCTCATAAGATTTTGGGAGAGACGTCAATAGGATTATGGCTTTATCTTCTTCATTCATTTATACTTTGACACTCGTCAACTTGCAAAATAATTGATTGAATGGGCTAATGTGTTCACTAAAATTTGAGCATTTCGAAATCTTCAAATTATAGAATTGTTTCTTCAAATTCAGACGATTTTTGAGAAATTTCATCATGTGTAAACTTTATAACTTCACCCAAAGCTCTGTGGTGGTCGTCTCATCAAGGACATTATAGAGGACTGCATCGGACAAGCATAATTGAATTGAGGTAATCGCCATCTAATCAAGTTTTCTTCTGAATTTTCATTATTCATAGTTGCAGGACGTTTCCCTATACAAAGGAGTGCTTATTGTCGTAGTTCAAAGTTATCTTTTCCTGTCAACTTCTTTGTCTTATACTTCACGTTCGATCGCTTTATCGTCATGTCTTAAAATCCAAACTCGAATACGAACAAAGCTATGATACCACTTTTTGGGAGCTGTGGAAGCAAACACTAAGTAGAATCACATAATTTTTTTTTAAAAAAAGATAAACACAAACAAAACAACCATAGAAAACACACAACTTTACACGGAAAAATCCTTGTAGGAAAATACAATGACATAAAGTAGCAATCCACTATGAAAATGAATTGCAAGAGATAGAATCGACTTACATATGAAAAAAAATAAAAACCCTCCTCAAAAACCTAACACTCCCTTAGAATAAGTCTTCATTCACTTTAGATTACCCACGTCCTGCATTACATTGATATATATAGTGTTACACTTAAAATAGAAAATAAATTATGTAATTACGTAAAATCATGCATGTTGTTGATTTAACCATCGATCGAGTAACCCTCGATTGAAATGGATCAAGTCTCCTTATTTGATTAATCGAACATGCTCAAAAGTGTACAGAGAATTAATTAGATTTTTTTCAAATTTTTTCGATCGATCAAACCCAAATAGACCGTTCGAAGCTATCAAAAACTATCTAACAAGTAAACTCATATATGTTGAGTATTATTGATTGATAAAATTAGACTGTCAAATGATCGAAATCCCCTATTCAAGCATAGATTGGTGCCGTACAAAGCACAGGGAAAATAAAATCATTAGTGTCTCCCTTGAGTATAGTGTTCTTAGTTCTGAGAGTTAAGTTAGACATTCCAATCGTTTGATCTAAGCTATCCCTTAAGTTTCAATAAAAAAAAAAAAAAACAATAATAATAAAAAGAAAAAATAAAAGACCCTCACTAATTGGATGATCCAGTCCATCCTAGGTTTGGACTTAATTCTCTATGACCGCCTTTATTCTAGACCATGGATGATATTGCTAGGATGAACTTGGCTTGGTTGGGATCCTTGAACTAGTGATGTGGGTGGTACCCAGCCCATAGGGCCCACCTGGATGCATGCATTGTACATCCCACGTTGTGTATTTGTTTTGCCAGCTTAGTTTATTTCAAGGCATGGTCCTAAAAATAAAGGAGATCCAAATTTCAGGTAGATCACATCACAGGAACACAATTCATTGACTGTTAAAAACTATTGTGGGGTACAATAGTTTTGAATTAAGTTGGTAATTTATTTATTTTTCCTCTTATCCTTGCATGGGTCTGTTTGACCGTATAAATAGGTTTTATGTCCAAAAAACATCATAGTGGACCTTGAGAATTTATTAATGGTTAAGGTTTTCTTATGGTGTGGTCCACTTAATTTTTTTAAAAAAATCATAAACTGGCAAAACAATGGACAGCTTGGATATACAATGCATGCAATAGTTGAGCCCTACTACCGTTAGGGTCCCACCCACATTAGTGGTTCTAGGTCCCAGCCAGGTGGCGCTGGGCTAAGATTGCCTAACAAAAGTAATTCTTTAGAATGGCAAGCAATCCATGATGGCCTCTATAAAATAGACGGATCAAAATGTTCGTTGGACTTACTTTTATTTAAATGATCTTTACCATCTAAATTAAAAACTTTGATCGAATATTTAATATTTATCAGATTGCTGTCATTCACGAAATGCTCATTGCACCTAATGAACGGTCTGGAGAAATGGATTGGAGAGTCCAAATGCTCCAATGCAGCTAAATAATTCTAGGAGCACCATAACTTATATTGCTCTCAGAGCACCGAAGCATCTCTCATTTACCCTTTACTATTATTATTATTACGAAGGAAAGCCCTCCTTACCCTTTCAAAATCTCTCCTCTCCGTTACCCATTTCAAAACCCTCTCTCTCTCTCACTCTCTCCCTCTCTAGTATCTCCACCCATTTTCTCCGGCAAGCTCAAGTTCGCCGGAATCTGACCTACCTGATTGGCTATCATATTTTCCGGCGAGATCAGATAAGGATGGCGTACATGTGTGCAGACAGCGGAAATCTGATGGCCATAGCACAGCAAGTGATCCAACAACAACAGCAGCAACAGCAACAACAGCAGCAGCAACAACAACAGCAACAACAACAGCTCGGCGGCGTCAACACCTTCTCCTTAAACCCATGGGTCCCACACCCACACCCCAACATCTCCCTCTTCAACGATCGCTTTGGCTTTGGCGTCACCACCGCTCCCGGCTTCCCAGACTCCTTCCCAGTCACGGCGTCTTCAGATCCCGGCGGGCCGTTGTTCCCGCCGCTCGAGCACGCGCCTGCGTTCCGCCTTTCTGATTTAAGCTCGGCCGGAGCTGGGTTCGACTCGGACGAGTGGATGGATAGCCTCATGGGCGAGTCGACCGAGAGCTCCGAGTTGCCGAGCGCCTGCGATTCGTGGGCGAACAATGACTTCTCATCGATGCTAGCCGATCCGTTCGTAACCGGCACGAGTCGACTCAGCCTCTCATCTGCTTCCACTGATATAGTCTCCGCCAGCTCCTCCGATCTCAACCGAGTCGTCTTCGTCGAGTCGCAGAAAAACCCGAACCCGATCCCCAAACCTCCGATTCAAATTCAATCGTGGCCGTCTCCAGCTCTGTCTCCGCCGCCGCCGCCTCTCCCGGCAGAGAATTCTCCACCGTCTCTCAGACAGGATGAGGCCGCTGTCGCCTCCACAGATGCGTTGCCGTTATCCGACTCGCTCGCCTCGCCGCTGTTGCAATCCCTTCTCGACTGCGCCCAGATTGCTGATTCCGACCCGGACCGCGCTGCAAATGTCCTCGTCCGTCTCCGAGAATCGGTGTCGGACCATGGTGATCCGACAGAGCGGGTCGCCTTCTATTTCGCCGAGGCACTGTATGGGCGGCTCTCACCGAAGATCACCACAGCTAAATCGGCGCTGCCCTTTCATTCCTCGCCGGAGGATTTTACCCTTTCATACAAAGCTCTCAACGATGCCTGCCCTTACTCCAAATTCGCCCACCTGACGGCGAATCAGGCGATTCTGGAAGTGATGGAGTCAGCGGATCGGATACATATAGTTGATTTTGGGATCGTTCAGGGCGTTCAGTGGGCGGCTCTTCTTCAAGCTCTCGCCACCCGATCGGCCGGAAAGCCTACAAAAATCCGAATTTCCGGCATTCCTGCACCTGCCCTCGGCACTTCTCCTTCAGCTTCTCTCCTTGCTACTGGAAATCGACTAAGAGACTTCGCGAAGCTTCTTGATCTGGATTTCGAATTCGAACCGGTACTGACCCCGATCCACGAACTCAATGAGTCGAGCTTCCGAGTTAACTCCGATGAGGTGCTGGCTGTGAATTTCATGCTCCAGCTTTATAATATATTGGGAGAGACGCCGGCTGCAGTCGATCGGATGCTCCGGCTTGCAAAATCGCTGAACCCAAAGGTCGTGACGCTGGGTGAGTATGAGGCTAGTTTGAATCGAGTTGGGTTTTTCGATCGGTTTCAGAACGCGTTGAAATACTACACCGCTGTTTTCGAGTCTCTGGAGCCGAACATGGTGAGAGATTCAAGTGAGCGGTTGCGGGTGGAGAGGTTGCTGCTTGGGCGGCGGATCGCTGGCATTGTGGAGCCTGAAGGGGCAGAGAGGAGGGAGCGAACAGAGGAAAAAGAGCAGTGGAAGGTTTTGATGGAAGGTTGTGGATTCGAGTCGATTCCTCTAAGCAATTATGCAGTTAGCCAGGCAGGGATTCTTCTCTGGAACTACGACTACAGTTCCAATTATTCTCTGATTTCATCCCAACCTGGGTTTCTCTCGCTGGCTTGGAATTCTCATCCCCTTCTCACCGTTTCTTCGTGGCGGTAATTGGATTCTGCCATTAAGGGACTCTCTTGGGAGCTCAAATTGTCAATCCCAATCTGGGTTTCTTCATGGAATCAAGGAAATCCTGCCCATTAATGTGTTAGTTTGGAGCTTTTTTGGGGGGCAGACGGATTGCTTGTTATGGGAACACTTCAGTTACAACTCGTCCAGTCCAATCTCCATCTGGGTTTCTTTCTCTGGCCTAGATCAATGACCCCCTTCATCATGGAATAAGGAATTTCAGCCATTAATGCGTTTGTTTGCAGCTACACCAATGGCTTTATATTTTTACAGATCTTTTTTCTTTTTTGTTTAATTGCAGGTTTGAATTAGACTAACTGTAAAAAAGAAAAGGTTTCTTCTTCTTTTTTCTCTTTCTTTTTTCTTTTTTTGTCTCTCTCTCTTCAATCTTTTGAGAGTCTGTATATAGTTCAGATAGTGTTTGAGAAGAAGAAAACAGATGTTTTTTGATCTTCGTTTTCTCTCCTTTTTTTTTTTCCCCTTGTGTTTCTAGCTTCATGGTTGTGCTATTTGATTTTTATCAAGGCATCTTCTTATTTTATTATTATTATTATTATTGTCACTCCTTGCTGATCTGATTTGGGTCTTTTTTTAATAGCTTCTGATCAGTGGTTGGAATTTAAAGAAGAGATGGTTATTAGCTTTCTTTATATTGGTTTGAGTTGCAGCAGATTTGCTGGGTATGGTATAGAAATTCAGGAAAGATAGAGATTATAGAAGGTTCTGGGATTGAAATATCCCCTGTTTGGGGAAGGAGATTGCTGCATAAATCCAGGCTCCAGCTGCTGCTACTCTATTTTCACTTTCTTCTTCTACTACTCTTTCCTTTTGTCCTTTTTCTCAGTTCATTTTCGTCGCTGCTTTTTCCCCCTTCTTCATCTCTCGCTGTAGCGTTAATGGCTGTCGCTGTTACTCTGCCGTGGAAGTGAAAACCTCTTCTCGAAACTCTACCGTTGGTTTTCTCGTTCACGAAAATGCCCTCGACTTCCTCTTGCGACCATCATGGTCCCTTTTTCTACTACTGCCGTCAATTTCGGAGGCCTTTTCAAACCAAGTGGGAAATTGACTGGAGGGTAGTTTAGTAAATTAGCCAGGTGAGTTGCTGTAAATAATGACTGCAGTCAAATGGACACGAGAAAAGCTTCGATACTCTGGCAGTTTGATGGATGATACGCAGGCTCTTAGAAATTGCGAATGCGTCATATAGTAGTCAAACTAAACCGTTTAATTTATGGTACCCAGCGTATTGGATTATCTAACCATTGGATTGGCGGACGTTTGTTGGACGGTCAGAAATGAAAAATATCCAACGGTCCCTTTTTGACGAACATGTGCCCACTGATCAGATGTTAGGATTGTTCAAAAACTCTAATCTTTGGATTGTGATTTTTCGACAGTGGGCCGCACAATTCAGGCTGTTTGATTTGAGTTAGTATATGCCACGTATACAATTTCTGAGTGGCTGCGTATCAAGCGTCATATGCAGCATGAGTATCATATTACTCGTACGGAAATAGAGGTTATAGATGAGCCTACGTGGGTGGACCTTCATGAGATCCACCCCGTCCATCAGGTAAGCTGCAACATGTTTTCTCTTTAACCATACAATCAAGACCATCCATTACTCACGTAAGCGACGCTTTAGGAAAAAGTTGGCATGGGATGCCCACCGTTGGTTTTGTTTTGGGTCCACGGTGGTGTATGTATATGATACACGCGGTTTGGGTACTGACGCTGCCAGTAGTCAGTGGCCACTGCTCGGTGGTCTTTGGGCCCTACCATGATATATGTGTTTCATCCACGCCGTCCATCCATTTTTCCGAATCATTTGATGGAATGAGCCCAAAAAAAAAGAGCTATAGATCCAAATCTTAAGTGGACCACATCACAGTGTTAATTGAACGCCCACCGTTAAAAGTTTTTGGGATCATAAAAGTTTTGGATCAAGCTGATATTTGTTTTTTTCCCTTGATTCAGGTATAAATGACCTGGTCAACAGGTTGGATATCAAATGCACATTACAGTGTGCCTTAGGAGGTTTTTAATGGTGGAAATCTAATAACTACTGTTTTCCTGTAGTGTGGTCCACCTGAGATTTAAATCTGCCTCATTTTTAGGATTTTACCCTAAAATGATCTGGAAAAATGGATGAATGGCATGGATAAAACACACACATCAAGGGTTGCCTCACCCGAGTGTTGAGTATTGATTCACGTCCAAACAGGGGGTTGATTTCAAGCTCGTGATGCATGGTCTTAGTGATCAAGGGTTGGAATGTTCCAATCTCTGTTGGGGGAAGTCCACATTCCACATCCAGGTGGGGCCCACTAGATGAATACTGAGACCCATCTACGTCACACGCTTGTACCTCTGTCTTTGAGATGCTAGCTTGTTTTCTTCGTACCGAATTGTGCTAGTTTGATTAGAAATTACGAGGTTCGCTAGACCAACAATCACTTTTGCACGCCTCGCACGTGTAAAGTTGGCAGCCATGTGACTGTACGTGGAGGTGACAATGAGCAGGAATCAGCACATTCCATTGTCAATCTGAAAACACGTGCACCTCTAGCAAGGATTATTGCCATTTTTTCTTCCAAACCGATGGATCATTTCGTACAGGATATCCAATCCAACGAATGAATTTGCTGTAGCAAACATGGCCATCATCATGGTGGGCCCACCTTATCGGCCCTCAGGTATTCCAAACACTTTCTGAAAGATTAGAGGCCGAAAGAAAAGAAAGTATTCACTTAAAATAGGATCAAGGCCTGTTATGATGTTGTTATTTTTAAAGCTTCCTAGTGGAGAAATATGGGCTTTCGGCTTGTAAAATTTTTTAAAAAATTACACACCCAAAAACAATTTTATAGCATACACTACTGATTTTTTTTGTTGTTACAATTTACCTCTTAATCTTTTCACTACTTATAATTTACCCCTTTAAAATTCTGCAATATTTACAACTTTGTAAAATGAAAACGGATAAGAAGGGAGAAGGAAAATGAGATTATTAGAATTATTATGATTTGAAAACAGTCACATTAAAGCAAATCTTACACACTCTCTCTATCAATGCTATGACCAAGTGACGTAAGACTCCGACAACTTTTTACTATGTGAGTTCAGAGATGTGAAAACTCCTGCCAACGCACAATTTGAAGTGAGTCTCTCTTCTACACTTGGCCATATACACGATATATTATCCTGATGTAGAAGAATTAAGGAGATTTAGACATTCGAACGTCCAAATCTTTCACGATGCTAGAAACTACGTAATGCCATCGCCTCTCTAAAGTGTATAAAAGCAGTAATCGAATAATAACTTGAGGCTTCACGCCAAACACATCTATCTAAATGTTTACTTTACATAGATGTATATTTTACATTTCCTGGCCTAGCCTGGTACACTATTGCCCAATGGCTTCCGTTGCAGTACGTTTATCTTACGAGTAGATTATATATCTGCAACCATAAGTTGCTATATCCATATGTCCATCTGAGTTTCAATTCAATTGTTCCTACCTCGATCATGTCCTTCTGACCATCTGTCTCAATCGTCTATTCTAATAGGCACATTGGGTATTTATCTTATTTCTCACTTCAATTAAATTGCAAAGCTTAATAGTTGTAACAGGACAAATACATTAATAAAGATCGATTGTGTTATACTAGTCTTTATTTTATTATCTGCAAATCTTCTATTCTAATTGAGGAATATCACATTAAAGCACTGGTAAAATAAAAAGTCCTTAAACCAACCAATTTCATAATCACTGATACATGACAAAAAGAACTCATTCATGAGGGATAACCCCTTCCCTTACTCAAATTACTTGAGTACGACGCCCATTAAATCAACTAGTCGATGATTGAGAGGACCCTGGGTTCTAATCCAGTATCCAATTTGTCTGTCTCGAAGCAGGGGTATCGGTCAATTCAGTCAATATCCTCAAGTTGAGTAGACTCTGGCATGCCTGCACAATCATACACGCACATGTACTTTTTATCTAGGCCCTCGGTCACATGAGTGGCCTTGACTAGCTGAATTGAGAATAACACCTCTTAATTTTTTTCTTTATAAATCTAAAAATCCCAACAATATTTTTATTTATTTATTTTTTTAAAAAAAAACTCAACGATCCTCCACTAATTTTCAAAATAAAGAGATCGGGGTATGAAAGAAAAATATGTATATAGGAGAATGTAACTTATGAACTTAAACCTTCACTTAGTGTAGACAAATTAAAGTTGCATTAGAATCTTTAGTGACCATGGTCTTGAACTAAGTATTCTATATTAACCAACCAAACATATCATACAAATATATTTTTCAATTGCCATATGTTATAGAATTGTAGCACATAAGCGACCTTGTGCTCAGTCCTAAATTCACGAATTCATGAGAGTAATTAGAACTTTCGAACATCAATAAGCGGCCCCACTTCCAATACTCAAATAGGTGAGTACTTATGAATGTCTATGTAACAATAGTACTCTCAAAAGTACTCATTAAGCTCATACTCCTTTTAATCACTACAGGTACCTAGCATTATACATACATTCATGAATGGGATAAATAGAATACGTACAATGTTGCTTCAGCCACTCCCTACGAGGTACATTTCCCATTGAGCCTATTAACTAGGTTGGGTTTTCCTCATATGATGTGTATGAAATTGCCTTAAGTCTCATTCCTCTTGATATTTTACTTACAACCGCTAGTCCCTTGGTGAACAGGTCCATTAGATTTTGAATGAACCATATATAATGTATTGTTATAATGTTATCACCAAGTAGTTGTCGCACAAAATCGTGCCTCAGATTGATATTTCTAGATTTTCCATTATAAGTCATGTTATGTTCATTTGATAGTGTCGCTTCACTATCACAATAAATAGAGAGGTGGAAAAGGCTTTGCCAATAATGATATGTTTCACAACATGCTTCACAATCATTCTGACTCTTTACTACTAGCTGTCAAAGTTATAAATTCAGATTCTATGGTAAAATGAGATATGCAAATTTGAATATGTCTCACAACAACTTTACTTCCCTAGTTTTGCAACACCCTTCCAAGGTGGCTAGAATAGTGTGTTTGAATATTTTGGAGTCACCAATAGCTGATTAGGCTTAACGTCGCCCATAGTTGAATAGGGCTGTAGATTTGCCTGGAAAGTTAGAGAATCGTAAAGTTTTCTAACCTAAATGACTCCCTTGATTGACTTGTAACCATGGAGAGCTAGGTAAGGGTCTCAGTTATAAGAGATGAAGGGGTTAAACACCCTCTCCTATGTGCACTAGATGTGGTCTCTACTATAAGGGACATGCCACTATTAGGGGAATGTGTAACACCTTGGTTCTCAAAATTCGAGGATGGTCGCTCGAGTACGAGAACCCGAGGGTTATGCTAAGAGGTGGACTAACATACATCTAAATAGCAACAAATTCCCTAACATGAAGTAAGACATCATTACATTAATTAAGGATATCAAGAGTAATAAAAGGAAGTTTAAATACATGTAAATGGAAGCAAATGAAACCACATAACAGGAAAAATATTTTATTTCAATTCAAACAAAACATACAAAATTTGAAGTATAAAAACAGGTAAATCTTAAAGCTCCAACGGCTCAACAACATGTACATATAACTCTTCCTCGCCACAATCCAACGCAGCCGCCCCTAGGATCCCGTTATAGGAGTCTCCACCTGGTCATCACCTGTGTCTATTTGGTGCAACCGCACGATGGGTAAGTGAAAACTCAATGGAAATTTTCCTCTTAGATTTAACCATGACACATCATTCCAAAATGGGTTAACAATTCATATATAATTCATATGGTAATACAACTAATAATGCGCTTGCATGAATGTATGAATGTATGCTCAAGTCACAGGTCTGGCGATGCACATCCAGCTGTCGAAATAGAGGGGTCGCCCAAGGGGAACTAGTCACCCGAAAAAATACTCATAAGTACGCCCAAGGAGAACTAGCTGCCCGAAAAAGACCATGCAGACCGCCCGCAGTAGGTTAACTACCTGAAAAAGGTCATGAAGGTGAGTGCATCTAAGGATATCTCCTGAAAAAATACACGGGGTACGTCCGAGGAGAGTCTAATCTCGGAAAAGCCTCATGTAAAGAAAGATCGGCCCAAAGTATACAAGTGTACAAACCTGATAGTTGGACTTAGGTAATAGAACCTTACACAACCCAAAAGGATGTGACTTACGATGGACACTCGGAAAAGCTCACATGTCATGCGTGAATGTTATGCACCATGACACATAGATACATTACTTTGATAGAATAGTAATGACCTCCACTTTCAAATAGGCAATATCCAACTATGCATTTTATTTGAACTTCCATGATTTCTGTACATTCAAAGGAGGGCTCACCAAGAGTCATGTGGAGCTCAAGTCAATTACATTAGAGTCATATTCATGATATCAAGATAACAAGAGAAATTTTTTCTCATAGCAACAGTAATAATTATGAAAGATGGAATCCCAATCATCCCTTTCGTACACTATATGTAAACACAATCATATTTGCCATATTTTAAGAACCATCCATATGGTAGGGCCAAGTAAATTAAAGATTAGAAAATATTAGCAATCATGAAGGAAATGTCTCACAATTCACAGATGATTTAATATGAAAGCCTCACTTTCTCAACATAAGAAAACAATTATAAATGTGACATGGAGTTTGCACGACAATACATCACACCCACAATCATAAGAAAATATGGCATTAAAACAATTATTTTATAAAATTCAAGATAGCTAGGAATTAATAATCTTCTAAAATTCTATACATTGGAGATTTAATCCATATGAAAATTAGTAAAAGGAAGAAGCTATAAGGGATGCTCCTCACCTTGATTAAGGGTTTCTCATGATCTGAGTCTTCCTATGAGGCGAGTATATGAGCTCCTGATTTGGAATTGATTGAAGGAAGATGTCTTTCAAGTGTATCAATAGTAAACAGCCCCTGAGTGAGATATTATTGAATCTCAGTGAGTCAATACGGAGTTGACCCGGTTGGGATTCCAACTAACAACTTGTTGAGTCGACTCCTAAAAAATTTACTATCCACAGGGTTAGATTATTGACCCTTGAATCCATTGGTACTCAAATCATCCTAGAGTCAGTATGACTCAGTTGGAAACTGACTGAGTCAGTCTGCTATTGAGTATAGAGTTGACTCAGTTGGATATCTACTGAGTTTACTCATTCACAAGTTGGATGTAGAGTTAATCAAATGACAGAGTTTGGGCGTTATACCTGGCAGAGAGTATCTTATAATGCTGATGAGATTGCAGCCCGAAACGCTGCCCTCTACAATGGCTGACTGAGTTTACAGGTTTGGTTTTTGTGAGCGATTATTGTGTCAGCACGTTAATAGGCTGTTTCAAGTAGAGATGGCAGGGATAGGATTAAATGTCATACCTGTATTTGGGGGCGATTCTATTTGTCAACGTTGAGAGGTTAGGGTGAATTTTCACAACGGGATTGATCGAATAAGAATTGCTGATATCGAAAACGTGACCAGGTTCATGAACTTGCCCGGCATTTCAAAACTCAGTGCTGAGTTGATTGAATAGGAGCTGGTTCGGTGGCTCTCCATTCCTCAGTTTCTTTCTCTCTTTCCTCTTCTCTTTCTCCTCTTCTTCTCTCCATTCTTCTTCCTTCTTCTGCTGTGGAAGCCCAGTACCTGGACTTGACTCGACGCATAGCCGATTCGGTTCGACTCAACACCATTGCCCCCAATCAGCTGTCCCTCTCTCCTCTTCTTCTTCTTTCTTTTTCCTTTCTTTCTACCTGCTGGAAATCGTCTAGCAATGCTCGTCCACACCGATCGACTCGGATCCAGACGGACTAAGTCAACACAGTGTGACACGAACGGATGCTCTATCTCCCTCTCTCTTTCTATCGCTTTCCCCTTTCTTTCTTTAGGTTTTCCTTAGGAGATGCCCTAATTCCCAGCCTCTTATAGGCGTTTCCGTTTCTAAAAATGTCCATAACTAATCACAAGGATTAGTGCAGAGATCACTTAAGCTAACTGAAAACGGCTTAGCATTAGGATCACCTAAACGGTTTAGATATCATGCATGGGTCCATCTGATTGTCCCTGTTGGACATTAAATGTGGCAGGCCACACAATGATCGGTCCAGATCAGTGGATGGGTCTGGTTTAGCAGGAATTGGGTCACATAGTCAGTTCGAGGAAGATGATGGGCTGTTAATGACATTTTTTGGCTTGGTGGTTTATCCATAGATCGGGGCCGTTAGAACGGTTCAGATGACTCTTGGGACTCCTATGGGATTCCTTCAACGGTGAGTAAGGACCATTGATCTCGTCCTTAATTGCAAAATGACAAAGACTCATACTGTTGCGACGTCTCGCCAAATTCTCATTTTGCTACGAGATTTTCGCATTGCCCTAGCTTCAACGCTCGAGATTCATCCGAGAGAGACTTCCAGAAGCCCATGAGCGGACGAGATGAGTTGTTACTATAAGTGGAAATATTTCTTCCACTTTTCGATGAGTAGGTAGTTACTTTTGGAAATGGTAGGGGTGACTGGGATTTCTCGTGCGTTCGTGGTAGTCCGCTGACGGTTTCCAATGATCGGATTGGTGAGAGATGCTGCAGACGTGGATTCATTGTCCCTGTCAGCGTCATCCTTATTCGCTCCTAGATCAACCACTGACAGAGGTGGTACCGAAGATTTTCAATCGATAATCTCAGTATGCTCAGGGTCGGTGGGGCCCACAGGCCGTGATGAACGGTTTGGATCACCATTCTCTATTCGAATGGTGGACATTTACTTCACCGAATCAGATGGCTCGGTTTGAACGAGCGCAGGGCAGGAGAGCGAGAGGAAAACTCTCATTTTCACTGAATTATCGGGTCAGCGTGGTCAGAGGTGCATGCACAGTTCTGGTGCAATGCGGGTGCACGCACAGAAGGTGCACACATACTTACAAGGTGGGGTCCACATGGTGTATTTGACAAATCTACTCCGTCCATTTCATTTGGAGGCCGCACAACAGGTCCTCTGACCAATGGTCAGGCATATCCAAACCCAGGTGGACCATACTTCTAATCTGTTTCGTTCTAATTGTAGATTTATATGGATTTGATGGTTTGATTATTACATAATTGAACATCAATGGTAGAAATGGTCCTAGGGACTACCTATCTAAAACTCAATGGCTAGAATATATATTAGATGGCGTAATACATAGTCATAATATTTAATATCATTGTTTTTAATATCCTTATTATTCTTAAACTTATTATTATATTTTTAAATCATTTGTTACTTATATTTAATCTGATGGTTCTCTCCTTTGGGATTGTTTTGCAAGTTTCCTTTTCAAAACTAAATTACTTATTTATATTTAAATGTTTATATAATCATTATTTTTATTATAAATTTTCTCTAAATTATTTTCATGGGTCATACTCTGAACAATGCCATTTATTCATTCATGCGGCCCTTATCAGGCTTTAATTAGAAGGATTGGATCATTTTATTTTTGTAAGAAAGTCACGATACATGGGTCTTAACCTTTAGTTATCGATTTATTAAAATTAACAGTTGGATAAAAACTGATCTATGAGTGGAGATTACTCCCGATGGCCACACTTAGGTTAGATTTGAGGTAAATGTTAACATAAGCTAAGTTGGTACTTATACTATGTTTGGTTACACGGTAACACCCGAGTACTAAAAGCACGGGGTGTTACAGAATGTGACATTGTAACGTCTCAAAAAAATCCGTACAAAGACTCGAGTACCACCTTAGGCAGAAATCCTTAATGAGCGAATCCTTTAGTAATTAGACAAAAATTAATTAAGTAACAAACTTAATCACCAGTGGAATTAGCTTGAACCACTATCTATACGAACTGCAAGACACAAAACTATTAGAATCTCTAACTCAACATTACCTAAGAACCTATGAGTAATCTCAAAACCCAGTTGCTCTCGGGAGTAGAGCTGGGCATCGGTCTTGATTGGATCGGATTAGGTTCAACTCGACTTGATCCGAAATTCTACAGGCTTGACCCGAATCTGATTCGATCTGTGCCAGGATCTGGGTCACATGATTCAGACAGATCTGATGCATAGTTTTTATGACTCGAACAATATCCGATGCGGTTAGGAAAGCTGAGTTGGATCGGATTGGGTAGAATTTGGATATATAAATTTAATTAAATTATTTCATGTGGTGTGGTCTACTTTAACCTTTAATATACCTACTTTTTCTACTAATGGCTAAAATAGTATGTAAAAATTGATGAACGGCTTAGATAAAACATACACATCAAGGTGGGCCCCACATGGATATGAAAGAACTTCTAATTTAATGTATACAGCATTTTTATTGAATCTTTGACCTGTAGTGCATGAAAATTAAACTACTTGCCTTTCACGCAAGCAGAGCTGTACAGGGTGATTTCTTAATCCAAGTGAGCAAGGTTTGTAGATTTAATCATAGGGTATGTGTTATATCAAAACTGTTCATCCATTTTCTAAGCTCGTCTTAAGGCTTGAGACAAAAAATAAGACGGATCTAACTATCGAGTGGACCACATGAATGGTTTAACAGTGAAAATCATTCTCTGCTGCTATTTTTGGTGCGGGCCACATGATCTTTGGATATTATTTATTTTTTGCATAATATTCTATAATTATCTCTAAAAGTATATGAACGGTGTAGATATGATAAATACATCACTGTGGGGCCCATAACTTTGATCTCCTTTGAACCGTCCATACAACACGGAGCTCGAGGAGCGCCCGCAGCTCGAGGAGGCCAAATGTATTACAGCTGTACACTGTACTGGAAACGGATTGGTTATTCCCCTGGGCATCGGACGTCCGTGCTCTATGGGCCCCACCATGATGTATGTGTTTCATCCTTGCTCTCCATCTATTTTTATAGATTATTTTAAGTCATTAGAAAAAAAATGAGGTATATTGAAATCTCAAGTGGACCACATTATAGAAAATAATGTTGAATGAATTCTGACCATTAAAAACGTTATGTAGGCCATAAAAGTTTTCAATTAAGCTGATATTTATTTTTTCCTTCATGTGGGTCCTCATGACTTGATCAACATATTTTATGCAATCTATGTGTTTTATCCACATCATTCATCTATTTTTAGGAAAATTAGGGTAAAAAATAAAAAATATATTTTATACTACCCGCTTGCCTATCGGTTCGGGTCTGTTCGATGCGGTTTAGGTCCCATCGGTTCGGATATCCGGGTCGAGTCGGTCCAGACAGAGGTCTATCCGGACCTGACCCAAAAAAAAATTGGATCTGGAAATCGCAACCCGATCGGCTCGATCTTGGCCGTCAGTTCTATTCGGAACGGGCTGAATAGGGTTGGATCCGCCAGATCGGGTCATAAATATACACCTCTACTCGGGAGCACATTAAAACTCCGTATTGGACCTGAACCGTGTATCGAAAGTCTGATTACTACAAAACTATAAGGTTATGACCGGCTTATTGGGATTGATAAGCATCGCAAGAATCAAACCCAAATAGTATCCAGAAGCACACGACTTGAGCGCTGAGTAAAGTATGTGAGAAATGCGAATATTTTTAGAAAATAAACTCAAACTTAAGTGATTTGGACCATTCTCTTGCTGACGAAATTGAAGGTTTCAGACCATCATATTCTGACCAAACTATACCCTTGGATCATAGAAATTTTCCTGCACAAGTCGGTATACTTGTGGCCCTGATCGAGGAACGACGACCGTTGATCTGATTAGGGTCCTTCACGACCGATCTGTTTGTCAGATCACACTATAAACACAGTCCTTTTGTAGATCTATTGTCAGGAAATTTACTCCTTGACTTAGGTGAGAAATGGGCCTCGAGATGAGTTTTGTTTGCTCGAAATAGACACCCTTTGGCTATAACCTAAGTATACCATGACCTTAGGGCCATTTATATCAGTTCTGGGCCTATATAAGGACCTTAAACCACCCCATTCCTACCCCATACGAATTTTCTCTAACCCTACGAAAGAGAGATAAGGGTGGAGATCGAAGGGAGATCCTTAGAATTTGCTGTAGTACTTCTGTTCTACTACACCACGCATCGAATCGCCTTTATGTCTAGCTACTCAACTCGTTTCAACTTCAACTTGGGTAAGAAATCTTAACCCTAATCTTGTTTTAGGGATTCAAATAGTGAAAACGACGAAATAGCTACCCTATTTCGTGATTTAGGTAGTCGTTGTACTGTAGATAGAAGCGTAGTGTACGAACTGAGTTCGTAACGAGAAAACTGATGAAAGGTCCGGACTATAAACGTTTATATTATGGTTTTCAAGGCTTTCAATGTCAGTAATGATTTATGCTTGACTTGATTGCTGCCATATGATATTAGCTACGATGTTTTATTTGATAAACTATACATGTGTGAAATATGTGAATATAAAATGCATTCTATGTGTTTGTTGAAATGTTTGAATGAAAGTGAAATTATGATTTATGATGGTCATGTCTATTAACTTAGAATACATGTTCGTTTTATGTAAGACAACTCCTTTATGAAAGGATTTGTCATAATATATGCTATAAGTAGACTAGTTCATGTATGTGGTATTATGTAGTCTAAGTGTTTGTTAAAATGTCTGAATGAGATCTTGTTAATGGATTGTACTTATTAAGTGTATTAAGACAGGATTCTTAGTCTCCTTAGTCATATGAATAGTTTCCTTCATGTATTGTAAATTGTCATTATATGATTTATGAGTGAAATGCATATGTATGTCAACTTGTCAAATATTTTTGATAACATGCTCAAATGAGATTTATGATTGTATTATTCGTTAAATGCTGATATGAGTAACATATGTAATTTCCTATTACATTTAGGTATGTTTGGGACTACCACCTAGTCCAGGCAATCGGTAATGACTCCTGATTGAGTGGCCGAACTAGTTTCGCCATAGTAGATATATTCGATGAATCCGAGTCGTATGATGATTATCGACAGTGGTTAAGCCACGAGGTGTGCGTATACGCTCTATGTCGATTAATTTAGCGTGCACTCGTACCAATCGAACATGTCAAGTAACCCGATTGGCCTAATGTGTGTTTACCATGTATGGACACTAATACTTTTTTTTTTACACACACACACACACCCCACACACTCACGCTGGTGGAATTTCACCACCTATGGATACTTGAACCCTTGACCAGGGGTTGAAACTCCCGAGAGTCTACCACCCGGGCAAGAGTAAGGACCCTATGGACATTACTGCTTGAATCTAAGGTACCACTTACCAATGTAAAGCCCGTTTCAACCTTGGTATCACGATCCGCTAAGACTCATGAGCCGAGAATGGTGGTATGGGACACCGTGGTCGAGTTGTTGACTTACGCTAAGGTGATGAGTCTCCTTGTAGTGTCCAATGAGCTACATAAACTCGTGAGCCGAATACGGTGGTATGAGACACTGTATTCAAGCTATTGGCCTATATCAGGTGACGAGCCTCTCGTAGTGACCTCGAGTATAAAATAGGCCTACGCGGATGTTGACGTGCCTCCCGTAGTGACCTCGAGTGAAAACTCGCGAATTTGTCTATCCACGGCTTTTCAAATTAGGGGTGATGTTGCCCTATGATTGCTTATCGTATGTGATTAACTAGAATTAACGACTCTAGATGGATCATTGTTCGGGTAAATGATATAAAAGGGAGTTACCTTAGCTTTCCAAATCTGCTGTATGAATAAGCTTAACTAAGTACTTGACTAACATTATTATGCACCGCACTACATGTGCTTTGGTGAGGAAGTGCACAGTGGGAGTTGTCATGCACGACCATGAGATGGTGGCGCTGAGGGAGTGCATGAGAGGACATGCATCATTACAATATATCATTCCTGCATTAATAAGAGTACTTAGGACATGAGTGTTGTAATGCATTATTATAACTGCTTGACTGAATTGATAACATGTTAACCTTTTCCTTATAGTATCACTGAGTTTATTACTCGCTCCTACTCTAGGACGGTATTTTAAAACACCAACCAGACTCTATTGTAGATGCAGGTGGCGATGATATCTACACTACTGATTGGAATTTCATAAATGAGGAGGGGGAATTCTTCTATATTCAGCTATTAGGCAGGTCTATAAAGACCATATACTGATCAACGGGATTACAGGGACTATAAGGATTAGTTGAGCGCTTACATTTTGTATTTTATAAATTTTGGAACAATACATGTATATATTCAACCTGGTAATATACTAATACTCTGGAGATTGAGAAACACTTATTTACTTTATATACCTATCTCAGTCTTCCGCTTGCTTAACTTAATTATCTCTGGAGTATGCTATGTTGATTTAGTATAATCTCACTCATGTTTAATGCACTAATATGAATAATATTTAAATATTATTATCTATGTTGCATAAGTGATACGTTAGATCTTGAGAGTTGAGCTTTACTCAACCCCTAATTTTCGGGGTGTTACAGACACCTACAAACATTTTAATTATTTGTCCATGCTTTGTATAATCCCATAAGAGGGTCAGATCGGCGAAAGAAATATGAAAAAGAAATCCCATGAGAGGGCTAGGTAGGCAAAAGAAATTTGAAAAAGAGGTCTCATGAGACGGTCAGGAAGGTAAGCGACATAACATAAAGATAAATAACAATGAAATGAAAAAACTTGTCACGAATGGAATGTGCGAAATTTTGACTACATTCTGAGCTTAATTAAGATGTGAGATAGTAAAAGACAGGTCAAACACTATTTTAAAGTCAAAATGGATAGCCATCCGGCATCCCTAATCCTAACTCTAATCCTGAATTGATTAGCTTGTCTTGATGAGCTAATTTTCCATAGCTAGCTCTAATGAAGTAAAATTTAAGTATATGTATGGTGGCTTTGCGAAGGCCTAAGTGGCAGAGTTTCCTCTTTGTCATGAATCGGATCTAAGCTAAGATTTCTTAATATTTCTCATAGTACCTCTTCTATTCTCTTTGTCAATACTCTCATTTGACTGGAGGTTGGAGGCTGAATTTATAGGCTAGGAAACCATTAGCCATTCGGCAGCCGATTGGACACTTGGCAAAAATTTATTCATACAGGATCTGTTCGAGAGTAATTAAATCTTAAGCCGAAAAAGTAGGGCTAGGTGTCCAGGTGTCCGTTAGCTAATGGTTGGCCAACAGTTTGCTACCCCTTCTTTCCATCAGCGTTCACATTCGTCTTCCATTCTCATTGGATTTCTGATGGTTTTTCTAATATTGATGGCTAAAGATAAGAAGATATGACCCATTGTTCTTCGAGAGGAGGTACCATGTCTGAATGCCTTTGTTAAGTGGGCTTTCAAGGATCCCTTTTACAAGTAAGTGTAATTTTATCGGGATGGGTCAGATTGGTGATCTACGGGGATAGCTACCTAAGTGTCCTTGATTTAAGATTGATTTAAGATTAGTGTTTTTGTGATTTAGGTGGGGGTGTCTATAGGCATCAAATAATTTGGAGGGTCAGCATTGCATTGCACATTGTTTCCAATCGTGTGGTCCACCTTAAACACTGATGGGACCAGTTTTTGCGCCCCGGGCCTAACATGGGGTGACTCACCTTATGGTAGGGTGGATTTCACATAAACATCATGTTGGGGTTCATTGGAACCACCAACTCTTTATCATTAACCCAATCGGCCGTTAATAAATCCAACCTAATATATTTTAAGAATTTCAACAAGTATTCCCTAAATTAACAAGTGGCATGTGAAACTCAGATGTAAAGAAGAAGGGAGAAAGAAATTTGGACCATTTTACTTTTAACCATCCATTTGATGGCCATTAGTTAGATTGTGAGGATATCTTAATGTCATTTAAAGGATTGATTCATCCACCATGTAGCCTACTATTTGGATGGTCTTGATCGCAGTATATGTGCACCACACGTGAGAAGGATGAATAACCAACATTTCGAAAATGGTGGTTGACAATCACACGAATGATTTATACACACACACACACACACACACACACACACACACACACACACACACACACACACACACACACACACACTTCGGCAGACCATGAGCTGCCCATAGAGACTCATCACACATAAACTAAATGCATGGCATGCACTACTTAAATTAAACCATCTAAATTGTGAGTCCTTGGCTAATTTGATTGCAAGCCAAGTTTATAATTTCTTAGTGCCTGAGTATCAGTCATCACTCTCTACCAGAGTAACAAATCAATTCTTTTTTCTTTGAAGGTTGAAATTGAGTCATGGGTTCATGTAAAGAAAGTCACCGCAGGTACTTGGCAGGACACAAGAGTCAGCCCATATCTGGTCGTTTCCAATCAGAGGTTTTTATTCTTATTTTTTACGATTTTTTAAAACCATGGGCTAAATTATCTGGTGACAAATGAGATGTGAGATGATGCAGCATCATGTTATATGTTATAGCATTCGATCTCCGTTGGCCTATTGCGTTGTGATATATGTGCAATCCACTCCATCTATCCGGTTTGACCATTTATATTAGATCATGGGGCCACATTATATACATTTAGATATCGTGTGACAATAGCTATAACATCCATTGGATTATGGTCAGTTACAAATGGGTGTGGGTCCGGTTTAAAAATAATAAAATAGAGAATCTTTATAAATTAGAAAAATGAAAAGATGAGGAGAGAGCTTACACGCGCGCGCGTTAATATTAGCTATTACTATTTTTATTATGTTAGAGGATCACCTCCATGGGGTCGGTAAGGAACTTATATAAGCTCGAAGCCTAGTCATTTCCCTTGTAGGGATAGGTCTCTACCTGCTCGAATAATGAGGTGGAGGCAAAAGACTTAGCTTATTTTACTTGATTTTTATTTATTTATTTATTATTATTATTATTTTATGGATATGAATGAGAGAAATATAGCTTTATGCAATACTATAAGTTTATTGTTCTTTCACCTTTGTTCTACTATAATTTTATTGTTCTTTCACCTTTGTTCTAACTAAAGTGTCACTTGTGTAGCACATCTAAACTGTGCCAAAGGTGGAAACAAAAAGATGATTTGGATTGAAACTCAGGCCTATCTTGTCACGCCCCAAACTCGAAAATCGGGCTCACAAAATTTCTGATCGCCGAATCCTGCGCCGACAGCCTCCGTAGAACCCCATTCTCTGATCCTAACGCCCATTCGCTAGGTTCCGATCCTTAGATGCCACGAGGACGATTTCAACGTCAGTTTGATTCATAATAAGCATAACTAAAGGCATAACCCACAAACAACAACCAAGAACTCCATTACATTTCCACTATGATCAAAACTTTATAAGTACAATGAGCATAAAAGGAAATACAATGATGAAGAATAAAAACTCTAAAAAGATCTGCAAAGCGCTCCTGCCTCAGCGCTGTTGAGCCCCAACGTCACCTGCACGCAACGGTCGTGCATAAGCTTATAGAAAGCTTAGAGGGTGGTGAAAGTGTATGCGCAGGGTAGTAATATGATCATGTAATATCAGAGTAATGCAGAATATGTAGATGGATCCATAAATATCATGAGCCGTACCAAGGCTATGCGATGCAAGATGCAAGTCAAGTATACAATCCTTATCTAAGTCCACATGTCAATACAACTCAACTCTAGGATATCACCAGGGTCTAGTACACTCTAAACTAGATCGTCGCCTCATCGCGCGCAATAAGGTATGTGGAAGAGACCTCACTATCCGTCTGCCAATATCGGGCTCGACTCGTCGATAGCGGACCCATTTCTCGAGCTGGTTAGACTCAGCCTAGCATTACCCCCTACACTCGGGTGGGTAAGGCCAAACCTCTTTCCAACCGACCACGACACAGTGAAGAGCGCAGCCATCTGGTAATCGGCACTCAATGCTCATCTACCCACTCGATCTAGACGTTGGAGCAACCTCTTGGTACCATAAGGGTTTAGAGACTTTCACCCAGGGATATCTATAGCACCCCATGTAGAACAACATTTTCGGTATCCAATCCTACCAACCACAATGGGTTTGTGGCGGCTACGGCCCCGATGTCGCTAGGGCGTACAGTAACCATATCATACAATGCGAAATGCATGAATCATACTATTCAATCATGCAGCAATCTCATGCGCACCATGTGCTTATGTGGGACGCTCCGTCTCATATGGAGTCCCATAAATGTCTCGGCCCAACGGCTTATGCGATGATCAAACATTCCTCATATCAAGCATACATATGATGCGTATGGGCATGAGTAATGGAATTATACTAAGTGTAAGACCCGTATCCTAATCCGTACTGTTTCGTCGCTTCCTACGATCCTTTCCGTCGATTTTCGACGACCTACGACATGTAATCGACTTTACGCTTGACCGTAAGTCATATCCTATACATTTGAGTCGGCTTAATCTGACACTTGTATCATTACGACCGCACCGTCGCCGCCGTTCCAATGCCGTAACTCACGCATCAATCCGATACCCAGACGAGGAGATGCGGACCCGCGTTCAGTTCGAGAAAAAACACCACGTGTTACAAATCTCAAGAGAATGTCTACAATATGTCAAATCAATCCCATCAATCACCTCTCATGTCAAGTACAAAGTAACCATGCTTTCTTTCTCCATAGGTCAAGCAAACCCCAAAGTCAACCAACCTCTCACCTCACCCATCACTCACTTCACATCACTCCATCACTCTTACAACTCTCTCTCTCTCTCTCTCTCTCTCTCTCTCTCTCTCTCTCCCTCATTTCTCAAAAATTCTAAGCAACCAAGAGAGCCCACACATCCAAGGTTTTCCCAAGAGAGAAAAATATGATTTTTGTGGCCCACTTTCCCATCCCAAAGCCTCCATCTTAGCCATCCAAATCTCATCATCCACCATCAAAGTGAAGCATAAGGAGATAGGCTTTCCAACAGACCGAGAATATCGAACGGTGGGTGCTTTTATATGGTAGTTTACTTATTTTTATGATGGGCCAAGTGAGGCCCACCGATCAATGGTGTGGATCTCACTTTGGACCCTAAGATGTGGCCGATGGCCCACCTTGATTATCCATATCATTCCATGATGGGGCCATTCTCCATGGACCCCATCATGATGTTTACTTTCCTTGCATTAAATGGGTCATCTAGACCGTCCATTTTTAGTGGAGAAAGATCTCCACCGTTGATCTTTGAATTAGTGAGCCCACTTGTATTAGGGCCCACTCGATGTACGATTTAATGCAAGGGAGGGCTCATAGTGGCGGAGCCCTCCATCATGCGTGTCCCATTTTATCTTTCTCTCTCTCTCCCTCTCCTTTTTATTTATTTTCTTTTATGATTGATGTGGCCGTGTGGCCCGCTTGGATGGACCCCACCATGAGGCATGTATTGTATCCAAGCCGTCTACAAGTGGAGGCCCACTTTAAATATGTTGTACCCACACCATCCATCAATTGGTGGCCCACTTCAACAGGGCCCACCTCAATGTACGTGTTGGCTCAAACCGTCCAACGTCCAGGGACGCTGGACGTCTCTGTGAAAACACCAATTTTAGCTTGATTATAAGCTCATGGGGTGGCCCACTTATACACACCCCACCTTGATGTATGTTTCTAATCCAAGCCGTCCATACTCTTCCCCATCTCATTTTAGCCGTTGAGCCGAAAATTGAAGTCGATCCGATCTTCGGGTGAGCCATAGCACAGTAAACAATGTGGTTTACCATCGAAATACACCATGATGTTTTTATACTTCCAAAAGAATACCCAACATTGGACTCGTTGGATTTCTTACGAGCTGTGAAATCCAATGGATGGAGTGGATTCACCTGGAGCGGGTCCAACATGTGAAAAACCCCAAGAAAACCCATTTTTCAAAAAAAAAACTAAAATAAGCAGCAGCCGCCTGTTGCTGTAGTACAGAGGACGTGCAGGCACTGCCTGCACCAGGCGGATGGACGGTTGGGCAGCAACCCACGGCTCCAGCTGTGGGCCCCACCTAGATGTTTATTTGTCATCCCAACCGTTCATGAGGTGGGCCATCCCCTGACGTGGGCCCCCTCCAAACCTCAACTCCATCCAACGCTCAGGTGGCCCACATCATAGGAAACAATGTGAATTGAGTGTCTACCATTGAAGCCTATTTTGGGTCCACAGAAGTTTTGGATCAAGCTGAAATTTATTTTTCCCTTTCACCCAGGTCCGTGTGACCTTACCAATCGGTTGGATGGAAAATAAATGTTATGGTGGGCCCCACGTGGGACCCATAAGGATGTATGTGTTTTGTTCCACCGTCCGCCTGGACGGTGAAACCCACCTTGATATATCTGTTTTGTTCCACCGTCCAGTGGACGTTGGAGCCCACTGTGATGCATGTGCTTCATTCTCACTATCCAAAGACAGTGGGACCCACTATGATGCGTGTGCTGCATCCCTTCTGTCCATCCATTTGGTGACCGGCCCGACCATGATGCACGTGCTGCATCCCTACTATCCATCCATTTGGTGACCAGCCCCACCATGATGCATGTGCTGCATTCAAACCGTCCATCATTTGGCAAGCTCATTTTAGGGCTTGAGACTAAAAATAGGACAGGTCTATAGTTCAAGTGGACCCCACCTTGGAATATATATAAGGCCCATGTGTTTAGGCCCACTATGATGTATTTGTGGCCTGTTGTTGAGGCCCACTTTGATTTTTATAAGGCCCATGGGTTGAGGCCCATTGTAATGTATTTAGGGCCCATGGCTTGAAGCCCATTGTAGTGCATTTAGGGCCCATGGGCTGAGGCCCATTGTGATGCATTAGGGCCCGTGGGTTGAGCCCATTATGATTTATTCAAGGCCCGTGGTTTGAGGCCCCTTTGTGATGTATTAGGGCCCATGAGTTAAGGTTCATTGTGATGTATTATGACCTATGGGTTAAGGCCCATTGTGATGCATTCTAAGGCCCATGGGTTATGGCCCATTACAATGTATATAAGCCCATTGGTGTAGCCCATTGATGTGGCCCACCTTGATATGTATGAGACCCATGTTACGAGGCCCATCTTGATGTATTTATGGCCCATTGTTGAGTTCCACCTTGATATATATGAGACCCATGTTATGATGCCCATTTGATATATTGGAGGCCCATGGGTCGAGACCCAATGGGATGTATAAAGGCCCATTGTAATGTGTGATTCCACTATAGTTGTGTAATGATATTTATGGCGGGCCATGCCTTAGGAGCAATGTTCGTTTAACGTCCACATTGTAAGAATAATGTTAGTTAAATGTCCGCATTATAACTCTCCCCAGGGCCCATTGATAGGCCCATACTAGTTGTGTGTAGATCGTATAGGCTCATCTGCATTGTAAAGATAGTTCATCACTTATAACATGCTTAGTATAACTCCATGATTCATAACCATACGCATTATATGTATGCTTGATATGAGTAGTGACTGATCATGGCATATGCCATTGGGCAGACCATTTGCGGGACTCGTTATGAGACGGAGTGCCCCACATCATCGCACTGTACGTGCTGGATTGTTGCATGATTTGACGGTGTGATTCATGCATCTCGCATTTGTATATCATGATTACTGCACGCCCTAGAGACATCAGGGCTATGACCTCCACAAACACATCGTGGATGGTCAGATGTGACACCGAAAATGTTTGGTTCTAGCACTATGGGGCACTTAGAATGTCCTTGGATGAAAATCTCAGAACCTCCGAGACCAGGAGTAGCTTCAACGTCTAGACCGAGTGGAACATGAGCTCTTGAGTGTCGAATACCAGTAGGCCGCATCTCCCACTGTGTCATGATCAGTTGGGAGGGGGTGTGGCCTTATCCGCCCGAGTGAGGGGGCTATAAGCTAGGCTGAGTTTGACTAGCTCGTAAATGAGTCTGCTATCGACGAGCCAGGTAGGTATTGGCAGACTACTAGTCAGACAGATAGTATGGTCTATTCCACTTACTTGGCTATACAGTTAGGGAGGAGGCAGTCAGAGTAACGTGTATTAGACTCCGGTGATTTCTAGGAGAGCAACCATACGAATATGTGGACTTATTGAGCAAGAATCGCACATCCATTCATTCATTCACATTCCACTCAGGCTGGTGGTGCGTAATTATTTGTTACGTGTACCTTCGCACGGCCAGGATTTCGGTTGGGCGCGCGACTAGCCTAAGATCAGGAGTTTACCACATTATGTCTGACTATCCAAATTTAGGTATGAGACTGGTTTAGATAGAAGTCCCTTGTGATGGACCCCATAGCCTGTGATACTTCGTATTGTCATCCCGACTTCACATTCCAGCATAGTCATTTCATTCACACCGCATATTACATTGCATCCTCCGTACTTGGTATTTTAGGTTATGATGTTTTGCACTTGTATAGCCTAGATGAGATTGATGGTATTTATGGCTTGTCTGGATTTACATATTGCATATTACATCCTCAGTATCTGTTATTGTCTTATTAAGTTTTGCATTGCATGGCCTTGGTATGACCAATAGCATTCATGCTTTGCATCACATAGCTTTGGTACAACTGCTGTATTCATGAACTTACCGCATATTTTCGCATCACTTTGATATCGTACGATTCATGATCTTGTTAGTATTTCTGCTTATCCCGATGATGTATGATTATAAGCTTTATTATATACCTGACACTTACCTTACACACACTTACACCACCCTCTAAGCTTTTGTAAGCTTATGCACGATAGATGCGTGCAGGTAGCGTTAGGTTGTAGCAGCGTTGAGCTTGGAGCGTGCAGCAATTTTCAGGTGCTCTGGTTTTGATATATGTATTTTCCTTTCAGTATTGTATTCAAGTGATTATATTAGTGGATATGTGATGATGATGTTGCCTTTATGATTTAGGTAAACTTGTGGTTATGCTTATTACAAGACAAATGTATGTTCGAAAAATCCTCTTTGTAGAATCCCAAGATCGGAATCTGGCGTATGTTGCACTGGGAGCCGAGAATGGGGTACTACGGAGGCTGTCGGCACCGGATTCGGCGATCGGGATTCCTGTGAATTCCGATTTTCGGGTTTGGGGTGTGACACTAAGCATGTAACAAAGTAATGAATTATCCTTACAACGCAGATGGGCCTATACGGCCTACTGTAACATCCCGAAAATCGGGAGGTCGAGTAAAAACCCAACTCCCGAGTTTCAAAATGTTATTTATGCAACATAGATATGTATGATTGAATGTTGTCTGTATTAATACATTAAACATGAGTGGGATTAAGCCAAAACATCATATCATACTTCAAAGACAGTTAAATTAGCAAGTGGAAGACTGTGATAATATGTATAATATATATAATGGTAAGTTCAGTACCCTAGGTTCAAGCAGTTATGACTCATGCAGGGTGAACATACAACGGCCAGTCGGGTTACTTGACGGGCTCGACTAGCGCGATCGCATCTCAAGTCGAACGACATGAAGTGCGTAAAACACTTCGTGTGGCCTAACCACTGTCGCCAACTTCAAAACACGGCTCGCGTTCATCGACGCGTCGTTCGTGACAAAGATAAGCCAACCACGAATTCGCTCGGTTACCGACTGCCTGGACTAAGTATAGTCCCAAACACATATGAATCCACATCAGCAATCATGTGAGAGTATTGGAAATGAAACATAACCATGTGAGCATGTTAACACATGTTATACCGTACAACTTAAGTAAATCATCTGACACATGCCTTTCATATATATAATGAAATTATGCATATCGCCAACATATAGGAAATCATTTCCATCAGCATATTAATTGAGAATTCAATCTCAAACTAAATCATAATGAAATCATCAAGCACATGTTATAATATACAACTTAAGCGAATCATCAAGCACATGCATTTCATTCATATAATGAAATCATGCATATGGCTAACATGTAGGAAACCATTTACACCAGCATATTAATTGAGAAATCAATCTCAAACTAATTCATAACACCATTTAATTCAATACATACTAATTCAAGCATTTATACAAACACTTATACTACACACTTAAGTCTACATATAGTATGTCGACCCGAAGTGCGCATTTAGGCGAATCTCTTTGCCAAACTAATTATGCACGTATTCCTAATATTCTAATGCGACAATAAACCATGTCAATCACATCAGCAAAATATGAATGAAAACAGTACTTCCTACAAATGACTAAAATGCCCTAAATCTCATATTCTCCGCCGATTTACGAAACAGGAAACGGACAGCATGTTGTACATGTCAAACGGCGTTGCCGTCGATAATCTACTATTAAACAACATTGAAACCGTTGAAAACAGTCAATCAAAGCGTCTAAAATCCGCACCTTTCACTTTATATATGTATCGTTTCGAACGGAGCGTATACGCTTCGTTTACGGCGATCAGGCGACCTAATACACAAGTTCTATCAGCTAACATGCTATGAATCCTAGTGAACCTCAAATCAGTAACTTCTAGGGTATTTTTTTACCTGAAAATGCGGAGAAATCACCGGGAAAGTGGTTGGAGTGCGTCGCCTAAGCACGTGCAGCAGCAGCAGCAGGTGGCAGGAAAATCCCTCCCACTTTCTCTCACAAACTCTCACCTTTTCTCTCTCCCAATCTAGGATTTTTCTCAAATTCAGATGAGAGAGAGGAATGAGGGTTTCAACCCCTTTTATAAGCCCAAAAGTGCCCAAAATAGGCTCAGGAACAAAATATACTTGAGGTATATCTAAATCGGGGCTGTTTCGGTCTAAAAGATCATTTCTGGTGGTCCCCTGGCCAAATGCGGTCGGACTTAAGCTCATGCTTACTGGATCTAGCATACATCAAGTTTTCAGTCCGGCAGGGTTCGCAGATCGCAAGTAGCAGTCCAGTTTCAGTTCAGCGGTCATCGCACGTAGATCAGGCCTGCAAGTCTCATGATATGAAATAGAAATTTTTCCTGATCCGAGGGTGTAATTTTGCTGAATTCTGACGGTCAGAACGCTTAATACTGACACGTCAAGTCGTGTGTCAGATTTGAATTTTAAATTTCAAATCTGTCCCTATTCTTACTCTCTTCAGTCCGGACTTAATGAAATAGCCTGTGATTATCGGTTGGACTTGATTTTCGAAATGATTGTCAAGTCCAGCTAGGCGGTCCTAACGGTCTAAGATTGTAGGTATCGGACTTTCGACGCGCGGTCTAGATCCAATACAAAGTTTCAAAGAGGTCCAGAGAACAAACCGGCTTAGAGTTTGATCCAAGGTTATAGAGCATTATAGAGTCATTGGTTCTACTCGATTTGGGTCTTGTAGAACGTATTTAAAGTGATCAGGGACTGTTTCCCAGCTACTCTAGCGTTGCGCTAGCTAACTTATGCTTAGTTTCTAAAGGAATTAATCATAAGTGATTTCTTTGGCTATGGAATTGGGTTCTGAGCGATTTTTCAGGTGTTTTAGTTGACCCATTGCCTAAGGACGTCAAATCCCTGGTTGGCTAAAATTCGGGGTATTACAATCTACCCCCCTTAAAACATAATTTCATCCCCGAAATTGGCGAAGGGTAAGGAGTACTTTTCCTAAGGAAGGTTCAAATCCTATTTGATAACCTAACCTTACGTAAAACCTAACTCAGCTGTTTCGATCCTGGGCCAGTGGGGAAGAGGCTAACCATGCTTCCGCTGCGCCACTCTGATCGAACGGTTGCATTGGCTGACCTAACTGGATTGAACTCACTACGTTCTACCCCCCTTAAAACTTGGTTCTACTTAAAGTTCAAGAATCTATGCATCGCTCCATATATCGGAACGAGGCGCAACTTAGGGGCTATCCTTGACATGAATTGGAAAATAACCTCTCATTACAGTGGCTTTCCTTTGCTAATGATGTGTTCTATGGCATTGGTATTTATGACAATAGAGATGAGCCCAATCTCTATTGTGGTTGAGTTCAGGGGCAGGTATGAGTTGGTGGCAAGATGTCGAATTCTCTACTGGCTTTAAGTTCTCGCCATTTCCCAAAGACAATGTGATCACGTTTGGTTATATGTGGTTGAGCCATCACAGAAGAAAAGTTGTGTAGTGGGTCTGAGCTGGATACATGGACTTTCTGCCTAGAACAGAAATTTACTATATCAGTTCTTAATCCTAGACGATGCCGATCTTCTGCTTGATTAGAGCATTGGATTTATTGGCAACTACTAGGATTGAGAAGTCAATTCAAACCGCGAATACATCGCTTACATGTAGTTCCTTTATTCCGCGTTCCCGAATGCAATAAGCCCTTGGGGAAGGCAATTCTAAGGGGCGTGCTAATACATTCTAAGTTCAATCTGAGGGATTTATAAATGTTCCCTGAGAGTGAATGGTTTTTTCCTATGGGCAACAACAGAAGTCTATAAGTCATAAGGGGATCTATCGAAGGAATAAGGTTCTACTTCAACCAAATCTAACCTTCAATTCCTTAGCATATACAGGCTTTACACTACTTAAGGTAACTAGTAGGCTAGTCTGTAACTCGGTAGTTATAATCCAAAGCCTAAGATTATACGCTAAATGGTTCCATACCATTACTAATATAGGGAATTGCTCTATCGCTTAGAGTCAAGATTATCTAAATAGAATTGAATTTCCTATATCGGCAGATCCTTCAAATCTATGAGTGCTAACACTAGGTCCAAAACGCCAAGGGCCTATGTGGCCAGTAGCGTTTAGTTGTATTAAAGGGAACGACATTCCTAGTCCCATGGCGAGATTGGAAGTGGCATGCTTGGTAGGAGGGCGGGGTGGGATAAAAACTAATTTGTAGGCTGAACCCCGGGAGTTACAATACTCCCAATCTAGGGACAATACCTTACAACAAATGAATGACACACACTCCATTCAACAAAATTCAGCTATATTAAGCCCAAACCACTAACACAAACACATTTTCTACCTAACAACAACAAAACACAGAAATCTCAAAACGGCAATCAAACAAGTGAAGAACGTGGAGAAATGGGATGGGTAAGCAGGTTTCCACAAGTCTGAGGATCAAATAAAAGGGACATGAGAGAGAGGACGATGGAAATGGAGGAAAAGGCTGAAACAGCCTTAACAATAGCCATGAAAAGCGAAGGAAATGCGGAGAAATGGTCACCCAAATGGACAGAATGAAATCTAAGCATTGTAGAGGGATGCTTCAAGCTCCCTTAGGATGTATTTTCAGAGAGAAAAGAGAATGAAAAAGGAAAATAGAGTACCTCACGATTTCAGCTCGATTCGGGGGTTGTAAGAGCTCCAAACGACGAGATTTGTAAGATGGAAGGCTGCAAACTTCAGTGGAGTGATGGAGGGTGGTCGTTTTTAACCAAGGATGGATTTGAAAGTGGTTTGGAACCACGGTTTTGGGATAGGGCAGCAAGAAAACGTAAATGGAGCTAGGGGAGGGGCTGTTTGTGAAGGAAGTACCCCTTTTTGGGGTTTTCTATGGTCGAACCTTACATGGAGGGGGTACACTACCCAAAATAGAGCGTGCGTTCAAAAATCACATCAAGTAGGCCTCACCGAACGGCAATGCATCGCCGACCGCCTCTATGGTTGGTCGGTGGGACCACATGGGTCTGGTCCTCCATGGTCCAAGGACTCCAAAAAATTATGGGCCCCACCTTGGTTCATTGTATATTGACCTATAGAGGCCCAAACATGCATTCGGGGCTTTTCGGGGCCAATATGCAATTTTGAATACAATTCTCTATCATGCAGCATATGATTTTGGGGTAGAAAGAGTTAGTACATCCATCTAGCCCATTAGTTTCTAAAGAAAGTAAACTTAGAATGGCCTTATGACTATTTTTCATGAAATTTTACTATTCACTATAAAATTCTGTTGAAGTATGATTTTGTAGCATTTTCACACTAGGATCAATGCTTAACATGAAAAGAAGATGAAAGAATTGAAGAATGGAGTGGTGAGAGGAAGAATTTTGAAGATTTTCGGTGAAACGGGATTTTTAAGCCCTGGCGATTGAATACAGGGGTTGTGGTTGTCCCACAGCCCAAGGATTTACATTTACGGGTTTAGAATCGTTCAAAGAATGCCTCAACCCACTCACCTACAACCTAGGAGCTACTCAGGTCGCTTCACGCGACCCTAGATGCGTTACGGACTCGATCGCACGATCGATACAAATAGACTTCGCCTATTAGCGACTCTACGATCCTATAAGTATTTTTAGACCTTTCTCGCACCCTCCTAAGTCAAAAGAAGCGACAGCGTACGTCGCGTGACTATAACCCAGGCCCGGTTTAATCCAAATCATGCTCTGATACCATCTGTAACATCCCGAAAATCGGGAGGTCGAGTAAAAACCCAACTACCGAGTTCCAAAATATTATTTATGCAACATAGATATGTATGATTGAATGTTGTCTGTATTAATGCATTAAACATGAGTGGGATTAAGCCAAAACATCATATCATACTCCAGCGACAGTTAAATTAGCAAGTGAAAGACTGTGATAGTATGTATAATATATATAAACTGTCGTATGTCTCCAGAGTGTGAACATGTTACCAGGTTATATACATACATGTATACTCCAAAAGTAGACAAAACGAATATACATGAGTGCGCTAAAAATATAAAATGACAAGTGTCAAGGCATCTAATTAACCTCCCTGTGATCCCGACAATCAGAACACGCATAAAGGAGAGATCCTCCTCATCATCATCAAGCTAGTTCTGCTTCGCAGGCCGCGCCATCATCTACAATCACAATAGGGACTGGTGGGTGTCCGGAAACACCATCCCGTAACGTGGGAGTGAGTGATCAACTCAGTGGGATAAGAGAGCAGAGATTAGCATGTTATCAAATAAATCATGCGATAATAGTAAAGTAGTAATTCAAACATTCCTAATACTGTTGTTAATGCAATTATGACATGACGTGATGTATGCCCTCACCAACGATCTCCCTCATATGGCACCATCTTACGACCGCAGCATGCAATCGACCCTCAAGTGCTCCACATCTTCCAGGCACATGCAATGTTATGGTGATATGATTTTTGAGTTGTTATTAGTCCATTCAAACAGCAGGATTGGAAAACTAAGGTACTTTCCTTATATCAATCCCAACACAGATCCTGTCTAGGGTCGTCACTCCTAGTAATCTCATGCGATATATATTTTGTAGGTCGCTGCAAGGGCTGTCAAGGCTGTTGCACGCACTCGTTGCACCGCTCCCCCATCACCTTATCAATACAGGCCTACTGTACTCTACTACTACTGAAGGGTCGTCGCCTCCCGTAGACTCAGAATACGCTCGCGGTCACTACAAAGGACTCGTCGCCTGATCAGTATAGGCCGACAGTAAGAATATAGTGTCCCATACCACCATAATCTGCTCACGAGACTAGGTACTCATTGGTTACTACGGGGAGGTTTGTGACCCCAGCGTAGGCCGACAGCTCGACCACAGTGTCCCATACCACCATGCCCGGCTCATGAGTCTTTGTGGATCAAGGTACCATGGTTAACAGGGTTTACAATGGTAAGTTCAGTACCCTAGGTTCAAGCAGTTATGACTCATGCAGGGTGAACATACAACGGCCAGTCGGGTTACTTGACGGGCTCGACTAGCCCGATCGCATCTCAAGTCGAACGACATGAAGTGCGTAAAACACTTCGTGTGGCCTAACCACTGCCGCCAACTTCAAAACACGGCTCGCGTACATCGACACGTCGTTCGTGACAAAGATAAGCCAACCAAGAATTCGCTCGGTTACCGACTGCCTGGACTAAGTATAGTCCCAAACACATATGAATCCACATCAGCAATCATGTGAGAGTATTGGAAATGAAACACAACCATGTGAGCATGTTAACACATGTTATATCGTACAACTTAAGTAAATCATCTGACACATGCCTTTCATACATATAATGAAATTATGCATATCGCCAACATATAGGAAATCATTTCCATCAGCATATTAATTGAGAATTCAATCTCAAACTAAATCATAATGAAATCATCAAGCACATGTTATAACATACAACTTAAGCGAATCATCAAGTACATGCATTTCATTCATATAATGAAATCATGCATATGGCTAACATGTAGGAAACCATTTACACCAGCATATTAATTGAGAAATCAATCTCAAACTAATTCATAACACCATTTAATTCAATACATACTAATACAAGCATTTATACAAACACTTATACTACACACTTAAGTCTACATATAGTATGTCGACTCGAAGTGCGCATTTAGGCGAATCTCTTCGCCAAACTAATTATGCACGTATTCCTAATATTCTAATGCGACAATAAACTATGTCAATCACATCAGCAAAATATGAATGAAAACAGTACTTCCTACAAATGACTAAAATGCCCTAAATCTCATAATCTCCGTCGGTTTACGAAACAGGAAACGAACAGCATGTTGTCCATGTCAAACGGCGTTGCCGTCGATAATCTACTATTAAACGACATTGAAAGCGTTGAAAACAGTCAATCAAAGCGTCTAAAATCCGCACCTTTCACTTTATATATGTATCGTTTCGAACGGAGCGTATACGCTTCGTCTACGGCGATCAGGTGACCTAATACACAAGTTCTATCAGCTAACATGCTATGAATCCTAGTGAACCTCAAATTAGCAACTTGTAGGGCATTTTCTTACCTGAAAATGCGAAAAAATCACCGAAAAAGTGGTTGGAGTGCGTCGCCTAAGCACGTGTAGCAGCAGCAGCAGGTGGCAGGAAAATCCCTCCCACCTTCTCTCACAAACTCTCACCTTTTCTCTCTCCCAATATAGGGTTTTTCTCAAATTCGGATGGGAGAGAGGAATGAGGGTTTCAACCCCTTTTATAAGCCCAAAAGTGCCCAAAATAGGCTTAGGAACAAAATATACTTGAGGTATATCCAAATCGGAGCTGTTTCGGTCCAAAAGATCATTTCTGGTGGTCCCCTGGCCAAATGCGGTCGGACTTAAGCTCATGCTTACTGGATCTAGCATACATCAAGTTTTCAGTCCGGCAGGGTTCGCAGATCGCAAGTAACGGTCTAGTTTCAGTTCAGCGGTCACCGCACGTAGATCAGGCCTGTAAGTCTCATGATATGAAATAGAAATTTTTTCTGATCCGAGGGTGTAATTTGACTGAATTCTGACGGTCAGAACGCTTAATACTGACGCGTCAAGTTGTGTGCCAAATTTGAATTTCAAATTCCAAATCTGTCCCTATTCTTACTATCTTCAGTCCGGACTCAATGAAATAGCCTGTGATTATCGGTTGGACTTGATTTTTGAAATGATTGTCAAGTCCAGCTAGGCGGTCCTAACGGTCTAAGATAGTAGGTATCGGACTTTCGACGCGCGGTCTAGATCCAATATAAAGTTTCAAAGAGGTCCAGAGAACAAACCGGCTTAAAGTTTGATCCAAGGTTATAGAGCATTATAGAGTCATTGGTTCTACTCGATTTGGGTCTTGTAGAACGTATTTAAAGTGATCAGGGACTGTTTCCCAGCTACTTTAGCGTTGCGCTAGCTAACTTATGCTTAGTTTCTAAAGGAATTAATCATAAGTGATTTCTTTGGCTATGGAATTGGGTTCTGAGTGATTTTCCAAGTGTTTTAGTTGACCCATTGACTAAGGACGTCAAATTCCAAGTTGGCCAAAATTCGGGGTGTTACACCTACACACAACAATTACGGCCTATCAATGGTCCTAGGGAGAGTCATAATGCGGACATTTAACCAACACTATACTTGTAATGTGGGCGTCAAACCACCATTGCTCCCAAACCATAACCCATAGTAAACATCGTTACAGAAACCAAATTGGTTTCACACATTGCAATGGACCTTTGGTACATCCTATTGGGCCTTCATTACGTCAAATGGGCTACATAAGTGGGCCTTACGTTCATCAAATGGGCCACATTACTGGGCTTCACCAATGGCCTTAGGTACATTGTAATGGGTCTAACCCATGGGTCTCAGAGTACACCATAATGGGTCAAATCATATGGGCCTTATGTGTCTTAAATGGGCTTAAACCCATAGGCCTGATATATCAAATGGGCCTAAACCCATAGGCCTTATAAGTCAAATGGGCTTAAATCCATAGGCCTTATATAAATCAAATGGGCCTAACCCATAGGCCTTATATGAATCAAATGGGACTAAACCCATAGGCCTTATATATCAAATGGGCCTAAGCTCATTGGCCTTATATATCAAATGGACCTAAACCCATAGGCCTTATATATCAAATAGGCCTAAGCTCATAGGCCTTATATATCAAATGGGCCTAAAACCATAGGCCTTATATATCAAATGGGCCACACCCAAACATAGGTGGTCCACTTGATCATAGATCGGTCTCCTGCTCCGACTCATGCCTTAAAATGATCTTCCAAGTGGGTGGACGGTCTGGATGCGTCACATGCATCACGGCGGGTCCCACTGTCATTGGACAGTGCAGACCAAACACCAGAGGACTCCACCGTCCGCTGGTCAGACGGTGCGAATAAAACAAATGCATCGTGGTGGGTACCACCGTCCGCCTGGACGGTGGATGAAAAACACATTCATCACTGTGGGCTCCCATGTGGGGCCCACTGAAATGTTTACTTGTCATCCAACCCGTTCATAAGGTCACTCAGACCTGGATGAAGGGAAAACACAAATTTCAGATTGATTCATAACTTCTGTGTCCCATGAAAGGGGCTTCAATGGTAGAGGTTCAATCCCACTGTTTCCTGTAGTATGGGCCACCCAAGTCATGGATGGAGCTGATTTTTGGCAGGGGCCCACTTCAGGAGGTAGCCCACAGTGTGAACGGTTTGGATAATAAATAAGCATCATGGTGGGGCCCACGGCAGCAGCCGTGGGACGTTGCTCGTCCACCCGTTTCAAGCACGCTGCAGCGTTCTCTGAAGTTGTTAGGGGCAGCAGGCGCTGCCCCCTTATGAGTAAAAAATAAAAATAAAAATATATATATATATATAAATCCAGTGGATTTTCACATGTAGGGCCCACCATCAGAAAATCCAACCCGTCCATTACATAGTATGGCTCAAAACTAACCCAATGAGTCCAATGTTGGATATTTTTCAACGTATAGAACAAATCTAGGGAATTTTAGATGGTAGAGGTCACTATATACTAAGTTATGGCCCACCAGATGCTCCGTTCAATCTCATTTTCTGGCTCAATGCCTAAAATGAGTTGGTGAAAGGGATGGACAACTTGGATTAGAACCATACATCAAGGTGTGGCCTACACCGATGGTCCACCCCCAAAGCTTGAACCAAGCTTATATTTGTGTTTCCCAACCCACGTCCAGCTACGCTGGACGTTGCATGAAACAAATACATTAAAGGTGGGCCCTATTTAGGTGGGCCACCTCATGGAGTATGTAGTGGATACAACACACAAAATGGGCCCCAATAGTAGGTGGTTGGATAGAATACATGCCTCATGATGGGGTCCATTCAAGTGGGCCACACAACCTTAACATGATTTCATAAGAGAAATGAAATAGAGAGGGAAATAGAGAGATAAAGAGTGGGACACGCGCGTGATGGAGGGATCCCGACACTATAGGCCCTCCCTTGTAACCGATCATACATCAAGTGAATCCCTTAACACATGGGACTACCAAAATTGAAAATCAACGGTGGAGATCTTTTCCCCACAAATATGGACGGTCTACATGACCTTCATAATACCATGAAATAAATATCATGATGGGGTCTATGAAGAATGGCCCCATCATGGAATAATTATGATTATCCTATTGGACCATCGGCCACAAATTAGGGTCCCAAATGAGATCCAAACCATTGATCGGTTGGCCTCACTTGGCCCATCTTTAAAACATGAAAAACTACTATTATCTAGCACCCACCGTTCGATCTTCTTGTTCCTATGGGTTCCTTAGCTCCTTAGCTTTGATTCTAATGGGTAAGGTGAGGAATGGATGGCTAGGATGGGAGATGATGAGGTAGGAAAGTGGGCCACCTTTGTTGCTTGGGAATGCTTGGAGAGCTCATGCGTATGGAGTCTTGCTTGGATTTTTTTTGAGTTTGAAAATGAGAGAAAGAGTTGTAAAAGGGAGAGAGAGATAGATGGGTGATGGATGTGGTGAGTGATGGGTGTGTAAGAAAATCTTGACTTTTGTGACCATTTGTGTAAGAAAGGCATGAGAGGTGTAAGAGCTTTTTGACTTTGAGGGTTTTTGGTGTAAGAAAGGTATGGGCTTTGTAAGAGATTCTTGACTTTTGTGGTTGTTTGGGAACGGGTGAAAGGTGATGTGTACTTGACATGTGATGTGATGAGATTGATTGATTGATGGGATTGATGTGACACCTCGTAGAGATTCTCTTGGGTTTCGCAACGCGCGACATTTTTCCCCCACCGAACGTTGTCCCACATCTCTTAACCAGGGTATCGCCTCAGCGCGCGAGTCGCGGCATCGGAACCGCAGCGATGACGCGGTCGCTATGGTAATGGTGTTAGGTTGAGTCGATACGGGTTGACGGCATACGAATCATGGTCGCGCGCAAATATCGATATATAGTCGAAGGTTGCCGGAATTCGACCGGTAAGACCGCGGAAGTCTACGGAACGGTACGGACTAAGATACGGGTCTTACATATCCACTCAAAAGGTAGGCCGCACCTTTACTTTTTGCATTGTTTTTAACCCGTGGCTTGAAGGGGTAATTGTATAGATTGAAGAACCAGAGAGCTCAGCTTAGATGCCTCTTGCACATGTCTATTTTTTCAGTTCATTTTAAAGCATGGGTAAAAAATGAGGCAGATCCAGATTTCAAGTAAACCATATCCAAATATCAGGTGAACAGCACCATAAGAAATAATAGTGTCACTTGTCCAATGAAACCATCACCATGATGATATGGACTGAATTTTGAAGCCTATCTACTCAAAAGGTAGGCGGCACCTTTATGTTAGGCTAAACTATATGTGGTGAGATTGCTTTTGTCTTTGCCTTGTTTGAAGCGTTGATAGTGATTATTTTTAGTTAAATGGTCATATTTAATGATTAATTTTTTATTTTACAATTCAAACATGTTGAGTATATAATATGCTCAGGAAAATAAAGAGATATGCATGTCACTTATTGTTTTTTCATTGGACCACGTCATTATCATATAAGAATTCAGGCAACTGATCTTAATAATTACACACCGTCCATGTCTACTCTTAACTAGTTTCAGTTGTAAAACTAAAAGGAAAAAAAAAAAAAGAAAAAAATAAAAAATAAAAGAAAAAAAGAACAGTTGTTAAGATATCAAAGATTTAAAAGATTGGCTTGTCCTCTTCCATTAAATAATAGGATCCCAAGTAAATCTTTACAGTGTGTATTCCGGTGTATCCTTTTCTATCTAAAGCTCGATGCCAATGCGCGTGGAATGTTGAGAAAAATCTAAGTTGTTTTCTGATTTTATTATTTATTTTATTTAGTGTCTCTGCTTTGAAAGCTACTAACCATGTGGCTAAGATCAATGTATGTATATTTTATACCAATGGCTGTCCACGCTTAGGAAAACTAAAAGGACGGTCTTGATTGATACATACCTAGCCATATGAGAAGACTAGAGAAATGACTCTACCATATTCCGGTTCCACTGATGTCTGAATGATGTAGCTTTTTCTAGCGGTGACATGCAATCGACAAAATCAGCAACGTGCTCCCGGTAAGTGAGAAAATGAAATGGTTGAACATTAGATTTGCCCTCCAAAGCTTACGTGGGACAAGTACAAACCTGCCACTGCTCATGATCTAGACCGTTTGCATGGTAGGCACAGGCACAGTTCTATTAATCTTGTGACCATCAAAATCAAGTGGGTCCAGTTGTTGGAAGGACCACCTATGGACCACCTATGACGCAGGGATAGGCGTGATGAATTCGATCACCGTCTTCCTCAAGGGCGTAACTATGAATTCACGGAGCTTCTTTAGACTCCTCAGAAATATCTCGAATCACGAGTGAAAATAAGAAAATAGAAATAAATTCTAAAAAATTTAAAATTTTAATAGTAGATAATAAAAAACAAATTTACAATCTTCTAATAGTGATACCAAACCTTATAAGAAATTTCAAAATCAAACTCCATCTTAAACTATCTAAAATCCATAACTTACTATAAATAGTAAATTTACTATTTATATTAAGTGTCTTATCTGGATTAATCATGTTATTCTCCTAATTCTTCTAAGTACTTTTGAAGACACAACTCTTAAAGCTCAAAGAATGAAGAGTTATAATTAAACTTATAAATAGTAAAAAACATAAATAAAATGGATTTTCAACCATTGATGTGATGGAATCTAGTTGGCAAAGTAGCTTCTTCTACTCTAAAATTATATATGATACATCGAGTAACTCAATTCAATTTGTGAGATACACCTACTGTAAGGTTCTGACAGTCTGGATCACCTCTATCTTTGCCTGGATCACCTCTATCTCTGATCAGGCATTCTCTGGTCCATCTTAACATGAAAGTGTCCATGACTTGCTCTACATCAACTATATGAAAAGTATAAACTTTTAATAAAAAGTTAGCCAACTGTCATTCATTTGGACAGATGCAACATTAGCATTTTCGTACCAGGGTAACCCACTATTCAGTTATCCAAACCATTGAGATCATGGCCCCCAATGTGAGCAGTAGATGCACACATGGGGGAAGTCCTAAATGTTCGGAGTTTTTTTTTTTTTTGAACCACACGCGCACACACTCACGTCGTAGTGGGATTTCAAAACCTATGAGTACTTGAACCCTTGACTAAGTGTTGAAACTCCTAAATGAAGTGACTTTTGCGCGTGTGGACATCGTGGCTGGGTCCAATCATATCAATGTTGTTGGGGTCATTGAACTGTGGGCCCACTTTTACACACTTAAACTGGAACACATGTGCAGTCTCTCAGCCTCCACATTCTTGAATACTTGTGTATGTACACAAGGCACACATGCTGTGGCTCGGGAAATCTATTGTTTCGGTGTCATAGCATCCATTTAGTTAGATGGAAACTCATTGTCAGGCCCATATCTTAGTGACCATTCCATTTCGTAGGATCCCGCCGTCCTTCTTATCAAATTCCGACGACTCGCGACGCATAAATAGCATTTGCGCACGCTCTTGAGTCATATCCTGTAAACTCGAGCCGACTCAATTCAAGACCTGTGTCATTTCGACCGCGTCGTCACCACGGTTCCCACGCCACGTCTCGTGCATCAATGCGACGCTCAGATTATGAGATCCAGCTTGTGCATCATCCCGGCCATTGATCGCTTGATCGCTGGACCCACCTATCCCTGTTGTTGTATTTTTCTAGAAAATCATAATTACGATGATATCACCCTACCCTACCCCTAGCCATAACTCCTTACAAGCAACCACCCCTTCCCTTTTTTCCATAAGTCAAACTCATTAATTACATAGAAACCATCACCTCTCTCTCCTATCCCTCTCTCCCTCCCTCTTTCTTCATCACTTTCCTTCCATTGTTGCAAGCTTGGGACGTCCAAGTCACCCAAAGTCCAACCATCTCCCACCCATTCTCCCTACTAATCCAGGCCACCAAACTCTATCTCGACCGTTAAATCAACCTCCTTGGAGCTCTAAGACTTATTGGAGGAAGGAGGAGTTCAAAATCTTGAGGTGGGTATTTCTTTCTCTCTCTCTCTCTCTCTCTCTCTCTCTCTTTCATTATTTTGGTGTGATGATATGGCCGTGTGGACCACCCGGATGTACCCACCTTGATATATGTCTTATCTAACCGTCCAAACCGTGTGGGCCCTACCTAAATGAGGTTGGGAAAAACATTAATATCAGATTGATCAACTGGGCCACATCCACATGGGACCCACCAGCCGTGGTCCCCACACGTGGGACCCACCTTGATGATATATATACCCACGCCATATGTCCAGCATCCTGGAACGCTGGACGTGCAGTGGAGTGTGAACAGACAGTGGGTGTATTAACAAAAAAAAAAGTACTTGAAGTTAAGACTTTTAGGTGGGCCACTCATACAGGCCCTACCTTGATGTATGAACCTCATCCACACCATGTATTCCATCCATTTTAGGCATTGAGCTGAAAAATGGAGCCAATTCGAATTTCTGGTGGGTCCTATCATAGAAAAAAGTGTTTTTTACTATTGAAATCCACATGATGTTTGTACACGCCAAAATACCTCAAACATTGTGCTTGATGGGTCTGTCCTGAGCCATGGAAACCAATGGCTAGGTCAGATTCCCCTGATGCAGGCCTCACCTATGAAAAACTTCAAGAAAATTTTTTTCCAAAAAAATTAAATAAACAACATGTATATGCAGCAGGATGCCTAGGCAGCATCTTGTGCTGCTGTGGACAGACAGACAGGGACCCACGGTCCCAGCTATCGGCCCCACCATGATGTGTGTTGATCATCAATGCCGTGCATTTGGTAGGTCTCCTTTGGGACAGTGGGCCCCCCAAAATTAGTTGTATGAGGGGCTCAAGTGGCCCACATCACAAGAAACAGTGGGATTGAGCGTCTGCCATTGAAACCCTTTTTGGGTTGTCACAGAAGTTTTAAACGATATGAGATTTGTTTTTCCTCTTATTTAAGGTCTGTTTAACCTTATTAACAGATTGGATAGAAGATAAACGTTATGGTGGGCCCCACGTGGGACCCACCTAAATAAGGATTGGCCGGTGTATGAATACACCAGCTACATAGTTGCTATTAAAGACGTCAGCAAGTTTTGTGGTCCCATTTGATGTACGTGATTCCCAGCCGTCCATCTCTCTGGACGGTGAGCCGACGACAATAGCTGCTGTGTTGACACAACAAGTTCTGTGGACCCTATTCACGAGGTATGTTGTATACCCAAACCACTCATCCCTGTGGGGCCCACACGTGCTGCATATCCACACCGTCCAATGGTTTGGACGGTGGGATCCCTAAGATTAATGTGTTTGGCATCTAGGCCATCCAAGCTTTGGACGCTAGATACTGGCCTGTCGCCCTTTTAAAATAAAAAAATATATAAAAATTTAATAATAAAATAAATACTTATGATATTATAGTATATGTATATATACATATGTTATATATATGAGGTGAGCCCCATGAGGGACCCACATTGATGTATTTGTTTTACATTTGTACCGTCCCTATGGACGATGCTTGTGAAGCCAACCTCAATGAAGGCCCTTCGCCCACGCCGTCCATTTATTTTGTAGGGTGTGGGACTCACCTCACACGTGTTGCACGTGTGAGGGTGGGACCCACCTATTAACATGTAGACCGTCTAGGTGGGGCGCAATGAGATGATGTTTGTGTTTACACACACACCGTCCATCTGGACGGTGTTAAGCAGGACCTACCATGATATATATAACTAGCCACGCCGCCCATGCATTTGCAACTGTGTGGGGCCCACCCCACACATGTGGCACGTGTGGGACTGGGGCCCACCTTGTCATTTGTGTTATATCGAACCGTCCATCTCTTTGGATGGTGGGTGGCCACCACGATGTATGTGTTATTTGTACATACTGTCCAATGTTTGGACGATGCAGATTTATCTGTCCAATGTCTGAAAGGTGCAGATTTACATGGATAATGTTTGGGCAGTGCTAATCACCATTAGCGAGCCATGTACCCCATAGAGTGATAGTGTATAGTGTTACACATGTTGCACCTGTAACTTTTGTAATGATTTTAGATGTAATGTTAGCTCTCATCGTGATCTGCAAACCCTCCACCTTCCTAGGTGACCCACATCATAATGGGACCCACCATGATATATATATACTATATATATATATATATATATATATATATATATATATATATATATATATATATATATATATATATATATGTTGTATATTCATACTGTCCATTCATGTGGACCCCACTTGATGTACGTGTTTGAGGCCCAATGTAATATATGTGCAACCCATGTAAAGAGGCCCATTGTGATGTATATGCGGCCCTTATATGAGGCCCATCGAGATGTATTTGAGGCCCATATGATGGGGCCCACCTACCTTGTATTTAAGGCCCATATGATAGGGCCCACCTATTGTGTATATAAGGCCCACAAGTGAGGCCCGATGTAATGTACTGGGGTCCAAGGGTCGTAGCCCATTGAGATGTATTTTCAGCCATATGTCATGGCCCATTGTAACGTATATTTGGCCCATGTGAGGTGGCCGATTGTGATGTAATCGAGGCCCATGTGATGCGGCCCACTTAATGTAATGAGGGCCCACTGATATATATTTTAGGCCGACATGATGGGGCCCACCTGTTGGGTATTTACAGCCCATGGGTTGTGGTCCATGTAATGTATTTGAGGCCCATGTATAGGGTCCACCTATTGTATATTTATGGTCCATTTGGTAAGGCCCATTGATATGTATTTGTGGCCCGTTTGGTAAGGCCCATTGGTGCGGCCCGTGGATGTGGCCCACTTGATGTAATGCGGCCTATTGTGATATATTTTCGGTCCATATGATGAGGTCGATGTGATGTATTTATGGGCCATGCGCCGAGGCCCATTGTGATGTATATAAGGCCTATTGGTGCGGCCCAGGTGGTGCGACCCATTATGACGTATTCGAGGACCGTAGGACATGGCCCGATATGATGTGTTGTAGCCCATTCAATAAGGCCTAGTGTGATGTACATTAGGTCCTTGTGTGAGACTGTAGGCCCATTATACATTTGGCCCTATGTGGACCACTCCTTGGGAGCAATGTTGGTTAAATGTCCACCTTAATGGGCAGTGATAGTTAAACGTCCATATTGTGACCTTCCTTTATGCCTGGTTAGGTATATTCTCATCAATCTCTAGTAGGTTAACCCAAATTATTGGGCCCTATTGATATTGTTTGATCCATCTTCGGTCGTCCATTTATGGACCCTACCTTGCACTGATTCTGATTGCAAAGGCCGATTGTGTAGACCGATTTCGATTGTCAAGGCCGATTTCGATTGTCGAGGCCGATTCCGATTGTCGAGGCCGATTCCGATTGTCGAGGTCGATTTCGATTGTCGAGGTCGATTGTCGAGACCCATGTGATGTATATGCGGCTCGTAATTGAGGCCCATTGTGATGTGTATTTGGCCTGTGTGATATAAAAGCGGCCTGTGTTGAGGCCTAATGTGATGCATTTGAGGGTCAGGCGATGGAGCTCGTTGTGATGAATATTAGGCCCATGAGAGAGGCTTATCGTGATGTGTATTAAGCTCTTCAGTGAGGCTCAGGGTGTTGTATATTAGGTCCTTGTATGAGGCCATGGGTCCACTGTATGTTAGGCTCTATGTGGGTCATTCCTTGAGGGCAATGTTGGTTAAATGTCCACATTGTCGAGGCTGATCGTCGATGTCAATTATTGATATTGATTATGAGTTTGTAACAACATAGCATCGTGATATATGCTTATACGTATCATCTGCATATTTGTTATGAGATTTGGTTGACCATTGCATATGTCATTGAGCAGGTTGTTATGAGACTCCTTGATAGACGGAGGTTATCTCACATGAGCGCACGGTATGCACAGGATTGATGAATGACTAGATTATTGACTCATGCATCTTGCATTGTGATTACTGTATGCCCTAGAGATATCAGGGTTGTAGCCTCCACGTGCATATCGAGGATGGCCAAATGTGACACCCAAAATCTGTTCTAGCATCGGGCTGCGATAAATAGCCCTGGGTGAAAATTTCTAAACCCTCTTGGTACTAGAGGATGCCCCAACGTCGAGACCAAGTGAATATATATGAGCGCATGAGGGTCAAATACCAGGAGGCCACGTCTCCCACTGTATTGTGGTCAGTTAGGAGGGGGTGTGGCCTTACCGGTCCGAGGGTGGGGAGCATTCTTAGGCTGAGTTTGACCAGCTCGTGAATGGGTCCGCTATCGACGTGCCGGGTAGATATTGGCTGACTACTGGCCAGGTGGATAGTGAGGTATCTTCCACTTATATAGTCGTGAGACAATGGGCGCCAATTTGTATGTAGAGTATAGTAAACCCCGGTGATGATCTCACAGAAGAACCATACTGATATGTGGACTTATTGAGCATGAGTTGCATACTCATTCATTCACTATCCACCCGAACTGGTGGTGCATAACTATTTGTTACGTGTACCTTCGCAATGGCCAGGATTTCGGTTGGGGCGCGCAACTAACCTGAGATTAGGAGTTTATCACATCAAATCTAACGATCTAAATTTTGGTATGAGACTGGTTTAGATAGAAGTTTCTTGTGATGGACCCCATAGCCTGCGATACTACGGACTATCATCCCGACTTCACACTCCAGCATGGTCATTCCATTCGCACCGTATATTGCATTACATCTGCGGCATATGACATTTTGGGTTACTATGTTTCTACATTTATATGGTCTAGATACGGCTGACGTTATTTGTGAACTCATCAGGAATTACATATTGCATCGCATCCTCGACATCTGATATTTGACTCTTTATGACTCCTCATTTGCATAGCTGTCCTATATTGCATATTCTGATATTGATTGACTCATGGACTTGTCAGTATTTCTGTTTACTCTGATAATTCCTGCTCTTGTTAGTATTTCTGTTTACTCTGATAATTCTCGCTCTTGTCAGTATTTCTACTTATTCCGATATTGTACAATTTATAGATTACTAGTAATTCTGGTACCGTATGATGATGACATTGTATTGAATACTTGACACTTACCTTGTTTACACACTTAGACCACTCTTTAAGCTTTATATAAGTTTATGCACGATAGATGCGTGCAAGTGATGTTAGGTTGCAGCAGTGTTGAGCTTGGAGCGTGCAACGGTCTTCTAGAGCTTAATTTTCGATTTATATATTTTCCTTTCAGTATTGTACTCAAATGATTATATTAGTGGATATACGATGATGATATTGCCTTTGTGAATTGAGTAATGGGTTTACCTGTGTGGCCCCTACTATGATGTGTGTCAAACATCAATATCATGCATGTGATGGGTGCCCTTTAAATTATGAGATATCTCAAAAATCAGCCGTATATGGGAACTCAGGTGGGCCATACCATCTAAAACCATGGGAAGACATGCCTAAAATATATAAAGGTACTTTGTGGGGCGCACCTGAGTTTTGGATGCAGCTTAAGCTTGGTTTGACCCCTCATCCAAGTGGGACACACAATGGATGGTATGGATTTATGAACCACATCGGGTCCAGTAAATGATTGTGAATGTTTTAATGAGAGGGTAACCCCTCTCAATTTTTGTATGTGGTGTGGCCCACAAAAGTCACACATTGATGTGATTTTTAAGCCCATGACTCACCATGTAATGACGCATCTGAATGATGGTATAGATGTTCGACACATATCACAGTGGGACCCATATAGCTCGACTTCCCATGAGGTCGAGCTCATGGTACCATTTGCCTGCACACACACCTAATTATCAACCGAGTTTTTACTTGGGTGATCAATCATCATGTCACATCTTTCTTAAGATTCAATTAGATTATATGTTTATAAGAACATACTAGATATTTATTTTTTCTATTGTCTCTAATTGTTTTACTTTATTGAATGCAATGAGCTTCATATAAATATTAATAAAATTGACATTGCTTTAGTCTTTTCAGTCCATCTATCTTTATTTTTTTGAGAAATACATCAATTTTAAGCGGTGGTTAAAAGAAAGCCTTTATTATAAGATAAAGAGAATCCATTAAGAAGAACTCACTCTTACCAGCTCTTCTTAAATTACCTTATCTTTTATTACAAACCGGTGTTGATTCGATAGTTAGATTTTCAAACACAGTCTTATTGTACCGTCTTGATACGGGGCTCACCAACATTTAATCAAACATTGGTTGAGTATGACTCTTGCTTGACTGCACTTACTGATCACACGTGTACATCCAATACAAGCCCTTAAATACACATGTACCGCACTTATTGATCACACGTGTACATCAAATACAAGCCCTTAAACACGCATGTGACCATGTGTTTGACCGAATTGTGAAAATAAGACCAACATGAGCTACGAATTCTTTGCATGACATTATTACCCGACGCAGGGAAGCATATTAGTTGGTGTACCACACAGTACTGACCTGACTGGTGTGGGTGCCTATTGTGCTATGACTATACGGATGGTTCAAGTGAGATCAAAGTTACAGGAGCCCCCCAATGATGTATTTATTACATTTACTTTTAGGGCGTGTTTGATTTTCAAGAGATTGAGTAAATACCTAGGAAATGAGTAATTATCACCATTTCTTTTTTTTGAAAATCCTAGGAAACTTTTGCTTTGGAAACTGGTTCAAATAATTATTTAAAATTTTCGTATCATAAGATAATGTATATGATATATCAATTCCGTCTATATATTTTAACACAATATTTTGAAGCATGAGTCAAAAAAAAAGGATGATCCAACACTCAGGTGGTCCACACCAAAAGAAACAGTCGCTTCACAAAGTTTTTAACTGTAAGTATTCGATTCCTATTTTCATATGGTGTGGTCCACTTGAGTTTTGGGTGTACCTCATTTTTTTGCTCATACTATAAATTCAAAAGGCATAATAGATGAGCAGTATGGATAAGAGAAATGCATCACATTGGAAACTATATATATTTTTGTAATATTTTTAATTTTCGTATTAAAAAAGTAAGCAGTCAAATCAGATGCCCTGTAAATACACAAAAAATAATTATTACTCTTTTTCTAGGTATTTACCATTCCACTGTGAAATCAAATAGGCCTGCATAACCTAATCAACATAGCAGGAGCCCAAAAATGAGTCGTCTCAAAAGCTCAAGTGGGCCGCACTATAAATATCGGCATAATAACTCTCATCATTAAAATATTTGTAGGGCCTGCGGGAACATTTATTTTGCGGTGGGGTGCACTGGATATTTGAATCTGCTCGAGCATTAAAGAAGAGCTTGCCGGATGGACGTACCGTTTGGATATAACACATACATGAATAATGAGACTCACATGACGTGGTGACGTAAACACACTGGTGTGTGGTACAGTAGGCAATCGGCTTCCTCCACGGAGTCTATAGGCACGCCTCTGTTATGGGAAACGGATTGGCTGCTGGTACTGCCATCAGCCAGTAGTTATAGTTGATGGTCGGTGCTATGTAGGCCTCACAATGATATATGTGTTTCATCCATGCTGTCTATCTATTTTTTCATATCATTTTACAGTATTAGACAAAAAATAAGTTATATTCTAATCTCAAGGGGACGACATTACAAGAAACAGTGTTGAATGAGCAGAGACCATTAAGAACCTTTTGGGTTGTTTTTTACCTTCATCTGGCCTGCATGACCTAATCAACAGATTATATATCAAATAAACAGTATAGTAGGTCTTAGGAGGATTTTAACGATGGATATCTAATCACTATTGTTTTCTTGTGGTGTGGTCCACCTGAGATTTCTATCCATTTCATTTTTGTCATGAAGCCCTAAAATGAACTGTGAAAATGTATTAACGGAATGGATGAAACATATACATCATGGTGGCACCCACGGAGGACCGACCATCAGCCACGGGGATGGTGGCAGGGCGAGTAGCCAATCCGTTTCCCTCTGTATGCCTACGTCTCCCTTGACTTACCTGTCAAGCAGACCGATGTACGTTGATCATCAACCAATTAAATCCGATGATCGGCTTGGATTAACGGAATGTGTATCGCCTCGGCACGTGTGCTAGGCTGTTGGAGCCTGGAGCAAAAGGTGAGGCGGTTCGAACACGTCAGCAAGAGCTCATGAATTCAAATCTGCAGATCACCTCGAATGACAGCTCCTTAACCATCACCTATACCTAGGCTCCAAAAAGACATAAATATCCCCAGGGTTTTGTCGGCATTTGGACCCTTGTTTCAACGCTGATGACACACGTGTTATGGATATTCACCATTCATCGGCAAACATTGTTTTTGGAACCGTCATTTTAAGAGTATCCACCTGATGAATGACCTGGATCTAATAAGGGTGTCATCCAACGGTGGAACCGGACAACGCACCTAAATTGTTATTCTATCAAAACCCATTTCCCAATGGTGGACGATTTGCGTCTGGGCCTCTGTAGGGCCCACTGTGGTCTATGGGTTTTACCCACGCCGGTGTCCTTTTTTCCCTTAAACCAAAATTAAAGCAGATGTAAGGCATGTTTGAGAGCATGGATTTAGAGCCCTCCATATGTGGAACCTAATATTTGAAACTCCTGGAGTTAAACAAGAAATCAAGTAGATGTAAAGCTTAAGTGAACCCTCCATTGAAAGCAATGGGGATTGAATACTTACCCTTGAAAACTTCTTTAGGGTTACAAAAGTTTTGGATCTATGTCATTTTTTAGCTCATGACATGAAATGAGGTTACAAAATGGATAATCAACTTGGATATAACACGTGTTATCCCCAATAGTTTCAAATAATGATAGGTATATCTATTTAAATGTACTACTGTATTACAAACATAAGAAGGAATTAAGCTTATCCCATGGTAATCGAAAATAATCCCTCCCAAATGTGATAATTACATTTTTTTTTTTTTAATCCCATCCCACCTAACCCTTCCCAATGTCATTCACCAAACACCTCCTTACGATTGCCAAACAATCAGAGCTTTGAAATCACTTAGATCCTCTCAAATCCCTCCGAATCCACCGTGCCAAACAACCCGACGGCTCAGATGGGCCACACAGTGGGGTTTAAAAACCCACGGTACACAGCAAAAGTTTTTGATGGAATTGATATTTATGCCTCCCCTTCATCCTAATCTATATAACACGTGTGAGATTTCTCAGAATGACACGTGTGAGATATCACAGCCATTAATTAGGTAGGATCGGTGGCATCGGTTCCTGATCATCACAATAAAGAAGTCTTTCGGGATTCATTCCCCCACTAACGTAAGGCTTGTACGTTGAATATGGACCGTTGATCTTTTATCCTTTGTCCTATGTGGAGTGTACCGTTTAAAGTTTGGTCGGCTGATTATTCGCATTGTTCCCTACCTGGTGAATGATAAGGATCTTGAACTTGTGTGCCACGGTATCATCCATCCTGTGATGTCCGTGCAAGTCTTAGGCGAGCAAGTACACCTACCGTCCGTCTGTTTGCTTGACGTGACTCCTCGCTGATATACGGACCCTGCAGACCCTGCACGAGCCATGAGTCACCTCAGACGCACGTATTTTCAAATCTGGGGTGGCAGTGGTCGATGACGTCTGCCCTGCTCAACGGTCGGCTGGTCCCACCGTTGCTGGACACACTCTGGTACGTGTCGGACATCTAAATGGGAGCCTTGGGGCGTGTGGACCCACGTGAGGCTCTGTCCGGGCGCGGCTTCGGTGGTTCCCTGACTGTGGGGCCCACCGTTATTCATTTTCTTTACATCCGCACTGTGCATCCCCGTTGAAAGCTGCTTGAATGGCAAGTTAAGGGCGTGTTTGGCCAGACCGATCCCACGGGATTAATAGGGTGGAATGGATTTTAAGGTTATTACGATGTTGTCAATGTTTGTCCTTGGATCCCATGGGTCTAGGATATCCCATCCGATATACAGCTGCAGCCTGTTCGACAAATTTCAGTGTATGGCTGAATGTGGGCTGCTGGAATTGAAGGGAGTGAATATCTCATTGATATCTCGGTGGACCCTATATAGCAGTGAAAACTTTCATACTAAGATTAGCAAATCCATATCGAATCTAGACGCTTTTTTACGAGAGCAAGGCACATCCCACCATCCCAAACAATGGATGGGATGGTAGGGCGCAGGATAACCCTCCTAATTTCATCTAATACCACATCCAGCCCCCGGCCAAACATGCCCTAATAGTGGGGATTGAACCAAGAGTGTATTGTGGTGTAGATTAAGGGCCCGTTTGGCCAGGGGGATTAGAAGGGATTGAATGGTATTCGGGTGGATGGCGTGGATTTCTAGGTAATGATGGTGTTGTCAGTGGATTGTCTTGAGATCCATGGGATTCTTATTTACCTGGATTGTTATATCCAGTCTGTTTGGCACGCCCGGTCAATCCGGGGATTAAACCTTTCCATCCCCTCTAATCCCACGAACCAAACACATCTCAGGCAAATTTGATCGGATTAGGGTAGATTGGATGGGATTTAAATGTAATGATGGTGTTTCCAGTGGACTGTCTTAAGATCCACGGGATTGGGATCAGATCACCGACTCTGTTTGGCACGCCCGACCATTTTCGGGATTTAACTTCCAATCCCTTCCAATACCATCCAATCCCTTTCAATCCGACCGGCTAAACGGGCCCTTAGGGCTTGTTTGGCCGGGCGGATTGAAAGGGATTGGATGGTATTGGAAGGGATTGGAAGTTAAATCCCGGGATAGGCCAGGCGTGCTAAACAAACTGGGTGATCTGATCCCAGGATATGGCAATCCCATGAATCTTAAGGGCGTGTTTGGTCAGACCGATCCCATGGGATTAAGAGGAATGGAATGGATTTTAAGGTAATGATGATGGTGTCAGTGTTTGTCCCTTGATCCCATGGGTCTGGGATAGCCCATGGGATATACAACAGCCTATTTGGACCGTCACAAATGGATGGGTTTGCATCTCTACATCTTCTTGTGGTGTGCCCCACTCATTGTCTTATATCTGCCTCAAAACAGGTTTATGGTTGAATGTTGGCTGATGAAAATGATGGAGGGAGTGGATATCTCATTAATATCTCAGTGGGCCCCACATAGCGGTGAAAACTCCCATCCCGGGCTTGGCAAATCCGTTTCGGATCTAGGCGCTGTTTACGAGGGCAAGGCACATCCCACCATCCCAAATAACGGATGGGATGGTAGGGCGCAGGATAACTCTTCTAATTCCATCTAATATCACATCCAGTGCCCAGCTAAACACGCCCTAAGACAATCCACTGACAATACCATCATTACCTTTAAATCCCATCCAATTCACCCTTATCCGTTCAAATTTGCCTGGGACGTGTTTGGTTCAAGGGATTATAAGGGATGGGAAGGTTTAATCCCTAGATTGGTTGGGCATGCCAAACAGGCTCGATATAGCAGTCCCGGGATATAACAATCCCATGGATCTTAAGACAATCCACTAACAACACCATCATTACCTTGAAATGCATGTCATCTACCCTAATGTCATTCAATCCCTTCCAATCCACCCAGGCAAACACGCCCTAAGTGGATGATGGGAAATATATTAAGTTGGGCCCCACAATCAAGGACCCCACCTCCCTCTATACGGGAAATTAATTAAAATAACACTTAATTATGGTGTAACAAAATGTGTTATTATTAGATATTTAAGGATTAGGTGGCATGGCATTAGAAAAAGATAATTATTATATATGGCTGGGGTTGTTCCCTCTTACAATGGGATAAGCTTAAATTCATGTTATGTTTGTAATACAGTGGTACATTGAATGGATATACCCACCATTATTTGAAACAATTGATAAAAACACATGTGTTATATCCAAACAGTTCATCTGTTTTATAACCTCATTTTATGGCATGGGCCTAAAAATGAGGCAGATCCAGAACTTATGTGGCCTCAAAGAAGATTTCAATGGTGGGTATTCAATCCCTACTACTTTCTATGGTGGGGTCCACTTGAGTTTTAGATCTACCTAATTTTTTGGCCCATGCTCTAAAATGATCCCGAAAATTGGGTGGATGGTGTGGATATAGTCCACACATCATGGTGGGACCTACAGAACTTGCTAACATTGAGTGCAATTGGCACGAACCCAGTGCAATTCCATCTAATCTAATTCCAAGCATTTCCATTCTTTCCAAATATTGAGTGGAATTGGCATGGGACCAAATGCAATTCCATCCCACCTAATCCCATCTAACTATGCCCTAAACGCCCCCTTAGGATTTTTTAAGGATGAAAATACCCCTTTGCCAGCCATTCCCTTGTACGGGCGTTAGTATGTCGCCGAAGTTGATAAGGCCTTTTGAGAATGGGGTGTGGGGCCTAGTAAATCAATGATTGGGGTCACCCATCGATTGATATACTCTGTTCACTCTAATCTGACTATTGTGAACTCATAATAAGATCATTAAAAATAAAAAACATTAGAGTTGTTTGTGGCCCACAGCTATATGAGCATTGTGCATTAATTTCAAACATTTTCCACCAGTGTGGTTCATCTATAATGATTTCTGCCCTCATATGGACACCTTGAATTTGATACAAAGTTGGGTCTCATGTGGGTTTCAATAGGTGGGTCCTTTGCATGGGAAAGGCTATTTCCCCTTTTCTTCTATGTCTTTTTCTTTCCATCCTTTTTCAAAGGAGGGGAAGCATCCTTGATGGTTGGTAGATGTATGCTATGACATCAGACTCCCCTGTAACGACAGCAACTCCAGATAAGCTTCAGTAAAGTTTTGGGAGAAAAGAAGAGTATGTGTGTGTGTGTATAATCTCATACGTGGCTTTGACCAAGATCCGACAAAATTCTAGTCGAAAAAAAGGAAGGTTTTTTATATATTTTTTGACCACGATGGCGGATAAAGGTAAGTTTTTCTGTATGTTGGTTTTGTTATTATTGGTGTCTAGCAAGGGTGAGAGTTTATGAAAGGGAGGAATGTGTGGTGGTTTCATTTTTAGTTGTTGTTGTTGTTATTATTATTATTTTTATTTTATTTTATTTTATTTTTTACTTGTTTATTTTGTTTTGTTGTCTGGATGGTTAGATTATGTGAAAGGGAGGACATAATATTCGTATGAATGATGGTGAGCGTGTTCCTTCCATGTTGAAATGTTTTCTTTCTTTATTCTTTTAAAAGCCATCAAAGGTAGTGTGGATCACCGATACTCAATGTGGATTGTTGATACTCAGCTTATATAGCTGATACACCAAGTGTGAGGGAGAAGGGTGTGGTAGTTCATTTTATAGCTTCTTTTTTTTTTTTCAAATGGTTAGAGCTTATGAAAGGGAAGATGTGGTGTTTGTATGAATGGTGGATACTGTGGTAGTACCATTTGGAAAGATTTTTTTAATTGCATCCAAGGCACCTTTGATCGCTTTGGTTCACTGATACTCACTAATGATTGCCAATATTCAATGCGGTTCACCAATACACAATGTGGATTGCCAATATTCACCATAGTTCACCGATACATACTATAGTGACTATCAGTGATCCACATTATGTTTAAATGAACCACATTGAATATTGGTGATCCACCATAAATACCTATGATCCACAATATTTAATGTAATACAAATAGTGTGTTTGAATTGTCAATGTGCTTTAGTATGATTAGACTTAAATCAAATACATTGTCTTTCACATAATCCTTCTCCGAGGTAAGAAAACATGTTAGGTACTTATAGTACGAATGTGCAAAGGTCTCCCCCAAGTGTTCAATATGATTTGTAAGGGTTGTGAATGAAAATTTCAGCAATTATCCTATTAGGGCAAATATGTTTAGAAATACCCACTTCAGACATATGCTTGATTTCGATGAAAGCGAATGGGGGGTAAATGGACCAGTAATCCATTACTTAATGTAGGTGACCTCCAATTTGACTTTAATGGCACCATTCTCATATTCATGAAGAAAACCTTAGATGGCCTTTACAAAAAAAAATAAATGTTAACATTTGACCGGCACACTCGTCATCATTCATATGAACACGACATCCTCCTCCCTTTCATATACTCTAAACATTCACACAACATAGCAAAAGAAACAAGTAAAACCAAAAAATAAAAACAACTAGAAAGTGAACAACCACACACGCCTCCCTTTCACAAACTCCTACCCTTGATAAACATCAATAATAATAATAAAACAACACACACAAAAACTTACCTTTAGCCACCATCGTGACCAAATATATATTAAAAAATCATTTTTTTCAATCAGAACTTCACCGAAACTTAGTCGTGTTCACATATGAGAGTTTACCCATAGATATTATATATATATATATATATATATATATATATATATATATATATATATATATATATATATATATATATATATATATATATATATATATATATATATAAACCCTACTCTTTTCACCCACAACTTTGTCGAAGTTTGTAGTCACTGCTATGGAGTCAAATGTCAAACCGTACAACTACTAACCATTAAGTATGCTTGGTGTAATCCCCTCCTTTAAAAAAGATGAAGAAAGAGAGAGAAGAAAATGTGAAATTGCCATTCCCACACAAGAGACCCACCCATTGAACCTCACATTTAAGCCGTCCACATGAAATGTGTTTTAAGTTCAAGCCATCAAATAAAGTTTGATGGAAAAACTCATCACAGATGGATCACACCTGTGGAAACAGTCCAGAATTAACGCACAATTCTCATACATGATTGGGCCACAAACAGCTCCAAAACAAAACTCGAATGACCTTACTGCGGGTTCATGACTGTCAGATTAAAGTAAACGGATCAAATCGGTTGGAAGTGGCTCTAATCGTTGATTTAATGTGACCCACACCCCATTCCCAAAAGGCCTTGTCAACTTCCACGATACACTAGCACCGTAAGAGAGGACGGTTGATAGGGGGTCATTTTTGTCCTTTGAAATGTGACGCAGGGATGAACGTGATGAGTTCAAACACCATCTTCCTCAAGGATAACTACTCCGAATCCACGGAGCTTCTCTGGACTCCTCACAGAGGCTTCTCGAATTTACAAGGAAAGAAAGCAAGAGAATATGAAAACTCTAATAAAATTTGAAATTAATTGCTGAATGAATAAAAATGAGTTTACACCCCTTTAAATAAGGGAACCAAGCAATAGGAAAGAAATCAGACTCAAACTACAACTAAAACCCCTAGAATCCGCAACTTATTATAAATAGTAAACTTACTATTTATAGACGGTCGTGATGTCCACTAGTGCACAAGGTTTTCGGCCAAAAATAGTAAGTGTCCTATTTCGCTTCACCAAACCGTTCTCCTAATTATTCTAAAAACTTTTCATGTTGGACACAACTCCTAAAGCCCAACGGATGAAGAGCTATAAGCAAACTAAAACTTACTATTTATAGTAAAAATGAAATTAAAACGGGGAAACGACCGTCGATCAGGGGGTTTCTTACAAATCTGGGCTGCGCAACCCGGCATAGCAGGGTTGGTTGGCTAAAGTAGCTCGTTCTACCCCAAAATCATATATTTTACGTTGGATAACTCATTCCGGATTGCGAGATACGCCCAATCTAAAGTCTGATGGTCCGGATCACTTCTGTTGTCGATCTTGCCTTTTCTGATCCATCTTGGCCATGAAATTGTTCGCGACCTGCTCTACATCAAAATGCCAAAAAGTGACAGGGGCTAAAAATGATATAGATTAAATTTATGATTCCAGTGTCCTTATTACGTCATAATTGAGGATTATTTTTAATTAATTTTCCCTCCCCTATCATCTTACACATAAAAAATATAAGGATGATGCTTTATAAGGTGATAGTTCATCACTATTTTCAAAAGTTATGCCATTGATGCAACTACACGTCAAAAATTACGGCTAACATGGATCAAACCATGAATAGACATCCTAATTTCTTGAGATGTGGACAAATAAAGGAATATGATAATCAAATTGATTAAGAGATAAAAAAACAAGATGAAACCTGATAATATTAATATAATAATTGGTGGGCCATTTAAGTTCATCATCTGTGTAGATGGTCATAACGAGGCAGTTAAATGGCATGGCTTGTAATTCGCTCATTGTTAGATATTTATAACAATGAGATTCCTCTTGTTGTGTTGTAAAGAAATAATTTTCGCTATCAAATACCCTTAAGCTAGTGTTAAAAGAATAATATATAAATAAATAAATAGTGTCGTAATCTAATGACATCAGAATAAAGACTTGTTTAGTGGGAGAGATTTTCAAAAACCAGGCTTTGGTATTTGATAATGACAACATCTCTAACCTGAAATTGTTAGGAGAAATTAGGTTTGGTTTGAACGGCTCCTAAGACCTATACTTAAAAAGTGTAATATTTAATTAAATTAAAAACTTAAATGCCAGTTGCCCATGAAGCTGATAATGTATGATGATAAATATGGAACAATGAAAGGTGATTTTTTAACATCTCATATTTAGTTTGGACATTTTTACCCACGCAATTATTTTTGCCATAGAATATAGCTGGTGTGCATTGAATCGCTCGAATTTTCTATAAAAGCAATCTACTAAGCTATTATATGGTAAAAAGCCTCTCAATCTTGTTTCACTTTTCTTTTTACATTAATAATATACTGCATGTGATGAAGATAAAACTTCATATAGATAATAAAACTAATGTTTGGACATTTTTGCCCCAACTAACTAGTTTTCAAATGAAATGAAGCTGGTATCTATTTGACAACTCATACTTTCCATAAAAACAATCCAACAAACTATCATAAGCATAAAAACCTTCAGTCGCAAGCATCCCTCTCGTCAAATTCTCTTCTCCATCTTCTCTCCAATATGTGGTGCATGCCATTTCCATGACGTAGCAACCATCAAAATTTATATGTGCAAGTCCAGTGCATTAGCTGAGGAAGTGGACTTGGGTTGGACCGAATTCATACCTAGAAGGAAAATATTGTGACCGTCATTGTAATATAGATTGGATTGGGCCAGATCAAACATGGCTCAAAATAGATAGAGTAGGCAAGGGAGTTTAGTCCTGGTTCCAATGGGGCTCAACAACCCAAGTTTGAATTGATTGAGTGGAATTGTCAAGGTCCTGGGTTTGGGTTGAGCCAATTTACGTAGAGTTAGATTAGGTTTAAAATGATCACATGCATTTGGGTCAGGTTGGATCAGGTTTGAGTTGAGTACGGAAGAATTTGGATTGATTGCAGGTTAGGCACCTTGGTTTTGGGGTTAGGTTAGGTTGTGGATTATGTATTTTTGAAACAGGTCCGTTCCAATTAGCTTTAGACCTGACTTAACTGGCCATAGTTGGAGAGAGTGTTGGACTTTCAACCCGACTTCAAGAGTGTTGGAAAGAGTCGCGAAAGGAGTAGGGCAAAGAGGGATGTGAATTAGCTACCGACAGGTTGAGCAGCGAGACTTGCTACAGAAGTGATGTCACCAAGTTCGGCGGGTCCCACCATGATGTATGTTTTGTAGCCACACTGCCTATCCATTGTGGAGGGACCATTTTAGGGCATGAGTCAAAGAATGAGTCAACATACATATCTCTCTTAGACCCTTCATAAAAAAGTGAAGAGAATGACGCCCACCCTTGAAAACTTACGAGGGCAACAGAAGCTTTGGATCGAAGCATGCATGTGTCTTCCCTTCTTCAATTTATATGTTTTAACTCATGAAAAGGTCGGATCTCAAATGAACACCATGGTAGACCTTACAGGCGTCACTCTCTTCATTGTTTCCTGTAGTGGGTCCGTTAAAACTTAGGATCCGCCTGATTCGCTGGCTCATGCATTAAAATTATCTCTTCAAATGGATGGACGACGTGGATACAACACATACATCATGGTGGGACCCACCGGTTTGGATCTGACTCATTCTTTGCCACATGCCTTAAAATGGTCTCTCCAAATGGATTGACGGTGTGGATAAAAAACATACATCATGGTGGGACCCACCGAACAAGGTGACGTAACTACAGTAGAAGTCTCGCTAGTCAACCTACCTGTCAATAGCTGTTCCGCGTCCGGCAAAGAGGCATGTGAGCTGTCGATATCACTGTCGTCAGATCCACTAAGGTGAAAGTGTCAGCAGATAAATCGCCGTCTTTTCTCAAATATCTGTTAATAAAGGGCAGAAAATGGGCAACCTCAATGCCACGCCACTTTTGTCTACCCATTTCAATCTTTTCATGCGCGCCCTCAACTGCCCGCTCCGAACGGGCAGCCCCGGCTGTTTGTTTGAGAGGAAAATGGAGGTAAATGAGGGGTAAATGGGGATAAATACTCATTCTAGATTCTATGTTTGTTAGAGTAAAAAAGTAAACAAGTTATTATACTTCAAAAAATCGGGGTACAAAAGTAAGAAATGAAGACCAGTAAAATATTTGAGTCCCACGGTGATGTATGTGTGATCCACACCGTCCATTCATTTTGCCATTGCATTTTAAAGCATGAATCAAACAATTAGATGCATTGGAATTTCATGTAGACCACACCACACGAAATAGAATGGATAATGGCATCCCCGTTCAGTGTTGAAAACCTTTCTAAGCCCACACAGTTGTGTATTTATCATCAACCAGTTCTTAGGATCACACTGACACGCTTGAAGGGTATATACAAATATCAACTTGTTTCAAAACTTTTATGCCCCCAAAAGGTTTTCAACATTAGTCATTCAATTCCGCTCATTTTTTATGGTGTGGTCCATTTGAGATTAATATCAGCCTCATTTTTTGGCTCATGCCCTAAAATGAGCTGGCAAAAAGAATGGATGGCATGGATAAGATACATGCATTACAGTAAACCCCACCATTTTTACATTGCAATACTGTAGGAATGTATTAACCAAGTTTCCTCTCAAAGTCAACCGTTGGGACACTGTTGGAATTACAAGAACTATACTTGGGGAGTAATCATTACTCATTTGCCCCAGTTTACCACCATTCACTGGGGTAATTGTTAAAACAGATGAAAGACCTGCACGCCACTTTTCTCCGCTTCTTTTGTCAAGAATGTTGGTTTGACAGGTACCCATGTTTATGAGAGTATTTTGCTGACGTGCATTGCCCCTGGCACCCACAGCAGCCACTCAGATAGTGCTGTGTGGGCCAATAATGATGTGTGTTTTTTATCCAAAACGTCTGTGCATTTTGCCAATTTATCTTAGAGCATGAGAACAAAAATAAGGTAGATATAAATCCGGCAGCACGGCAAGAAATGGTGGTGATTGAACTACCTCCATTCAAAACTTCTTTAGGACTGCAAAAGTTTCAAATGAAGTTGATATTTGTATTTTTCCCTTCATTCGTATCTTTGTGACCTAAATATTTGTGTTTTTCTTTCATCTGGATCTTTGTGACCTAATCAACAAGTTAGATGTCAAATAAACATTATATTGAGATTTAAATTTAACTTATTTTTAGCTCATGCCTTAAGGTAAGATGGACGGGTGGATAAACCATATATATTATTATGTGGGCTTAAGAACATTCTCAATGTTGCTGCTGGCAGTGTCGGTAGTCAATCTGCCTCCCACACAGGAATAGATAATGACTAGAGTTTACCCAAATCCCGCAAGCTCCACGGTGAAAAGTAAAAGGTCTACAAGGTCTACTGATAAAGCGCAGCATTTGATAGGCACATGTGGCATGTTATTATTAGGCCATGTTAGGCTTGTGTAAATGCCCAGTAACCTTAGTTAGAGGCAATTCCTACTCATTTTCCAAAATTATATAACTGTGAACTCTTTTCCTCAGATTCCTTTCAATCTGATATTGCATCTTTTCTCAGTGAAAATGTTTATTGAATAGTGAGAGTAGAATTTTCGTCTTTGTAACGTATGGAAGTATTTTCAAAATAGTGGGTCTTGGAATATTTGTCCTATTTAATCAACGGTGTGGATCAATAAATCCTTCACTCTGTGTTGGATTTCTTCAAGGACTTAACTACCGTTCAACTATATCCTCTTGCTTGTGATACAGGTACAAATTGAAACTGGATATAAGGAAGCCAGGGAAAGTTTTATTTGGTAAGGCTATGACTTGGAAAGATTTGATTGGGCAATATGCACTTCTCATAGATGGAGCCATGCTAATGTAGAGCAGGTTGCAAATGTGATTGGGATGGTCAAACCTTAAATCGGGCGTATCTTGTAATTCAGTATGAGTTATTGGATGTAAAATATATAATTTTGGGGTAGGACGAGCTACTTTAGCCACCCAACCCAAAAACCTTACTTACTAGTAGGCATCTATAAATAATAAGTTTATTATTTATAGTAAGTTGTGAATTCTAGGAGTTTTAGTTGTAGTTTGATTATGAAATTTCTCCTGGTATCTTTGCTTAAAAGGTTGTGAACTCGTTTATTTCATTCATCAATCAAATTAAAAAATTTATATAATTTATTTCTATTTTCTTTGTTTTTTTATCATAGATTCGAAAAGTTTGTATGAGGAATCCAAAAAAGTTTCATGGATTCAAAGAAGTTATCCTTGAGGAAGGCAATAATTGACCTCATCACATTCATCCCCGCATCACATGCAAAGCATATTTAAAAGTGTCTCGGTAACGTTGGCTGGACCAATTCAAGCCCTCCTCACCAGGGCCTAACTGAACTACGTGTTTTCCTAGCCTTGCAAGCCCCAAAATGCCTTGCATCCGATTCGTTCAGTGGATTGGCTGTGATCAATGTGACCTTAACCAATAATCAGGCCACCCAAGTCATTTGGAGCTCATATCGATCCTACAAAAGATGGGTAACCAACAACTTGAAACCAAAAGTCTACATTGATCAATAGTGTAGGTGGGGTCATCTTGATAACCGGAATGGCCTACTTTTATAGTAGATCCAATCAAATAAGATGGAGGTGGAGTCATGCCAATGGGGTGCATGTGTGTGGGTCCAGGCAATTCCTCACAAGGGGTCCACGGCATGCCTTATAGGTTAATACTTAAAAAGTGCGGCCATCAGATTCACTAGATTTGTTCTAGGCGTTCTGCCAACCTGGGGAGTGGACAGTTCCATTTTCTGCCAGTACAGGTCAGAAGCGGGCTCCACCTGATCAGTGGTCTGTATCTCACAGATTCATATAGATGCACTAGGCCCTTTCTTTACCTCTGTCACGTGAGTCTCGGAAAAGGGCTGTTGCTTGGTGGCAATTAGCAGTAGAAGATACAGAGTACTTCAAAGGTCCTGCTAATCAGCAAATCCTTAAGTCATGGATGCTTGATTCCCTACATGAGCTCGTGGGTACTTAGATCATCCAATCCAATGACCTACATGGATGCTTGATTCCCTTCATGCCCTTCTGGGTCATTGGATCATCCAATCCAATGACCTACTTATATACTAAGCTGACATGGATTTTGTGTTTGGAAGATCTTAGCCTTCTGATCAATGGCCCACAAAAAGTAGGTCAAGGATATGATCCACACCCAAAGGAAAACAGTTCAGTGATAAAATATGGAAACATGGCAATGGCAGAGACGAGAGCGGATTACGTGCTGAGTAACTCGTTAGTAAACTTTCTTGGGGTCACACCTGATGTATTTGTCTTATCCATGCCGTCCATCCTTTTTACCAGCTCATTTTAGGTCATGAGCCCAAACTCCAAGCACATCCGAATTTCAAATGGACCACACCATGGGAAAAAGTGGGGGATAAAGGCATACACATTTGAAATTTTCCTGGGGCCCACAGTGATGTTTATTTTTCATCCAACCTGTTCATAGGGTCACATAGATATGGATGAAGGGAAAACACAAATATCAGCTTGATCCAATACTTTAGTGGCCCGTGAGAAGTTTTTATTGGTAGGAGTTCAATTCCCATTGTTTCTTGTGGTGTGGTCCACTTGAGCTTTGTATATGCTTTAATTTTTGGCTCACGTATTAAAAGGATTTGAAAAAAGGGATGGACAATGTGGATAAGACACTTACATAATGGTAGGCTTCACAGAGTTTACGCGGAACACAATCCGTCCTGGAGACTCTCTAAGGGTGTTTGCATAGTTACTTAAGATAAGCTATTTATGACTTAAGTATCTCATTTGATTTCAACTTATTAAATTGAATTAAGCAACTTTAAATAAAAAAATATACTTATAATTAATCATAAACCAAACTTACTTAATCTTTCTAAAAAGTGGAGTTCAGCACAATGGGGTCATGTGGTGCATGTATGACATCCAACTAGGCAAACATGTTCATTCCACATACTAATCATACGAACCTCCCTCCGGTGGGCCACAAATGGATATTGAAGCTTTTTGGGTAGTGTATATTATTTTTTATGATGTGGTGCACCAAATGATCGGATCGGCTTGCTTTTTTGTGTCTGATGATCATGGTAGGTTGTGCTTGGATGTTATTTGTACATCATGTGGGTGAAAATTGCGCTCGACTAATCTTCTTAGAATGAAAAAGAGACAAGGGAAATTTAGCATTTTGGATCTTTTAAAAATCCATAACTTCTAATGAATTTAGAATTCTTGAGAAATTATGAGGAAGAGATATCCCAAATAGCACCTGCAATAAGGAAAATGTATTTAGCACATGAAAAGTAATAGAAATAAAGATTATTGGACGTATATCTAATGTATGCATTTCAAACTTGGCACATGTGGGGCATTTGTGATACTTGGAAAAATATAAAATGACACATATGGAATATCCGAAGTACTTGAATGTAAATGAGATCACATGCAATACATTTGAAATGGTGAACAATGCATGGTACGCCATATAGCATATAAAAGGCACTTGAAGGCTGAATATATATAGTACATGCACAATGCTATATGGGCAACAACTCTCCGGTAGCAAATTGACTAGCGTGTGCCATGATATGGACAGGTTTGTCTCAAGCATCTTTGAAGGACAACAAGGGCTCTTGGATGCTGAAAAATAATCTGTTCTCACTTTTATTGATTGTTGTGAAAAATTTTAAACAACCCAAACGGGTTGTCGGTGCCGGGCTAAATAGTTAGGGATTGAACTTTTACTGCTAGCAAATGATCAAAATGTTTCCACTAAATGACAACATGCTTTTGGCAGGATTTGCAACATTTTCTCAACTCAACCATTATAGAAATGGTGTCCATCCATGCTTGACCAAACATTTAAATTGCAGTCTCATTTTGGATGTCGCTCTTACTTGAGGTCTTGGTATCGATCCATAGCTCAAGTGGTAGACTGAGTGAAAGATACCTCGTTCAACACTTAAGTCTTGGCAGTGGGGGTGGCTAACACTGAAGTGTCAACTGACAGTGGGGTGTACTATGAAGCTGACAAAAAAAAAAAAAAAAAGATTGATAGAGTGATGGTAGAGCTCACAAAACCGAAGCATAAAAGAGCCGGAGGTCTTTCTACAGTAATACATGTTGGTTTGGTTTTGTTTTTAAAAATGAGAGAGAGAGAGAGAGGGGGGGGAAGGGGTGTCTTTGGAACTCTTTTGAAAATTTGCATTAATCATATATTGGAATTTGATGAAAGAGTTTTATTCCTTTATATATTTTTTGATAAGAATAGCTTTTGCATTGGCTTTTGAGTATGATATATTGGGCTCGAGCTTGTTTACATGATCAATTTTGTTGCTTTAATTTTTTAATTTTTTAATTTTAAAAAAAATAATTGCTATGATCGAGTCTTGCACTGATAACTCAGTTTCACGTTACATGTTACAGCAACGGTTCTGACTGGCTGCCACCTCTGCGCCACATGTTTGTCACGTGTTCTTTGTAATTCCTATATATTATTTTTTCAAAAACCTAAAAATCAATCGAAAAGAGAAAAATAAATGTCACCCCTGTAAGCCCCGTATCCTAGACCGTACCGTTCCATAAACTTCCGCGGTCTTACTGGTCGAATTTCGGCAACCTTCGACCCTTAACCAATATTTACGTGCGACTCTAATTCATATGCCGTCAACTCGTATCGACTCAACCCACGACCTTTACCATAGCGATCGCGTCGTCGCTGCGGTTCCGATGCCGCGACTTGCGCGCCGAGGCGATACCCTGGTCAAGAGATGTGAGCCAATGTTCGGTGCGAAGAAAACGTCACGCATTGCGAAATCCAAGAGAATCTCTACGAGGTGTTACATCAATCCCATCAATCCATCACATGTCAAGTACATGTCAAGTACACATCACCTTTCACCCATTCCCAAGCAACTACAAAAGTCAAGAATTTCTTACAAGCTCATACCTCTCTTACACCAAAAGCCCTCAAAGTCAAAAAGTTCTTACACCACTCATGCTTTTCTTACAAAAATGGCCACAAAAGTTAAGATTTTCTTACACCCATCATTCACCACATCCATCACCCATCTCTCTCTCCCTTTACAACTCTCTCTCTCTCTCTCTCTCTCTCTCTCTCTCTCTCTCTCATTTTCAAACTCAAAAAAATCTAAGGAGAGAAATTCCATACGTATGAGAATTCTCCAAGCCTCTCCCTCTCTTTCAAAACTTCAAGTATGGCCCACTTTCCTACCCCATGATCTCTCATCCTAACCATTCATTCCCCATCTCCTCCATTGGAATCAAAGCTAAGGTGCTAAAGAACTCATAGGAGCAAGAAGATCGAACGGTGGGTGCTCCTCTAGATGTAAAAAATCTGATTTCTATAGCCTAGATATTTTCTTTCTTTCATGAGGGAAGTGTAGGACCCATCAATCAATGGTGGAGATCCCACACAATCCCATGGTTGTGGCCTAATGGCCTACCTTATGCATGCATGATCCATGCATTGGGCCTTTTTCTATGGGCCCCATCATGGTAGTTTTATTTCATATCATATTATGTTTGGGTCATCTAGACCTTATAACCATGGTGGGGATGACATCCTCACCATGCATTTTAATTATAGGTCATGCATGTGCAAGATCCATGTTGTAAATGTAGATCTAGGTATGATGTGCGGGTGTGATTGATCTTGGGAGGGTTCAATAGTGGCGGAGCCCCTTTTTCTATGGCCGGATTGTCCTTCTATCTCTCTTTTTCTTATTTTATTTCCTGATGTGTGTGGCCCATTAATGTATTTCCCTTTTCATTTAACTTATATAATAAATTTTATCTAAGTACATGTTGCCGTCCAGAATTTTCTGGACAGTTTCTGGTTGTTTTTGGACCAAATTTTGGGACTGTTAGGGGGACTATTCATACATATTAAATATACTTTTCTAAAAGGTGAGGATCTCATCTTGATGTCCCTCAAATTTCAGCCCCAACTGACCTTTATTGGGATCCCAAAGGTGTGGTCCAAGTGAGGTGGACAGTCTAAATTTTATGCACTGTTCCAGCAATATTCCACCATGGACAGTTGAATTTTTGAAACTTATTAAAATACCTATGGGTGTTTAAAAATTATAAAAATTTTCAAGGGGGTGGCATACTTATGGTAGGACCCACCTACAAAATTTTGAGGCCAATGGACGCCTGTACACACCATGGTGATGGCGGGACCGGCCCATTATAATATGGTGTCCAGATCAGTCCGATTTTCAGGACAGATTGATTTATGTAAATGAATTAAAATATTTACAGATGTCTAAAAATTTTAAAATTTTTTAAAAGTATGGTCCGCTTATGTTAGAACCCACCTACCAAATTTCAGGGCCAATGGACCCCTGTACACACCGTGGTGAGAGTCGGACTGGCCCACCACGTTGGGACGTCCAGGTCTGTCCAATTTTTCTGGACAGTCTATTTTGTTTAAATTAATTAAAATACTTAGAGATATCTAAAAATTATGAAATTTTATGGGGGTGTGGATCACCTATGGAAGTATCAGTCTTTTAAAATTTCAACCTTAAGTGACCCCGTTTGGGTATACAAAAGAATGGGCCAAGATGGTTGGACTCCCAGATTTTTTCTGCTGTGCAGTCCAGCAATATGCCTTGATAAAAAACCATAATTCAAAAATATTTCTTCTGATGGTGGGCCACCTTTTTAGGTTTCCACTCATTGTATGCATGATGAAGGACCTTGGCCCTCAATTTTCAGAGTTTTAGAGGCCTTGGACCCACTCAAATGGAGTGCCCAAATTTAGGACAACAACATGTTATAATTATGCTAGCCTTGGGCTGAAATTTTGAGGAGTGAGGCCCACCAGATTATAAAGATCTTAAAGGAAATGATTTATACCTTTAGTTCCTTAAATGTTGGGCTTAATGAGTGCACTTTTGAAGCCCACCATAGTTGAATTTAATTGGGTCCATGAATGTAGCTAGTTGTTGAACTATTTAAGGCCCATAGAGTGGACCCATTTGATGTGTTCCAAGGCCTATGGGATTAGGCCCATTTGATGTAATTTAAAGTCCAAAGAGTGGACCCATTTGATGTGTTCCAAGGTCCATGGGATTGGACCCATTTGATGTATTTTAAAGCCCATGGGATTAGGCCCATTTGATATGTATAAGGCCCACTGGTCAAGAACCATTTGATGCAATCTAAGGCCCACGGGTTATGACCCATTGCAATGCACATAAGGCTCATTAGTGCGGCCCATTGATGTGACCCATTTGATGAGTAAAAAGCCCATATGACATGGCCCATTTGATGTATTTAAGGCCCAATGGAGTGTACCTAAGGTCCATTGCAATGTGTGATCCCAACCTAGTTTACGTAATGTTATTCACTACGGGCTACACCTTGGGAGCAATGTTGGTTTGACGTCCACATTGCGAGTATAATGTTGGTTAAATGTCCGTATTGCGACTCTCCCTAGGGCCCATTGGTAGGTTTGTACTTATTGTATGCAAGCCATCTAGGCCAGCTGCGTTGTAAGGATAGGGCATTACTTTATAACATGCTTAGTATAACTCCATGACGCACAACCCATTTGTATTGGTTCATTTGATCGGCTTGCTCGTATCGGCCATTTGATTGATTTAGCCCATATGATTGATTAGGCCCATCTTGATATATTTGTGGCCTATTGCTAAGGCCATATATGAGGCCCGTTGTTGAGGCCCACCTTGATGTGTATGAGGTCCGTTGTTGAGGCCCACCTTGATGTGTATGAGGCCTGTTGTTGAGGCCCACCTTGATGTGCATGAGGCCCGTTGTTGAGGCTCACCTTGATGTGTATGAGGCCCGTTGTTGAGGCCCACCTTAAATATATATGAGGCCCATGTTGCAAGGCCCATTGTGATGTATGCAAGACCTATGGGTCATGGCCCATTGTAATGTATGTAAGCTCCAATTGGTGCAGCCTATTCGATATATTTATGGGGTCCATGTCATTAGGCCCATCCTGTTGTATTGGTGACCCGTCCATTGAGGCTTACCCGTGGTATATATTTGAGGCCCATTTGTAGGGCCCACCTATTGTGTATTTAAAGCCCATGGGTTGTTGCCATAGTGATGTATATTAGGCCTATGTGATGTAGCCCATACTGATGTGTATTAGACCCAGGTATGTGACTCACCTGCGAAGTATATTTGAAGCTCATTGTGATATATCTGAGGCCCATGGGTGCAACCCATCCAGATGTATTTGAGGCCTATGGGAAAGGCCCATTGTGATATGTGTTAGGCCCATGACCAGGGCTCACCTGTTTCGTATATTTGGCCCTTGTGTGAGGCCATGTACCCATTATATATTTGATTCTATGTGGGTCATTCCTTGGGGGCAATGTTGGTTAAAAGTCCACATTGTTGACGCCAGTTATTGATACTGTTTATGAGTATTTGACATCATAACATCATGATATATGCTCATTCGCATCATCTGCATGTTTGTTATGAGATGTGATTGACCATTGCATATGTCATTGAACAGGATGATGTGAGACTCCCTGATAGGTGGAGATTATCTCACATGAGCGCATGACATGCACAGGATTGATGCATAATTGGATTGTATGACTCATGCATCTTGCATTGTGTTGTGATTACTGTACGCCCTAGTGACATCAGGGTCGTAGCCTCCACAAGCATATCGTGGATGACCAGATGAGACACCGAAAATCTGTCCAGCATCGGGCCGCCATAGAGGGCCCTGGGTGAAAATTCCTAAACACCCTCTTGGTTCCAGAGGATGCTCCAACGTCTACACCGAGTGGGTAGATGAGCGTTGAGTGTCGATTACCAAATGGCTGCGCTCTCTACTGTGTCGTGGTCGGTTGGAAGGGTGTGCGGCCTTACCCACCCGAGGGAGTAGGCATGGCTAGGCTGAGTTTGACCGGCTTGAGGAATGGGTCCGTTATCGGTGAGCCGGGTAAGTATTGGCAGACTATTGACAGGCGAATAGTGAGGCCTTTTTCACTTATCTAGTTGTGCGCTTGATTGAGGCGGCAGGTGGTGTGAAGTGTAATAGACCTCGGTGATTTTTTCAGAGAGGAACCGTACTGATATGAGGACTGACATAATATTATGACACCCCGTCACTGTTGTGCATGTGGGCGGGCGCACGTGGGAAGATGCTGATGTGGGCGGGTGTGATGTGGACGGGGCTGAGGCCTAGGCGAGCTACCACACTGGGCGAGCTACCAGCGGTTGGCAGGCTACTGTGCTGACAAGCTACTGAGTAGGAGTTGCATACTCATTCATTCATCCATTCACTATCCACTCAGGCTGGTGGTGCGCAACTAATTGTTGTGTATCTTCGTTATGACAAGAATTTCGGTTGGGCGCGCGACTAACCTGAGATCAGGAGTTTACCACGTTGAGTCAAACTATCCAAATTTAGGTATGGGACTGGTTTGGATAGTGGTTCCTTGTAGTGGACCCCGTAGCCTACGATACTACGTACTATCATCCCGACCTCACACTTCAGCATGGTCATTCCATTAATACCATATACTGCATATTCCATTACATCTTCGGCGTGTGGCATTATGGGTTGTTATGTTTATGTATTCCTGTGACTTAGATGAGAGTGATGATATTTGTTAGCTCTTTCGAATTGTATATTACATTATATTCTTGTCATTCGACATTTGATTATTTATGACTCATCATTTGCATAGCTGTCCTATATTGCGTATTCTGATATTGATTAACTTATGGACTTGTTCATACTTTCGCTTATTCCGTTATCACATGATTATAATCTTATCAGTATTTCTGTTTATGCTGATAATTCCTGCTCTTATCAGTGTTTCTGCTTATTCAGTCATTGTATGGTTTATGGATTAATAGCTTTCCGGTATTTTATGATTATGATATTGTATTGAATACTTAGCACTTATCTCGTGCACATACTTACACCACCCTCTAAGCTTTCTATAATCTTATGCACGATAGATGCGTGCAGGTGATGTTATGTTGCAGCAGTATTGAGCTTGGAGCATGCAGCTGTTTTCTGGAACTTTGATTTTGACATATATATTTCTCTTTCAGCATTGTATTCAAATGATTATATTAGTGGATATGTGATGATGATGTTGCCTTTATGATTTAGGTAAACTTGTGGTTATACTTATTACTAGTTAAATGTACAAAAAAAATCCTCCTTATAGGATCCCAGGATCGAAAATCTGGCATATGAATGCTAGGAGCCGAGAATGGGGTACTACGGAAGCTGTCGGCACCGGATTCAGCGATTGGGATTCCTGTGAATCCGATTTCCGGGTTTGGGGAGTGACAACCCCTCCCATCGCATCCCTCTATTCTTTATTTTACATGCAACAAAAATTTCCTGATCCTTAATTTCCTTTCTTTAATATATAGTTTTTTTGTAATTATATTTATCGGTATATTGAGTATCAACCGTTGTTGTGGTGGAATCAACAAATTTCTTCAATTAGTGGTTATATCCAAAAGACGGTCACAACGGGGCATATATGTCATTTGCTTGATTCATTATATAGGTGCAAATTGTCGGGAAAGTAACCTACTTAAGCGTTGCCACTGTCTATATCATTCTTCATTTTCACATCTCTTGTTTTGGTTCACGTCATCAAGTGCACTCTTCTTAATATTATTATTATTGAGATTAGTTTTTTTTATTAATATCTTATTTATAAAATTCTATAAATTATATTTTTGCTGAATTTTTAGCACCGGACTAGACCAACAATCCATGTGGTAGGGTGATCTACCAATAGAGCCCACCAATATAACGCCGTGAAAGGATGGCTTATCAATCGAAAATCATATCTGCTAAACACATTTGCCTTATTGGCTGCTATCAATGCGATGATAGAAAAAGAAAATTGTTATTAGCCAAATATTTAGTGGATGAATTGAAGAAATATGATGGATAGAATTATTTAATTGTCCATATCATTTAAATATATGCCAACTATGCTAGGATAGCGTATGAATGTGCATGGTGGAAAGTCTGATTCTTCTGGAACCAACTTATCTTTCCCTTTCAACTACAAATTCTCTCTTCCAACAACTAGCAAATTAATAACATCCACGAATTGAACCAGCAAATACTAACGGAAAGCATGGAACTGAAGAACTCTGAAATAGTACTAATGGGACTCAAAACCAAGGGTTTTTGAGTAACCAGGATGAGATGATTGCGACTCGAGTGCGGATCTCCTCAGCTTCCCCGAGGCAGAGAGTTTTCATAGGTCAACGTAACCATAAGTGCCACGTCATTAGATTTTTTAAATAATTAAAAAAGTACATTTAATAAGAAGTATAACGGAGACGTTAAACGCAAGCGGTTTGCGGTGCTGAGTAAATCAATATGGTAAGCGTACTAAGTAAAGTCTGTGGAGCCCACCGTGCACTGTATCAACTCTGTCCATCTCTTTTATAATCTAATTTTAGGGTTTTACAACAAAAATTAATCATATCCAAAGATCAAGTGGACCACACTACCTGAAACAATGTGAATTGAATTCTATCGTTGAAAAGTTGTTGGGAGCCCACATAAGTTTTATATCAAGATGATATTTGTTTTTTCCATTCATCCATGTCTTTGTGATCTTATTAACAGTTTGGATGAAAAATAAACATCATGGGGGCTTAGAAACATGTCAATGGTGAAAATCAATACTTCCATTGTTTCCTTTGGTATGGTCTACTTGAACTTTTGATATACTTCAGTTTTGGGCTCAACCCCTAAAATGATATGAAAAAATGGATGGACAGCGTGGATAAACCACATGAATTCACAATAGGCCCAACAGAGTTTACTCAGTACGATAAGACTCAGTACGCAATCCGATTTCACGTGTCTAACGGGGACACAGATTTCCTGCCAAAGCCATTTTGCGGTAAGCACAATTAGGCAAAACAGGTTCGAACCAGTGGATCCAACCCGATTAGACCCGATCTTAACCAAACCGACGGCCTGAATCGGGGCGGATCAAGTTAGGCATTTCGGATCCGAAAGATTTTCATATGGATCGTGGTCAACCCAGACCGATCCGGAGCCTTAGGAGGATTTAAATGGAGGATATCCAATCATTATTGTTTTCCTGTGGTGTGGTCCACCTAAGATTTTTATCCCTCTAATATTTTGTATCAAGCATTAAAATGATATATAAAAATGAATGAACGGCATCGATGAAATACATACATCATAGTGGGGCCCACAGATCACTGAACATATATAGGAGTAGGCAATAGCCAATCTATCAACGTCAGTACCACGCAACAGCCTAGAGCCTAATGCCTACAGCTGTTGTTTAGGAAACGAGGGAAATGGGATTGCATATTGAGCTACTCGGTAGGCTTTTATCGTACAGAGTAAACTCAGTTGGGCCTACCATGATTGTATTGGATTATCCACGTCGTCCATCCATTTTTCGAGATCATTTTAGTAATTGAATCTAAAATAGAAGTATTCTCAATACTCAAGTGGACCACACTATAAGAAACAATGCGAGTAATGACTTTCACCATTGAAACCTTGTTAGGGCCCAAAGTGATTTTTATTTGTCATCCAACCTGTTCATAAGATTACGCAAACATGGATGAAGGTAAAAAAACAGATATCAACTTGATCCAAAACTTCTGTAGGCCCCAAGAAATTTTCAACAGTAGAATTTCAATTCACACTATTTCCCATGGTGAGGTCCACTTGAGATTTGGATATATCTCATTTTTGGGATGAAACCATAAAATTATCTTTTAAAATGGATGGACGGAGTAGATAAAATATGCAAATCACGGTTGACCCCAGAGAGTTTACTCAGTATACTTAGTGTACTGAGTTACAATAGTACGCAATCGACTTCTGTAGCTATGGTAGCTAGCTAGGTACGTGGCGTGCGATGACCCTCGAGCTCTGAGTTATACGAACGGTTCAAAGGAGATCAAAGTTATATGGGCCCTACAGTGATGTATTTATTATATCTACACCATTCATATATTTTTAGATATCATTGTAAAATATTATCTGAAAAATAAATAATATCCAAAGATCATCTGGACCACACTACAAATAGCAACAGTGAATGATTTTCATCATTAAACATCTCATGTGGTCCACTTAATAGTTAGATCTGCCTTATTTTTTGTCTCAAGCCTTAATATGAGCTTGCCAAATGGATGGATGGTTTGGATATAACACATACCCTATGATCAAACCCACAAAACATGCTAACATCAACACAGCAAGTACAACACTTGCGTGAAACGTTGGGAAACATCACTGCACTTTTGTGTAGTGCACGTCTAAAATATATAATATATATCCCATGAAAGTAAGGATACGTAGTTGGGTAGTTCCTTCAGAGCCATGTGGTGCTCCCCTTGATGTATATGTTTTATCTAAGCCGTTTATCCATTTTGACATATCATTTTAAGCCTTGAGCACAAAAAGGAGGTATAATAAAGGCTGAAATAGACCACACCACATAAAGTAGTCAGATTAAATTTATACAATCCGAATTCTACCGAATCTGATTTGACTCGGTTTCCGTGACCGAGTCGGACTCGGTTCGGGTCAGGCCAACCAAGTATCGAATCGGTCCGAGTCAGGTAACCCGTACTCGGTTCCGAATCGGATCAAGTTTGGGTCAGGACAATGAGACTTTAGATCGGGTTGAGTTGTACCCAATCCGGTCCAATCTAGACCGATGCCCAGCTCTAACGGTAAGTAATTATGCAAGGATTCTGAATGGGCCACTGCGACATTTGTAATGAATCTAACCCGTTCATCCATTTTTAGTTATCTTTTTAGGACATAATACCAAAACTAAGGTGTATACAAAACTCAAATGGTCCACACGAGAGGAAATAGTGGGGATTTAGTGTCCACTGTTGAAATATTTATATGGCCACAAAAGTTTTGCATCAGTCTAATATTTTGATGTTTTCACTTCATCCTAGCAAAAATGACCTTATAAACAGCTTGGATGGCATATAAACATCAAGACGCCTAGGAAGGTTTCAACTATAGGAATTTCTTTCTCCACTATTTTATCTTGTATGACCCAGTTGAGTTTTTGATCATCCTATTTTTTGATTACCTGTCTTAAAATGAGCTCTAAAAATGGATGAATGGATTGGAATTCTTATAAGCAACGGAGTTCACTAGAAAAAGTGACGAGGTTGCAGTACAAAGCGACGGGGTTCACTAGACAAAGTGACGAGATTGCAACACAAAGGGATAGGGTTCAGTAAATAAAGTGACGGGATTCAGTAGACAAAGTGACAAGGTTTGGATTTGATTCAGTCGTAATAAATGGTGGGCATGACTCTCTCCACTATTTTCTGTAATGGGGTCCACTCGAATTTTGGATCTGATTCATTCTTTGGCTGATGCCCTAAAATGATCTCTCCAAATGGATGGACAGTGTGGATACAAAACATACATCATAGTGGGACCCATGTAAATAGGTGACATCACTTCAGTAGCGAGTCTCACTGCTCAATATGGCACTGAATCCCAAATGAAAATGAAAGTGGATTGGCTACTCCCCCTATCACCAGCCCGGTGGTAGTGGTAGTCGATACTCTGTGGGCCACACCATGATGTATGGGTTTCATCCATTCCATTAATCTATTTTTACAATTTTAGGGGTTGATCCCAAAATGAGATGGATATAAATCTCATATGGACCACACCACAGGAAAACAATGGTAATTGGATATCCATCATTAAAGTCCTCCTAAGGCCCACTGTACTATTTATTTGACATACAATCTGTTCGTTTGGTCATAAAGACCCAGATGAAGGGAAAAAATTAAGATTAGCTTGATCCAAAACTTTTATGGCCCCCAAAAAGTTTTTAAGGGTCAATGTTCATTCAACATTGTTTCATGTAATGTCGTCCACTTGAGATTGGGTTATACCTCATTTTTGGTCTCAGACCATAAAATGATCTAGAAAAATAAATGGACGGCATGTATGAAACACATACATCATGGTGGGCCCACATTGCACAGAGTAGCAGGGGAGTAGCCAATCCGTTTCCAATGGAAACCGTGGATGCGAATTCACAAGGGAAAGCCTTTTACATGAATTCCAGCGCTGGGATGTATGGTGGGGTCCACCATGATGTTTATAAGAATTTCAATCCATGCATCCATTTTTAGAGCTCATTTTTAGACAGGTAACAAAAAATTAGGATGATCAAAAACTCAACTGAGCCATACAAGATGAAACAGTGGAGAAAGAAATTCGTACAGTTGAAACCTTCCTAGGCGTCTTAATGTTTATATGCCATCCAAACTATTTATAAGTTCATTTTTACTGGGATGAAGTGAAAACACCAAAATATTAGACCGATGTAAAACTTTTTTGGCCATATAAATATTTCAACGGTGGACACTAAATCACCACTGTTTCCTTTCATATAGCTCATTTGAGTTTTGTATACACCTTAGTTTTGGTATTATGTCCTAAAATGATATCTAAAAATGGATGAACAGGTTGGACTTATTACAAACGTCGTAGTGGGCCCATCCAGAATCCTTGCGCAGGATCTTACTGCAAAAGGCTTTGGCAGAAAATCCACGTCCCCCTTAGACACATGAAATCGGATTGCGTACCAAGTCTTATTGTACTGAGTAAACTCTATTGGGCCCACTGTGAATTCATGTGGTTTATCCATGCCGTCCATCCATTTTTTTCAGATCATTTTAGGGGTTGAGCCCAAAATTGTAGTATATTCAAAGCTCAAGTAGACCATACCAATGGAAACAATGGAAGTATTGATTTTCACTGTTGAAATGCTTCTAAGCCTCCAATGATGTTTATTTTTCATCCAAACTATTCATAAGATCACAAAGGCATGGATGAATGAAAAAAACAAATATCATCTTGATATAAAACTTCTATGGGCCCCAACAACTTTTCAACGGTAGAATTCAATTCATAATGTTTTAGGTGGTGTGGTCCACTTAATCTTTGGATATGATTAATGTTTGTTATAAAACCCTAAAATTAGATGATAAAAGAGATGGATGAAGTTGATACAATGCACGGTGGGCTCCGCAGACTTTATTCAGCACGCTTACCATAGTGATTTACTCAGCACGCAAACCACTTCCGTTTAACGTCTTCGTTATACTTCTTATAAAATGTACTTTTTTAAATAAATTTAAAAAATGTGATGTCGTGGCACTTATAGTTACGTTGACCAATGAAAACACTAGAGGCAGGGAGTTGCTACCTCCGGGAGGGAGAGGATCCGCACTTGCGACTCGGACCTAACAGTTGTTGACAACCCATAACGGGTTTTGAGTAACCAGGTTTAGTTGATTTTGACTTGGAGGCTAACATTTGTCGACAGCCCATTTGATAGATGGTTAGGTTCAGGTTGTGGCTCGTGACTAGAATTTTGATTGTATTTCATGTGTCTTGTGTCAGGCTCGGTTTTGATGTTTTTCACCATAAATGGGTTTTAAGCTCGGTTTTGACTGTTCCATGTGTTGATTTGCACTACAAGCTTGGTTTCCTTTTATCTACCAGGGCAGTGTGATTTTATGAGCAACCAAATATCATGGTGGGCCTCAAAAGGTTTCAACGGTGGATAGTTAACGTTTGTCTCCTATTGATGCAGAAATCCGGCTCACCCTCTCTAAGCTCCGAGCACTTGTGCTGAGCTCTGTAAGCATGCACAAGAGGAAAACAAATGAGACTCGGGCTAGAGCAGAGGACCGTCCGGTGCCAAAGTTAGACTAGGAATCCAAGTCAAAGTAGTGTAGATGGATTTCGAGTGGGAGATATTATTGCATACTTGTTTCTATAGAAGAATCTCTATTTTATACCGTTTGATTGGAGTGAACATGTCCGTCATTCTCAGCAAGATCTCTGTCATTAGGCAGTAATTGAGCATGTGCTGATGTCATCGGTTACTCTATGATCGTGGTGCTATGATCGTGGTGCGACGGTTAATGCTGTTGTGTGTTATTGGAATTGGTTTTTGGATATGATTGTAGGTTACCTTTCGTCCGAGCTGATCTTATAGTCTGAGTCCAACCTAAAATGATCTAAGCCTACAGATAGGTTGAGCCCTACTTGCTCGCAGACGGGAATTTGGTCAGGGTCTATGGTAGAGTTGACGTGTAATGACTTATTCTGAGTTCCAAGCTAATGTGAAAGCTCTACAAAAGAACTAAGTAGCTAGGCATTATCTCAATTGATCGTCTAGACGAACTGATACCATGCTGCTGATTAACAGTGTAGCTTCATCATCTTGCTTGTTGAAGTACTTGATGTGGCCGCTTGTCTTACCAACCGGACCTTGAATGGAGCTCAATTGACTCATTTAGAGATGTGGCCAAGCCAAACTGGCTTCAATTTAAGTCGAGTCGGATTTTCCCATAACGTCTCCCTTGGTGTGGTCTTAAGCTTTAATATGCTTTAGTCATACATCATGGCAAGTACAAATTGAAGCATATCCAAAGCTGAAGTGGACTTCAGCATAAGGAAATGTAAAGAAATAGAGGGAATTAAACACTTACAGTTAAAATCTTCTTAGGACCACATAAGTTATGAATGAAACTGATATTTGTAATTTAAACTGATCCACGTCTATGTAAGGTCATGAATATGGTAGATGGCAAATAGCCAATGCGATAGACCCTTATGTATCCTCATTGTTTCATGTGGTGTGGTCTAATTAAAATTAGAATAAGTTCTAATTTTGGGCTAATACCTTAAAATTAAGTAGCAAAAAGTATGAATGGCGTAGATGGAAAGCATACGTCACGAAGACTGGTCATCATTACCACTGGATTCACCACTAAATCCGCTTCCGTTGCTGGAAGGGTCACAATCCTCTGTCAGCTGCTTTCGAGGGAGGGAAATCGGATTGCGTACTCAGTACGCTCTTATCGTACTGAGTAAACGTAGTTGAGCCTACAATGAATATATGTGTTAAATCCACGCCGTCCATACGATTTTTCAGCTCATTTAATAGGACGAACTCAAAATTTAAGAATATCCAAACCCCAGGTGTATAATACCACAGGAAACAGTAGTAGTAATGACTTTTCACCGTTGAAACCTTTCTGGCCCTACAGTGATGTTTACTTTCCATCCAACCTGTTCATAAGATCTTACAGACATGGATGAAAGGAAAACACAAATATAAGCTTGATAAAAAACTTATTGGCCCACAAGAATTTTTCAACGGTGAATGCTCAATTCACACTGTTTCCTTTAGTGTGGTCAATTCAAGATTTGGATATGATTCATATTTTGGCTCAAACACTAAAATTATCAGCTACAATGGATGGACGGAGTGGATTAAATATATAAATCATGGTGAACCTCGAAGAGTTTACTTACTCAGTACGCAATCCGCTTCTAGAGGGAGTAGTCGGTGCCAGCGCATAGCAAGCAACTCCTCACGTCAAACACGTAGCAGCACCAAAAGGCGACACGTATTGCCTAACATATCTCCACGTATTGCCACTTGCACACGTGTAGCTTCAAGAGAACTATAAAAGGATGAGATAAATCTTTGTTACTCGAGAGTCTTACATTACAATACTCCGTTCTTTCCGTTCTATTCCAGTTAATAGTTATAAATATCACAGCCACGCCAACCATGCAACTTGCAATTCGTCTAGCTCGTCTTCAATTGCATCCTTGTGTACGGTCACCATTTCACCCGTCCGCCCGTCGGGAGACGGTTTGTGTCCAAGTAAGGTTAAAATCATCACAGCAAGGAAACAGGGAAGAAGAGATGGAGAATAACAAAAAAGAACATCGAGATAACGGGTAATTACCAAACACTTCCTAATTTCTTTTACCTAATTTTTCGTGGACAGTCAAAACCTTACCCAAAATAGAGAAATCTAAAATGGTATGATCCTAGATAGACGATATTCATAGGTACGCAGATTGTATGATTAATCGCTTTCTGTGCAGTCATATGAATGAATTGGATGGCATATAATTACCAAGGTGGGCCCATGTACAACTAACCGTCCTCGTTATGACGTGGCCTTTTTCTTTTTCTTTTTTGGACCGACTAAAATCTTGAACCTGAGGCAGTGCACTTGATGGGTGGTGTAGTTCTGATGCTTCAAGATCTCACTTAGGCGTGGGCTTGCATGACTGAGCCGAGTCGGGGTACTGTGGTTCTTGTGGTTTCACTAATAACGTGGGATGTTTCATCGATCTGAAAATTAAAATTATAAATTTTTTGGTTTTAGTATTGTTATTAATAATCATTATTAATATAGGGACGTGATGTCACAATCGTTCGGTGAGGGCTATTCGACGCGGTCGGATGAAGAAGGGTTTGGATGTGTCTACGGAGGAAATCAGGCCTTTAGGAAGCGAGAGGAAGGAGAGGACATACATGAAAATCATCCTGGTAAGATGGGATATGCGGATTGGATTATGGATACTTATCCAGCTTGGGTCGAGCTGTCTTTGCCCTTTACATTTAGAAAGTATGCTTATTGTATTGAACAACTTTCAAAGATGCTTTGTTTGTACGATTCAATAAAAAATTCCTACTCAAATGGGCGGAGCAGTCTTGGTCCAGGCAAAGGCAATACCTAATTCCCTTTTCCTAGTATGGTTTTTTTTTTTTTTGGTTATGCCCTACTTTATTCATAGGACATGGGACTGACTGTTGTTGTACTATCATGTTCACGACGATTCCTGTTTGAAGAATACGACAAGTCACAGGGCAGTGAAGTGAAGGAGAAGGAAAAGGGCAGGCATCAGCCTGAAAAAATGGCCAAGTCCTAAAGAATATCTCTCTTACCTGTTTCGGCTTCTATATGAGTTTTTAAGAGTCCCAACTCAGTTTAGAAATAAAGTTTGCCTGATGCTTGTAGGAAACTTGGTAAATGGTTATTAGTATGTAGTAGGAAGGTGAATGAAATGACAAACGTATGGAGGAAGGAAATCGTTGGTACAAACGTTATCATCCACTTATGGAGGGGCATAAAAAAAAAAAAAAAAAACTTTTTTTCTTACTACTGGGAATCTAATTAATGAATGGATCCCTTTGGCCATGTCTCTGTACTAAATCGGACACCCGCACACCTTGTATGGCATGTGTGAATGGAGCTGCGAGGACTTTTTAATATTTTGGTAAGCAAGCACATCCTGGTATTTGGTTACACTGGTCTGAAATAAAGATTTAAGAAGGTCCACGGCTGGCATGTTCAGCTTTCGAACTGGGCCCGGGTTGGGCTGTAATACTAGGCCCGAGGCTGGACCCTGGCCTAAAATTTAAGCCTGCTTATTAGTATGGGTCCCGAGCCCAAGTTGGCCTGCTTTAAGGTCATTTTTTCTCTGTATCATGGATGATTGGCACGCTTAATAGCCTGGATTTTATAAAAAAGAGGGTGGGTGGCTGGGCTTGGCCGTGGACCAGACTCAAACCGGGGCCATGCATAACCATCATGGGCCAGAAGACCCAGACACGGGACACGCCAGTCTTGGACAATCGTGGGAGAGATGGTTTTAAATTTTTATTATTATTATTATTTTTATAAAAAATAGAAAGCATTTCATGATTTTCTATTAACAATCCCAACGTTACAATTGTCCTAGTCTTACAGGCTTTCAATGCATAAGGCTTCTTGTTGACTCATTTTTTCTATTTTTTTTTAATTTAATCTAGCAACTACGTTAATGCATAGTAAAGCATCTCTTCATGAGTTGCATCATATCAATGTTGTGATGTTTTCAATATTAGATTTTCTTTGGATGGCCAATATCCACTTCAATGTCCATTATATGAGTGGGATGAAACGTATCTCTAAAGTCGGATTGATTATCTTCACCATCCAATTGATAACTTTCAAGGTGGATGATTAAGGTAACATATTGTGTGCACCAAATTCAAAAATAAAAATGGGCATGGTTAATTTTATTGTCTTTTTGCGAATTTTGGATAATATACAACTTACGACTGTGCCAATGATATGGATGGTCTAGACTACCATATGACTTAGGCCGTATATACAATTGGTGAGTGACCCCATTTGAGAACGGTGAGGAACTAATGCAGGAGTGTAATCCAGCCTATTGACTTAAAATTCCATTAAAGCACTGGTTAGGCTCATATAGCGATGTTCACACACCATTTTCACCCGTTTGGCACCTTGGATTTGGTGGTAAATCGGTGTATTTCAATCAAAATAGCTGTTTTTTAATGCTTGGCAACTTGGATTTTCGTATGTTTGGCAACTTTGTATACGGAGGTAAACGAAATCCGAGGTATTTCATATTTATCTTTTTGGTGTATATTGGAAATCTTAACCCTAAGATTTAACAGTAATCCAAGTAAATTACCTTTTTTGCTTCCTTATATGCATATGTAATAAAGGTGTTAATTCACTGGACAGGGCATGCTGATGATACTCCATAACAATAAAATTACATCACTACAACAATAAAATCACATCAATAGAATGATATAAACAATTTAAATGTTGGACATTTGAATGGACATTTATAAAAGTCAATAAATCATGTGTTTGTAATCTTTACATTTGTGGCCCATGGTGCTTAGAATTTTCTCTTTTTGGGCTAGTGTATATATTCTAATATGCTTGTTACAATCATTTTATCAAATATCATATATATATATATATATATATATATATATATATATATATATAGTGGAACGCCCACCCGTGAACCAGTTCGTACAAACTACTTGCGAACTTTTTTGAGAACTCATCATACGTGATGATTCTCGAAAATCTAAACGGTCCACATGAAGTAAAGCCGCGTGAAACCCCCTGATACCAATTTTTACTTTGAACCAAAACTTTGGTGGGTGATACCAATTTTTACTTTGAACCAAAACTTTGGTGGGTGATACCAATTTTTACTTTGAACCAAAACTTTGGTGGGCCATGCAAAATGCAAACAGTTTCTTCCCTTGATTTGCATTTATCTTTGCTATGGCCCACCAGAATCTTAGATCGAGGTGAAATTTTACCTCCTAAGGTTTGATGGGATTCCACATCTTATGGACCGTTCGGATTCGACTCCCATGACATGTGTGAAAAGGTGCGCATGTGCGTAGGTGCGTAGGTAAGCATCCCCCCCCCCCCCTCTCTCTCTCTCTCTCTCTCTCTCTCTCTCTCTCTCTCTCTCTCTCTCTCTATATATATATATATATATATATATATATATATATATATAGCGGAACGCTCACCTGCGAACCAGTTCACACGGACTACTTACGCACTTTTTTGAGTACTCATCATACGTGATGATTCTCGAAAATCAGAACAGTCCACATGAAGCAGAGCCTCCTGAAACCCCCTGGTACCAACTTTTACTTGAACCAAAGCTTCGGTGGGCCATGAAAAATGCAAACAGTTTCTTCCCTTGATTTGAATTCCTCTTTGCTATGGTTCACCAGAATCTTAGATCAGAGTGAAAATTCACCCCTAAGGTTTCATGGGATTCTGCATCTTATGGACCGTTCGGATTCGACACTCATGATACGTGTGCAAAGGTGCGTAGTTGCGTAGTTGAGCATGCCCATACACACACACACACACACACACACACACACACACACACACACACACACTAATTTGGGATGTGAAATTTAATTTAGTTATTCAAATTTAAGTATTGTGAATATACTAAAGAATTCCAATATCCTTTCAATACAAGCTCTCAAACATAAGATTTGAATTCTAAGCACATCATCTATTATTTAACAACATTCTTAGCTTGGCCCTGTCCCATGACTTGCCAAAATAGGCCAGCCTGATGGGTTTTTTTGACCTGTCGTCCTTTCACAACTGGGATGCGCAAGTTCTTTCACAACTGGGATACGCAAGTCCTTTCGCAACCAGGATGCGGAAATGAGTTTCCTAAAACTATAAAAAGGGGTTCCTAGGGTTTTTCTAGTGGAGGTTGTGTGAAGAAAAACACAAGAGGGTTATCAAGGGTGAGAGAGAAAGAGAAAGAGAGAGAGGAAGCTTATAGAAGGGAGGTTATGCTCGTGGAGGTGATCTACTGTGCAATCTACATCTCAGCGCTTTTACGTCCTCGTAATTGGTCAGATTTCTCTGTTTTCTTTTATTCTCTTATTGTTCATCCACTCCTGCGTGAGTGACGAAGGTTGTATCTTTCTACTTCATACTGGATTGTTGATCTGGACGAGGTCCCATGGTTTTTACCTCTTTGAGGGTTTTCCACTTAAAAATCTCTTGTGTGGTGTGTGATTGATGTTTTGATTGATTTTCATTGCATTATTATTCCATAATTCTGGTTTGTTCTGGAGGGCTAGATCCTAAGATTTTGTGCAAGGCCCCCAACACAATGGTATCAGAGCGCTAAGTTCATTGAACGGGTAGGATCGGTTTGGAATTATGGAAGGTGGCTCATCAAGGATGATCAGCTTCAATGGTTCTAACTGGACCATATGGAAGGCTAAGATGGAGGACTTGCTTTATTACAAGGACCTATATTCTCCAATTTTAGGCATATCAGCAAAATCCAAGGATATGTCTGATGAAGATTGGAAGAAGTTGGACCGGAAGGCGGTGGGGTTTATTAGACAATGGCTAGATGATTCTGTGTTCCACCATGTGTCTACGGAAACCTCAGCCACTAGCTTATAGCTGAAATTACAAGGGCTGTATGAGAGGAAGACAGCCGGTAATAAAAAATTTCTAATAAGGCGGCTTGTGAATCTCAAGTTTAAAGATGGTGGTTCTGTGGCCGAGCACATAAATGAGGTCAGCAATATAGTGAACTAACTCTCTTCTATGAAGATGATCTTGGATGATGAATTGCAGACATTATTATTGCTTAGTTCATTGCCTGACAGTTGGGAGACATTGGTGGTGTCTCTAAGTAACTCCGCGCCAGACGGAAAGATATCCATGGAACAGGTTACTAGTTGTCTCTTCAATGAGGAGACAAGGAGGAAGTCTTAAGGGTCTACTCAGCAAGAGGCCCTTGTGACACAGGAACGGGGGAGAGGAAAGAACAGGAAGGGTGAGAAGGTCCGAGATAAATCAAAAGGCAAGTCGAGTAACAGAAAAGATGTTGAATGTTGGAATTGTGGCAAGAAGGGCCACTATAAGCATGAATATCGTAAGGCTAAAAACGATAAGAAAGGAAAAGGAAATGAGAAGAAAGATGAATCTGATTCTACTGCGGTCGCTTCAGATGACGACATTGTTATTATTCTTTCAGCAGATCACGATATATGTCTCACGACTACGAGTCAGGATACTAATTGGGTGATTGACTCAGGAGCTTCTTTTCACGCGACTCCACGCAAGGACTTCTTCACAAGCTACAAGTCAGGTGACTATGGGACCGTGAAAATAGAAAATTCTGGCATATCAAAGATCGTAGGGATCGATGATATTTGTGTGAAGACCGATGTGGGCTGCACATTGGTTCTCAGGGATGTGAGGTATATCCCAGACCTTTGCCTCAACTTGATGTCGACGGGAAGGTTGGATGATGATGGTTATGAAAGTCAGTTTGCTGGTGGACGCTGGAAGCTCATTAAGGGTTCGTTGATCGCAGCCAGAAGAAAGAAGTGTTGCACCCTATACAATGCAAGTGTTAGTGTATGTAAGGGTGGGTTGAACACAGCAGAAGATTCAGCTATAAACATGTGGCACAGGCGTCTAGGCCACATGAGTGGAAAAGGACTTCAGCTACTAGCAAGGAAGCGGCTCCTTCCTGATGTGACAGGTATGCCTCTCAAAACTTGTCTTGATTGTTTATCAGGAAAACATCATAGAGTTTCATTTGTTAAAACTGCTTCTCATATTAATAAAGTGCATGCATTAGATTTGGTTTATTCTGATGTTTGTGGTCCTATGAGGACAAAAATCTTGGATGGAGCATTGTATTTTATTACTTTTATAGATGATGCATCTAGGAGGGTTTGGGCTTATGCTTTGAAATCCAAGGACGAGGTTTTTGGTGTGTTTAAGATGTTTCATGCTATGGTCGAGAGAGAGACAGGTAGATCATTGAAGTGCATCCGCACTGATAATGGTGGTGAATACATCAGCGACTTTCATGAGTACTGCAAGTCCCTGGGTATACGGCATGAACAGACGGTTTCCAAGACCCCTCAGCATAATGGTGTAGCTGAGTGAATGAATCGCACCATTGTTGAAAGAATCAGATGCATGTTATCCCATGCGAAATTGCCCAAGACGTTCTGAGGAGAAGCAATGCACACGGCAGTGTATCTGATAAACAGGTCTCCATCAGTCCCGTTGAATGGAGAAGTTCCTGAGAATGTGTAGACTGGACAGGATCTATCGTACAGTCATCTCAGGGTGTTTGGATGCAGGGCATCCGTTCACGTATCAAAGGACGAGAGGTCCAAGCTCGATATGAAGATCAGGCAATGTGTATTCTTAGGGTACGGTGATAAAAAATTCCGTTACAGATTATGAGATTCAACCGAGAGGAAGCTCGTCAGGAACAGAGATGTGGTTTTCTTTCAAGATCAGTGTATAAAAGACATTGGTAAGCTAGAAAAGAACCAGCTTAGTTCAGGTGAGATAGAGGACATGGATCCAGTTATTCCTCCCGTGGTGCCTGAGGATGGGAGAGTACAGCAAGGTGCAAAGGACGAAAGAGTTCCTTTAGAAGATGGACTAGGGGAGCAACCCCCACTTGATCGACCTGTTGAGCCACAGGTGAGGAGGTCATCTAGGGACAGGCAGTCGTCCAAGAGGTACTCACCGCATGAGTACATTATGCTGACTGATGAGGGAGAGCCAGAAGATTATTCTGAGGCCCTAACCGACGAGCATAAGGGGGAGTGGTTGAAAGCTATGCAAGAGGAGATGGAATCCTTGCATAAGAACCACACCTATGACATGGTGAAACTACCTAAGGATAAGAAATCTTTGAGCAACAAGTGGGTGTTCAGAAAGAAGGTTGAGTAGAAAAATTCACAGACGAGGTTCAAGGCCAAACTTGTGGTAAAAGGATTTAGTCGGAGAAAAGGTGTTGACTTCGAGGAGATATTCTCACCAGTGGTGAAGATGACATCCATACGGGTGTTGCTTGGGTTTGCGGCTAGCATGGATCTGGAGATAGAGCAGTTAGACGTTAAAACTGCCTTCCTCCATGGTGACGTGGAAGAAGAGATCTACATGCACCAACCAGAGGGGTTCGAAGTCAAGGGCAAGGAGCATATGGTGTGTAGGCTGAGAAAGAGCTTGTATGGGCTAAAACAAGCTCCACGGCAATGGTACAATAAGTTCGATTCGTTCATGTTACAGCATGGGTATAATAGAACGGAGTCGGATCACTGTGTGTTCACGCGCAAGTTCTCAGATGGTGATTTCATAGTTCTGCTGTTATACGTTGATGACATGTTCATCATGAAAAAAGACATCAAGAAAATCGACAGGCTGAAACAGGAGTTGGGCAAGTCTTTTGCGATGAAAAACTTGGGTCAGGCTAAACAGATCCTAGGAATGGAGATAACCTGTAATAGAAGCAGCAGAAAGCTTTGGCTGTCACAATAGTGGTATTTTGAGAAAGTCCTAGAGTGGTTCAATATGAATGCAGCGAAGCCGGTCAGTACTCTATTAGATGGTCACTTCATATTGAGCGACAGGCAGTGTCCCAAGATGAAGATAGAGGTAGAAGAGATGCAAAAGATACCTTATGCGTCTGCTGTAGGAAGTTTGATGTATGTTATGGTGTGTATACGCCCAGACATAGCATATGCGGTTGGTGTTGTTAGCCGGTATCTTTCTAATCCTGGCAAAGAGCATTGGGCAGCGGTGAAATGGATACTGCGGTATCTAAGAGGCTCATCTAGGTTGAGCTTATGATATGCTGATGGTAAACTTGTGTTAGAGGGCTACACAGATACAGATATGGCAAGTGACATAGATTTCAGAAAGTCTACATCAGGGTTTATGTTCACGTTTGCAGGGGAAGCAGTTTCTTGGCAGAGCAAGCTACAGAAGGTCGTAGCATTGTCGACTATAGATACCGAGTACATTATAGTCACAGAGGCATGTAAAGAGATGCTTTGGATGAAGAGGTTCCTATAGGAACTTAGCCTGAAGCAGGAGAAGCACGTGGTCTATTACGAGAATTAGAGTATTATACATTTGAGCAAGAATCCAAGTCAGCATTCCAAGTCAAAGCACATAGAGATTCGATGTCACTAGATCAAGGATACTTTAGAACAGAAGGTGTTACAGCTTGAGAAGGTCCACACGGACGATAATGGGTCAAATATGATGACCAAGGCCTTACTCAAGGGCAAGTTTGAGGTTTGTAGAGACCTGGCTGGCTTAAAGAAGGTGAATCCCTCCTGGGTCAAAAAGGGAGAGATTTGATGGGTTTTTTTTGACCCGTCGTCCTTTTGCAACTGGGATGCACAAGTCCTTTCGCAACTGGGATGCGCAAGTCCTTTTGCAACTAAGATGCGGAGAGGAGTTTTCTAAAACTATAAAAAGGGATCCCTAGGTGTAAAACGCATATCTTAATCCGTACTGTTCCGTCGACTCCCGCGATCATTCCCGTCGAATATCTGCAACCCGTGACCTATGATCGACGTTTGTGCGCGACCCTAAGTCGTATCCCCTAAATTTGAGTCAGCTTAATCTGAGACATGTACCATTGCGACCGCACCGTCGCCGCGGTTTCCATGCCGCGTATTTTGCACCGATCCGATACGCAGACCAGAAAATGTGGGCCCACGTTCAGTTTGAGAAAAATACCGCGCATTGCAAAACCTAAGAGAACCTCTACATCATGTCACATCAATCCATCAATCAATCAAGTCAAATAAACTCATACCCTACCCATCTCTCTCTCATCCAAAGTCAACAACACCCATACTCATCACATTCCTTCCTTACCAACAAGTCAACAAGCACCATACCCTGCATTTATTACATCACCTCTCTCTCTACCTTTTTCAAACCAATTCTCAAGCAACCCATGAAAGCCAAAAATGTCCAAGCTCCAAGCTCCATGGATAGAGCTTGTTTGGCCCACTCCCTACCACCCTATCTCCCATCTCTATCATCTCCACCGTTGACGGAGCACTTTTGGAGCATTGAAAGGCTAAGGAGGAAGAAGAAGGATAGATGGGTGTCTCTCTCTCTCTCTCTCTCTCTCTCTCTCTCTCTCTCTCTCTCTCTCCCTTTATTTTGTGGCCCATTCAATGAGTGTATGTGGTGTCTAAACCGTCCATCAAATGGACCCCATGGCTATCTAAACATGGGGACCAACCTATTTTGCCACCCATCTTGGAGGGTCCAGATGATGGAAAACACACATATCAAGTTGATCCAAATCACGTGGGCCACGTTCATGTGGGACCCACCTTGATTAAAGTGTTTACACCGTCCATCCGGCGTCTATGGACGCTGAACATGGCTACACAAAGGAATGTATACGGGCAATGAGGTGCGCTGAGACCAACAGAGACCCCAAAAAAAAAAACTAAATAAATAAATATTAGTTTGGTTTAAGGTTTTGGAGTGGGCTAGGCATGCATGCCTCACCTTGATACATTGGCCTAATCCATGCCATCCATTCTACTTCTCAGATCATTTTAGACGTTGAGCTGAAGTATGAGGCAAATCCGATCTTTTTGATGGGCCCTATCATGGAAAATAACGATTTTTACCTTTAAAATCCGTGAGGACCCACCTTGATGTTTCTACCCGGCCCAAACATACTACATATTGGACTCATTTAGTCGATCATAAGCAGTATAATCCAATGAGTGGAGTGGATCCACCTGTAGCAGGTTCTATCTATGAAAAACTGCATAATATTTTTTTTCAAAAAAAAATAAAAATTACATTAGGCAGCAGTAGACACCAGGACGCAACAACGTCCTAGGCCGGTAGAAGGCAGTGACCCACGGTCCCTGCCATGGACCCCACCATGATGTGTATTGCTCATCAATACCATGCATTTGTTGGGTCTCCTTTGACTAGTGGGTCACCCCAAAAATCTACCGTATGTGGGACTCAGGTGACCCACACGGCAGGATATAGTGGGATTGAACGTCTGCCATTGAAACCCCTTAGGGTTGTCACAGAAGTTTTGAATCATTTTGAAATTTGTTTTTCCTATTCATCCGGGTCCGTGTGACCTTATCAATGGATTGGATGGCAGATAAATGTCATGGTGGGCCCACATGGGACCCACCTTGTGAAGGCACGGATTGACTGGTGTGCGTTGGACAGCAGCCACCTACACAGCTGCTGTACAGAGCAATTTTGGTGGGCCCCACACGACTGACGTGGTTTATACCCACATCGTCCATCTGAACAATGGGTCACATGCAGTAGGTAGCTGCGGCTACCTGGAAGCCAGCTAATCTGTGGGTCTGATCACGAGGTGGGTTATATCCTAACCGTCCACCTATTTAACGTGGGACCCATCTGATATGCCTGCACGTGTGCAGTGCACTGGACGTGGGACCACTGATGTATGAATTGTATTCCACGTTGTCCATCAGTGTGGACTCCACCATGATGTATTTATCAGCTGCACCGTCCATCTGGACGGTGCAGTGAGGGCGACAGTGATATATGGGTCTCATCCTCACCGTCCACACAGTAGAACGGTGGGACCCACCTTGATGCATATATATCCACACCGTCTGTCCCATGTGGCCAGTGATGAAGTGAACTGACGATGGGTGTAATAGATGGTAAGAGACAAAAGAAGTTAAAATATTATTTTTTATATTAATATAATATGGATGAAGAGGGTAGCCCAGCTCATGGGACCCATCCCCTTTTTGTTTTAAGGTGCAACGAGCAGCAACAGCAAGCAGCTGCCCTATCATTATCAGCAGGGTTCGTGGGACCCATCCACGCCGTTCATCCATTGGAGTGGGCCACACCATCATGCACGTGATTGTGTCCACTGTCTAAGGACGGTGGGATCCACCCCACGTGTGGGGTTCCACCTGGGGTATGTAACTGTTCAGGCCGTCCAGAGCCTGGACGTTGAGATATATATATATATATATATATATATATATATATATATATATATATATATATATATATATATATATATATATATATATATATATATATATATATATATATAATATACTTGATGGTGGGCCGTACGTGGGACCCACCTCTGCCTTTTTAGTGCAGCAAGCTGCATGTGCAGCAGCTATAGAGCTGCCTCTTTTGATGGCAGCAAGCCGCCCCACATTGATGTATGTATTTTTACACTATCCATTGTTTCGACGATGGGATCCACCATGATGCATACGTTATATCCAAACCATCCAACCATATTGAAATATCATTTTTATGGCATGAGCTAAAGGATGGGTCAGATTTAAAGTTCAAGTAGACCCCACCATTTAAATAGTGGACTGTGACATCCACCGTTCAAAATCCTAAGGGCCACATTAGTTTCCTATGATGTTGTTATTTGTTTTCATTTCATCTATCCCTATGTTAACTTATGAATAGGTCAGATCTCAAAAATACATAAGAGTGGGCTCAATTTGATATACATGAGGCCCATTGGTGTGGCCCGAGTCGGTACATATGAGACTCATCGATGAGACCTATTTGATATACATGAAGCCCGTTGGTGCGGTACATTAGCATGACCCACTTGATATATATGATGGCCCATTAGTGCGGCCGATTGACGTAACCCACTTGATGTATGCTGAGGCCCATGGGTCGTAGCCCTTTTAATGCATTTGAGGCTCATGGGTCGTGGTCCTTGGTAATGTGTATTGGGCCCGTGTATGCGGTCCGCCGTGATGTGTGTATTGTATATCTATGACGTTCATTCATGCGACCCGTTGTGTTCTATATATTGTACATCCATGTCGTCCATGTGCATAGCCCGCAGTGATGTATTTGCAGTCCATATGATGGGGCCCGATGTGGTATAATTGTGACCCATCCATGAGCCCCATCATGATGTAATTTGGCCCATGTGCGGGGCCCACTTATTTATACTTTTAGCCTAAGTAATGGGGCCCATCTGTTTGTGTTTGAAGCCCATATGATAAGGCTCATCATGATGTATTTTTGAGGCGCATATGATAGGGCCCACCTACTTGAATCTGAGGCCCATGGGCAAGACCCGTTGTGATGTATTCAAGGCCCATGGTTGAGGTCCAATGCGATGTACGTATGGCCCATTAAGTTGTGTATGAATCCCTTGTATAGGCCACTCCTTGAGAGCAGTATTGGTTAAATGGTCACATTGTTAGGTAATGATGGTTGGATGTCCACATTGTGACCTTCCCTTAGGCTTGGATAGGTCTATTTTCATCGTTCTCTAGTGGGTTAACCCAAACGCTTGGGCCCCAATAACATTGCATGATCCATCATTAACCGTCCATCTATGGACCCCACCTTGTGTCGAGGTCGATTCTGACTGCCGATTTCTGATTTCGATCGACGTGACCGATTTGCCGACTCTGATTAACGATCGATCCCGATTGTCATGGCTGATTACAAACTCTGATTATCGTGGCCGATTGATTGATTAGCGATTAAGGCCGATCATCGTGACCAATTGTCGATTCCAAGTATTGAGACCGATTATCGATCAATTCCGATTATTGTGACCGATTGTCAATTCCGATTACTGAGGCCTACTCCGATTCGGATTTCGATTGCTAAGGCCGATTGCCGAAACCTATATGATGTATATGCGACCGTAGTTGAGGCCCATTGTGATGTATCAGTGGTCCTTGGGCAAGGCCCACTGTGTTGTATATTAGGCCTTTGTGTAAGGCTATCGGCCCATTATGTATTTGGCCCTGTGAGGGTCATTCTTTGGGGCAATGTTGGTTAGATGTCCACATTGTCGAGGCCGATTGATGATGCTGGTTATTGATACCGATTATGAGTATATGACTGCATAACATCATGACACATGTCCATATGCATCATCTGCATTTTGTTATGAGATATGATTGACCAATGCATATGTCATAGTGCCGGTTGTTATGAGACTCTCTGATATACGGAGATTGTCTCACATGAGCGCACGGTATGTGCAGGATTGATGCATGAATGGATTGTATGACTCATGCATCTTGCATTGTGTACTGTGATTACTGTATGCCCTAGCGACATCAGGGTCGTAGCCTCCACAAGCATATCGTGGATGGCCAGATGGGACACCGAAAATATGTTCTACATGGGGTGCTATAGATATCCCTGGGTGAAAGTCCCTAAACCCTCTTGGTTCCAGAGGTTGCTCCAACGTCTAGACCAAGTGGATGCATGAGCGCATAAGGGCCATACACTGTTAGGTCACATCTCCCACTGTGTCGTGGTCGGTTGGAAGGGGGTGCGGCCTTACCTACCCGAGAGGAGGGGCAATGCTAGGCTGAGTCTGACCAGCTCGAGGAATGGGTCCGCTATTGACGAGCCGGGCCCGATATTGGCAGGCGGATTGTGAGGTCTCTTCCACTCACCTTATTGCGCGCGATGGGGCGACAATCTGGTTTGGAGTGTAATAGACCCCGGTGATTTCTCAGAGAGGAACCGTACTGATATGTGGACTTATCGAGTAGGAGTTGCATGCTTATTCATTCATTCATTCACTATCCACTCGGGCTAGTGGTGCGCAGCTAATTGTTGTGTACCTTGTTATGGCAAGGATTTCTGTTGGGCGCGCGACCAACCTGAGATCAGGAGTTTACCACGTTGAGTCTGACTATCCAATTTTAGGTATGACACTAGTTTAGATAGAAGTTCATTGTGGCGGACCCCGTAGCCTGCGATACTACGTACTATCATCCCGACTTCACACTCCAAGTATGGTCATTTCATTCGCACTGCATATTACAATACATCCGCAGGCATAGGACATTTTGGGTTGCTAAGTTTCTGCACTTATATGGCCTAGATAGACTTAGCAAGATTTGTATATTGAATTACATCATCGGCATCTGATATTTAGCTCTTTATGATTCTTTATTGCATAAATGTTTTATATTACGTATCCTGATATTTATTGACTTATGGACTTGTCAGTATTTTTACTTATTCCGATGATGTACGAATTATGAATTACCAGTATTTTCGATATTGTATGATTATGACATTGTATTGAATACTTGACACTTACCTTGTGCACACACTTACACCACCCTCTAAGCTTTCTATAAGCTTATGCACGATAGATGCATGCAGGTGATGTTAGGCTGCAGCAGTGTTGAGCTTGAAGCGTGCGGTGGTCTTCTGGAGCTTGATTCTCTATTTATGTATTTCCCTTTCAGTATTGTATTCAAATGATTATATTAGTGGATATGTGATGACGATGTTGCCATTGTGAATTGGGTAATCTTGTGGTTATGCTTATTACTAGTTAAATGTACACAAAAAAAATTCTCCTTATAGGATCCCAGGATCGGAATCTGGCATATGAATATTAGGAGCCGAGAATGGGGTACTACGGAGGCTGTCGGTACCGGATTCGGCAATCGATATTCTTGTGAATCCGATTTCCGGGTTTGGGGCGTGACACTATGGTTTTTCTAGTGGAGGTTGTGTGAAGAAAAATACAAGAGGATTATCAAGGGTGAGAGAGAAAGAGAAAGAGAGGGAGGAAGCTTATACAATGGAGATTATGCTCGTGGAGGTGATCTACTGTGTAATGTACATCTCAGCACTTTTACGTCCTCGTAATCGGTCAGATCTCTCTGTTTTCTTTTATTCTCTTATTGTCCATTCACTGCTGCGTGAGTGATGAAGGTTGTATCTTTCTACTTCATATTTGATTGTTGATCTAGACGAGGTCCCGTGGTTTTTACCTCTTTGAGGGTTTTCCACGTAAAAATCTCTTGTGTGGTGTGCGATTGATGTTTTGATTGATTTTTATTGCATTGTTATTCCATAATTCTGGTTTGTTCTGGAGGGCTAGATCCTAAGGTTTTGTGCAAGGCCCCCAACACAGCCCAAGTCCGACCCGAAATGTTTATGATAGTCTAGCCCAAGTCCGACCCAAGATGTTTATGATAGGCTCGAGCCTGAGGGTTGGTGTGGTAGGAGGAGGAAGGGGAGTGGAGGCTAGTCCTTTTCACTATTCACATAATATGAGTAAATGAGGATTTTTACTGCCAATTTGCCTGCCAAACCTTAAATGGGCTCAATTGGGCCAAGCGCGCTATTGTACACAGTCCAAAGTCAGGCCAACTTTAAAAAGGGCTTGATCAATTATAAACCTCGAGCCTGCTTCTCCAGCAAAATGCTGGCCACAAGATGGCTAATCCTAAAAGCCCAATGGGCCAGCTACTGTAGGAATCCATTCCTCGACGTGTGTAACATCATACGAGTGGATTGGATGGAATATAACACACCACTGGTGGTGCAGCCATTGCAATTGTTTTCCATGGTGCAGCCCACTTTGAACGTTGAATTGTGTTGATTTTAAGGCCCGGTACAAACATTGAGTGTACCAAATGGACCCTACTCATCCACATGCAGTCCTTCTGCCCACGTCAGGGAAAGTAACGCCCATGCATCCATGAAATTTGTCACTGGAGCTTGTTCGAAATCGGCAAGAGAAAATCAGCACAGCCAGCTCCGGGAGAGGCTCCTAAGATAAACATAAGGTGTTGGCTAGCCTTAAAATGCGTAAAATCTGAGCTGTCCGTTGGATAGCAGCCCCTCATTCAATTTCTTGAAAAAACCCCAAACTTAGAATTCAAAAGTTTTCCCAAATTACATAAGCAAAAATGTCCAGACACTACTCACGTTGTATATAATATATATTGTAGATGTTGATAAACAAATTCCATCCGTGCACCGCCTTTGAATTAAGGATGTAAATTGGGCAGGTTTAAGTCCTTGAGCCCAACCTCACCTCAAGAGGACCCAATTTACAAGCCAACCCAATCCAAATTCCTAAGTTGCCCCACCTCTGCTGAACCTAAATTCCTCTATATTCAACACGACTCAGGTTAGCTCAAAGCTAACCTCACTCAACCTTACTGTATCTGATTATTCCTAACCTAACCCAAATTTGCTCAACATGAATACAGCTTGATTTTAAATTAGGGTGCATTTTTCAACCTGAAACAAAGTCAAGGACTTTGACACCCCAACTTGAATCGAGTTGTGCAAATCAACATAAAATTGAGTTTGCAGACCTACCTGCATTATTTATGGCCTTTGGAACTTGGGGTATGTTCAGGAGTGTAGATTTGGAGAACTCATTCAGAGTCATTCCATTGTGTTTGACACCTTGGATTCAGAATCCCTATAGTCCAAAAGTAGCATATTTACAAGGGTTAGAAGTTAATTACTAAATTAACTTTAATGTATTTAATTAGTGTATGTATGTAATGTTTGACACAATGGTTGTAATAAGCCTATTCAAATATATATTTTGTCCGAAAATGATGAAATTTTAAGTCTTAGATGGGATACAAGCATAGGATCATATCTATGTGATTAACTAATGAATTTTAATTGTTGATTTATATGGATAATATTTGGATGACACAATTTTTTAATTAAAAAAATTATAATGTCCAATTGATAATCTAATTATTTTGAGATATCATCACTAGGTCATATGCCTAATAGATTAGTAGGCTAGTGACACACATGTTACACATGAAACTCTTGAAAAGATTTTAATTGTAACCTAAGCTTCCATCTTAGATTTCAAACCTCGGAAATATTTTGGATTTAAAATGTGGATTTCTTTATGATGCCAAACATATTAAGGGATTTGAAGTCCTCTCAAATCCCCTAAATCCATGGCACCGAATGACTCCTTAGTTATTGGACTGAGAACTCTTTGGGACACATATTACCAGAGATGAAAACTGTGATGGCCATCCTCTCTATCCATTAAACCAGCTAATGCTGGCGCACAAAGCTCAAAAATAAGGCAAATGGAAAACTTCAACGGACTACAGCACAAGAAACATCAAGGATCAAATGCCTACCATTGAGACTTTTTGAGCGCACATGAGTTTTGAACCATGTCGACATGTGTTTTCCCTTTACCATGATGGAACCACTTTAGGAGCAAGATAGCCAGGAAGCATCATGACAGCCCTTCAAAGGTTCAATGGCACCTATTTCCATCCTCCAATGCCCATTGAACCGATCTCAGTTTTTAATTCACTGTAGCATGACTCTTGGTGAGCCCCCTACGGCCTTTGGTTTCCTGAGCTTCCTACAACAACGGCAGTACAAAATTCACATCGTGTCACTCTGGACGCGGATTTCCTGCCAAAGCCTACCGGGGGACGCCCCTGCTCCAAGGATTCTGGTTGGCACATACTGCAATATTTGTGAAAAATCAAACCCATTTTTTCGTTTTTCGACCTCATTTTAACATGTGCTACAAAAAATGAAAAGTATCAAAACTCAAGTGGGCCATAGGAGATGAAACAGTGGAGAAAGAAATGCCCACTGTTGATACCTTCCTAGGTTCCACTTTGTTGTTTATGTGCCGTCTAAACTGTTTATAAAATCATTTTCACTCAAATAAAGTGAAAACACAAAAATTAAATTAGTACAAAACTTTTATAATTATATAAATGTTTTAACAATTGCACCAAATCTCTCTGCTATTTCTTTTCGTGGGGCCCACTTAAGTTTTGGATTCTCCTCATTTTCGCTCAAACGTTATAAAATGAGCTTAAAAAAACGGATATTAGATTTCTCACAAAGGCTCCACACAGAATCCTGCGCGGGAAATCCGCGTCCCCTCCCTCTGGGAAGCGGATTGCGTACTTGAGTATCCCAGTACGCTAGACGTACAAGTATATTCCTTGGGGTCTATGATAATTTCTTAATTTGATCCAATCTGTCCATACATTTTACCAAATGATTTTAGAGCCTTATAACAAAAATGAAGCATATAAAATGTTAAAATGGACCACGCCACAGGAAATAGTGTGAATTAAATGTCTACCATTGAAAATTTCTTAAGGGGTCAAAAGTTTTGGATCGAGCTTATATTTGTATCTTCCATCCATCCGTGTTTGTCTGATCTTATTAGAATGTTGGATGACAAATAAGCATCACTTAGGTGGCCTAGTAAGGTTTTAACTGTCGAAATCATTATTTCTAAAGTTTCTCGTTGCATGGTCCTATTAAGCTTAGTACAAGTTATCATTTTGGGTTCAACCCGGTACGATAAGAGCCTAATGAGTAACTCAGTATGCAATCTGAATTCGATCCTGATCGATCGTACTCTGACAACTTTACGTAAGGTAGAGTTCAATTTTTTGAGGGTAATAGTGAAAAAGTTGATAGATAAGTCATTCTTATTGCCACTCTATAAAATCGTACATAAGATTTTCACCTCATACGGCTTCTCATTCAATTCTTTTGAAGTAATTGAATCTCAAGTAAATCTCAATTCTCCACTCGAGACACGACAGCCACAATGTGCTATCGTGTTTTCCATACACTACTGTTGTAGTCATGATGTCTTACGAGCCTTGCGGAAAATGGATTGGCTACTCCCCCTGCTACCAGCCAATCCCTGATAGTCCGTGCTCGTGGGCCCACCATGATATATGTGTTTCATCTATGCCTTCCATCTATTTTTCTAGGTCCTTTTATGACAAAAAAAATGAGGTATATCCAATGTCAAGTGGGCCAAATTATAAGAAATAGTGTTGAATAAACATTGTCCATTAAAAATGTTTCAAGGCCAAAAACTTTTTAGATCAAGCTGGTCTTTGTTTTTTCTATTAACATGGGTCTTTATAATCTAATCAACAGATTATATGTCAAATAAACAGTACAGTGAGACTTGAGATGATTTTAACGGTGGATATCCAATCACTACTGTTTTCTGTGACGTGGTCCATTTGAGATTAGATGTCAACTAAAATAATCTGTAAAAATGAATGATTAGAATGGATGAAACACATACATCATCGAGGTAAAAATGAATGATTAGAATGGATGAAACACATACATCATCGAGGGGCCCACAGAGAACCGACTATCGACTAGGGAGTAGCCAATCCGTTTCTAGCACCTATTTTCCGTTCTTTTTAACATATCCATAACATATCCAAAGGTCAAGTGAAGGAAAAAGGACGGGAGATTTAAAGCCTCCGTTGAAAATTTCCTACGTTTTATTCGACAACTAACTCATTAATACGGTCACGCAGAGTGGATGAAGATGACTTGAATATAAGCTTGCTCCAAAACTTTCGCAATCTTAATAAGTTTTGACGGGTGTGATCAATTTCTACTGTTTTCAGTGTGTGCCTTAAAATAACTTGGCGAAAGAGATGAAGGGCGTGGATAAAACGCATGCATCACGGTAGGCCCACAGGCCACGTCGTGCTGTATACTCCGAGCACCTATTCTATGGCTCGACGTGTTGCACGTGACCCAGCGGAGCCGGTTCGATAGCCTCGCGTAACCACGTGATACATACGGCATCTGACAGAAGTCCATGGAGAAATTTTGGCCGTTGATTTGTCAACAACCGCCTTAGTTCGTCTCCACGTGGTGATATGATAACCGTTGATCTTCATCTCCCAACACTAGGGTTTCAATATATTTATGCTCCCTCTCTCTCAACGTCCGCCTGTCTCCCTTCCTTTCTAACCCTTTCCTTCTCTTATCTGCTTTCCAATATATATATATTTTTCTAGTTCTTGTTCTTTCTGTCGGAGAGGTTTCCATCCATCAGATCGATTTTTCGCGGCAGATCAACCGAATTTAGGAGAAATACCGACTGGTTTTGCTGATTCGTGGAGTCCGCCTGCTGATCTACAATTTGACTGATTTTGCGGATTTTCTTTTGTTTTCTTTTTCTGTGTCGCTTTTCTCTTGCAGGAATCTCCTTGTTCTCGGATCATCAGGATTTGAAGCGATTTGAAAAGGACGAAGACGATTTTATTTTTTTTCTTTTTACAGGTTGGATCTGCGCGCCTGATGGAAGGATTCTTCTCTTTATCTATCTAAGTTGTGTTTGTTGCCAGATCTTTACACGACCCTTGCGATCGGTTTTGTAGAATTGTTGTTAATGGATGTAAATCAAAGGGTAGCGTGATCGAGATGGAGTTGTAAGAGATGGATCTTAGGAAAGGTAGCTAGTGATGAATTTGTTACCTGACCTTTGCCATGACAGGTGCGCTTGCATGGCAGGTCAAAAAACCCTAATAAAATCCCTTTTTTTGGCTTTTAGGGGAGATGGCATGGGGCTCTTTTGCCCCGGCATCTCCCCTACGGTGTCGCTGCTTCTTGTTTTTATTTTCCTCTTGAATTCTCTCAATTCCGACATGACGAGTACACCCATACACCAACCAACATCTTCAAGTAGGCAGACGAACTGCAAAGGCGAATTAATTACTCTCTACTGCCGTTGATACGGATTATTTTCTATGAAATGAGGTATTTCCACCAAGCTCCTTTTTTTTTTAAGAATTATTTAATAACTAGGTTGATTAGATTGATGAATTATTTAATACCTAGGTTGATTAGATTGATGAATGAATTCATGGATATCAAAAAACTAACATTGAATCATTAGGGAATGGAAAACTGCAGATTTCATCAGTTACTCGCTCTGCTTTCTTGCCAATTGAGCCTTTTTTTTTTCTTTTTTCTTTTTTTTTTTGCGAAATTCAGTAAGGTGGTCTCAGTAATTGTTGTCATTGAGTACATTAATAGATGAATGCATTTTTGTGCAACATTAGTATGTATGATTTTTTAATATAAATGAATTCCGTCCATTTTCTTCAACAATCAGGAAAATAATTCCTCAAAAAATCATTTTCATTTGAAGGTATTCAACTCAGATCTGTTCCCAACTGCAGATTGGGTTAACTTTGTAGATGAGTATGTCGTACTTCTGGGATCTTTTGCTGCAAACTTCTCTGGAAAGTATAAATCAGCTATTGTGTCTAGCTTTCAATGCGTTGATGATTTAAAAAGAATCTGTTCTTCTTCTTCTTCTTCTTCTTTTTTTCCTTGTAGGGTATGATTGTAGGATGTGCATTTCTAATATATAAACTGTAAGCTGCAGCTATCTTTGTTATCTCCTTAAAATCTCAGTAAAATGATTCCAATGCAATGGATAGAATGTGATATTTCTAGCAGAAAAACAATTGAGGCAAGAACTTATAATGCATGTTGCATCTTTACAAACAACTATTGATGCAAGCATCTTCGCACAGAGAATGTTAAAATTTTCGCCCTGCAACAAAAGCAAGGAATTCATAACATTGCATGGTTAACATGTTCATCGATAGTGGTTGATGACCATCTTCAAGGTCAGTACGGTCAAATTCCCTTCTTATTATGGTTTTGGCATTGTCGATCCTTGTTCTTTCTTGTTACACTGTGTTCCTTTCTTTTTCCTATTTAGATGTCAAGAACATTGCAGGACTTTGTTGCTTGTGGCATGTAATGTTATTGTAAATGTTTTTATCTTTTGTAGCACGTATTATTCTTGTTCTATTTAAGTTGTGTGGGTTGTGGGGGAGTAGGTGCTTTTACCAGTTTGATTTGGGATGTGGGAACTGATCACCTACAGGCAACCAATGCCATTAACTTGTGGTACCCTACCATCTTTCCACACCAACATGCAACTTGTCCGAAATTACTACTATAAAATGAATGGGCCATAACATGAAAATCAACCATTATGGTAAAATTGGGCTGATCCAATCACTAGGTGGCCTAAACAGTTAGGTTTATACCATTGGTTATCCAATGATTCCAACTGCCTACCTACCTGATGACCGGACCGGCCTGATTCATGTGCCAGGTTATGGTCATGGTGACTGATGGTCTATAATCAAGTTGCACCTATATGATGGTATCGCACCACAAGTTAAGTGGTACCTTTCCTGTAGGTGACGACTTCTCTTGTAATGAAGGGGTGTTGATTGAGTGGAGGCAAATGATAAACAGAAGCATTGCTGGATTTGTTGATACTGATGAAGAACAGCGCTGGAAACCTGGGTTGATTTCACGAGCGGGATAGCAGCTGGATGGTAGCTGAGGATCGACTTGCTTTCCAATTGCATTGCATTAGGCGACGTGGAGAATTCTTCAACACAAAAGGTTTCAGATTGATGTTTTGCAGGAGGGTTTCCGTGGATTCTTTCAACCATTGCATGGGCAGTAGAGTGTGATGTGGGAAAGGTATTATGCTTTTCTTAATGATTTTCATCGAAATGCAAATTTTTATTGTTGGAAGGATGTTGTGTATCCTGCATCAGGCCATGCTACTGTGTACACTATTTCAAAATACTATGACGCATCTACACAAGCATGGACGTGTCATAGTTAGCCTGTCAGCTGCAGGCATCTTCAAATAACAGGAAGGTATCTAGATTTTTCTGTGAGCATATCCAATGGATAGAGCTTCTGGTAACTATACAATTGGACCAACTATATGTGAATACACTGCAGGCCTCCGTGGACCAACTATTCAAAATAAGAAATTGGTGGTTCCCACCCATCCATAGAGTCGAGTGGAGGGTGAATTTTTTAGTAGAGATGATTAATTTATATTAGACTTGAAAAATGAGGACTCGAGACGCGGGAAGAAAAAGACACTGACGATCTAATGCCCATCTATATGCATTAGTATACACCCAAAGTTTAATTATTTTTTTAGTTTAATTTTCAATTTTAACCTTTTATATATGTTGGTAAAATGCACCGTGCTAAGCCCTTGATAGTCATTTCTTCAATCAAAAATATTATTATAAGTTAATATTGGCTGTTCTTTCTGAATCATTGATTAGATAGCAACCATCAACTAATGATTCTAGGGAATTCTACAAGGAGACACACCTATGCACCACCCATGCAGAATCGAAGCCATACCTGGCTTGAATCTAGTAGAGATGCCAAAGCAATAAATTAAGCATGTAACCGTAGTAAAATTGTCACGTTGTTAGAAAGTTGCCTTAGCTGTTTATACATAAATTTACAGTAGTGTAGCTCTCCTTGTGAACGGGCGGCCCAGATTGTTGTGCAACTGGGTCTACGTGAGGGCACTTAATTGGTGGATGGCTTGGATCGTCCACGTGCATGAAATGGTGTACGATGGTCCCCTCCGGTGTTTAATCCCCATCGTTCCCCGCCCGTGAGACTTAACTGATTTTTAGCCACAGGGCCTCGGAGCTTGTTGGTCCAAACAGCTTCGTGTTTTATGTCTTACTTATGGCATTTTTTAAAGACTATTCTAACCCGAATCGTGACAGCACCACTACTTTTATGCAACTGCTTAAAACGCTCAAGCTGTGTGTGGTCCACCACGTTTTATGTGCTAATCAACATAAAAAAATCCACTTAAGTTCCATCAGGTGAGAATCAGTATTCACAATCCCAATAGAAAATATCAGTCTCATAGTAACCTCTGATGGGTCACACCGACGGGCACCATGTGAAACTGCCCTATTGTCTCCGTAAGGATGTATTTCCACTTCCTCTTGGTAGTTGCACCTAATTAACAGGTTTTATGGAAGATGCCAAACTTGGTGGCTCCAGACGATCATATTGGTATATGGTATCCCAAATGTACAATGTGGTGTGGCCCACCCGAGTTGTGGATGTCCCAGGTCTAAGAATCAAGGATTAACCGGATGGATAGAGTGCATTATATATATATAAGGTGGACTCCACCAGGTGGGGTAAGGGAAATTTTCTATGCAACTGTACAACATCTGTTTTGGCAGTGCCCAAAACACCCAAGCTCTTAAGAAGCCGGGCCGCATGTTGTATATGTAAAATGCACTGCCCATCAGTTCATGTTCTTATGTTCACCGAACATATAGACAATCACCCCGATAAAGACTTTTTTTGAGTGTGTCACACTATCGAGAACAATTTATACTTGTGCTTAAAACATCTAAATTCATGCAATGGGGCTCATTGTATTTTGGATCCGGTTGATTTTTGTATGTCAAACATATGCATGGATTTGATGAAAGATAACACGAGGCTATGATGAGTGTCTTATTTCGATTGTACTCTTTATCATCTTGCCTCAGTTGTGTATGGCGGAGGTTTGGCCTCGGGGCCCTGCAAAATACTGGGCCCACAGCTAATTGTACATTGTTGTGCAGTCCTAACCTCTAATTCGTGGACGCTTGTTTGTTAAGATAAGGTCGTTACATGTTTTTATTTTTATACATCCAATGAATATCTTCTAATCTGATAAATGACCAAATAAACAGATTTGTTTGACGATGCATCGAATCTGGGACACTCCATTAATTTAAGTGTCTGGAGAGTGAAGGAAATGTAGAAACGAACCTCCCATATATATGGAGGCAAACATCTTTACATTTCCATGGACAACTTCTCATTGAGGGGTAATTTTGACATTGAATTAGAGTTTAATTTAGTAAAAGCTGTGAACATTAACTGATTTTTTTTTAAAAAAAAAGAATACACCTGAATTATTCCCACTTTTATTCGTACCATCACATGGATGTTGCCTTTATTTATTTATTTATTTATTTATTTATTTATTTAGTTTTCCACTTTTTATTTATTTTTCCTCGTTTTCTGTTCAAAGTGTACTGAACCGGAACTTATGATAATTGCCTGAATTTTTGGTACCGTACCTATTTTGATGCCATTTGTTGTTTTGCCAGCTACGCTCGAGGAACCATTGTTCCTTGGCTGCCATGTTAGTTCTATGGTAGTTCTCGAAACAGTTGATGTGCGTTCTACATTGTGGCCTACACAGCGGTTGAATCTGCAGGGTTTCTGAGCCAAAAGATACTATCATTTGGGCTGCACCTGGTAGATGTGACCAATTCCTTATGTTGGACATGGCGCTTGCACTTGCGTCGATGTTTATCGGGCTTTGAATACAATCCCGTTTGGTGACTGGGCCTACTCAAAAGTGTCGGCCACTGACTATTGGAGCCCCTTTTTTTCTTTTTCTTTTTTTATCTTCTTTTTAATACATACATGAGACTCATGTGATGAATAGGCTTGAGTTTACGATATTACGTGAGGAAGGTCAGGCTTTGGCTTTGACTGGGTATAATCATCACTTCTCCCGGCTCTTAGATGTAGCCTATAGTTTGCTCTAGCCATAGGTTGCCCAAAGTAATCAATATGAATAATTCTTGAATTTGGTTATAGAGGACTGGACCCTGGCCATTGGCCTAGCCTGAGCCAGTCAAAGTCAATGGTTCGAATCAGCTTGGACTCAAAATTCTGGACCTAGGGTACCAGCTTGATTCGAATCAACCCAACTTGCGTTCGGGTCAGCTTGTCAAGGTCCTCTGGTTTGGTTTGTGTTGACAAAGACTAACCCGACGTAAATTTTGGTTGGGTTCAGGTTGACCACATTTTGGTTGGGTTGGGGATGATCACATTTATATGATTGTTGTTGGCTCGACTTGGATTGAGTGGGGATGGGTTAAGTATAAAGACCAACCCCATGCCTGCCATTGCTATTCCAGGAAGGAGCTATGCTCATAATTTGAGGATCTTTAAGCTCTAAACGGTAAGAGCGCTCAAATACACACATTTGAGAGGGTGGTGGTTCGAATCCACCAAGATCCTATTCCTATTTTTATTTCTTGGACGTCTACATTCAGCCGTATGGGAAAGCCCGGCCGACCAACCTCCAAAGTGCAGCTCGACCTACCACCTTCCAACAAATCGGTTTCTCCATTGTGCTTACCAAGAAATGAAAACGCCGCATTCACCTATGTTTATAGCATAGGCCCTACCCTTGGAGGAATGTAATCATCTGCACTACCTGTTAGACGCTTCGTGTCACACACCCTTGCTCTATGAATCATCTGCACTACCTGTTAGACGCTTCGTGTCACATACCCTTGCTCTATGGCCCACCATTGGTAAGGTTACATCCACCCAGTCCATCAGAGTATCATCAACTTGATCCGTTTATACAAAATCTCAGAGTTTTGAATTTTCAATTTGTCCTTTTGTCAAGTCTATAAATTAATGGAGGTGCATTGCTCTTATTCTCGCATGTTTAGCTTTCATATCTCAAAATATAAGCTTGGCGACTGGCATGCGACGGCTGTTGGAATGAGATTACAAGTTGTATCCCAGCTATGTACTGGAAAAGGGGGATTTGTAAATCAAATCGTTTCAAATATATTCCACCGCTACTTTCCAACCTCCCATCCAACAGCCCACGAGTCGTCAACTTTATGATCGTGCCGCATGACTTTAGTCACTTTGAAGTCGGTCTAATGAACCGTTAGGATCTCATACACAAGCGACTCTCGTTGTCTCTCTATCAATCCGCCATTGGCTGGCACCCTAACCCTTGCAGAAAGGGTTTTAAAAAACAAAAAGGTAGAAAGATGCGAGGCCGCTTTCGCCTTTCGGCGTTTCAATAAAGTGCTCGAGTGTTGTAGAAGATTGCCGTCCAGTCGTCATGGTCCACTCAGTATTAGGCCACGTATGTTGAACGTAGGCCGTTGGTCACTCTTTCTAACCGTCCATAATTGTGGGCGCATATCGAGCAGGCCTTGTTTTCTTTTCTTTTCTTTTTTTTTTTTTTTCCGGAAGATGTTCACTACAGTGGAGGTGGTGATACCCACCACTGAAGCCTTTCTGGGGCCCACCCAAGTTTTGTATAAGTCTTTTATTTGATGTTTTACTTAGACAAACCTTATGAATGGATATGATGGCATGTAAACATCACGGCCCCATGTGCTTTTGGATCGCCCTGATTTTCTGGCCCAGGTCCTAAAATGAGCTGGTTCAAAGATGGACAGAGTGGATTTCACACACGCGCAGACACCATGGTGGTCCCCAAACAGTTTTTTGTCTCACCGGCTCTATACAACAAGGATTGGAAATTCGTGTCCCAGCAATTCGGTGGGACCACCAGCTAAAAGTGCGGCCACGCATTAATATCCGGATCAGGATATGAGATTAGAATCATCAGATAAACAGCCCACTCGATGATCATGGCTTTCAATTGTCTATTAAAATCACTGCGAATTCGGTCTAATGAACCGTTAAAATCTCATGCACACGCCAAATGCCGGTACCTATTGTGAGAGTACCATTGAGATTCGTACTCTTGCATTCTCGGGAGATGGATTGCATTGCATTCTCGCGACGTGGATTGCCTGCGATAGCCCTGTGACCCTGTCCCTCGAACTTCCAGGTACAGGAAGCTAGGGCGGCCCACCGTCACCTGTTTTCTCATGTCATTCTATGGCATTGAACTAAAAATGAGGCAGATCCAAAACTCAAGTGAGCCGCACGGCTGCAAACTGGGATGATTTACGTCCACCTTTGAATCATTCGTGGGCCATAGAAGTTTTAATCGGGCTAATATTTTTATCTTTTCAGTTTGTATCAGTAACGGTGGCCTTATGAACGGCATGGATGCATATAAACATCACGGTGGATCTACGGACTTTTCAACGGTACCCATTTCCTTATCCACTTTTTCGTGTCGTGCGGCCGACTTGAGTTTTGAATCTACCTCAACTTTTGGCCCATGGCCTAACAGGATCTGAAAAAACTGATCTACGGAGTAGATTTCTCAAAAACATCACGGTGCCGCTCTGCTTCCTGTCGCAGGCTATCCCTGTCCCATTTCTCCCAAGCGATGAATGGATGCGGATCATGTCCCAACGCCACCTCCAGCAATGGTGTGTCGATGTGTAGGGCGATGTGGGCCCAACCTGATGTATTTGTTTTATATCCACGCCGTCCATCCGTTTTGCCCCCACATTTTAGGACATGAGCCCAAAAATAAAGCTGATCCGATGATCAAGTGGACCCACCACACGAAACAGTGGTGATTAAACGCTCACCATTAAAAACTCTTTGGGGTCACAAAAGTTTCGGATTAGGCTGATATTTGTGTTTTCTCTTCATCCAGGTGTGAGTGATCTTATCAACAGGTTCGATGACAAATAAAAATTACGGCAGGCCCTGAAAATTTTTTAACGGTGGATATCATTATCCCCACTGCTTCGTGTCGTGTGGTCCACTTGAGATTAGGATATTCCTCTTCTTTTTAAAAAAACTGAACTGAAACAAGCTGAAAAAGAGGATGGACTGTGTGGATATATAACAAATATATCAAGTTAGGCCCCACAGCTCTCAACACATCAACGCACCAAAGCCGGAGGTTTGGCAATCCATCTAATCCCCGTCCCAGATAAATAACAGACTCTCGTTTTCTCACTACTGCTTTATCTGGGCGTAACCAGGTGAGAAGCAACAAAAAGAACACATCTACCCTAGAAATGGAGGAGAAGCTGGTTGCTCGGCTCGAAGCGGCGGTTGCTCGGCTCGAAGCCTTTTCCGCTGGATCCAGGTCGTTGATCTCACCTGACGATGCGTCGGACGCGCCTGTTGATCCGTCGATCGTTGCGTTCGATGCTCTGGTGGAGAAATTCGTTGGTAGGGTTTCTGCGGCTGCCGGGAAGATCGGTGGAAAAGTCCAGGAGGTGACGAAGATCCTTGAAGAGGCGTTTTCCGTGCAGAGAGACCTGCTTGTCAAGGTCAAGCAATGTCAGGTCAGTTTTACTTTCATTCGATTGTTTGATACCATGAAGGCTGTTGATTCCTTGAATTTTAGCTTTCATGTGTTTGTTCTCAATCTGTATTTGTCTAGGAATTCTGAATTTTCTGTTTGATTTTCTGTATTGCCAATGTTCATGGATGCATATTCGTAGTTTTTGTTGAGATAATTGGATCTGGTGGAATTGGATTAATCTAGATCAGGTATGGTTCGAGTCTGGCATTTAATATCGAAGCATCTGTTTCTAATTGATTTCGGTGTGGACTGTTGATTGTTGGATAATGCCGTGATATCAATTGCAAATTACAGCAAGTGTTGAGTTCGTTTCAAATATGTTTTTGTATCTTTTCCTTTCTTTTAATGAAATTTCGTTATCTTTCAAAAAAAAATAAAAAATGGTATATGAACAGTTAAACAGATCTTTTGTATTTTGGTAGATCTGAATGGTTTTTTGGATGTACTCTAGAATCTGAATGCCAGCATTCGTTTATCCTCACATCCGCATACTGTGGATGTGGAGCCTTTTAACACATCCCTCGAAATGCAGGTGACAGGATGAGTTGAACTGTCCCGTCGTAGAAGTTCTCCAAAATGAGATGAAATGATACGGGTAGGAACCAATAACATTGCCGTTTTGTGTGGTGTATGGGCTTTCCTGTCTACATTTTGGATTACATCAAACTGGCCCTAAGCTACTAAGAAATGGAAGAAGTGATTAGTTAACTCAATCTACCTTCCGATCCTTGTGAAGGAGGCCTGAGGCTGGATCCGCTACAAAGCTCTGTAGATTAGTTGACCCAATCTACCTTCCGATCCTTAATTTACAGGTGCGATTAAACCACGTAGGCGAGTAGCAACTCAGGTTGAATTCGAGGGCAAGCACACTCCCCAAAACCCCTGGATTTATTTAGAATGTAAACCTTCTAAATGACTGACGCAATCATCTATAAATCACAATCCGAATACCTGATTGTTTGAACAATCCTAAACTATGATTTGTGAATACTTGTTTTTTGAAACAGGAATATTGAATTATTTCATTTTAATTGTCCAACAAAAATCTCCACCAATCCGATAATAATCATATGATCAAGTAATCTTAATTTTTCATCCATGATGCATTTAGGGGTCATTTGGGAGCGTGAATTTGATATGCATTGACAATTGCCATGGAATCCATGTGAATTGGAATGACCTGTTGCATTTGGCATCTTGCATTCAGAATCCACTAAAATCTGGCAATCCAGTAATCAGATTTGGAATCACCAAATTGTGTTTGGCAGCCTGTATTTGGAAGAGAAAGAGTGAGAGAGATGACTTGCAACTCAGTGGTAATCGGAATCCGTGTGAAACAAAATCACGTGGTTTTTTTGTGATTTCAAAAAAGTGCGTGCGTATTTGATATGAATTGGATTCCAATTCACATCAATTACACTCTTTCCAAATATCCCGATTCACACCGATTCACATACCCAAAAAACTCCTTAAACAAGTACCCGTAGCTTAGACAGTTTAATAAATAATTTTTTCCAAGTATGTGATTTGCAAGTAATTGCTGAGTGCCTGCTTATGATCTATTACAATTTGACACAAGTACAAGAGTTTTTCTCTTTTCTTTTAAATATAGAGTTCTTCCTTTCAGTTTCCCTCTCATTTTCACTTCTAGGAGTTATTTGGTACTCCGGGTTCATATGACGCTTGATACACATGCACTTGGTGATTGCATAGTGACATATCTTAAGTCAAAATTCAACCAGCTAAATTGTTGGATCCAATGTTTATAACTGATAGTCCAGAATAAGTGGGACTGAGCACCCTAAGATTTGGGTGCACTTGTTCCTTGAAATAAGACCATTGGATAATTTTCATTTTTTAACTGCCCAATATGTGTCAAAATATTTTTCCAAACAGTGATTCTGATAATATGGAGCATTCCCTATTCTCCCTATCAAATGAAATGGTTTTGATCTCAGCCATGTGTTCCATATGTACAGCAATGAAAAAGTTCTACATATTCTGTTTCTTCGGCCAACACCTTATCATCTCCCTAATAAAATATAGCAAGGAGATTCACCCTCTGGCACCTGCCCCTGCATTTAATTACCCCTCCACTACTTCCTAACTAGAATTATCTACACACTTGCTTTGTGCTGAGCTCTATGCAGCCCACAAGATTGACCCACTTGATGAGTAGACTCGCCACAGTGCCCTTGTATGCCATGTTGGGTTCGAGTTGGGTCAGGTTGCCTGAGCCCTCAACCCAAGCCCAACCCAACCAAATTTTTGGGTTGGGCGGGCCTGTCGGGCTCAGGTTGAGCTTGACCCAAGTTGCAACCCTAGTGCCCATGACTAGTTTGGCTTGGCCTATGACCACTTGCACATGCCAAATGTAAAAATAAGCTGGAAATTGTAAGTGATTTCAGTCCGAGTTAATGATAAAAAAAAAAAAGAAAGAAAAAAAAGAAAGAAGAAGAAGTAGCAATTCCCATTCTAACTAAATAACTAAATCATGGATACAATCTCACCCATGCACATTATGTGCATGACCCAAAAGGCCAAAACCTCATTTCAAGAGGCTCTGGTGAGCTCTTCGAAGGGACTTTTTGCTTCTATCTCACACATTCATATCATCAAAAAATTGGAAAGAATTTACATTTAAGCACCATCATCATTGTTGTCAAATGTGATCGCATATGCGCATATTGTGGATTGAATCGCATATGCCATGATGGCATATGCGATCCTGGCAAGTATACCATGGCATACTTTTATATGCGATTGCATATTTCCTAATAATCAAAGTGGAAGCAATTTTTTTAATTTTTATTTTTTCAATTTGGAGAACTTTTGCCTATAAATAGGCACTCATATCCCCTCCATTTTCACTATTCTCTACTCCAAAGCTCTAAATCTATTACTCTCTCTCTTACTTTAATCTCTCTACAATTACTTCAAGTATGTTTATTTTTTGTATTTTATAAGTTGTGCTTACTTTTTGTAAATTAAGCTGTAAGTTATAACTTGTAAGTTGTTTCAAGTTATCCATTTATTAGTAAAATTTCTTTGCTCGAAGTTTATAATAATTAGTTCTCTTTTAATGTAGCTTGAATGTTTTGTTAAAATTTATATAATATCATATATGTAATTAAATATATAACTTAATGAAACACTCAAAGTATAATGAAATAAGTAAAATAACTCAATCCAATCATGTGTACTAATTAGGCAAGTTTTTCCTATTTTTTAAAGCTTTTTTTTCATTTTTTTTTTCATTTTATAAAAAATATGCCATGGCATATGCGATTGTGCGATCGCATATGCGAACAGCATATGCTGATCGCATACAATGGCATATGCGATTTGACAACATTGGCCATCATTAATACATACATGTATAATATAATATGTGATATATACAATATGATATGTATAATGTATTAGAGATATATATGGGCGTGGGCATGGCTGTTAGTAGCCCAAGGCCAGCCCAAAATTGTTTGGGCTTTTTTATCTTGGCCCAAGCCCGTCCCATGGGCCTGAAAGGCATACCCAAATCTGGCCCAAAAAACCTGCCCAACCCAAAAGCCCATGGGACAGCCCATCCTGGCCCATTAATAGCCCTAACTGTATAGGCTTAAACAAGAGGAAACCCTAAATTAGGAAAGACCAAAATACCTCTAAAATTAGTTACAACCCTATGGGCCTTATGTAAATGGGCCATAAGTTACTCAAATGGTATCGGAATTGCTTAATTTCTGGCTCATTTAGAAGCTAACCCAATAGGGTATTAAAAGGGACCAACTTCATGTCATTCTGACATTGTTGGGTTCCAAAAGGTAGCCCATTAGAAAGGTGATGAAAATACAAAGGAAAATTATTAATTAACTTGACTAAATCTAACCCTGAAATGACTTACAAATAATTTAACTCTATAAATTTAATGGCCCTTGATTGATCCAAAGGCCCAAAGTTGTAGATGACCGTTGATTTGGTCTAGAAATCTATCAAGACAATCTAAACAGTTGGATTCGTCAGATCTTTTTGATCAACCAGCTCGTGTCGTCATTTGGTTGCATCAGAATGGAATGCAAAAGAGGGTGTTTTAGCTGTTGAAAATTTCAGTAAATTACATATTGTAACTCCTCCTTCAGAGAATTTGAGTTTGTATTTAGCTATCTAGTTCTCAGTTGTATGTTACAAACTGTATCTGTAATTACGTTTCTCTTTTTACGAATTTTGATACATTATCGCAATCAATGCTGCAGAAACCCGAACTTGCAGGTTTGGCAGAATTTCTGAAGCCTCTAAATGAAGTGGTAATGAAAGCAAATGCATTGACGGAAGGAAGGCGTCCTGATTTCTTCAACCACTTGAAGACTTCTGCAGACAGCCTTGCAGCTTTATTTTGGATTGCCTACACAGGAAAAGATTGCGGTGAGCAAAATTTCTGGTTTGGTTTTCTAGAAACGTTTATTTTCAATTGACAGCACATTTTTTTGTTTTCTATTTACTTTCTTCTTGTCTTCTTCTTCAAGGGATGAGCCTTCCAATTGCACATGTGGAAGAAAGTTGGCAGATGGCTGAATTCTATAACAACAAGGTACGATCAACACAATCTCAATCGTAAATATTGGAATTGCAAACATTATTCAGGAAAAAATTGGTAATCCCACTAACAAGGACACTTATTTTTTGAAATCAAATAGGCAAAGTCAGGAATAGAAAATCAGTTTTATTCTCTGTTAATGAATCACCAAAGAAAACGTTAAACTTGAGAGAGCATAAATCGTAATGTACACCACTATTGATGATCAATTCCATCCAGTGTTTCAAATAGCGCCCGTAGCGTAGGTTGTAGCGTACGCTATAGCTACGTAGCGCGTAGCATCCGTCTTGCCACTTCTAACTCTATCATACCTCATCTTGCCACTTATCCATCTCAACATCCTCATTTAAGCCACACTCATCCTATGAACAGGTTGTTTCTTAACTAGCCAACAGTTTGTCCCATAAAGTATGGCTAGTCTTATAGCTATCTTATAAAATTTTCCTTCAGTTTGAATTGTACATGAGGGTCACATAAAACTCTGGAGGCACATCTCCATTTCTTCCATCCGGCTTGAATTCTATGGCCAGCATCCTTCTTAATCTCCCCACCTCATGAATTATTGAACCAAGTTATCGAAAAGTGATTATTTTAGGAAGCTTCCTGGTCAACAATCTTAACTAATTCCTTGTTTACTTCTATTGTTACTAAAATTGCATTCCATGTACTCTGTTTTAGTCTGACTAATTTTAAATCCTTTAGATTCTGAAGCACTCCTCCATAAATATAGCTTTGTGTTTACGTTGTTCCTTGTCTTATCAATTAAAACTATGTAATCTGCAAACAACATACACAATGGGATGTCTTCTTGCAAATGCCTCGTTAACCGAATGCGAAAAGGTATGGGCTCTGGTACAAGCCTATAGTAATTGGGAACCCACTTGACTCTCCACCAATGTTCCTGAAATTTGTTATCGCTCCCTTATACATATCCTTAATCATGTCAAAATATCCACTTTGAACTCTTTTCTTTCTCAACACCCACTAGATTAACTTTCTAGGACCCCTATCAAATGCTTTCTCTAAGTCAATAGAGACCACCATTTCTCCTCCCTGTATATTTCTCCATCGTCTTAGTAGGAAAATAGCTTCGGTGTTGGACCTCCCAGGCATGAAACCAAACTAGCATCTTTTTGGTATTTAAGTCCACATATAACATCTTTTTTGGTATATCTAGTCCTCTGATTGACTTTGGGAGCCCCACAGGTCAAAAGGACCATTTTATTGTATATATGGTTGGATCAGTGCGCCCCACAGTCCAATTGCCCCACAAATAATGACCTGATCTTTCTCAGACAGCAGTAGCATCCACTACATAACCCTAATTGTTGATCCTTCCCAGAGTCTATAATCTGTACATATTTCAAGATATTCCGAGAGATGTTCTATGTTGTTCTGCATCCATGGCAGTGTGTTGGTTGCCTTTCATCATTGTGTCCAATATTGTTTGTAATACCATTTGATTTGTCTGTGACTAACTCAAACAGTTGATTATTTAGTGGAACTATAATTTCACCTTTCAATTTCCATTAATTTTTATTTTTGTGTATGACCTATGCTAAGAACGTTAGTATAAACTTCTAAGATCACAGTGACGCAAGTAGATCTCCAGTCCCACATGTAGATCCCACTTGATCACACGTGGGTCCCACAATTTTTTAAATCGGTCTCGGGGGCGTGTTGGCCAACCTAAAATCAGTACCATACTGGGCATGTCAGACGTGTTGGCCAAAAATTTTTGGGCTGATATACACACACACACACACACACACACACAGAGGATGTAGACTCCAGTCTTTGTGCGTGCATGTGTGTGCGTGCGCGCGCGTGTTTTAATAAGAAAGGATGTAGAGTCCAGTCTTTGTGTGTGCATGTGTGCGCGTGTGCGCGTGTGTTTTAAACATGTGCTCGATGGTGTATCAGACCACTCATTGATAAGAATGTTTCTATCTGTTTTACTTGCTGAAGTTCAACCAAATAAGCTCTAATTGAACACAAATCAACATGATTTTGTGGGTAGGGGCCTTAGGACCCATTCATTGAAACAGAACAAAAAGAAGATAAAAGCGAGAGAAAAAAAATAAAATTTGTTGGATTACCCCCTACTAAATTTTCCCAAAATGGTAAATTCCACTTTGATTTTCTAAGCTTCCTTTGTGATTGAAATGAAGAAAGAAGTGAGAAAATTTGGAAACATTTTGAAAGGGGGCTTTTCTTGGCCATATCAGCTCATATCGATCATATCAACACAGCCCTTCTTAATTGGACCAGCTCAACTCGTATCATGTAATGCAGATGGCTCACATGCTTATGATATGGGTGTATTGTAACTGATTTTTAAAAACATGGTCACATGTGTGGGCTCTGCATGGTCGTATGTGTAGGAAAGATAGCTCTGGTTAGTTTTTTTGTGCTTTAAATAAGGGCGCCAAGTAAATGCATTTTCGACTTTTCCTTTACCATTACAGTTTTATTCTTGCTTTCATTCGTATAAAATGCCTTCTTTGGATGTTTGATTATCTTGACCTTTATGTGATGAAGATTGTTTTTAGAAGGAACTTATTTCCTCAGCATGTGAGCATGTGTTGCTTGATGGCATGTGTTGCCTTGAAAGTACTAGTGACAACTGACAAAAACTAATAAGTATACAAACAACAGTAAGGTTCAAAAGAAAGATACTTCTGTTCAACTGTGACCGGTTGCATAGACACGTGACCAACACTATTGGATGTGAGAAAATTTTAAAACTGGTGTATCCTTCTTACATAAGTTCATTGTCATCTAGTCTTGTCCCAGCTATTTGTTGTCAGCTTTATGAATTATGTTCTTGATCATTAAAAAAAACTAAAGATGCATAGTGTCCATTAATTCAGTTTAAATAAATTAAAGCGTGGAGTGCATGAATTTAGTAAGCAATGACCTTCCACATTTCAAATGCAGATTCTTGTAGAGTACAAAAGTAAAGACCCAGATCATGTAGAGTGGGCAAAAGCTTTGAAGGAGCTTTATTTGCCTGGTTTGAGGGATTATGTTAAGAGTTTCCATCCTTTGGGTCCTGTATGGAATCCAACTGGCAGAACTACCATTTCTGCCACTACATCTGCGCCATCAAAAACTCCTTCCTCAGGAACCCCTGCCCCTCCACCTCCTCCACGTGCTTCTCTTCTCAGTGCTGATGTCGCACCATCACGCCCAAAGGAAGGGATGGCTGCTGTATTTCAGGAAATTAGTTCGGGCAAGCCTGTGACTTCTGGTAAGCCTTGCAAGGATTTCTATTGAGGATAGATATCAGCTCTTCATTTAGTTGGTAGACTGGATGTTTGTAATTTGAACCTTTCTTCACAGGTTTGAGAAAGGTTACAAATGACATGAAGACAAAGAACCGCTCTGATAGAAGTGGCGTTGTTAGTGGAAGTGAGAAAGAAGCCCGTACTAGTTCTCCTTCCTTCTCAAAAGCAGGTCCTCCAAAGTTGGAGCTTCAAATGGGTCGCAAGTGAGCATGCCTGAGATCATTGCTTTTGCAAAATCTGAAATTTGAATTTGTTTTCACCAATGTTCAAAATATCATTCAGTCAGCCCGAGAACTGATAGGTATTGGTATGTATCGACTTATACACCCTACATATCAGACACATCAGCGTGAATTGGACCTACTTAGTGACATCACAAAAATGTACTGGTATCTTGTTCTTAAAAATCATCATCATGATGATAGCCTTGTCCTGGCTATTGGGTTTGGCTTTGCAAGTCGTGTTTCACCAATCATAAAAAGGACTGATACCTATTAGTCAATATTTCAAACCATGGTTTTCATGGAAAATCCTTCTTTTGAAAAGTAATTGAAAGTTAGATATTGATTTATGGGTACTTTCTTTCTTTCTTTTGCCTATTCTTTTTGTGCAGATGGGTGGTTGAGAATCAAATTGGAAGGAAGAACTTGGTTATTGATGACTGTGATTCAAAACAGTCAGTTTACGTTTTTGGATGCAAAGATTCTGTTTTGCAAATCAAAGGTAATTTTCAGCCTTTCTTCTCACACATACGGTGTTCTCTTTTAGGTTTAACCTATTGCATTATTTTGTGCTTTGTAAGACCTGGATACCTAATTGAGGATGGCATATGCCCCCTCTGTTTCTAAAGAATAATTGAGGAGCTTGTACCTTTCTCATAATTTGCAGGGAAAGTGAACAACATAACAATTGATAAATGCTCCAAGATGGGAATTGTATTTTCGGTCAGTACAGAAGCATGCCCTCACCTTGCAGCTGTCTTCTTCATATATGAAGTTGATAAGATTGTTATATAAATGGTGCAACAGATGATTTTGTTTTTTGGGTCTTGACTTTTGGCAAGCAGGACGTTGTGGCAGCTTGTGAGATTGTGAACTGCAATGGTGTTGAGGTGCAATGTCAGGTATCCTCCTTTTTTTCTGTTTCTCTGACTCCTAATGCTTGGAAAGGCTGCATTTCATGGTTTGAGAGAGTACGAGCTAGAATTTAAGATGAAACATTACACATTTATATCTCTCTCATCTTCCATTTGAGGCATTTTGTGTCAGAATCAGTAAGAGTTAGGTTGAGCGCTCTTTCTAGAAATGATGCTTATCTCCCATGGCTACTTTGCAGGGCTCAGCACCAACTATCTCAGTGGACAATACAGGAGGCTGCCAGCTGTATCTAAGCAAAGATTCCCTGGGGACATCAATAACGACGGCTAAATCAAGTGAAATTAATGTGCTGGTACCTAGTGAAGGCCCTGATGGAGATTGGGTATGGATAAACCTTTTTACTAATCTAGGTTTTCAGTTGATGTGGTATTGTTCTGGTATTCTTTTCTTACTCTTCTTAGAGAAGGCCTTGAAAGTTCAATAGTTCTTCTTTTAACCAATATTCTTAAAACTAATAACTTCTCGTATTTAAAAAAGAAAACTTTGTGATTAACTAACTTCTTTCATGAATTATAATTAAAAATTGTATCTCCCTCCCTCCCTGACTAACTTCTTTCATGAATTATAATTAAAAATTGTATCTCCCTCCCTCCCTGACTAACTTCTTTCATGAATTATAATTAAAAATTGTATCTCCCTCCCTCCCTGATTAACTAACTTCTTTCATGAATTATAATTAAAAATTGTATCTCTCTCCCTCCAACCAAGTGAAGCCACACCCGCGCCTGTCCGCATGCACATGCAGATGCACACCCACACATGCACACACACGCATATCATTTAATACTCTGTAGACCAGTTGTGTGGCCTTGCTTATAACTGTACGGTCATGGTTTGCTGCACTGTTTAATATACAAGCCCAAAAAATGACAAGCAGCTAGATTTAGAATCCTTAGCAACATCTGATTGGACAAGTGGGTCCCTCAGTCCAACCAGGTTCCATTTGAGATGGAAAATGTCACACATGGTCCATCTTGACCCTCCACATGTGTTGTGTGGTCCATTATGACCCTCCACTCACATGAGCGAACATCCTGATTTGTGCTCCAGGTGATCTTCATGGTACTTGCAAAGTCATTGTCTTGGAGCTTTCTAGGTGATTTTTCCTGTTTCCTTCAATAGTGTGAAATGGCAGAATGGATGCGATTCCGTATGTGATAATCGGTATCCTTTGATATGTAAGATTTCTTTTTCATAAATTTTTTTTTATACCTAATGTCAATTAGGAGCATCTTCAAAAGTCAATTTTCTAGGTAGAATTTCTATTAGGAAACCATTTTCCTGACAAATACAAGATATTGGAGGGACACATAAGATAGGCGGAAAAATCTTAGGAAACTTTGGGTTCAGTTTTCACCAAGGCTGTTTATTTTTTATTTTTAATATCTTAGCTGCTGATTATTGGAAGCCTTTCTGGAGTAGAGCCCTACATTCTTCCCATTGAACTGAATTAACATAAGCTTCCTATTGAACAGAATTTGCATAGCTCTCTATTCTCCCACTGATCACATATCCCTTCTCTTCTCATTGAACAGAATTAACATGGCCTTGCATTCTTCCATTTGGATAGAATTAGTGATTAGAGTTTGCTTCTATCATCATGATTGTCCTTTAATACTCTGGAGGGTTCATTACCTCACAAGTATGTGGGTCCCAAAAATCACCTTTGATATGTGTGTTTTGAGTTGGGTCATAGTCCCCGTTGCAATCTCCACAAGAGCCAGCCCTCTTAGCCATGGTGACATATGTAGAGCATTATGCTCATTCCCTAGGTTTTAAAGTCAGTTCAAGAATCTTTGAAGGAACCACCTGGCAAAATGTCTCTGCCAATGGCTGAAATAGCAAACTGCCCTTTTAATAGCAGTGCCCTATACATGCTTTTCTTGGGCTTTTTAATAAAGTTATGTTATCTTCAAATAATAATAATAATAAAAAGTATTAGCAGTGTAAGATAGAGGGCAGCAATGTTTTTGTGAGTGTGCTTGTTATTTATCTATTTACGGATCTGTTACAAATCTTGCCACTGACAGTCGGATGGGGTCTCAATCAGCCCACAATTTCAAATATCAGAGCTTATAGATCCATAATGGTGATAAATTTAATAAATAAAGAATGATTAATTTGTGGATATAGGTCTTGCTTCTCATATACAGATAGCAAACCCAAGTATGATTAGAGCATCGCACTTAAGCGAATATGAAGTATCAAGCATCACACTTGATATTAGCATGCCATCAGACCATGCATATTGAGCATCAGACAATAGGGTATTAAGCATTGCCCCTCATTTTTTTTTTCCTTTTGTTTTTATTAATAAAATCTCAGTGGTTCCATCAACCTCCAAAGAAAGGAAGAAAAACAAAATCCTGCAAATGGTCTTCTAACTATCAGTAAAAAATAACCCTCTAAAAAGCGCACACTCAATTATCTTCTATCTTGTTTGCTCCATTAATTTCTTTTGCAAATCCAGAGGTAGTTGGGTTCTAGTGCCCATCATGAAGCACATCAACTTTTGGCCTTTTGATCTTTGATCCTTTCATGTGGAGAGCAGCCTTTGGACTATCTATTCTCTTTCCACACATTGAAACAAGGAAGCTCGATTTGTTGCTAGGGATTCTGTGATGTTACTGAACTATGATCGGAAAATGTTGCAGGGGGAGCATGCTTTACCGCAGCAGTATGTTCACGTATTCAAGGATGGCCAGTTTGTAACATCTCCTCTCACACACTCCGGTGGTTAGTAAAGGAGCAAGGAGGTTATGCAGTCTCTACTTTTGTCTTCTTATTTTTCATGTGAGGATCGAGAGATTTGGGTTTGAGCTTTTATAAATAGCCGAGGCTTTGTAATCTGTTTCCTTGTGTTTCTTTTATTCTTTTGGTTGATGTGCATCAAAGGGTTTTCAAAATAATTATCCTGTACGGGTGTGGTGGTTTTTTTTTTTTTTTTTGACAACATGGTTTCCTTTGTTTCCTAAGATTTGTAGATTTGCTGGGTGTTTGTTGCCTGTTTTGTTATGGTGTATGTGTTCTTTTAGCTCGAATTAGATCAGTGTTTTGTGCAGCGGGTTTTAGATTCTGTACATAAAGCAGGATTTTCTCTCTGTCGGTTCTTACCAAATAATCTTATCTAGCAGAGATGCTTGCTTTCACCGTCAACTCTGCTGCGACGGTGAATGGTCAACCTGATGAGCAAGCTGGCATGATTTGGACCTGAACTTCATGTAAACCCTGGCTACAGTGCTCTGTAGGTGGAAGCTGTGAGGCCCAGCGCAATGACCATGACACATCATTCCATTCATCAGTTTTGCCAGATTATGCAAGGAGGTGCTGAAAGATGAGGTGAATTCAAAACTCAAGTGTGCCATGCCACAGGAAACGGTGGGGATTGAATGCCCACCACTGAAACTTTTGTGGAGAGAGAGAGAGAGAGAGAGAGAGAGAGAGAGAGAGAGAGAGATGCCTAATTGAATTAGGGGAGTGATTGATTTAGACCTGCCCTGGCATGTCAAAAATCCAGCCTGATTTAATCATGCGCGTCTCGGATCAGCCTTTAGGCCACCCTGAATTTGGGTTAAACAACTGATTTGATTCTAAATGCATTATAAAGCTGGTCCTGCCGTGCCAGCACCTGATTCTCTGTGATTCATGGACTGGACTGGTGCTGGCCTCAGGTTCTTGGAATCGGATATGCTTAGCCTAGGCCTACCCGTTTGCAACCCTGGGGTCAGAATGAATGTGGGTTTGCGGTGAGCGAATACTAGGCTATAGCCTGTTGATTGTGCAATTATGTACGTTACCATTGACTCATTTGATACTCTCGTAAACGAATAGGGAAGCTTGTGTTGGGCTTAACCCAAACCCAACTAGCCTAACATGAACTTTATATTGGTGCGTTTTGTTCGGGTTGAGTTCTGGCTGGGCTTGTTCTGAAATTCTGGGTGGACTGGAACAACCTGACGCAACTGTCAATGTAACATTTATTACATATATATATTATACATGGGGAACACTAGTGTGGTAATTGATGCGGGGATTGAGTATTCAATACCTAGGTTTTGGGCTCTGGTTTGGTAGTTGGGGTGGGTTTCAGGCTTGTGTTGGGCTTCAGAGTGACTTTTCTTTGAGGTTGGGTTCGGCTTGGGTAGACCTTCAAGCAGATCCAAGTCACATGAGTTGCACACCTAGCCAGAAAGAAAATGGACGTATCGCATGCAAGGGTGGCAATGTGCTGGGTAGCCTGCCCAACCCTGGTTTGGACCTACTTGCTTGGCCCGTGAGATGCATGGGCTGATCAATTTTCAGGTTGGGCTTGGGTTCAAGTCATTTTAACCCGTCCCCACTGTTTATGTACATGTGTTATATCTGCAAATATGCCACTCTAATCCTTAGGCAACCATCAATCTCAAACGCAAACTTTTGGTTTCATTCACTGCAGAAGTTTATTTCTTTGTGCATGTGTGGCCCACTTGATAAACAGATAAATTAGGAAAATTGAATAGAAAATAGGATTTTCTCAAATTTTGGGGTGGGTATGGCACGGTCCCAGCCAACTTTTTTGGCCAGGCTTGGGCCTAGTATGCTAGGGCCGTGCTATACGCGGGCCTTGGGTCTTAAGTGTTGGGTCCCGGCCCTTAACACCCTTAATTGTATGCAATTGGTTATGTAACTCGAATTAAATCATCTAAATTGTGAGAGAATGACTCTGCGACCATGACAGTGAAATCAACAATGACCAAACGGTCTAATCTCTGACTTTGATTTGTTGAATTTACCATTTTCCATTGGGCTCGTTTGGGAGATTTTTAATGGAGGTAAATGGAAAATGGAATTGGAGGTAAATGAATTGGGAGTTAATGGCTTACACCATTGTGTTTAGATAGAAGTAAATGAATTGTATTTGAAATTTAAATATTCTGTTTAGATGAGAGTAAATAGGAAGAATTGAAATGCATTTGAATTTTTTAATATACATACTTTAATATTCCAACTTATTATATATATGCGTATTTAATGGAGTCATTATAACAATCCCATTAAAATATATACCTTTGTGTGTGTGTGTGTGTAAGGAAATTACTAGCATCAGGTAGGCTATAAATGTAAGGATCACAAACAAGTAACATGCCAATGTTTTTTAACATTCCATTTAAATGGGCATCTTTTGTACCTCTTCAGTCATTCTTTTAATGTAATTTTAGTGAGGTGCCTATGATTGAATTGTTTCTTAGTATCATTAGCATGATACATGTATGACATTTATGTGCATAATGGCACATTTGTTTATGACATGTATAGCATATATGTGTATAATGGCACATTTGTTTATGGGTGGCTCACTCCCTCTCCTACCCAAAACAGCCTCACTATGAATACGCAGCTACCAACACACTCATGCCTACATGGAGTTAGGTATTAAGGAAGGAAAGGAATAGACGTACTGGCTAAACAATTAACCAACACAAGCTACTCCTGTTCAAAACATTACACTCGGCTTTGCATAGGCATTTCACGCCCATTTACTTCAAAATCTCCTCTTGTTGAGAGGATTTCATTTACACGCACATTTAGTCTTATTTCATTCCATTTATATGTATTTACTTATATCTACATGCACTTTTACCCTCATTTAGTGTCACTTTCGATTTATGAACGTCTAATGTGAAGACTGCTGTTTGGGCAGTCTCATTGTCAGATTTATGCCACTTTATGTGTGCATGTCATATCAATCGTCCGTTGCCACTTTCAGTTTCTTTTCATCACCTTCTAAATGGTGTACAGCAGTACCACATGTGAGTAAGATGAGTCATCACCATTTAAAAAAAAATAATAATAAGAGGCAAAACTACCATATGAGTCTGCTGCATTTTTTAGAAAGAGGAAACCTTCTATGCTTTAGGAGAACATGATTTGATTATACAAATAGCCAGTAGGGGAACATGCAATCCAGTCCAGTGAAAATATTCAATGGTCTAAATTTAGTTGGAAAGTGCGTACTGTTCAGGTTAAGATTGCCTTGCAATATATGAATTTTTAACTACGACCGATTTACGCGTAACAAAAAATAACTCTTCCAAAGTATCAAATCTCTTTCGTACAATCACTTCTACATCTCTCCCTCCTATGCTTTGCAAATACGGGTGCAATGGGTTAGGTAATGGTGGGTCAGTGTCAGCCCAAGCCTGAACCATTTACTAAACAGGCTAAAAATTCTAACCCAACCCATCACCCATTATGCTTTTTAGCTGACCCTACCCACTTGAAATTCTACACGGTGTGGATTAAAGATTTACCCTTGAAAACTTTTTGATGCCACAAAAGTTTTGGATCAAGCTTATATTTCGGAACGGATCGGCTCGTGTACGACACACGGAAGCGGATTGCGTACAGAGTAACTCAGTACGCTTACGCTAAACTCTGTGGGATCCACCTTGATTTATGTATTTGATCTACCCGTTCATCCATTTTAACAGCTAATTTCATTTCTTGGTACCATAGACGAAGTATATAAAAATATTAGATGGACCACACCCCAGGAAATAGTGTCAATTGAGTATCTACCGTTGAAATTTTCTGAGGGGCTACAAAAGTTTTGGATCAAGTTGATATTTTAGTTGGATCAAGTTGATATTTTTGTTTTCCATTCAACCAGGTCTTTGTAATCTTATGAAAATGTTGGATGACAAATAAAGATCATTATTGGCACTAGAAATGTTTCAACGGTCGAAATCGTTATTCCCACTGTTTCCTGTGGTATGGTACACTTGAGCTTATGAACAGGTTGGATGGAAAGTAACCATCACCTCGGGCCCTATGAAGGTTTCAACGGTTGGTGTCATTATTACTGCTACTTCCTGTGGTGTGGTCGACTTTGGCCTTCGATCTGCCTCGTTTTTGGGATCCAACACTAAAATGATACGGAAGAATGGATGGACAGTGTGGATAAAACGCATACATCACGGTGGCCGTTCGAATCGAGCTACTCCCGAGTCTCGAGTCCCTCGAGTCGAATCGCTTGACGTTAATTGCTCACAGAGAAGCGGCTTTACTCAAAGCTCACTAAGCATGTATCGTTCTATGTGGCCCACATGCAGAGATTTTCTGATGATAGTAACCGTCCATTGTCCCGGAGCTACCTAAATGAACCATGATCCAACTATCTAGCCGAAAGGATGATCTTAACCATTGATTTCTATTGGATACGAGCCAACGAAGATTTTTGTTTTATTGGTCCACATTAGCAATAGGTACAGATGGCCATAATCATCCTTTTTTGTGGCCCGTCTATGGCAGCTTGAATGTGATGGACGGTTCGGATCACCGGACCATTTCTGAATGTGGACTCCAATGGAGCGATCCTCAGTTGTGAGTCTGTGACAGGCATAACGAACTCCCGGATTTATAGTTAGTTATAGAGAGAGAGAGAGAGAGAGAGAGAGAGAGAGAGAGAGATGGCTGGTACGAGAGAGTGGGAGAAAGATCGAGAGCTTCTCATTCCCGTGGGAGAAAATATAGAAGATGGAGGATCTAAACCTCCGTTGGCTACAACCTCTTCTTCTTCGTCTTCCCATCTTGCAGGCAGAGAGGTATTATTACCTTCTCTAATTCATTTGTTTCATTTTCTTGAATCGATTCTTACTCTTTTTTTTCGAACCAATTCCGATAGATGTATAGATCCCCAACATCGTGTTTGCTTGCTGCATAGAAACACACATTGGTTTTATCTTGTTTGATTCTGATGGAGAAACACCCATTAGCTTTCGTGGTTTTAGCTTCTGCCATTTGAAATTGATCGAAATGGGGAGCAGATTAATGGGTGGTGTTTTATGTTTCGGATGGTAATTTCAGCAGGGATTGATTTTATTGGGATTCCTTTCTTCCTTTTATTCATTGTTTTGGACCAAGTTTCGTCTTTTATATTGGATTGGACTGGTTTGGAAAATCTATGCTCGAATGTCAGAATTTGGGTTTTGTGTCAACTAAAAAGGACATGTCATAGGTTTGTTGTGATAGTTTGAATCTATAAATACTTGTACTTTTGGGATTTTGAGGATTCGGGTAGTTGATGAAACCATTCAATGGAGAGAGAGAGAGAGAGAGAGAGAGAGAGAGAGATGATTTTCGTTGTCTTTTCATGATTCAAATGCAGATGTTTTTCTTACCAAAAGATACAATCCACAGAAAAACCATTGAAAGCAACCATCCTGTGCCTATCTGTGTGAGAATTTTACAACTACAGTTGTTTCAAACTCCTCGTCTCTGTTGTTTCTCTTCACCGAATTCAAATATCTAAGAACTGCTATCCATTATACAAATAAATTGAACCCAGTAAACGTGTTGTATCTAAGGTTAACTGGATTTTGGGTTGTTCAGGTACATGGTACAAGAATGGGTACATGTTACACTACTTCCTCCAATACATCAAGCATATGAAGTATTGTTTTATATAGGAATTGAAAATGTACTCTATATATGGAATAAAAAATGTTATTATTGTCAATCCCACATGCATAGTATAATATGCACGCTATTGCTGAAATCAAACCATAAATCTCTATGCTCTAAATATAAATTTACATTACAACTTAATCAATACTAAGAAGTATAGAACAAAAGTTTTGGGGCAGTAAAAATAGTTATCCGGTTTTTAAATGACCCATAAGTGAATCACATTATTTGGAATGAAAAAAGGTAGGGTTTAGCAATTTAGGTAACATTAGTTTGGTCCCCTCTATAAATAGTTTTCTCCTCTGTAATAATTAGAACAAGTAAAAGCAAAACCTTGGAATGGATGTTTTAAAAAATTTGTATGGTGGCACTAAATGACCATAAATATAAATGCACTCTGGTAATAATATCTGGGTGTGTAACCTTTTCACATTTAAATCCATCGGTTTCTCCACACCAAACTGGGCTGGTTGGCTTGTCTGCTATTCTTTTTTATATATAATTTCTTCAAAGATTATCCCATATATTAGAGGCTTTTAACTTATCCTAAGCTTCCATCAGGATTCCAGTGAGACCATCTGAACTCAGCTTTCTTGAAATACCTATGAGGGTTGAGCACATGGTGCTCTGCATCTGAGTGTCAAAGTCATGGGTTCAATCCCATCTTGCCTATAAAAGAGAAAAAAAACAAAAAAAAAAAACAAACAAAGAAACAAACAAAGAAAAGCTACTAATAAAAGTTAATTAGCAGCATTTCCATTTAAAAATGTTCTAGATTAAGTCGACATTTGGGTGCACTAGTGAATTGAATTGCAAACATCCAGTTTAATCAAGAGAAGATGATAAAAGTAAATGATGTTCCCTGGTCTTCATAGCGAGGAAATAGCCCCAAAATTGCAGTTACGTTTGTTTCAAGTCAAACTTCAAAGTAACGTCATTGCAATTTGGATCCTAGTCTCTTTATATGAATGCTAAGGAAATTGAAATAAGTTATTTCTACTTTATTAGACTAGTAACCATCAATTCAATCAGGAATCAAACGCACCCTGAGAGATGAAGACAAAACGGGTTTTTGTTATCATGCATTGAGGTTACACTATTGTAGTGTTTGATTATCTTGATTCTGTCATTCCCATAACCATGCTTGTCATCTGGACTGGTTTGTTTTCTCCGGTGATCAGGGAGGCTGATTTTCAGACATTGAATGGACCACTTCCAACATCAAGATGGCATATGCAGCACAACTCTCAAAGGAAGAACTTTGTGAATGACCACAAAATCCACTGCATGGATTTCAATTCTATTTAAGTTTCATAATATCAAGTTCCCATTTATTAGTCTTTTGTTTTGAAAGGAGGCTGGAGAATTGGACTTGATTCAAAAGGTTGAGCAATTTGTTCCAGATGGTGGTGCATAGTCCACTTTCGTCCATCGTATCCCAGCTTATGTTCTGATCATGTATTGATCTAAGTCATGCCTTTCTTTTTTGTAGTTATTTAACTAATATTTTTACGAATCTTGCAATATCTAGAGTTCTAGATATCTCAGGTTCATAGAATTCAAAATTTTTCTTTATGAATTTGTAAAACTATCTTAAGCCAGATGTTTTTCCCTATGCTATTGTGTAGGCATTTTCTAAAGTAATTCGGAGCTGGACCTCAAAAAAGTTCGTTTCTGGATGGTGAGTTCTTTGCTGACAATAGACGGTAACTGCATTCTTTTAAGCCATAAATTGCACTAATGATTTATGACCATGATGCAAATCCATGACTTCGTATTTTTTACCACCCTAGGAAATTACGTGAACAGTGTTGTATTCTATATTGAGTAAACATCATCATCTTCATCATAGCCTTGTCCCAGCTATTTGGGATCGGCTTTAAGAAACCCGTCTCACAATTCGCAAGTTTTGAAACTGGAATTCATGATTGACTGGCAAAAGTTCGATGACTAGCTGCCCATCTCACACTATCAACCCTCCTTTACCCTGGCTTGGGACCACCTTGCCCATTGCTACCTAGCAAAATGCACAGTTAACAAAATAGAAAAGTGAGCCACTATCTGGACCCATTCTGACTACAAAATCCACTCATTATTGCCACTTTTGGTCATACACTCATACAAGTTTGTATAATTGTGTAGCCCATAGTGAAAAAGATGGGTGTATTTAGCAGTCAGAGTAGCGCCAATAGCTTTTCCCTAAGAAATAACCCTTGAGCACTTCTACAGTTCTAATAATTATAAGTTGATTCCTTTTAAAGACTTAAATCCATGTAGTAAACATGCCAATGTGGCACACTTGCGCAGATGAAACCAGCCCATCATTAAGCACCAGTCAATCGAGGCGATCATTGAGAAAAATAGGCAAGGAAAAGTCTGAACCCATACAATGGACCATCCCATCCTGACTGATTGAGCAATGGGCTCTGTGGTTATATCAAGAATAAAATCGATTCCCACCAGATTATACCTATCCTGATTACGAAATATACAATAGTATACCTTGAAACCCAAAGTATGCACATCATCATTATCATCTAAGTGTTAGACCAACTATGTAGATTCCATCATCTAAATGCAAATTATCCACATGCCATTCAAAATCACAGAGAATGGATTTTTTTCTCTTTCAATTTTTGTGGTAAAATAAATTCACTGAATCCATGGAGGACAAATAGCCACGTAAAAGGGCTGTAGGACACATCAAAGAAAAAAAAAAGCCCCAAAATAAAACATCCTTCTTGGATTAGCAAGTAAAAAGACTGGTAGTTTTATGATACGTTTGTCATTTTTGCAGTGTCATTCTGTTTCCTCTAGCCGTAACATTTTACATCACCTGGTGGTTCATTTGTTTTGTGGACGGCTTCTTTTCCCCAATCTATGCTCATCTTGGGATCAATGTATTTGGTATGTGTCTTCTTCTTCTGCCCACTTTTCTTGATTTGGTATTTTAAGGAATGGTGTCAAGTTGGGCCTGTAAATATTTTCTATTTTTTGACCTTGTCCAACCAATGGAGTTCCTTTATGTTACTCTCTGCACTTTGATTTTAGGAAAATCTTTCTGCGCACATGATTCAAGACAGTTCTTCAAACATCCAAGTGGATGGTTAATTTAAACATCTGTTGTGATGCAATGACAACTATTGTTTCTAAATAAAAATATTTAGAAACATCGTTTCACATTTTCATTTTATCCAATGATAACTATTGTTTCTAAATAAGCATGTTTCACATCTAATAGTCAATGTGCAGCGCAGGTGGGGAAATAGGAGGTGGGAACACAGTTACCATAAATCTAAACTCTTTGAACATAATATGATAATTATAAGAAGAAGCTGACGTGAAACTTTGGTCAGAACTTTTATCATGGATTTTGATGGATAGAGTTGTTCAACAAGATTGTAAGAGCAAAGAAAATGCTAGATGAATGGAGGAAAAGTACTATGGTACCTATTTCTAAGAATGAAGGAGACATGCTGAGCAAAGTGATCAGGAAAAGATTAAGGCATCAGACAAATGTATCAGAAAATCAGTTTGGATTCATGCTAGAAAGGTTGACCATTGAGGCTATTTTCCTCCTTAGACAGCTGATGGAGAAATATAGGGAAAGGAGGAAGGATTGACGTAGAGAAAACATATAATAGGTTCCCTAGAGAGTTATCTTGTGGGTGTTGGGAAAGAAAGGAGTCATGAGAGGAGATATTGACATCATTAAGGATACATGTGAGGGAGTGGTAACAAAGGTGAGAACCACTAGTGGAGAGACAAGTGAGTTTCCAATTATGTATGATTAAACTAGGATCAACACTGAGCCTGTGTCTTTTTGCATTGGTTACGGATGAGTTAACGAGGCATTTATAGGAAGAGGTCCCATCTGATGTTGTTTGCAGATGACATAGTTTTGATGAGATGGAAGGGATAAACACAAAACTAGAGCTATGGATGGATGCTTTGGATCTAAAGGTTTTAAAATTAGTCAGACTAAAACAGATGGAATGTGGTTTTATTAACAGTAAGAGTCGAAATAAGGAATTAGTTTAGACTGTTGACCAAGAAATTCCCCAAAATGAACACTTTCAATATCATGGGTCAATAATTTAGGAGAGCGGAGAGCAATGTTACCTAGATATGTGGCACAGATGCCTAGTGACAGTGTCCTAGAGTATCAGGCTAAGCAAACTTTGAAAAATCTATGCACAGGGACACTTCTGTATACAAGTAAATAATAATTTAAGTAAAATTAAATAAAGCAATAAAAACATTAAAGAAGGAAATTTGAAAGTGTTCACATAGTTCCAATATAAACAAATTACCAATAGTTCAAACTAACAAATATTTTTTTTTTCGAAAGATCAACTAACAAATAATTAATTAAAAAAAGTTAAAAAAATCAAGGATAATCATCTTAGAATATGGTAGTTCTTATGAACATCATTTGTTCTGTTAAAATATTGGTACTGAAACAAAAGAACAAAGGAAAAAAATGAACAAAAAAGCACCTGTTTATTGGTCATGGTACCTATAATGGAAAATGAACTGGAATCTAGATAGAAAGGAAGTCATTACAAGTAATCTTCAAGAACAAGAGAAAGGAGGCAAGCTCAAGTTCGAACAGTGAGAGATCTTTGGCTTGACAAAAGAAATTTTTATAACAAAAAAAATAATCGAGGAAGGTGAAATGAAATCTTTGTGCAGAAAAATATTTGGACAACTCAATTGAAGTGTCCAACATGCGGCACTTTTCGATGACATCACCAGGACACTTTGTCTGCAAATTTTGAAGTGCCATGTCCATGAGTGTCCGAGTGTCAGCATGGAAAAATCCTAGAAAGTAGAAGTGTCCAGTTAACACTGGCGAAGAGATTGAGAAGAAGTTTGCTCGTAGAATTAGAGATAGGTGGATGAAGTGGATATGTGCTCTAGACTTTTATGCGAGATAGCCACATCCAAATGAAATTGAAGGGAAAATTTTTTAGGATAGGTAAGAGACCAGCCATTCTTTATGGTAAAGAATGCTGGGTAGTCAAGGAACAACATGTTCATATGATGAGCACAGCTGAAATGAGGATGTTGAGATGGATGAGTGGAAAGACAAGGATAGAATTAGAAGATAAATGCATTCAAGGGAACTTTGAAGTAGCACTAATAGGTAATTAGATGAGGAGTAGTGTGCTTAGATGGTTTGACCATGTGCAATAGAGACCAAGAACTGCACTAGTTAGGAGTAGGGAGGTTCAAGTTGAAGGCTCTGAAAGGGCAGGGGGGAGGCCCAAAAGGATGTGAATGGAATAAGAAAAGACTTGTTGACCTGTGGTTTAATTGGGGATATGATCCTTGATAGGGGAATGGTGGAACAAGATTTGTGTAGCTGACACCAATTAGTAGGATAAGCTTAGATGATGATGATGAGCATGCAATCAATGTTTCCCATTGCACATTAACCAAAGAATCATGAAATCAAGGTTATTTTTGTACAATTTGGAAAAGTAGGCATTTTCAACAAAACCCGTACTTTTTTTATACTAGCATAGATTTCCCTCCATAGTACCAATAACTTGATTAGAAATCTAGATGAATATCCCAGTTGCTTTGATTACACACCAATAGTGTGGATTCATGTGATATCGTGGAGAAAGCTTCTAATGTGTGAGGGGTATGGAAATAAAGGAAGAGCAGAATCTTTTATGGTGTTATAGCAATGATGGTGAAATTTAGAGATACAATTAAAAGTTTGGTATTTGATTTGTGAATGAATTGGAAGGTGGTAGTAGTCGATAGTGGAAAGAAGAAGAGACTGACTGCACAATGGAAGAATCCACCAAACATTAAAGGAAGTTAAATTTTTTCGGTTTTTTGATTAGATACATGACCTTTGGGTATTGAGGGAGTCTCAACAAATTACAAGGTAGAGATTCTTTTTTATTGTTAATCATTTTTTTCTGTTAACTACCAAAAAGTAGACATGATACCGGCAATTGTGCATGTCAAGTGATTGGACTAGTACTAGATCTAAGTTGATTTGGTGTAACAATAATCAGTCAGTGTTCAAAACCCACTGACCAACTTGGGACTTGGCCAAGTGGTCTTGTTATGCCCACAAACAAAGCAAAGTATGAAAAGAAAGACAGAAACTCCGCAAATATTTCTTCTACTCATCCAAGTTGAACTCTCGGAAATTCAAACAAGTTCTGAGTTGAATGCGAGTATTCGAATGTTAATCAGTGTGATTAAAAAATCTTTGTCATCATTCAAGTCCAAAAGTGCCCGCTAACTGATTTGGGGTCCACTTGCAGGTCTAGGATTCCTCACTTCAATTACCTTCATCTTCTTGGTGGGTGTGTTCATGTCGTCGTGGTTGGGAGCTTCTGTTCTTGGTCTCGGAGAATTGTTTATTAAGAAAATGCCACTCATATGTCATATCTATGCTGCCTTTAAGCAAATAAGCACCGCAATATCACCAGGTGACTATATTCGATTTCTCTCTGAAATGAATTATCAAAGCATGAGCTCCTGTTATCAACTCCAGTACATCAAATGGTGATTCTGCAGATGAGACTTCTCAAGCCTTCAAGGAAGTGGCCATAATAAGGCATCCACGCATCGGTGAATATGCATTCGGCTTCATCACATCTAATGTAATCATTCAGAGGAATGCCAGTGAAGAGGAGCTTTGCTGTGTTTATGTACCCACCAACCACCTCTACGTCGGAGATATCTTTCTCATCAATCCAAAGGATATTATCAGGCCAAACTTGTCTGTTCGAGAAGGGCTTGGTAAACATTCTGAACTGAATTTCATTTCATGGGCTGGAGTTAGTTTCAACTGGCAGAAAACGTGCATCATGTACGGTTTAAATATTTTTTAAAAAATTAAAAATTTAAAAAATTAAAAAAGAAGAAGAAGAAGAAGAAGAAATAACTAGTACAAAGAAAATGGCAAGAAATGAAAATTTGAAATCAGGAAGAATAGATTATCACATCTATGTTAGAGAAATGCTAACTTGACTCCACCAGGAAAGATTGAAGAGGCAATTCACCTCACATGTTTGAACATGGAAATCGTGTGCAAGATCTGGGCTGTTAATCAGTGGGAGCTCACCGTGACCATGCCTTGGCCCAAAAGATCATGCCAGCCCACCCATCCAAGTTGAGAAAAATGGACGGAAAAACATTACCAATGGTCTATATCCAACATTCATGTATGGCCCAACTGATGGATGGACCAGCCTGATTTGCAGATTATGGGAGTGTTTACCACAGCTCCAACCAGATGAATGGCCCAAATCTCGCATAAGTGTGGCATGCCAGCATGTGCAGTATGAATCGTCTCTTCAATATGGCAGATACATGGAATCCAAGGAAAAAGAAAGAGAAAATAGCAATTATCTAGTGATGATTTCCATGAGAACTATTAAAACATGGATTCCAATCTTGAGTTCTTGTTGGGATAGCAAGCAGAAATCTCATATTCCTCTCGCAATACTCACCTAGTTTCTTATGCCAAGGATCCAAATTATGGAAAAGTTTAATGATTTCCAAGTGGAATCCACCCTTTTCTTTGCTATCCGAAGAACAAAAACTGCCACATCAAAGGAAAACCATTTTCCTTTTCTGTTGTTTGTCATGGAATCCACTGTCTCCGAACACGGCCTTACTGTTTCTCTCTATATCAACCCTCTTAACTCATAAACATGATTAATGATTCCTGATTGCCTCTTCATGTTGTGCAGAAATAGTTATTTCGGGGGGCATGTCAGTACCCCAAATCTTGTCTACGGTGGACGTACGGTCAGTTTTAGGAGACCGTGGAAGAGTTGTTAAGAGTCCAAAATTCCCTGGTGCAATAGACTAATTCCATGTGTAAGAAATGTATGCCTTTTATTATTTGTAATCGAAGGCCATCGAATCTCGTCATTTGGGATAATGACCAGACTAGTGCCCATGGTAGGGTAGCTACTGAGATTTTGCATTTTTAATTTAATTGTCTTACTCTAACCTATATGGAAGAAAACAGGAAAAAGAAGTGGAGTTGGGACCCCAGTCTTATGATCAGTGAGCAATTCAATGGCGGCATATTCATCTCTCTCTAATTTCTTGACCACATGTTCATGATTCTTGAGAGAGAGAGAGAGAGAGAGAGAGAGAGAGAGAGAGATTCTATGAAGTTATTGGTGAATGTAATTTTCATGTTCATGATCAATGTTACCTAAAACACTAAACCCCCCACGATTTCCGTTCCAGATTGTGTCATTTGCAATCCAGGTCACTATTTTTGGCAACCCAAAATCATTGCTCTTTATTCTTACAATTAATTAAGTCAACGCAAATTTCTATTTACAATGTATTGATTTATACTTTTATTTATTTAGTTGTAATATAACATTAAGCATGCGGGGTATATAGTAATTACATTCATCATTTCTTATAAACTGCAATGCAAGTTCATATATAAAAACTATGTTGCATACACAGTCTATGTATTGAAGTGAAACACATGATCCTACCCCTAGATTACCACATATTGGAGGAGGTGCTGTACTGTGTACCTGCTCCCATACTACATACCAAAGCAACCCACAATCCAGGTACCAAGTTCGTGATTTTTGGTAGACTCGTTTTTTGGTTGTGTTACAGTCTGTTGAAGTCCATTGTTCCGGGGAGTTCAAAACTTTTTAATTTGTTAGTGAATGATTGATTTCCTTTGCATGTTATAAAATCTAAGGCCTGTTTGGATTAGCGGAAAACAGGACTTAATCATGGAAAAGGAATCAATTTCCTCTGATGTGACTGTTTTCCTCACTTATAAAAGACTTAAGGAAATCAGTTTTCCTTTGGACAGTTTTCCTTAGAAAAGGGTCATTTCATTTTCCTCTCTAATGCCTAAGAAATGAGATTTCCACCCATTTTGAGAGACAACTCTCACTTTTTGACCATTTCCACATTTCTATTGATATCATGTATACAAACCATACAGGTTATTTAAGGATTCTTTTCCATGGATTTCCAAGAAGTAAATGGATGGGCAAACAAAATTTCATTGATCTTAATTTTTTTTTATTTTTAAAATTAAGCTATCTAGTTAAACGGTTAGGATTTTCTGATCAACATGTTTTGTAATTTTCTTCTTGACATTGGGCCATCCATGGTAAGTCGACATCATCATGAGATTCATGGTGTCTGCCACATGTATTGGATCAGATCTTGATAAGTTAAGCCAAAGAAAGTTACAAATTGCACGTTCTCTCTTTTCGAAAGCGAGGGTGGTCCACCCTTTTATCAGGAAATCCCCTCGTGCGTGTACCAAACTATATTCTATTTCGAGCTGTTTATTCAATCATACCGTGTCTATTGAAACCGGCATGTGTGTGTAGAGTAGGATTTGAATCACTACACTCGCGAGTAGCCATAGCACGAACCCGGGCTTTGAGGCTTGGTACAGTACACCCAGACTATTCGTCACAGGGTAGGTTGGGACAGTAGCCGTTAGATCTGGGGCCATTTTTCCGTGATCCAGACCGTTTATACGACGTGCCTCGACTTGCATAAGGGATAACTCAAATAAAATCCCATATTGATACTTTGGCCATTCAATTCTCTTTGTAGAACATAGATCTAAAGGTTAGAATTTTCTAATCTTAATTACTTTCTACTCAGTCACCATCAGCTTTTCATTTCATCGAACCAACGATCTGGGTCACCAAAGATGACCCAGATCCAACGGCTATTATCTATGCGTATTCTGTAACTATTGGAGTAAACGTCTGGTAGCAAATATCTCTTTTTACGGTCTCTTGACCTGGTTTACGGCAAACGCCGCCGATTCAGAGAAGATATTTGGTAGAATACATCGCGATGTACATACGTCGGTACTTCCCCTTTAAATTTGTCTGATCATATTGAAACGATCAAGACCGTGTATATGACAGGCCTTCCCTTGATCAAGCATTTCAATATAAGAGGTTTTCTTTTTCGTAATTATTTTATTACCTACGGCGACCATCGTTTGAAAAGGATCCAGATCCAATGGCCGAAATCCCGACGTATGCGATACATTGGGATTTCAGCCATTGTAATTGGTTCTTTTCAATGACTTGAACCGTTTATATAATAGGGCTTCTCGTGTGGATGGGGAATGCCCCAAAAATCTCTCGGACACAATATTTAAAGCCTTTGATTATACAAACGTGTTATGCTGACCGTCCATTTTCAAAGGGAACGAAGCAAATTTCAAACGGTTGAAGTAATTGCATTTTAGAAATTTTATTTAATATCCATCCAGCTTACAAGGCGAGATACATTGGGTAAACGGTTTGGATCATTGAAAGGCTGCCCAGATTCAACGGCTAAAGTCCCCTTGTATTTACAATACCTGGGGCTGGATTCCTACGGTTTACTTTCACGAAAGTGGGAGAAATGATTTCAACGGAGAAAATGACGCGGAATGGAATACAACGTACGGCATCCGGTTTCAGCACTTGATTCGAACATTTAGGATAAATCAACACTCGAATGGGCCACCCAAAAAAATTATACCGAAGAATGATATGGCCCACCTGAGTTTTGAAATATTACGATCTTTTTTGGGTAATTCTTTCGTCCTAAGGAGGCGATGATGGAGTGGATGGTATGTAAACACCGCCGATCCTATACAAAACTGGGTGGGCGTTCTATCGCAACTATTTCTTGTGATGTCGCGTATCCAAGTTTTGGATAATTATGAATTTTAGGATCAACAGTTCGAATAGGGCATCCTACCTGATGGACGGAGTGGATCTCAAGAAATATCAATCCAAATGGTTCTATGTTTGAGAAAGTAACCCTGTAGGTACCTATCGCGAGTTACCCAGCATGCTCGGGATCTATTCGAGCAAACCTCCACGTGTAACAAAATTAGGATGTGCCGGCCACGTGTTCGATGAATGTGCACTGTTGGTTCCATGGATGGTCCACCCGATGGTTGGCCCAGCCAGATTCCAGATCCCAACCTTATGCAGCGCCTGAGATGTCTCACAAATTTTGTATGTGCGGCTTACCGCAACACCAGTTAAGTGGCGCCCATCGGGATGTTAAGGTAAAATCCACTCCGTCCGTCAGTTTCTAAATATCATATTGTGATGATAGTTCAAAACTGAATGAGATCCAAGGCTGAAATTGGTCACACCACAAGAAACGATGAGGACTGAACTCTCACCATTGTAGCTTTATTGGGCCCAAAGAAATTTTGGATCTAAGTCTTTTATTTGTGTTTTCCAGTCATACTGGTGGGAATCACCTTCTCAACGTGTTAGATGCCATATATAAATCACGGTGAGCGCCAGGAAGCTTTCAATGGCGTGTGTTTCCTTTCCTACTGTTTCCTATCATGTGACACACTTACGTACAGCCGTATTTTTGGATCTCCTGCTATCATGATTCGGATAAGCTGATGAACGGATTACATTGGACCACAAATGCCAGTGGGACAATGATTCTCACCGTTGAAATATTAGTACGGCCCATTGTAAGATTTATTTTCCATCCGATCTGTTCATGACGTTACAAAGACCTCTGTTACCGCAAAAGGATTTCAATGGTAGACGTTCAATTCCCCACTTCTTTTTTAGGTGTGGTCTGCTTGATCTTTGGATGTGTCTTAGTTTTTGACTAAAACCTTACGATGATCTTTCAAAATGGAGGGACGGTTTGGATATAACACATACCTCATGATGGGACCCCACAGAGCTTGGTGACGTCAACACATCAGCCATGTGGGTGGTGTGTGGTACACCAGCCAATCCGCGTCCAATCGGATGACAACGACGCTGTCTCATTCCCGACCGGTAATCACGTGGCCCCACATCACGGAAGTCACGTGACGTGTGGCCCAGTAGCTTTGGCTCAATCCCGTCGACGAACAGATAAATACAGAAGAGAACGGGCGGAGAACGACTCGCCTCAGCTCTTTCTAAATCCGATCGGCTTCTGTTTCAGATTAAAAACGGTATCCTCTCCACTTCATCTTCCTTCTTCTCATCTCATCAAACACCAAATTCTCGCGATTTTGATTTTGATTCCTTTTCTTTTATATCTTCACCGTCCTAGCTGATAAATACACCCTTTTTCTTACCGATGTAAAGTGGAAAAATGGGTGTATCTATCAATAAGGGTGGGTGCGAATTGAAGCTCCCTTTGTGGGATTGTGTGATTATAACGGAATGCGTTGAAAATCAGCAGCTTTTATGGATAAATACACTGTTTTCCGTACAGCTGATGACTGTGATGATACCAATATGTGTTTGTTCAGTTATCGACAACTGAAAGGGTTTGTCGATCAATAATGCTGGGTGTAAATAGCAGCTTCCTTTATTTACGAGCTGCTCTACGTACTCACTGGCATTACTTTCACAAACCTAGAGCCACGTGTATGGATCTTTCATGAGATCCGCCCCGTCCAGCAGGTACGATGCGCCATTCTGACCATTGAACCTAAAAATCATGATCATCCAAAACTTTGCTAGGCCACACCACAAGAAATGGTTGGGATGGAACGCCCACCTAGTTTTTTTGTGGGACCCACCTTGGTATTAATATGGCACCCAATCTATTCTTTTGATGTGTCTCATTAGGATGAAAGAATTATCCCAAAAATCGCTATATTCCAAAACTCAGGTGGGCCATAACATGTGAACTTTGAGGTTTTAGGTACTTTTTTTTTTTTTTTTTTTTTTTTGAGGGGGGGGGGGGGGAGATGGCCCACAAGCGTTGAATCATCTAGAATTTGGGATCATTGCCTAAAAAGGGGTGGTATACGTGGTAGACGGTGTGGATTTCATGCATATGTTAGGGCCTATTTGTTTTGCCAATTTCCCTGATAATGTAAGAGAAATGTGTCATCATTACAATTTTACTACTACCAACTCAAACACGGAAATTGTCGGTCAATGCAAATGTATTCAGGAGACAAGTGAATGAATTTGCAATCATTGCAGTTTTTCATGTAATTACCGTAAAAATCTCGAATCCAAACAATGACATCAATGTATTTTGGTGATGATTTGACATTAAAATAATGTTAAAATGCCACTATTACGATTTTACTGCTGAGAAACCAAATGTGGGAATCGGCGGTACAATGCAATTGTTGTCAAGAGATATGTAAAGTAATTTGCAATCATTGCACATTTCCTTTACATTATTGTGGTAACCTAAGTTGTTTCTCCTATGTTAGTGAAAGTAACCTTGGAAGGTACCTAGCTCGAGGTGCCCAAGTGTTTTCCTTTATTTATATATCTGATCATAAATAACAATTTCAATGGAACATGTTGAAAATCAGCAACTTTGAGGGGGTTGCTAAGAGTTACAATTGACGAAATTGTTGTGACTTGGGGTTCATTTGGATGCTTGTAAAATCATTAGTTGTAAAGGTTTACAGGTAAACACTTTATAGGCAAGTGTTTGGATGGAAAAATTTGCTTCTAAAGTGTTTACAAGTAGTAAACAATTTATAGTTAAATTCAGCTTTTTTTCCTAGGCAAAAATCAATGTTTCATATTACATGTAAAAGTCTTTACAACTGAAAATATAGAGTACATAGTAAAACACAATGGTTGATACATACTTATACTGTGTGGGGACCACCATTATGTGTATAGTGCATCTAATATGTACATCATGTGTGTCCCTTGATGCTCTCCTATGGTCCCGAGAAAACAACCAGATTGATAATCATATGGGCCACACAAGAGGAAACATTTGGGATGGGATCCACATCATTAAAATCCTTCCAGATTGTGTGTGGGGCCCATTGTGATGGGTGTAGGACATCCAATCCATCTAGCATGTGCATACTTCGATGCTCTCCTAGGGCCCCAAAAAATCAAGCCATTTTATATGTGATTTGTATATTTTGTAGGGATATACCGCCTTAAGCTCTGGTTGGTGTGAAAACCTACATGCTACATTGTAAACACTTTACAAGTTCGCCAAACATATAATTTGTTTTCTTGTAAACACATTACCACTTAAAAGCCAAACAAAAAGCTTGTAAATAGTTTACACATGAAACTGTTTTCAGGTGTAAAGTGTTTACAACTTAAAACTTTACAAGCATCCAAATGACCCCTTATCCACTGCACTTGCTGTACGTGAATGGCAATTGCACTGCCTGAATCATAGGCCCCACTGTGGATGGAGCGTTGACTGGAGCTCGCATTGATCAAACGATCCTTACTGCCCAGTTGGTGGCCATCAAATGGATCAGCTATCTGAATTCCATGGGCGAAATTGGATGATTAAGATTGTTTGATTAGTATGATGACTAGGGTATGCTCCCCCCACGATGGGGATAGTGATTTGGGTGGTCTTGATTAACATACGTGTATGCCATGGCAAGGCTGTCAATGGGTACCTGGATCTATGGTTGCCTGAAGTGGCCGGCCTCATCTGAACAGATCTGGATCAAACAATTGAGTCTGGTTAAAAATTGAGTTGGTTTAGAGTCAATTAAAATACTATGTCGAACTGGGTACCTGAATTGTATTATATGCATATGTACTATATTGAGACAACTTATTCTAAATTTCCAAATCACTTGATCCTTCTTCCTCGTCCTCATTCCTAAAACTAACAGGTTCCACTGCTTATCTTCACCAACCAGTTGGATGCTAGTAAGGCGGTAATGGCCTCCAATCTTCTTCTCCTCTTGCTCCTCCGCTTCATCGTTGTCATAGGTTCTTAGTGTTAAGTGGGGCCCATGGCTCTGTGAAGCAGACTGTTGGTTTGATGGGCCCAATGGAAGGGTTAGGATTTTCAGTTTCTATCATAGAGCAGTTGGTTCTGTGATCTAGACCATTGGCCTGATGGGCCCATCATGGATGGGGACCATACCCTATAGATTGGCCTTTAAAATCATACCCTACGACTCGACTCTATACCCGACAGATACCTAAATCCTATCTGGTTTGGAATCTGTACTTCATATATGGTACATGTACCTGAACCTGACATACCTGAATCCAGTTCCCTTGAGTTAGGTTTGGATGCAGGCACACTAGTAACTGACCTGTTGATAGCCTTTGATGCATACGGTGGATGACTGGTGACAATTTAGTAAACTGTGATAAAATGCACACCATAATCTATTAGCATTATGTTATTTGGTAATTAATGTTAATCAGGGTAGGGAGATCACTTTTGCTTTATGTGTATGAAAATTTGAAATTATTTGTTCGTGATAGAAGGCATTGGCAATTAGTTTCAGCAAAATGATGTCCAATATTCTGTTTCCATTCCAGCCTTGGGTACATGTGAGCTAGGATCAAATTCAATTGCAGCCCTGGCTGCAATGTGCTATATTTTGGATTCAAAACACATCAATATGAATTATAGCCATATATGCGACCTTGAGGGAGTTCTATTGGGCTGCTCCACAGAAGTGCCTTTAAGTGTGGTATCCCCTGTGAACTTGAAATATAGGAAGTGGTAGCCCTTTAGAAATTCCTTCCATGTGAATTTTGAACTAACGGCAAAGTCAAGGTGCCTTAGTTCACCTTAGGTGTGTCAAATGCATTAGAACAAAATGAGCTCTGAGTCTCTGACATGTGAGGGGCCACCCCTTAAGTGTAGGACGGTCTTTTATAGTCTAATTGTCTGCTGAAGGGTCCTTGTCACGTAGGTTTTGCACCAAGCCATGATGATCAGTTGAGGGGTGACATACCAAGTTTGTGCCCAGATGGGCTTGTTGGTTATAGGTATATAGGTTGCATGTACTTGATAATCAGGAAGTCGTTCTTTCTTTTTTGTAATACCCTGAAAATCGGGGGTCGAGCATAAACTCCACTCCCGAGTTCCAGAACATCACTTCTGCAACATAAATGCTTATGATTGAATGTTGTCTATGTTAGTGTATTAAACATGAGTGGGATTAAGCCAAAACAACATATCATATTCCAGAGACAGTTAAATTATGCAAGCGAAAGACTATGTTAGATATATAACATATATAAACTGTTGTAAGTCTCCAGAGTGTGAACATGTTACCAGGTTAAATATATACATGTATACTCCAAAAATAAACAAAAAGAGTATACATGAGTATTCCAAAAGAGCAAAACGACAAGTGTCATGGCGTCTAATCAACCTCCCTGTAATCCTGTCGATCAGAACACGGTCTACATAGACCCGCCTGATAGCTGCCTATAGGAGAAACCCTCCTCATCATCATAAAAGTCCGACTCCGCTTCACAAGCAATGCCATCATCTGAAACTAAAACAAGGACTGGTTGGTGTGTACAACATCGTCCCGTAACGTGGGAGTGAGTGATCAACTCAGTGGAATCATAGAGCAAAGGTTAACATGTTATCAATTCAGTCAAGCAGTAATGATAAAGCAAGCAAATTAAACATTCCTAAATATTGTGATTAATGCAAGGATGAGATGCAATAATGATGCATGCCCTTGCCAACATACTCCCTCATGCGACACCATCTTACGTTCGCGGCATGCTTTCGTCCCTCAAGTGCTCCACATCTTCCAGGCACATGCAATGCAATATGGGCATGATTACCGAGTTGTTATTAGTCCTTTTCATACAGCAGGATTGAGAAACTAAAGTACCTCCCTTATATCATTCTTAAACAACGATCCTATCTAGGGTTGTCACTCCTACTTAATCTCATACGATGATGCGGTTCTAGGTCACTGCAAGGGCTGTCAGGGCTGTTACACGCACTCGTTGCACCACTCCCCCATTACCTTATCAATACATGCCTAGTTTATACTCTGTTTACTACGGGAAGGCTCGTCGCCTCTCTGCAGATTCAGAGTATGTTCGAGGTCACTTCAGAGGGCTGTCAGGGATGTTACACGCACTCGTTGCACCGCTCCCCCATCACCTTATCAGTGTAGGCCGACAGCTCGAATATAGTGTTCCATACCACCATAATCGGCTCACGAGTCTGGATTGCTCACTGGTCACTATGGGGAGGCTCGTGGCCCCAGCGTAGGCCGACAGCTCGACCATGGTGTCCCATACCACCATGCCCGGCTCATGAGTCTTAATGGATTAAGGTACCACAGTTATCAGGATTTTCACTGGTAAGTTCAGTACCCTAGGTTCAAGCAGTTATGACCAATACAAGGTGAACATACAACGGTCAATCGGGTTACTTGACGAGTTCGACTAGTACGAGCGCCCATTGAGTTGTGCGACATGAAGTGCATTAGCACTTCGTGTGGCCTAACTACTGCCGACAAGCAACACACGACTCGGGTTCGTCAAACACGTCTTGCGTGGCGAATAGAGGCCAACCACGAGCTCAAATCTGTTACCGATTGCCTGGACCATAATATAGCCCTAAACACATTCCATATTAACCAGTAAACATGTACAGTAGCCAGAACAGAAATAATCAAATAATTCAAGCATATTTCCCAACATGTTATAAGATACAACATGAACAAGAATCCATACGCATGCATTTCAAAGTAAAGCGACTAAGTTAAATAACTTGCATGGAGGAAATCATAAACATCGCTAAGGTAGTTGAGAATCCTATCTCAACACCCAAGTAAAGCATTATTTACTACGTATATACTCATACAAGCATTTATACAAACACTCAGAATACACATATTAGCCTACACATCATATGTTGGCTAAAACCTGTATTAGGGCGAATCCTTTCCCCAAACAGATACTGCATCCATAACTTGCATGTATATACGACAAATACTCATGGCAATCACATTTACAAAATTTATACGAATACGGTATTTTCTACAAATACCTAAAATACATAAAATTCCATATACTTCGTATGTATTCGAAATGAAAAACGGACAACATGTTATACATGTGAAATAGCATACTCATCAATAATCTACCATTAGCCGACATTGAAAGCTTTGAAAAATGACAACCTGAGCGTCTAAAATCCGCACCCTACGCCGTAGAAGTGTAACAAATTCAATAGAGACTCTAAGTCTTTGTCAACGACTGATTGGCAACCTACAGTATGATTTAGGTTAGCTACTTCACCGCTTGCACCAATTGAAACCCTAGAACAGGTTAGGGTTAGGCTTTCTTACCTAAGAACGAAGTTAGAATCGTCGGAAAAACGATTAGATCGTGATGGTTAAGCACGTAGGATAGCAGGAAGATCCTCCCACTTCTCTCACACTTTCTCTCTCTTTTCTCTCTTCTCTCTCCTAGGTTTTCCCAAATTCGTATGGGATGAGAGAGTGAGGGTTTAAGGTCCTTATATAGGCCCAAAACTCTCCAAATTAGACTCAGGGCCATGGTATACTTAGGTTATGTCCAAATACGGACTGTTCCGTTTCAACAGAGCACTTCTGGAGGTCTTGTTACTAAATGCGGTCGGACTTAAGCTCGCCAATATTGGATCTAGGTGGAGTTAAGTTTTCGTTCCAGTCGGACTTCCAGATCGCACGTGGCGGACCAATTTCAATTCAGCGGTCATCGAACTTCGATCAAGGTCACAAGTACTTTGACATGTAAGGGCCACCTATCCTGATCCAAGAGTGAATTTGGGTCGAATTCTAACGGTCAGAACGCTTAGAAATAACGCGCAAGTGAAACGTGCCAGATTTCATAAAAATATAATTAATTTTCTAAATATCTTCCTTTTCTCACTCTATTTACTCCGAACGCAAGGAAATCGTCTCAGAGCATCGTTTGGACGTGATTTTCGCGGTGGTAGTCAAGTCCAACTAGGCGGTCATAATGGTCTAAGTTCATCACTATCGGATTTTCGACGGGCAGTCCAGGTCCGATACGAAGTTTTAAAGTGCTCCAGAGAGCAACTGGGTTTAGAGATTGATCCTGGATTTTAGGATAACGTAGCGTTACTGATTCTACAGGTTTTGAGTCTTACGGATCGTATTTAAAGTGGTTGGTGCTTATTTCACAGGGAATCTAGTGTAGCGCTAGTTAATTCACGTTAAATTTATAAAGAATTTCGTTCTAAATGATTTCTTTGGCTTTGAACTTAGGTTATGAGACGTTACCAAGGTGTTATGGTTGACCCATTGCCTAAGGACGTCTTCGGGTTGGCAAAAATCCGGGGTGTTACACTTTTTAACTGATAACGTAGTTTCATTAAGAAAAAACCAAAGCCAAAAACCGTCAATGGCCAAAAAAAGAAGCTGCTGCAGATACTATTTTGCTTAGGTGAATTGGCTGTTCTAATTTTATGTGATGATTGCAGACCCCAATGGCTTCTTCCATTCTCATCAGTGACACAGAGCCATGGAAGGACTTAAAGGTACAATTTGCATGTTACGTAGGGTAGATTATAGAAGTATTAGTAACTTTTGACACAGCGGCTATATTGTTCTATTGTTATATAGGGTCATACTGAGGATATCAAAAAGACGCATTTACGTGATCTGATGAGCGATGCTGAACGGTGCAAGTCAATGATGGTGTATGACTCTCTTTGGATCCTTGGGATTTTTATTTTTATTTTTGTTATTTTAATATGTGTGCTGTTTCTGTTATATAGTGAAGGATAGAGTACATGATGAATTATTGGAATTAACTGTTGAATTGTCTTGTATTGTTAACCTTCGTATGCTGTGTTGGGTATTCTTCTACAGTGAGTTTGATGGGTTACTGCTGGACTATTCTCGGCAGCGTGCCTGTCAAGAAACCATGGAAAAGCTCTTTAAACTGGCAGAGGTGATCTACTCCTGTCATCTTTCTTCTGACACACATCAATATAGTATCCTAATCATCCTTCAGGTGTTCCACTGCAGGCAGCTTATCTTAAGCAGAAGATCAACAGCATGTACAATGGAGAGCGGGTATGTCAAGTTCTTCTTGGATTTCAAGCTTTTATATGAAAAGGAAGGCTCCCTTATTTTCAATTACTGATCCTATTGCTGGCAACAAATTTTTCTTTAGACATAGATTCCAGTTGCTGTTTGCTTCCTCCCACGAGTGTTTTTTTATCTTCTTGTACTAACAAATCTGGGAGTTCTTTTTTTGATAAATTGTTCAGTCTGTGACATCCTTTTTTACATAACTTTTGGGGTACTTCAGATAAACAAAACCGAGAATAGGTCAGTACTTCATGTGGCTCTGCGAGCTCCAAGGGATGCAGTTATCTACAGTGATGGGAAGAATGTGGTCCCAGATGTGTGGAAAGTTCTGGACAAAATCAATGAGTTTACTGAGAGAATTCGCAGTGGCTCCTGGGTAAAAAATCAACTCATGTTAGTTGCAAACAGGTTTCTGACACGTCATGTCTAGATGTCAAGTATGGGGTGGCTGTGGCAGGTCGGTGCTACAGGAAAGGCATTAAAGGATGTTATTGCTGTAGGTATTGGCGGCAGCTTCTTGGGTCCCCTATTTGTACACACTGCTCTTCAAACAGGTGGGTTTTATACACTCCGTATCAACATTCTGTCATTAGTGCAGGCTGGGTTTCTTATTCTGATGTTGAAATGAAACAGCGCAGGGTTGTTTTTTTCTGCTTTTTCTTGTGGAAGCTTTTGCAATGTTTCTGTAATAAAAAATTGCTGTACTCTAATTTGAAATCTTACAGATCCAGAGGCTGCAGGATGTGCAAAAGGCCGCCAACTGCGATTGTAAGTATGGATATTATTATTTCTTCCATGTTAGGATCCAGCATTCTTAGTGCATGTTATTGTGGTTATCACAAACTGTTTGCTGGTGTCATGAAAATACTACTACATGATCTGTGGGAAAACCAAATTCATGTTATTGAACATTAACCACTATCATGCTTGCTTGTCTGTGGAACATCCAAAGTTATCTTGCTTATAGTAAAAGGCTCCCTCTTATTCTATTTATGGCTGCTCAAGTATATCCAGATGTCTTATTGCGTATATGCACCATTTTGGTTTTGGTTTCTTCATGAAATTTAGCTTGTTTCTTTTTTAATCTTTGTTCAAAAGAAACTTAGCAACTTAATGAATCCATGCTTTTGAAAGGGACCTCATTTCAAGTTCTTTGCTTAGAGATCATGCAACACAATTCAAGATGATGAGATGGTCAAGTGAAATGGATGTCTTATACCTTTTGAGTTGACATTTTTTACATAATCCCATCCCCCAATTTGCAAGATGTGAAATCCCCAGACCAAAATTCTTATGTTCGCGATTCTTCATCCACTGATGCAGAAAATGCTCCAGTTTTCCACGCCTAGTTGCTTGCAGTCGGCCTGGCAGTTTCCACTGATCTTACTCTTAGGGCACCAGTCATTGCTTTTGCTTTTCTCTGCCACATCTTGCACAATGTCTTTGGCCTTGACATGCTGCATTTCAGTTCATTGCGTGCATCTTACTCACTATCTTACATGGACATTTCCCTGTAGTCTTGCAAATGTCGACCCCATTGATGTTGCTCGGAGTATCACAGGGTTGAACCCTGAAACTACATTAGGTAACTGTCAGTTTTTTCTTTCTTTTAATACTGAATTCATGTAATTTATTTATTTGACTTTGTATCCTATTCATTGGCGTTTCTTCTCGTGATAAATGCAGTTGTGGTGGTCTCAAAGACTTTTACAACAGCTGAAACTATGTTGAATGCTCGAACATTAAGGGAGTGGATCTCTTCTGCTCTGGGGTTAGTGTGATAAGCTAATTCAGACTTTTTAGTGATGGGGTCTGGACTTTCGTAACTATTTTCTCTGCAATAAATTCATGTGTTTTGGTGCTAATGTTGTCAGGCCTCAGGCTGTTGCAAAGCACATGGTGGCCGTCAGTACAAATCTCACGGTACCTTCATGTTTCATTCTTACTTTGGTTAATCATGGTCCCTGGTACATTGACTGTTTTCTGTGCTTATTTTACTTTTCCTCTGATTATCTTCAATAGATACTTCTCATATTTCATCTTCTGTTTCCTTCTCCTTGTGTTAGAGCATCCTTGGATTTACTCTATTTTTTTAATAGATTCTTTCTTTTAATAATATGGATGTGGATTTTTTTTCTATTAAAAAAAGAAAGAAAGAAGAGAAAAAAAAAAAGACGAAACCTGGGATGAGTTGGGAATGGCTGAGCAAGATTCAGAAGGCAGAGTTGTTGGAATCTTTTTCAATTCAGAGACAGTGAAAGAAAGTAGACAACTGCCTCTACAGAAAGGAAGAAGATGATAGTGTGCCAGTAATTAGGAAAATTATAATGGTAAAACATGGTGGGTGGAAGTTACTTTGTCTTAGGCATGTTCCTCTTATGAAATAGAAGCAGACTGGTGTATGTTCATTATGGAGAAATTTCACCTTTTGTTTATCAACTGTTTGATCCCTTCCTTCACCTCTGAAGGGGTTGAAGAATCTAAACCATTCCGGACACAGCAAGGAAGACGCTGGCCTAAAGAATCATAGGATTTCTGATGGTTGGGAATACGTAGGTGCTTAGGTATTATTAGCTTTTCTGTATGAAGTGCTCTTTGAGGCCATTACATGAGTCATGCTTCTCTTCGACTTTGAAGAAAATTTGCACATATAATTTGCTAATGGGTACAGGACTATCTTTAGGGTTTTATAGAGCATAGAAGGGAAGCAAGTATGCTCAACTCAGTGCCCACTCATCTGGCCAAGTGCTGATCTTACACATTATTACAAGGGTTTATCAAGAAACAACAGCCGCTGCTGATGTATTGCAGTTATTGAATGTGGAAATGCATTGTGTGAATAATCGATTACATCATCTACTGCATTAATTCTTGAGTATGCCAAGTTATTCCAACAGCTTATCCTGACAAAAATAGTGGCTGTCCATGGGGCACATTCAATGAGTGAAGCTGTTTCTTAGCTCCTACACATGACAGTCTGCTGTGAGTAATGCAATATATTTGGCCCTTAATTTAAAGAAACAGTCTGCTGTTTTCCATTGCATCAAAGTCTCAAATTTGCTGCATTCACCTCACACTTTCCACTTTGACTGGTACTCTTCCTTCTTTTACCATCTGTTACAGCTTACTGGTAGCTGATGGTAATTGAGGCTTTCTGTTTATTGTTTATTTATCCTTAGAAAAATTTCATTTGTTATAGCTGTGATTTTAGGTTTTCTTTTTTCTCTCTTTTTTTTTTTTTTCCCTTTTCTTTTCATTTTTTTTTCACCTTGAGGTCCATAGTTTGGAGCATGGTAGGTGGTTGTTGGAACAGCGTTCTTATTTGTTTCATCTTTAAAAATTCTTATTCTCATTGATATATGTTTTCCTGATGCAGTTTGTAGAAAAGTTTGGGATAGATCCTAATAATGCCTTTGCATTCTGGGATTGGGTTGGAGGTCGCTATAGTGGTTAGTATATCCATTATGCTTCATAGATTCTGATAGCTATTCAGTTTGAATTGAATGCTCATTGGAGTTCCTGGTCTATTTCAAGTCTCCTATTGATGGTGACTTATTTCAGTTTGCAGTGCTGTGGGCGTGCTGCCTTTATCTCTCCAATATGGTTTCTCAGTTGTTCAGAAGTATGGTCACTCACACTTACCAGCAGTCTTCTTATTTATGTCAGGATAAAGTCTTTCTGTTTTTGGTTGTAAAAATAACCTTTGGTGGGAAAGAATGTGGAAGGACTATGCAATTGGTGGTGTTCTCTGGATAGACTCTACCTTTGCTTTTGCAATCAATTCTTGAGTATTTCAGTGATGCAATCTGTTAGGCATTGAGAAACCTCTTTTACCACTAGGGATGAAGTTACTTCTTTTTATCTTTTTATCTTTTCTTTTCTTTTTAAATCTAGTTGCAGTTGTTTGCTTGCATGAATTATGAGCGATTAAAAAGAAGCAGCAGCATTTGGGCACCCTTGGCATCCCCGTTTCTATAATGACCCACATGGTCAGCCTCCCACTTCTAGAATTGACTTAGTTGAGACCTGCGATTGAGAATAATGTTAGCTTATCTGCTGAATCGGTGATAGGCTAATATATATATATATGTGTGTGTGTGTGGGGGGGGGGGGGGGGGGTGCACTATTCGGTGAAGAATGATGCTCAGTTCAATTATCAGTGAAGGAGAGTGGATGCTGATGAAGGAGCAGAATCCATCTGGGAAAAAGTGACACCCATTTACTGTTTTTGTGGCGGGATATGATCCACAATGGAGAGCTGATGATGTTGCCATGTTGTTTGAGGAGTATGGAAGACTACTGAAACAATCATTCCAAGAAATATGGGTACTAGCCAGCTTCAAAGAATTGCCATTTGTGAGATTTCTGTACTTCATTGATATCTCGGAAGGTCGGAAGGTGTGAGACTGGGTTTTGATGGTATCTAGCAAAATATGGTAAGAATGAAAATGAAATTGCAGGTTCCATGGACAGGGTGGTAATTGGATTGAAGACCCAACAGTGCAAGGAGCCAAAAATAAAGGCTGGGCATCTGGTAGAGGAAATTGTTGAGACATGGGAAAAATATTCAGAAATGTATGCAGAGGCAAGGGTAGCGTGGTCTCATGGGGGGTGATGAAAGAAACTTTGGACGTAAAAACAATGTCGGCAAGATTCTTTGATGAATAACAAAAGCTTTCTGTAGGAAAGGCGAATTTGAAGAAGGCTAAGGTGGAGGATCTGCAGAAGTGGGCAAATGACTAGTGGAAAATGGTGATTCTAGTGGGTTAAGAAGTTGAATGTTTCATGTGACCATCCGAGGTGGAATCTGTGAGAGTCCTGAATGAGGGATGAGTGCTCCCCAAAGGACCAGTGAAGAGTCTCCATCACTGTAGTGAAGCAGCCAGTTCATCTGGAAATTCAACTTGGTTTCAATTTTGGGGAGTTCCGCTCCATGCTTCAGATGTGGAAATGTTTATATCCTGGATTCCCGTATTGGAATGGTCTTGGAAGTTGATCCCAAATATGTTGAAGACATGAAGTGGAGATGGAATTGTTAACTGGTAGCTGGTAGTCCTGTTCATTGTTGAAGGTAGAGCACTCAGAGTGAAGATGAGGTACTAAAGGGAGTCTTCTGCAAGATGTCTGGGGCAATTTTTGTCTCTGGATTCATTTCGAAGGTGACAATCAGTGGTCTAGCTGCAGGGTTGAAGGCTAGGGCTGATGTTTACCACTAGGTCCCACATCTGGCCAACAATAACGCTGGCTGCTTTCTTGCTTCGAAGGAGAATGTTGGTGCAATAATGTAATGTCAGTTGAGGTTTCCCATCAGATAAGGGGAGGCGTGTTCAAGAACATTAGCTGAGGTTTTCCATGCTCATTCTTTGGAGATTAGGGAAGCGTGAAAAACAATCTCAAATGTTCTAAAAGCTGGTGACACATGTCGCAATCTCCCAAGTCATATTGATGGGGATAGATTGTTGCATGCAGTGTTTTAAATATCGACGATACCGGCTGATATATCCTACAATATATCTTTATCCCCACTTGTGCGATACGAAACGCGTGATTAGTGGGATATATCTCACATGTTCGATCCAATGAGCATTTTTTATTTTTGATCAGTTTTTTCTGTACACATGTTAAATTAGTGTCAAATTGTTACAAAATCATGGATTGGGAGCTTCGATTTTGAGATTTGGAGGGCCAAGTTGTGGAAAATTGAAAAAAATCAAAAATTTCCTAATTTCTCTCAGATCAGTTGCAATCTTTGTGTCCACACATAAAATCAAACATTTATGTTACCTGATCTAGTGATTCTTCTTTTGCTTTTGAAAGTATTGCTTATGTTTCTACACGTCTTCCTACATTTATAAAGTATATGAATAAACTTTGAATATACTTGCATTAATTCAGTTAGATAGCGCATAGATTAGGACCCCATATAAAGAAAACCTATTATGTACACTTGTTTTTTTTTGTTGTAAGTGTGTATTGATGTCTTTTTTAACAATCATAGAAATTTCATTGAAAATTTCAACCAATTTCCAATGTTTCCAACAACAGCGATACATTACGCAATACAACCGATATATCCCATGCGATAACCGATATGTATCTGTATCCTAAGGGTGCGATACAGAACACAATGCCGATATTTCGAGCACTGGTTGCATGTAGAGTGTAAACTGCAGACATGTCTCTCAATCTCACTCCATTCAAGAAAAGAGGTCTATTTTGGGACCCTCTTTCTTCTTTCTTTTTTTGTTAGAATTGATATTTTTATTGAAAGAGCCAAAAGACTTAAAAGAAAACAAAAAGAAAAATGCGAAAACAAGCAACCCCCACGGTTCCAATCCTCACTACCTGATAAAACAAAAACACCTTTCTAACTGTGGACCCCCACAGGCTCACTTCTAGCCCTGAAACATCTTTCATTCATCTCCATCCAAATGCACCACAATACCGGCAACAAAGCAAGATGCCAATTCCGCCTTTCGTTGGAATTGGTCCCCTCTATGTGCCAAGACAAAAAAAGCTCCTCTATGAAGTTCGGCATAACCCATGGCACGTTGAAAGCAGGGAGAATGCTATTGATGCCGGGATGAACGTGATGAGGTTGCTCACCATCTTCCTCAAGGATAACTACTCCGAATCCACGGAGCTTCTCTGGATTCCTCACAGAGACTTCTCGAATCCATGAGGGGAGAAAGCAAGAAAATATAAATAAATTCTAATAAATTCGAAATTGATTGATTAATTGAAATAAACGAGTTCACAACCCTTCAAATAGGGATACCAAGCAATAGGAGAGAAATTAGAAGCAAACTATAACTAAAACTCCCTAAAATTCGTAATTTACTATAAATAGTGTCCTATGTGGCTTAACCAAGTTATTCTCCTAATTATTTTAAGCACTTTTCATGTTGGACACAACTCCTAAAGCCCAACGGATGAAGAGTTATAATCAAATTAAAACTTACTATTTATAGTAAAAACGAAACTAAACATGGAATTTGGCCGTCGATATGATGGAATCTCGCGAATTCAGCATGGGCAACCTGGCATAGCCGGGTTGGTTGGCTAAAGTAGCTCGTCCTACCCCAAAATCATATGGTACGTCGAGTAACTCATTCCGGTTTGTGAGATATGCCTGTTTTAAGGTTCTGACGGTCTTGATGGCTTCTGGCTCTGATCAGGCCTTCTCTGGTCTATCTTGGACATGAAAGTGTTCGTGACCTGCTCTACATCAGCTATCCCACACTCCTATAACATAAGGGCAGCTTATGAAAAGATGCACCACTGATTCCTCTTCCTTCATACACAAAAGGCATCTCTATTATGGAGATTATCCACTGTTGGTATCCTATTTCTTCCTGTGAGGCAAGCGAAGGCTGCCACCTTTGGAGGGGCTTGATACTGCCAAATAAACCCTGTATGAGAGCATCTGATACCAGGACCTTTCTCATGGATAACATTGAGGAAAGACTGCACTGTAAAGCTACCCAATTTTTCCCTTAACCAGAAGGGTTCATCCAGAGCTACTGGGTTAGGGCGAATACCTTCCAGGATAGAAAGTAATCTCTCCATTTCCTCAACCTCGACTTTGGATAAATATTGGTGATAGGGAGGAAGCCACACCCATTGTTATCCTGGATGGAGAAGCAATTAACAATCGAGATAGACAGGTTTGGCAGGGCTGCAATACGGGGAAACTGCGATCTGAGGGTGGCTTCCCCTAAGTAACCAAATGTCGTCCCAAAAACTCATCTTAACCCCACTGCTGACTTACATTCCTATCTCAGGAAGAACTTTGCCCACCGTATGAGCAATAGATCTCCAGCAAAAGGAGGCTCTGTATATAAATGAATCCTTGATCCACCTGCCCGAGCTCACCATGCCATACTTGCCAGCAATGACCATTCCCCACGAATTGTCTCTAGTGGAGAAAATGAGCTGTCTTCTTCTCACAAGATTTCTCATGTGTGACACGGGGTGATTGAAGACTCACATGTAGGTGGAAAAAAATTAGGTTTGAGAGAGGCATGTGATACTTTAAGAGCTCTCAAAGGGATGTGCATGTTTGTGAGAGGGAGGAGGCTAAGAATACTATTGTCAATCAAGATCAGGACAGAGGACCAGTGGTAGAAGACAATCAGGTGCAGTTGATTGAGGCTCTAATTGACTGTGGTGAAGATTTTTGTGAAGAAGCGTGATCTTCACCTGGTATGGCAATGTTAGTGCGACAGATGTGCGTTGTTGAAGAGCCGTTTCTGTTATCTTCCTAGGCTCCATCCTCTCGTCCATCTCCAATTATGACCTTTTCCAGGTCAGTATCATCCTCTTCCCCTAACTCTTATCAGGGGAATATTCATCCATTTTGGTTGTTCCCTTGGTCCCAAAAAGCAAGGATGGAATGGGTTGATGGGTAGCTGGGTTCAGGCAGATCCATGAAGGCAGTCGTGGGTGAGAATAATCTCAAGAAGTTAGCCGATGCATCAGCGATGAAGGAATATAGACAAAGATCTTAGGGTGTGATCAGTGGCTTGCTTGGCCTTTCTTTGGAAGGGATGGAAAATGTGGACAGTGTATTCATGAATTTGGAAGAGCATGGTGGGAATCAAAGGGGCATGGTGGAAGCAGTTTTTGTTCTTCAGTTAATCATGCTGAGACTGCTGATGCATAGGATTTAAAGTCAGGCAGAAGGAATGAGGAAAGAAAGGGGGGTAAATTTGTTCCAAATGAAGATAGTTTTGTGGAATTTGAAGGATCTAGGGGATCCTGATCAGATGCTCGTGGTCAAAGACTCTCTCAGATGAAGAAAATTTGATAGTAGTGTTGCAGGAAGCTGGAAATTGTGAACAGTAGCATCATCGATGAGTTGTGGGGATGCAATACTGCTGGGGGCATTGTTGTAATGTGGAAGAGGGACAAGGTCTTGGTTGAGGATGAATGGTAGGATTCTTCTCAGTTTCAGTTGTGTGCTCAGTTGCCTGGGAGAACTTTTAATGGATATTAACTGCCGTGTGCAGCCCAAATAATCCAAGCTTGCACTTGCAGTGGTAGAGTTGGCAAGCGCCATGGCAAGATGGAGTTTCCTTGGTGTCCCTATGAGAAGATGGGGCACAACCATATCTTATCTCAATGAGGAAATTCACAGTTTGTTGCAAAGAATAATTTGATCGACATTCCTTTGTGTGGGGTCATTCTCTGGTTAAACAACCAAGAGGTCTTGTCGCGTGTAAGCTTGACAAGTTTCTTGTATTGGTGGATTGGGAAAGATGCTTATTTTGGTTGGTGCAATCGATGTTTCTGAGGCCTGTGTTGGTGTTTGAAAAAGCTGCAGATTCTAAAGTTGAAACTTTGAGAATGGGGCAAAAATATATTTCGTCTAGATGAGCAAAGAAAGGAAGAAATTTTAAACTGGATCAATTCAATCAACAGGGAAGAGGAGGAAGGTATCGAACTAGATCAGGGATTGTTAGAATGGGAGAATTTCAAGAGGAGTACATGATTATTTAAGAAGAGAGGAAGCTTTGTGGAGGTCAAGATCTAGGGCGACATGGTTGAGCGAAGGAGATCAAAATATGGCTTTTTTCATTTGTAGGATGGCAAAATGCAGGCATAGATCAAATTATATTCATAAGCTACAAATTAATGATTCACTTATTGATTATCAGGATCCAATCAGGGATGCGATGGTTGAATTTTGCTTCAAATTGTATACCAAAGAGGAATATTGGAGAATATTGCAGGATGATCTTTCTTTTTAGTTGCTGCCAAATGTGTTGTTAGGGTGCTTGAAAGAAGCTTTGATGAGAGGAGGTTAGAAAAGTGGTCTTTGATATTGAAAAGGATGGAAGTGCCAGGGCTGGATGGTTTCTCTGTGGCGTTTTTACAAGTTTGTTGGGATACCATAAAAGTGATGTTGTAAAATTCTTCTCCGAGTACATCACAAATCCAAAATGAGTTGAGGTTTGAATGCTACCATTAATAATCTTATTTCAAAGACTGAGGAGGTGACAGTAATTAGAGACCTTAGGCCTATTACTATGGTGGGTGGTATGTAGAAATTTCTGGCAAAGGTTCTTTCAGTCGTTGTAGGAAGCTGTGGGTTTTGCCATTTCCCCTTCCCAAGGTGCCTTTATTGAGGATAAGCGAATTTTGGATTGTTTTGCTTTCTTTGATGGCAGGTTAGTGGAGTGACAAGAGGGTTGCTTGTTGCTGGTCACCTGTCTCTTTGTTTGTTTTCAGTTTTTCTGGATGAAGTACGTCACATTTCGAAAGTAAAATAAAATCTAAATTTGCTTTTCCAATACCATCACAACTTGCACTTACAAAATCTTCATCTGCTGGTGTCACCATATTCAATGCGCAATTTGTTTCCTATTGGATATGTCAAAAGTGCCTCTGAGATATGTTATTTTTCTTGAGTTTCACATGGTTCTGGCATGTAGTTGTATGTGATGTCGGGATGTTTTCTCCTGAAGGTTTTTGAAAGGAGCTTCAAGCATTGATGACCATTTCCATTCTGCACCATTCGAGAATAACATACCTGTAAGTCTTGACCGTTTTCTGGGATATTATATTCATAAAACCTGTGATAACAATGTTTACATTGCCCACATTCAATCAGGTGCTTTTGGGCTTGTTGAGCATATGGAACGTTTCATTTTTGGGGTATCCTGCTAGAGTGAGTATTTATTAGTTCTCTGAAATTGAATTCGGAGTCTGATCTATATAACCTTTCTCTTTGGTTTGAACATGTCAAGCAATCATACTCATAACTATAAAACTTGCTCATCTCTCTCCAGGCAATCTTACCATACTCACAGGCACTGGAGAAACTTGCTCCACACATTCAACAGGTATGTAATATTGCCTTCTTTGTTGCTTGTAAGTTCCAAGTATTTTTCCTGTTCATTTCTGGCCTTGACCTAAATTTATTTTCTGATATAGGTTAGCATGGAGAGTAATGGGAAGGGTGTATCCATTGACGGTGTCCCACTTCCCTTTGAGGCTGGTGAAATTGATTTTGGTGAACCAGGCACAAATGGTCAGCATAGCTTTTACCAGCTAATCCATCAGGTAATTCAGATGTCTGTGGAAGAAATGTTCACGTACTTATAAGTGCATCTCAATATAGTTTACCATTACTAGCAAATTTCAATTCAGATCTTCAAATTTTGTCTGGTTTCGTTTATGGAGAACATTGAGATTAATGTTTAGTTTATTTATGATTGTTTATTATGTTAAGAGATGTGCTACCTTGAAATAATCATCGAAGTTATTATGGATATGTGTTAGCAATGCTTGTCTACCTGATTACTATTCATTGGAGAAATCTGAAGGCAACTCGTGAGAATAGGGCTTTGAATTCTGCAAGATCTGGGACATTCATCAGGTGAGCTCCACCTTTTATGTGCATTGGGCAGAAAATCTGGCTGGTCTGATCATCACACAGAAAATGGACAACTAAAAAGAATTGACAAATGTCTGCATTCAATGCACATGTGGCCCACCAGATGATTGTACCAACCTGAGGTTTAGGCCAAAATACATGCATGGTGGGGCCATCCTGAATCCTGATGGATGCACGGATCACACAACTCACACCACACCTTGGTGAGTAGAATTTGAAATCCTACTCTTATGAGTAGCCTTAGCTGTATCTATTTGTTGATGTTAGTTTCCAGTGGTTTCTGTTCTAATTCATTAGTGGTATCATTTATCAATCCAATTGGATTCTTGAAGGACTTTTCTTGGAACTTTCAGGGGCGTGTTATTCCTTGTGATTTTATTGGTGTCATGAAGAGTCAACAGCCCGTGTACTTGAAAGGTACTTTTTGCTGGTAGAAAAAGTCCAACTGATAATGGTCCAGATACAACTGACCATCTTTTGATTTATACAAACAGCGGTTCTCCAGTATATCATTTTGTTCTTGATATATTTTGCAGGAGAAGTGGTTAGTAACCATGATGAGCTCATGTCGAACTTCTTTGCACAACCAGATGCTCTTGCGTATGGGAAGGTAAGCCTCTGTGCTTTCCTATTGCTTATTTCCTTATGCATGGTGGAGAAGGTCTCACGTCCAACCAGTTGGACCACAACTTATGATTCATTCAGTGTATAACTTCCAACCTGTTAAATGCATTTTGACATCTAAACCTTCCAATAGGTTGGCTCCACCATGAGGTTCACCAATTGAAAATATCAGCCTTATCCGCTCATCAAGTGGACCACACGATTGAAAATATTTTCTAGCCATTGATAAAATACAAGTGCGATCCATTCGATGAGTAGACATGGCTGATTTTTTGCACAAAGTGATGCTCATGGTGTAGCAAAACTATTGAATGGGTTGGATATCTTATGCATGTAATAGGTTGGAAGTTATCCACTGGGTGGACTGTAACTTGTGGTCCAACTGGTTGGAACTGTGACTTTCTCTGCATAGTGCATGAAGTACCACAATATCTTCTCAAATTTGAATAATTTTCAGACCCCAGAGGAGCTGCTAAGTGAAAATGTCGCTGACCATCTTATTCCTCACAAGGTGATTTAATTTTTCACTCTTGCTCCAAATTTCATGGTCTACTTTTAGAAGTCTAGACTTAAATCTTGAGTTGCCTTTTGCAGACTTTCTCTGGGAATCGGCCATCCCTTAGCCTTTTACTTCCTTCTCTAAATGCTTATAATATTGGACAGGTTTGTACATGGTTTCTGACATTTTGGTCTAATGAAAAGCTAGTAGCTTTTCATTTCACTTTAATGTTTCACCTTTAATGCAAATCATGGGGAATTATTTTTTTTTTGGAACTTTCAAGTTTGTCATTTCATTGTTGTCTATATCCATGTGTTTAGTGCAAGTGGTTGTTTGGTATTGTTTGGTACCCCAATCACCCACTTGCTTTTAAAGAATTGCTTAGAAGAAGGAAACTCAATATCATTTTGGTTGCAAGAATCGAAATTTGCCTGTGTTAATAACAAGGTGATTGATGATTCAAGGGGATGTGTTTTACCTGCCATTGAGTCTGCGGTGGAATTATTATGATGTTGAATAGTGACAGAATTGTGGTCAAGGACTAATGGGTGGCTTTATTTTCAGTCTCAATCATTACTGTTGTTATCTTTCTACCTCTAAACCGTGGTTGGGATGAAAACAGGAAGGTCCTGTTCTTATCTCGACCAAGTTGCCCTGCCCACACGTACACGCACCCTCCATTAAGGCACAACTGTAACTTCGAATTGTCTTTACTGCCCCAAATCTTGGTTGAAATGAAAGGAGGGTCCTGGTCTTATCTCAACGAAGTTTACCTGCTGACACCTGAATGTACTGCTGCTAATACATGAAAGACACATTTGTACATAGACAATTGGCATAATACAAGGGTGTGGTGCATGCACAAGTTCTTACCTTTAATGCATTTTATGTTTGCAATTCGCATGCATGCATGCATCTGTCCCTTAGCCCCCCCGTAATAATAGTTGCTTTTCTTGTTTCTAATTTGTTGAAAATACAAGATATCTGCTTTCCAAATTGTAATAATCATGGCCTTGTTTCATACTTTTCAGTTGTTGGCAATTTACGAGCATAGAATTGCTGTCCAAGGATTTGTTTGGGGGATCAACTCCTTCGACCAGTGGGGTGTCGAGCTGGGGAAGGTTTGTTATCTAAAGCTTCCTCTTTGAAGCCTATGATGTGTTTTTCTGTAGTCGCATGAATCTTCTACTTGTGGCAGCACTTACGCTTTGGATCTTGGCGACTTCAGTCACTAAATAGCTTTGGGTATGTCTCTGTCTTCGTTAGGGGTGGCAATGGGATGGGTTCGGGCTGTGTTGGATCAGTCCAAGCCCAAGTCTGACCCATTTACAAAACGGGCCAAGAATTTTTGCCCAAACCCAACCCATGACCCATTACCTTCTGACCCTACCTGACCCCACTTAAAAATTCATCAAGCCCCACCCGAACCGACCCGACCCAACCCGACCCATGTAATTGTAAATGAGTTGGGCTTGACTAACTTGACCCAACCCTCTATGATCCAACTCAGGTTAAAAAATGGAATATGCCACTAAGGCTATGCACAACCAGCCCAAACAATGGATTGCATGCATCCATGAAAAAAAAATCTATACTTTTCTTCTTTATTTTATTTTGGGTTTTTTGTCAGGTCAGGTCGGGTCATCTTGCCCAACCCATTGATAACCTATGTGTGTGTGTCGGGTCTGGTAGGATTCAACCCAAGCCCGACTCATTTACTTTGTCTTATTTCTAGCCCGAGCCCCACCCACTATCCATTTAGCTTGGCCTGGACCCCCCTCCAAAGCCGGTCGGGTCAGTTGACCTGTAGGTGGACCCGATCCGACCCATTGCCACCCCTAATGTCCGTGCTTCCCATGGAAGATGGGATGCGCTGCACCTGAATCACAAGCAAGACAAGAATAGGAAGGGTCCAAATCACAGGGTGAGATCTGAATAGGACAGGACTCACCTTTTGCACCTTGCTTGTGATTTAGGTCCGGAAGTGCCAGAAAACTGAAGCATGTGTGGTGTTGGTTCTGTTTACCATGATGTCCCAAACACCAAGCACAGTGTGCCCACCACAGAAGCCCTGCCAGCTGCACCATTTAGTGCTACTTTTTCTTGCTGCTCCTGCTTTCTGTCTCACAACTGATTCTTGTCATGAATGCAATGTATATGTTTACCTATGCAATTACAGTCACTTGCTTCTCGAGTTAGGAAGCAACTCCACTTATCTCGCACAAAAGGAGAGGCAGTTGAGGGATTTAATTTCAGTACCACTGCACTGATAACGAAATATCTTGAGGTTCGATATCTTGCAATCCATTTAAGTACATCACATGTTCATAACCATATCCCATTTGCATGCTTTCATGCACGACTTGCATGCATGGATGTGGCTGCATCTTCTTTTTTTTTTTAAGCTTATCTTTTCATGAAGGGGTGCAGTTAAGTGGTACTGGTACCACTGTAAGCTAAGGTGGTCCCACATAGATGTGGGGTAAACAGGATGCATGAATGAAATCCAACCTGTCCATCAGATGGGTCAGTGCATGGTACCTATACAAGGGCTTTGAAGCCAGCAAGCTTAGGCTGAAAAGCCTGTTAGTAAAACGTGCTAGCATGCTTACATTTTAAGCTTAAAGTGAAACTGACTCCATAGCCGTATATAAACAAGGGGGTATCGGATGTTACCCTGAGCCCAGATATTAGGCTGATCCATGAGTCAGGTGGGCCAGACCATAGGCTACAAGTTGGAAGGGAATGCTGATCCTTGATTTGCATGCAGGGCCCACCATGTTATTTTTATGGAATGTAGGCAGTTCCAACCCTTCATCTGACCCGGATTAAGGGTCAGGGCAAAACTCTGCCTGTTCTGCAATTCATGTGGTTGACCTGTGCAAATCAAGGGTGGCATCCTTTCTCACAAATGTTCCTCATGTTGTGGCCCACTTTATTGTTGGGAGATGATTTTTGGCATATGGGGGCAATATGAGGTGTGACTCATCCAATGGATGAGTTGGATAGCCTGCATCCGTCATGTGGGTCCCACGTCTCCTGGTAGCAACAGTAAGCTTTATGGTGGTTACTGGTACCATTGGAGCACCTCTTTCATGAATGTTTCCTAGTTTTCCATTTCAGCTCCTTGTGACTTCATTGTTGAATTTGCAGGCGGAAACTGGTATTACCGCAACTGAGTCGATTCAGCTGCCAAAAATATAACCAGAAACATGGACTTCCACTGCACAGAGCATGTCGTTTTGAACATACTTCTGAATTGTCCCATAAATTACGAGAGCACCCGATGCTTTTAAGCCTATATCTGCATCAGTGCAGAATCATACCTCCATGAATAATAACTTATCAGTATCTTTCCTACTGAATTTGCAATTTTCCAATGTGAGTTGTGAAATCTGAAATCAGAGTCTGACTCACCTGCCTGCTGTAAAATATTTTTGAAAAAATAACTGGCTGCCAAAAAAAAAAAAAAATGCGCGCTGAAGTAGGATACTGAATCCTGTGTGAGATCCAGGTCGTTGATGCGGTGGTCCCATGGAGTTTTTGTCATGGACCTAGTATCAGGCTTGCTTGCAGACCACATGCACAGAAAAAACACTGAATGGTATCCTGGCCGTTGCGCATAGATGGGGTCACCATATCAATGGTCATCTCTGAGGCATGGGTTCGGTTAGGATCCATCTGATTTTGCATGTATGCTTCCTAAACATGGAACTACAAGGATATTAAACTATTCGTTAGGTGGGCCACTATGAACGTTTCACCGGCGTACATCTCAGGTTGGTCCAATCATCAGGTGGGGTACACGTGAGATGGCGATTCATGCAAGCCACTGAAGTGTTAATTCAAAGCGCAAATGCAATCATGGTCTGTCATCTAAGGGAGAGGCCCACAAATCTATCTGCATATCTATGAAAAAATGGACGACCAAAAGATATCAGTCCATGCCAATATGTACTCAGGATCACCTGGTTAGTGTCTGACCCGAAGTTCACTGATGAGTGGGCGCCAATGGCAGTCATGGATTAACCACTTGGATGAGTTGGATGCTGACTTGTTAAATCAACAAGGACTCGGTCATACTCGATCCAGTTCAACACCATGAGTCACCCGGACTGAGTTGTGCTGATTCATCCAAGACTCAAGTCGAGGGGTGACTCAGACTCGAACCAGGGTCCTCAAATCTTAGATCCATGTTTTGTATATATTGAATTTTATGAAACTATGTCAGGCTACCAAATCAACTCATCCTAATCCTGACTCATCGGCTAATCGGGACAAGACCAAGTTCATGTTTTGTCCAATGGCCATGATTGTTGATGTATGAGCCGTCCATTGTAGAGTCCAAGAAATTGACGGCCTCTATTGATTCATCTTCCGGCCTCATATGCTGCGGAGTGATGGCTCTACCATATTCTATTCCGTACGATAAAACAAGGTCCTTCATAGTCGCCTTTTGTCTTGCAGATAATTAGATAAATAACCTCTAGTTCATCGTACATTAAAACAGAGTCATTCATCGTCACCTTTTGTATGCCACCGATGGAATTTCCAAATAAAATTTGAACTCCTGCACATCATCAATCACCCGCTGCAGAGTATCCATGTTTGTCCCTATATTGAAATTTTTGAAGGTCGAGCATCTAAGAATCCGGGAGACTTTTTTGAGACATGAGACAACGGTTCCATCAGATCCATCAGTCCCTGGATCACGGACGGGGATTAGGTACTGACAGATGGAGTAGAAGTGACGTCAGCAAGTTATGTGGGCCCACCATGATGTATGTTTTGTATCCCGTCTATCAATTTAGACAGATCAGGAGCAAACCTCATTATATAAAACAGTGGAGATTGAACGTGTACGGGTAAAATAAATTCTTGAGGCCACAGAAGTTCACCAAAAAGCTGTTATTTGTTCTTTACCTTCGTACATATCTACATTGACCTGCGAACAGGTTAGATCTCAAATAAACATTACGGTAGACTATGAGGCTTTCAACTGTGGCCGTCACTCTCCTCACCATATTCTATGGTGGGGTCCATTAGAGTATCTTTGGATGGAAGCAGATTGGCCACGGTGATATATTTATTATATCTGTACTGTTCATCTCTTTTTAGAATTTATTTTAGTGCATTATCCAAAAAATGAATCATATCCAAAGATGATTTGGACCACACCATAAATAGCAATGGAGATAACGATTTTCACCGTTAAACATTTTGTAGGGCCCCATAACTTTTATTTTACATCCAATTTGTTCATAAGGTCACAAATACATAAATGAAGAGAAAAAAATTTATCTTAATCCAAAACTTTGGTAACCCTAAAAAGGGTTTCAATGGTAGACATTCAATATCCCATTGGTTTTTCAGTGTAGTCCACTTGATAGTTAGATCTATTTTATTTTTCATCTCAAGCCTTAAGATGAGCTCGTAAAATGGATGGATGGTTTGGACATAACACATACCTCATGATAAGACTCACAGAACTTGTTGTGGTCAATACAGTAGTGTAAGGTACACCTGTCAATCCCCTTCCAAGGGGGCATTTGACGCATAGTATTAAATAGGATTAGGTGGGATGGAATTGCATTTGGTGTCGTGCCGATACCACTTAATGTTTAGGAAGAATGGAAAAGCGTAGAATTAAATTAAATGGAATTGTACTGGTCTTATGCCAATTCCACTCAATGTTAGCAAGTTGTGTAGGTCCTGCTATGATGTGTGGGTTATATCCATACCGTCCACCCATTTTTCGAGATCATTTTAAGCAAGGGCCAAAAAATCCAAGTAGATCTAAAGCTCAAGTGGACCCCACCATAAAAACCAGTGAGGGATTGAATACTTATTGTTAAAAATTTCTTTGGGGCCACACAAGTTTTGGATATAGCTCTTTTTTAGGCCTATGTCATAAAATAAGGTTACAAAATAGATAAACAGTTTAGATATAATACATATGTGTTATTGTCAGTAATTTTAAGTAATGATGAATATATTCTTTTAATGTGCGACTATATTACAAACATAGCATAGAGTTAAGCTCTTTATTCTTCTCTTTTTTTTTTTCTTTAACATACACACACCCTACACACTCACGCTGGTGGAATTTCACCACCTATGGGTAGTCAAACCCTTGACTAGGAGTTGAAACTCCTAAGAGTCTACCACCCGGGCAAGAGTTAAGACCCAGCATGGAGTTAAGCTTATCCCTCGATAACGGGGAAATCCCTACCATATAATAATTATATTTTTTTAATCCCAACCCACCTAATGCTCCCCAATGCCATGCACCAAACACCCCTTAAAATGATCTCCTAATGTACAACACATACATTAATGCATTATGGCGGGTATCGCAAAATCTGGTGACCTCGTGCGAAGAGGAGCATCGATGCTCCTGGAGCTCTGTGTTGTACCATAGGTTCATGGGAGATCAAAGTTACATGCCCCGTAGTAATGTACTTATTATACTAATTCATCTCTTTTTGGAGTTTATTTTAATGCATTATTCAAAATTAATTATGGCCAAAGATAATCTAAGCCCCACTACAAATAGCAGTGGAGATATTGATTTTCAAAGTTACATGATTTGCAGGGCTCATGCTATTGTTTATTATACAACTAATTTATTTATAAGGTCACAAATACCTAAATAAAAAAGAAAAATAAATTTATATTGATACAAAACTTCTTTAACCTAAAAAAAAAGTTTCAATGGTAAGTATTTAATTTCCCGCTGGTTTTACAGTGTGGTTCACTTAATAGCTAAACCTATCTTATTTAAATTTATCTTATTTTTTGTTTCAAACCTTGGGACAAACCCACCAAATAAATAGGCGGTTTGGATGCCTCATCCATAAAATTTACTGACGTAGTGTAAGGTACACTAACCAAGACGCTTCCCCTAAAATGATCTCTCGATGTAAAACACATACATTAATAGGGATCTCACAGGACGTGGTGACGTCATTTCAGTAGGCAGTCTCGCTACTCAACCTGTCAGTAGATAATCCGCTTCCCAGGATCATTTAAAATGGGCCCCACTTGCAGGAAGCACCCAGAGCTGGAGTTGGAGCACATACAGTATGCCATACTGGGGCTCATAGGCGGATGAGACCCCACTGCTCATAATAACAAGACACGTGGAAGCGGGTGGGACCGGCGGCTTCCACCCCTTCACACTCTCTTCCTGACCATCAACCCCACCTTCAGACGCTGCTACCTACTTCGTTCTGACCTGTCTCCTGGACTTCCTCCTTTCCCCGTTCTCGCTTTTCGCTCGTTTCTTCTTCTCTTTCATTTCTCCTAAAAAATCCTAATCCTAGATCATCACCATTATTCATTCCCTCTCAGATTTCCCTCCTTGCCTCCTATTTCGAGCTCCCAGATCGAAAGTCAGCGCTTCAATCGCGCTCAAAACGACCCGTTCATGGCCGAAAACCTTTGATTCTCGTCAGGGTTAGGGTTTTTGAGATGTCGGTTGCAGAGCTGAAGGAGCGGCACATTGCCGCCACGGCGACAGTGAACTCTCTCAGAGAGCGGCTGAGAGAGAGGCGCCTTCTCCTTTTGGACACAGACAGTAAGAATTTCGTCATCTCGTGACTTCCATTTTGCATTTTTCTTCCTTCACTGCTCTAAGATCTTCTTCTTCCTCTTTTGGTATTGTCTGTTGTAGTTGCGGGTTATGCGAGGGCTCATGGAAGAACGCCAGTGAGCTTCGGCCCTACGGACCTGGTTTGCTGTAGGACTTTGCAGGGGCATACAGGAAAGGTAGAATTATGATTATTTTTTGTAAAATCTTCTTGGGTTTCTACTACATATTTCAGTTTGTTTTTAGAACAATTTGTCTGTTTATCTATCTTAAGTTGATGTCTGATGCTTGAAATGTTTCCTTTATTCAGGTACTTGTATGAATCAATCGGTGTTTCTTTTCAGTAGGAAACTGGGATTTTCGTCCGTATGAGTTATGTTGAACTTTAGGCCTCGTTTCATTTGGGAGCATGGCATTGAAATCCTGGATGTTGGTTTCTGTCTGGCAGCATGGATTTTCCAAATCCTGGATTTTAGAAATTGTGTTTGGGAGACTGGATTTTGACTTTTGGACTTCCGAAATTATTTTGGAAAATGAGTGTGATGAATTGAATGCTCTTAAATAGTCTAAAAATGACATATGTGTGCGAGATAAGATGATGACAGCCTTGGCCCAAAATAAGGCAATTCCAAGTTTTAGGTGGCTTATAAAAGCTGGCCCACTAATTTCGTAATTAAAAGAAAATCCTATATATATATTTTTGGTGGTTGTAAAAAAATTTATATGGTGTGTCCCACGTAATGATTTCATAGGCTTGATTTTTGTAACATCCCATCATCTTGGTGTAAATGAAATTGAAATCATGCAACGGTGTGAATGAATGTGAAAATGGTTCCCTCAAGTAGTGATACATTTCCAGGTATTGGCAATTATGTTGGCGATATCGATACATGTTTCTATGTCTCTAACTAGTGACAAATGTAATGATACTGATACTATGAACACTACCTGGAATTGGGATTCTTTAAAAAAAAAAAAATCAGACAAATTTCCTTCTTTTTTTTTTTGTTGTTGTTGTTGTTGGGTGTAGGGTTATCCCAACGGGATAAAGCGTACACAGCAAGGTATCCAGTAATGATAATGGTGACCGAAATGGTCAGCCTTATGGCTGTTATGATACCAGCCGTTAATGGTAAAAAAGAGGAAGAAAGAAAATGTATTGGCCCCAAATCGGCCCATTACAGGCCTGTTACAAGTCTTTTGTGTGTGTGTGTGTGTGTTTTTAGAACAGGCATTACTACCATATATTGCGTAATGGGACCACCTTTACCATTACCACTACAGCCATTATGTAACAGTTTTTAAGACGATGGTGACCAAGTCTTACAGGTTTTGGTTGGTTGGTCAGTCATGATAAGGTGTTAAGAATTGGATGCTTTCATAACAGGAAAGTTGTTATGTGTTTTAGCGATGATGTCCTTCATTTTCTGTTCATATGCAGCTTATGGATATGGTGTTTTGATCAGTTTGGGATTTCGTAGTTGATGCCTGACCATATGGAGATGCTCCTTGAGGCATGTGTGGTTGTCTGCAAAGGTTGCAAGGGAAAATCGCCTTGGTACCTACTTCTTTTAGCAAGTCTATGTGCCACTTGGAAGGAACGGAATTATAGGACTTTCAATAATAAAAGCGAATTGGTTAATAAGGTGATTGGTCAAGGGAGGTGTTATGTCAATCCCTGGGCATTGTCTTCAAAGGGATTCACAGGGTATATGGAAAACATCTTAGGGGCTGGGCATGTATCCTTTTGTAATGTCTTAGTTACTTCTTTGGCGAGTTGTTATTTGCATTTTACCCTTGGTTTTTTCATAAAATTTTCTTTTTATGCCCTTGGTTTTTTTTTTCCTTATATTGACAAAAGGAAGAATATGACATTTTAAGATAGTGGCATGGTGGAACAAGATTCATATGGCCAAACCCCAATTAGTTGGTATGAGGCTTAGATGATGATGATTGATAAAAAGAAGAAGATTAAGTGAAACTAACTACATTTGGGAATTTGTTATGTGAAACCAATCACACACATAATAGATACATGCATATTGATAACTCACTATGGCCATGTTAATGGGATCCCATGGCATTTTGTTCATGGTTTTTGCCATTCCCCAAGGTGGTGTGGAAAATGCTTTGATACCCTAAAAATCAACATAATAGATCCTAATACCTAGGGATCCAAGATTTTTGTAGTAGCTTGTAGAAATGGCATTATAAGAGAATAAGCGCCTATTTGGATACACCTTAATAAGTAACTTTTTTTTTTTTTTTTAATGCTAGTAGCAAGTCAGCTACTTATTTCTTAAAAGTTAGTTTGGTAAACTCCCTTTTAAAAGTTTCTTAATACCTTAACATTGCTTATGGTCTTAGCAAAAAAAAAAAAGACGCTTTCAGCTTTTCGCTTAAGTCGCTAAAGGGAAGACAATGTCTCTCCAATGACGTGTCCCTCCTTCATTCTCTCATTCCTCTGTTTCATTTTTTTAGGGTTAAGGTTAGGGTTTGCTTTTTTTGCATCTGGGCTTTAAGGAGAAAGGAAGGGAAGAGAGAACGAGGAAAAAGAGAGATTTAGGGATGGTGTGGCCAGCGGCTGCTATGGTTGGGAGATTGAGAAAATAGAAAGAGAAATTGAGAAAGAGAGAGAGATTGATGAATTGAGAGAGGAGGGAGGGATTGAGAGGAGACGGAGAGGTTAATGGTTTCATCAACTTGAGGATGTTTGCAACATTTTTTCAATATTTGTTGTCTCTGATGTCTACCACAACTTCAATCGGTGTCCCCAATGTCTTCTTCCCATATTTTATGTTGAGTGAATCTAGGAAAGTGAACATCTTGCTCAACTCTCCCCGATACTGATACAAACTCTCAAGTACTATAAAGTTTTTTTTGGGAATGTAGTTGGCGCAGGCTTAATAAGCTCTCCTGTTCATGAACTTCCTTATTATGACAACTAGTTGGTTGTGGCTGTAGATGAATGTTGTCACCTTCCTTCCCCTTTTAACGAATTTTGTGACATTCTTCTTCTTTTCAATATCTTCTAAGATGAAGTTGATGCAGTGCGCAACATATGGGGATTAGAAAAAATGTGTTATCTTTTCCATCAACTTTTTTCCTGTTTCCTTGTACGAGGCTTCATTATCGATCACAATTTACACCACATTTTTCACTCCGATGTCATCCATCATCTTATTAATAAGGCCCGAGATGTAATCTATGTTTTTTGTTGCCTATGATGCATCAATTGATTTATTAAATACTATTCCCAAAAGGCATCACATTATGAAATTGATCATACTACGTCTGGTTGGGACAGTCCAACCGTCGTACATAATAATGCATCCTCTGGTTTGCAATATGGGTCTAAAGGTGGCCATGTACACCTTCACATCCCAATACTCTGCATATGTCCACTTTCCCCTAATGTCATGAGTTGTGGGTGCCTTCACTCCTTTGTCGATCACAGACCTCATATCACGTAACGGCACTACCATTACTGTAACGTAATGGCCATTACATAACTGTTATGGTATATCTTGATTGAGGATAGATTTATTATGATCCAAGGTCCTAAACTAAAAACCTACCTCCAAACAAACTTTTTTTTTTTATACATTTTGGCTGGTAAGCGTTGTATTTACCAAACATACTTACACGCTGAATAAGTAGAAAACCAAGATTGGCTACTCAAGGCATAAATAGTTGAAGCAAAACGTCTTATGATCCAAACATGCCCTAAGTTTAACTTAGATAAGAAGAGGGTGTGAGTAGAACATAAGAGTTCTGGAGAAACTTTTTCAGTCTCTAAGTTGACTTAGAAAGTGTTAAGATTCAAAGTCACCTACATCACTTATATTATTGCGGTTAAGCACTCTTATTAACTAATCATGATTTATGTTCTTAATTTAATATCTATGATTTATTCTCTTTTGTGTTTCCCTAGTTCTTTGCCGTGCACAATTAGATTCGTCATTTTAGCTGCATGGATTTATCCAGTTGTATGCGACACCAAACTGCTTGGTTGGGCCGCTGACAGGAATTTGTATAGCGTGTGTACAAGTGTTTGTGGACAGGGATTTCTATCACTTATTGTAGATAGATCTCTAAAAAATTCACTTATTATAGATAGTCTCACTCATTATATTCCTTAACCTTCATAAATATTGATCATTTGATGGAAAATGCATCGCTTATATTGAATTAGTGAGCCAGCTTCTAACAGTTGACTAGTTGATCTTGACATGGAATGTGTGCATTTGAAAATAATGTATCAAAATCTGACAGGTTTACTCATTGGATTGGACTCTTGAAAAGAACCGAATCGTCAGCGCATCTCAAGATGGGAGATTAATTGTGTGGAATGCTCTAACAAGCCAGAAAACACACGCAATAAAACTACCTTGTGCATGGGTCATGACATGCGCCTTTTCTCCCAATGGCCAATCCGTTGCCTGTGGTGGCCTTGATAGTGCATGCTCTATTTTCAATCTTAATTCCCCAGTCGACAGGGATGGGAACCTTCAAATTTCAAGAATGCTGAGTGGGCACAAGGGCTATGTATCTTCATGTCAATATGTTCCAGATGAGGAAACTCGCTTAATTACTAGCTCTGGCGATCAGACATGTGTTTTATGGGATGTTACTACAGGCCAGAGGATTTCTGTTTTTGGAGGTGAATTTCCATCAGGGCACACTGCTGATGTATTGAGGTACATGTAAAAATCTGGAAATTTTTTTTTTTTTTTCCAATGACATAGATGGAGTTAAAATTTTATTTTTAGGTAGCATCTCAATGTTGAGTACAGATTGGGTAATTTCAGAGAGGTACCAGAATCCAACTCGTTACCGATGAAACTTTTTAAGCCAACTTATACTGACATTTCCTCATGACATCAGATTCTTCTTGCGTAGAATATTCAGCGAGATCTTTTCTTTTTCTTTTTTCTATTATTATCTAGGTAATGCTTTATGCAAGAAATCTCAATTCTAATATTACTGGGTGCTAATGTACTTGATAACCTACTAGAATTCAACATCAAATAAGCAGTAGGTTTAAACACTCTTGGTTTATTCTTCTTTCAATACTAGCTTCCCCGGTTGGTTTTTCTTATGTTTTTTTGAAAGGTCAACACACACACACACACACACACACACACTCTTACACTTACACACCCACACACTCTTACACCACATAGGTTCTTGAACCTATGACCTTAGAGTTGAAACACTGAGCCATGAGTAGAGACCCAGAGTATCTACAGGCTTCTTCCCTCAGCCGTTCGTCCTAAGTTTGAAGAATTTAAACCAAATTCTTCTCCACACTAGAGTAATTCCATTCTTTATATTTCTTTGCCGGTAATTTCCTTTCTTGGATTCTAAGATGTGAGTACTCTCTTGATTCCCAATCCTTTCTGCGAATTCATGAAAGGCATATTAACCCTATGTAGGGTGAGCTACCCCTATTGGTCTCAAATTAGATCTTGACTTCTTCTGTCATTAGGACAAACGAATAGGAAGCCCTTGACGAAAAGGTTGTAAATATCTTTACTTAAGTTTTTCTGAAAGATGAGAATTTTATCTCTCTTTCCTGAGGATGTTCTATAATTCTTTATACTTTGGTACTTTCTAGATTCTTTTTAAAAATTTTGGATATCAGGGTCCAGACTTCTAGAAGCTTAACATCTTCCTATTTGATTTGCTTTGGGTTTATCACATTGTTTCTTAAATTTGTCTGAAACTGGGTGGTTTTACGTATGTCTCATGTGGGCCACACCAAGGGAAACAGATAGGAGGGGGGCGCTGACCATTGGTTATCTAGAACCCCACCATGTTGCGTGTATGAAACCCAATTCATTCACCTGCTTCATTGAGCTTGGATAAAGGGACACCAAAAATCAGCCCATTTTACATCTCAAGTGGGCCCCAGTACAATCATGGGTGGGCATCCCATGTCAACTGTTTCCTGGTGGTGTTTCCCATCTGAGTCATGGACCATTGGGCTAGAAAAATTAGAAGTTATTATTATTATTTTTTTAATGGAAGGCCTGGATTCATGGTGGAACCAATACAACTCAACAACATTGAAGATGAAATTTTGTCAACTGCATATGAATGTTTTCCATAAATTACACACACATATTGCTAACGTCCTCACCTTCATAGGGATGTTAGCAACGTCCCCAAACCTTTTAAATTGCACACGGGGTGACGTATCATTGATCTGAACCATTCATTCATCCAAGCAATTAGGAGCGAGCCATGGTGCAAGAATCACACCAATTGGATGATCCTAATCCTTTGAATGGGGCCAATTTGTTATTGCCATATGTTGACTATGAGCCATAAATCAAATGGTTAGAATCGAAGTGTTACTTTAGAATCACAGAAAATACAAAGTGTGATCTATCTAGTAGATGTTTCAAGATGATGAATGGACCTATGTTGTTTCTCCAGTCAATCTTGACTATCCATTTTCATGCTATTGATCAGAAGCTTAGGATCACCTGATTCGGATCAACAATAGGTCACTTGGTGTGCCATTTAAAAGGTTTGGGGATGTTGATAATGTCCCCATGAAGGTGGGGATGTCAGCAAAACCCTATCTATCTGTCTATATATGCATATGTATGTATGTATGTAAGTGCGAGTTTCACAATGCACCATGTTTTTGTCCTCGTCTCCGATGTTCATCATCCTTTTGTCTTAGCAATTGCTTCTTTTTTCTCCCAATAATCCATATTACTTCCATATGAAGGTGTGCATGGATCAAATATCTTTTCTACAAGAGGTAATGACAATGTAGCTAGCGAGAACTGATTAAAATTTCATGCGCAGTTCTAATGTAAACTATGTTGGTTTCGAAGATTATCTACCCGACTAGAAGAGAGTTTAGAGATGCCATACTTAACTAGGATCCGAGGTTTCAAGTATCACACAATGCGAACTAGTTTCATGGGCAATCCGGTACACCCATCTGAAATGAGGATACATGGAGTGACTTGTACTGTATCAGCTGACTCAGTCTGAATTGTGGCGTCATGGGCAATCCGGCATACCCATCTGAATTGAGGATTCATGGAGTGACTTGTACTGTATCAGCTGACTCAGTCTGAATTGGGGTGATATCAGTGTTGTCATATGCAATCGCATGCATATGCCATTTTGGGAGCACATACTGCATATTCCATAGTGGCATATGTGGTTTTATAACCATTGGGCATTATGGCATGGCATGAGCGATTATGCCATCACTTATGTGATTAAAAAATGCAAATCTGTGTGATGACCTGTGATCGCATGTGTGGACAGCCCCCTTGAGTTGCATACAATCGCTTATGCTTTTGACAACAATGGGTGATGTGGAACGGAACTCGTCCCAAATACATCTTGTATTTACAAGTTATTTTATTTTATTATTTAATGTATTTGTGGGCTTTTTATTGGTGACCTAGATTGTTGATTGGATGATAATGAAAGGGCACCAGAAGATACCTTAAAAATTGGATTAATATGTTCTTTAGGTGGGCCACAATGTTATAACAACCTTGAGGATTTTATTTTTTTTCAACCATCCATTTTCTTTGTGAAGAGTGCCCAGATTTACAAGTTTAGTGGCCTGATTTGTGCGCAAGTGTATATTTAGAGTGGGGCCCACCTAATTGACTGATTGGATCTTGTACCCATGTGCCATCATGGCACACATGGTGGCTTGCAAAGGGCTGCATGCCATCTCTTTGGAGAAACCATTTTGTAACATGTGTCACTATAGTGGGCTAGGAAGGCTAGGAGGTGGTCAACTCCTGTGTTAGATTCACACTTAAGAAATCGTGGGGAATTTTCAAGCGCACATGTAGCATAGTTGTACAGCAATCAAGACTGTCCGAATCAATGACCCAACTAAGGATGGAGCATAGTAAGAACAAAAAAAAAAAAAAAACTCTGCTGTGAGAAAATATTAACCATTTAATTTTCTCCTTTGAATTTGGAAATTCATTATTTTACTTTTAACCGTATTTGATAGCCGCTAATTTTGTGGTTAGGATTTATTGATCAGTGTGGTTTTAGCATAAGCTCCAAGATGCACAGTTTGGTTGGTCTGGTTAGTGGTACATCAGTGCCACATGTGAGGAGATGAGCCACCACCATTTCTTCAACAGTGCAAAACTAATGGGAGACATGATGTAGCCTTATCAGGCCTGTGGGGAGGCATTTGGGATTTGGGAATTGAGCTGTGTGGCCCACCGTAGATAGGTCATCACCCAAAAGGAAATATTGATTAGAACATCCTAGCCTAGGATTGATGGCCATTTTCTTGTTGCATGCAGATCGTTGAATATTTGCTATTACCGCCCGTTAGATGTCCACCAATGAGGCAACCAGAAGATCTAACCAGTGAAATTGTGGGTTTGCAAACCATCTAAAGGCCAATGATCTGGATGGTTTAAATATATTAGATACATGCCAACTGTACAATTTTATAGTGCAGATCGCATATTGAGCCATATACAGTGGTGATTGATATAGTATGCCCAAACCAATTAAACTAACCATTGCTAGGATATCCGATTGGTATCTAAACGTATGCAATTTGTATTTGTATGACTGCAGATGCTTGGATGTCATGTGACTGCATACATGAATCTGTGTAGGCACACTATGCATCTCAATGGATATGACTTGTATTAAGTTGATGGCTAATACTGTTATTGTGTCCTTTTCTTTTTGTATTTAAAGTTTGATACTTTTGAGGTGCTCCCATTGAACTTTTTTGTTTCTTTCAGTGTTTCAATCAACAGCTCCAACTCAAAGATGTTTGTCTCTGGTTCCTGCGATACAACTGCTCGATTGTGGGACACTCGCATTGCGAGTCGAGCAGTTCAAACATACCATGGCCATGAAGGAGATGTTAACACTGTCAAGTTCTTTCCAGATGGGCAGAGATTTGGAACTGGTTCAGATGATGGTACATGCAGGTTATTTGACATGAGGACTGGTCACCAGCTTCAAAACTACTATCAGCAGCATGGTGATAATGATGTCCCTAGCGTGACCTCCATTGCTTTCTCCATATCAGGCAGGCTTCTGTTTGTTGGGTACTCAAATGGTGACTGTTATGTATGGGACACCTTAGTGGCTCAGGTATGCTGTTTTTCTTTTTCTTTTTCCCTTTTTTCTTTTAAATATTTTGAACTTTCAACACTTGTTTGTCTCAATATTACGCCGCCATGTGTGTTGGTATCAAACATGACAACTAACACTCCATACATTTTATGATGATCCTGAAAGATTAGTTACTATTGAAGGGGAATGTTAGAATTCACACTTTACATGAATAAATCTTACCAGTCATGAAAATGGTGCATTTTTTTAAAAAAAAATTTATTTTTGAGAAAGGTAACTAGAATTTTATTATGGAAACACGCCAGCAAAGCACAAAGTTTCAATGCATGAAATTTTTCTCTATGTGTTTGTTCACTTCCCAAGTATAGGGTTGTGATGTAGTAATAAACTCGGTGAGACCGAGGTCGAATCCCAAGGGACTGGAACCTGTACGTAACTAAAAATAACTCAAACTAGAACTAGACTAAGATGAAATCTAAATCAAGTGAGTAGGAGGGAATAATGGTGAAATATTAATCTAAAACTTGTAAATTTAAAGGTAGAAAACTAGGGTGCCAAGGATCCACTTGTAGCAATTGGGAAGCTACCTTGCATTGATTCAAGGACACAACTGGAAGTAGAGTCCTATCCTATCCAGTTGGTAAGAAGAGATTTGTCAGAGCTTTGAACCTCTCATTGGTCTAATCATCAATAAATAAGAATGACGAAGATTTGGAAGTGATTTTGTCACCTAAGCATGCATAGGAGACTATGGCAAACAACATCAATTTACCAATCTCACAGCCAATCATGAGAGAATTTTGAAAGTTAGGAAGGGTTCCATCACTCAACCATGCCCATGAGACGATGGTGAACAACAAGGTTCCCAAGTTCACAATCTTAATACATGAAAAGAGAATGTCTCAGGCTATTGCAGATCTATTGTAATTTGAATCACAACAAACCATTAAAACTAAAAACATTCCTTATAATCAAACTAGCATCCATGAGAGTTCAATAAACATAAATCATACCAAAACTAACACCCCAATCACGCTACAAGCTTTAGGGCTAAGAGGTTTAGCCCGACATGATTAGGCTAATTCTCTTAAACAAAAGTAGAAAAAAAAAAAAAAAAAAAAAAAAAACCTCTATCATTCTCTGTGCTGACGTCCAAGGAATGGATTGGATCCCTTTGCTCTCTCTCTTTCTTCTCATCTTATAGGCAACCAGAATGTCGGTGGAGAGTCTGTGCGTAAAGCCTTACGCAGCAACACGAGGAGTCGGTGCATAGCCTTTTCGCAGCCAAGAAAACAGCGTCCCAACTCCCTTCTGTCCTTGCTTTCTTTCCAAAAGATCAACGTCCCCTGAAACATTTTGGGATGGTCTACCTGATGGACGGGTCCAGATTGACCATCCAATCATCACCACAATCGTGTAACAGCCCGAAAAATTCGAGCGATTTCCGGACGCGCAGACATGCGTAACTCTTCTTGCGCTGGTGCTTGGTGGGGCCCACGGATGATGTTGTTCGAAAAATCCAGTCCATTTAGTGGATTACTCATGAAAAACCATTCAAACCTGATCGGCTTTGGATCAAAACTGGGGTGGCCCACATTTTATTTTATTACACCGTCTATTCTGTGTTTGGAAGATCAAAAGCCGTCCTTCGCTTCATTCCGTTATTCCGACACCGAGGCCATGTTTATAGGGCCCTTGGGCTCCTAATGGATGGTCCGGATCGGACTGTTGATGTACGATGGTGGCCCACATGATTCGTCTGCAGCTCCATGTTGCGAAACAGAGTCGCCACAAGTCGACTCTATTACATGCGTTGGCCCATTTATTGAAGCCAAATGAAAAATTCACTCCGTCCATTGGTTTCAGGACGAAAAACCATACAGGAAGGAGTATTTTTGGAGTGAAATCGGTGTGGCCTATGAGCTTGTCTACTCCGTTGTCCATCTTACGTTTAAAGGCTAGGATTTTGTAACAGCTTGCATGGTCTCGAAAGGTTACCTAAATGAGGGTCGTGGCCAACTCCTGAGACAATTGAACGGTTCGGATCATCGAACCCTATGATGAGTGGGGCCCACAATGCAGATCAGCGTCCACATGACGCGGATGCTGTTCTTACGCAGAAGCTGGATCGGGTCAGCGCCCGCTGATCGACCCAAGCGGTACGGTGCACTGCAAGTTGTGCACCTTCTGTGCACTCGTACCATACATGTAAGATCTACCTTGATGTTTTTGATAAATCCGCTCCGACCATCTCTTTTCTCAGCTTATTTTAATAGTTGGGACCAAAATTGAAGCATATCCAGTTATCAGGCAGGCACCAAATCACTGTTTTATGGGCTGATCTGTCCGTTGGGCCACTTTCACAGGGATCCGATGGCTGAATTTTGACTTGTACGGTTAATTTATGGTCCTTAGGCCATGCATGAAGTTTTGAGCCGAATGAATGGTGGGTACCCTGTGATCTTGCATTCTGGACGATTTTCGGGCTCGTTTAACATGAGTGGCCTGATTTTCTCGAATCACTGGCATGTAATTTTTTTGATCTCGGTCCCCTAGGGTCCGTCCCTTGCCTTGGTGACTCATGAACGTTAAATCCATGCTTTTAGCATCCTATTTCAATCCAAGCTCGTAAATACACCCTGCATCACAAATACGATTAAATCGAGCCGTTAAACAGTACCATGTTCGTAAATCTAGGCAATAACTGGGGTCCGATATGCAATATTTGGCCCTCAACAGTGTTGTTGATTTATAGGGGTATTCATAGAAAAGCATCAGGGCTATTTGTTGATGGGATTTGATATCACTGTCTTGAAGGCCATGACGGTCTCCACTATACCACCACAAATGTGGCATGTGCTTATCACTTTGGGCCTAGCAATAGACCGTGCGTGGGCCACTATCTAAGAGTTGCACCAAAATATTTTCCCAAATAGAACTCCAAACAGCTCAGGACTCTAATCATTACTTGAATTCCTAAAAATATCCATTATTGTCTAACCATATGGTTGCAGGGGGGTGTACAGTGGAACAAAACCATCATACGTATAAGGTTTGTGCACGGATCCTAAAAGCATGTATGGTTGGGCTGATTTCTTGTTCATGCTGTATGCGGGCTGAAGAGACTGTTGATCATCTGTTTTTACACAGTCCTTCTCCCAGTCTATTTGGGCTGATTTCTTGTTCCGGTTCGATATGAGCTGGTGTATCCCTAGGGACATTCAGTCCTCTCTCCAGGCGTGGCATGTGGCTAACCTTGGGAAGACGAAAACAGAGATTTGGAGGATGGTTATCCTCGCAGTTTGGTGGTCGGTCTGGGGAGAAAGAAACAATAGTGTTCAGAAATTCCTCTTCCACTGCTGGGGAGGTTGCGTCTAAAGGCTAAACATTTGTTGGTCGAGTGGGCTTCTAATGTCAAGGGTCTCAATGGTTGTGATTTTTACTTTTTAGGCGTGTAATTGTTGTCTGCTCTCTCAGCAGACTCTTTTGCCTTTCTTTTTCTTTTAATAAAATTGTCATCTTTCAAAAAAAAAAAAAAAGCATGTACGGTTGGACTTACAGACCACACAGTCCAACTGGTATCAATCAGGGCGATTCAATCCAATTGAGTTGTTGCATAGTCCAATTGGTCCAGAGATTTCATCAGGGCCCATGGTCGGGTCCAGATCATCAATCAATTCAAGCTGGACCCTCGATGTTGTCCAGTTCTGCAATTTGGATGATTGGATGGATCTGATCGTTAGTCTTGAACTTAATAGGCTTACTCTTTGTATGCACTCTGGGATATGCCTGCCAGCAATTAGGCCCAATCTGGGTCCTGATCAGATGATCGAATGGCCTTGATCTATCACCTTTGTCACATAGGTCTGCATGCAATTACAAAGTAAAAACCATGAACTCTAGGACTCTAATTGGTCTATGCATGCTATTTGCTTTCCTGTGTTCGTTGATATCTTGAAAGTTAAATTTCATTTTATCATTTGATGGGAATTTGATGGGGGTATATGCAAGAAGGGTTTATTTATTTATTTATTTTAAATATATAACTATTTGTTTTCCTCATGTCAGGTAGTTCTGAACTTAGGAACGCTACAGAACTCGCATGAGGGTCGAATATCCTGTTTGGGATTGTCAGCTGATGGAAGCGCATTGTGTACAGGAAGTTATGACAGGAACCTGAAGGTTAGTTTTCCACATTTAAACCGATGCATTTATTCAGAGAGTAGACAGCTAGCAAAGTAACTATTGAGTTCAATAATGATTATAAAGACAGCAAAGCTGTTCAATGTGTTTTGGAATGCTATTTTACTCAAGCTTGAGAGCATTATCTTTGTTGACAGATTTGGGCGTTTGGAGGACACAGGAGGGTGATTTGAAATTTCCTCCTCAAAAGAAGAGGCCTCCACCATCCTGATGTAACGCTTGGTGTAAACTCTCGTGTCTATGGTTTGTTTCCATTCCCATGAAGATGTTGTTTGCTCTTGTAATGAGATAATTCGTCCCTGTAAGAAAATTATTCAAGTTCATCTCGGTTAGATTTTCCAATTCAAGGAGAAGCCTATGATGCACATGCCCACATCCCATCGACAAGAGACTGACAGAGACTTAAAAAAAGGTCACTTTGAAGTGGAGGTGAACTCGTCTGTTAATGTGTAATTGTTCCAATTCAATAACTCATGTGCACCTCCCCCTTCTTTTCTTGTGTAACCGCAATTCTGGTGTTGGTTCACCTGTTCGGATCTTCTGATGAGATGTTCTTCTTCTTCTTCTTCTTTTTCTTTTTTTTTTTTCTTTTTTTTTTTTTTTTTTTTTTTTATGTTGTCCTTTGATCATTCCGTCTCTGCCCTGATCATACTCTTTGTAGGCATTTGGTCAAATTTCAAAAGACATGCCGTCAACCATCATCATTGAGAAAATTCCTAGGGGTACAGATCATAGTGGGATGAATCTGCACTGTTAATAATGTCAGTTGGGCTAGTATTTTTGTAACTTTCATGTTAGAAATTTCAAGCGATCAAGAAAATGAAGAAGAAATATCAACTAATATTTTGTAGAGGACTGTAACATATATGCTCAAACACGCAAAGAGGAGCATTATGACACTAAGCAGGTGATCCCATTTCAAAACTGGGTAGATGGATGTTTCAAAGAATAGTGAGTATATGATCGTCAGGTGGGCCCCAGTGGATGGTGTACACGCTGGATTGTGATTCCTGGCAGACATATCTAAGGTAGAAGTGGCCGCCACCTTGATGCAAGGATTCGAGAGGGGTAGCTATTTCATTGCATGATGAATAGAGGTGTACACGAGTCGAGCTGAGTCGAGCTTTGCCCAGCTCGTGCTAGACTCGGACTGCTCGAGTCCCAGCTCGTGCTCGGCTCGGCCTTCGAGCTTGGAACGGCAGCTCGTGCTCAGCTTGGCCGAGTTCGAGCCGTGCGTTGGACTGACTTAGTGGCAAGGCCGCAGGGGCGATGGCTTCGGGTTATGCGATGGTGGGCTTGATGAAAGATGCGAGACAAGTGTTTGATGAAATGCTGGAGTGGAATGTCATTTCTTGGACTGCTATGGTTGCTAGGTATACGAATTTGGGGGATGTTGGTGCCGCCAGAGAACTATTCAATGAAATCCCGGAGAAAAATGCAGTGTCATGGACGGCTATGATTGCGGGGTATGGGAAGTGGGGAGATGTGGAAGGTGCCCCTTGGGTGTTTGATGGAGCGCCTGCCTGGGATGCTGACTTGGCAGATTCAGTGGCAGAACATATGGATGAGAGATGTGCCGAACTCATGCTTGTCACAGCCAATGTCCTGGTCCATATGCACTCAAAATTTGGAAGCATAGACCGAGCATGTTGGATATTTGACAAAATGCCTGAGAAAGATGTAATCTCCTACACTGCTGGATATTTTTGAAGGGTATATATATCCTGTACTGAGTCGAGTTAAGTTCAAGCAGTATTTGAGTCGAGCTGAGCAAGCTACTGAGCTAACTCTGCTCGTGTACAGCTCTAATTATAAAGCCACTCTATGAGGGTGTGAGCATGCTAACAGATGGAAGCCTAAGATGACTAATTTTTTTTATCCATTCATTTGTTTTGCGCATTGCAATAGACCTGATGAATATACCATAATGACTTTTGAAGTGGGAATGGCACATTCACTAAAATCTACTTGCCCTACCAATAAATATTTAGGGCGTCTTTGGTTTGCCAATTTCCTATGAAATGCAAAGCAAATAAGCCATTATTATCGTTTTTAGGTGTTTGTTTAAATAGAAATGACTCGTAAATGGAGAGAAATATACTTGTAAAGAAAGTAGGTAAGTAAATTGTAATCATTTTCACACTATAAAACCACTATTTTTATTGTGATTTATGGGTGAAACAAACCATGCATTAAAATCATCATTTGAATCATTCCTGTCAAATGTAAGTGATGTCACCACACAATTACAGTCATTTACCGTTGTAATTTAAAAATGAAACAACATAGTAGAACTCTAATAAATATATATACCTCTTGGCATTGCATGAAATAAATTTGCTCTACATAGTTGTGAAAAGCAGAAAGGCTTGGAAATTGTCAGCTCCAACCATTGAAAGGGTAACTCAGCGCCATAATAATTGAGATAAATTAAATACATAAAATTTATGAGTAAATGGAATAAGAAGGGGAAAGAAGTCCTCTACTAGAATAGAAGCATCAAAAGAATTCGACTTCCATGATGCTTTCCTCACTTGATAGAGGGGAACGGTGGAACATGATTCATGTAGCTAACCCCAATTAGTTAGGATAAGGCTAACCATAACTCGGTTACAAATGACTCTAGTTTGGGTTGAAAATTCAATGGAGTTTGGGAGACATGGAGGTTGGTCATTGGGTAATTTTCTTGAAATTGCAACCAAAGTGGTCTTGATGTTCAAAATGAAGTACATTGATTTCTTTTTTTTCTTCTTTTTTGAAGGATTACAATTTATTAATGAGAACGGCAAAGCCAAAAGAATGCAAACGATGAAAAAATAAAAAGAGCACACAAAGAACACTGTCTGCACTACAAGCCGCTTAACTACAGGCCTCTACTTTAGAAAACCTCCATTTGGATTACTATCAATGCACCAAAATCCCTAAAGAAAGTTGATAAGTATTCCTGAACTATTTAGGAACGGTTTTCAATCGTTGCTAAATAGGGTGTCACAAAAAATTAGGGACGATTGAAAACCATTGCAAAATTTCAATTTCGAAATAATTTTCAACTGTTCCTAAAATAAGGCGTCACAAAAAATTAGGGAGGATTGAAAACTATCACAAAATTTATGGCAAAATTCTAAATCCTTCATTTTTAGGAACGGTACTTTTTCTTATTTACGAATGGTTTTGAACCCTTCTTTATTTAGAAGCGACGATAAAAGTCATGCAATTATTGGCAAAAGTTAGATTTTTTTTTTCGATTGGTGAAATTGCGGTTGAACCGCTAGTATTGAAGTATGAAATATAATTAAGTGACCTAGAGAGGTGAATAGGACTTCTCAAAACCTTGTTATCTATTAACAATAGACTATGTCTAACTTTTAATACAAACGAAATAAGGTAAAGTAACTCTATCACTTCCAAGTTAATAGAGGGTTCAATTCACATACACACACAAGATATGTTTATAAAAGCAAAGCTAATAGGGATAGTTTATATTGTGTGTGGGATGTGACTCTATCAAAACTTATACATTTAACTAAATCATACATCATTGTAAATATATGAAGAACATAAGCATGATTAGGTAAATGTACTCGAAATAATCTCAAACACAATCATGTATAGTGGTTCGACTACTTGCCTACTCCAGTCTCGGCGGACGCACCGTCTCGTAGAGTGTACCGGATTTCACTATCCAATGGTTTTAAATCAAATTCACTATAAACCTTTACATCCTACACAAGGTTGACTCTAGGACCTACACAAGTTTCCTATCACTGCCTACACAAGATAACCCGTCCTACACAAGGACTCAATTGGGAGCCTACACAAGGCTAACCATCCTATACAAGGACTCAATACAGGAAGCCTACACAAGACTACTTGTGCTACACAAGGACCACATACTCTCTCAATGAAGGCCTCCATTGAGGTATTGGTGAGTTTGTCACTCAAACTTGGACTCTCAATCCTACATAAGGAAAGGGATTCAGACATTTTAAACTCTAAATACTTACAAGGTAAGTTGGTGAGTCTCATTCTCGCGCTATGTGAAGAAATTCGATGATGACGAAGAATCTTCAATTCCCTTGAACTACAACCTGTTGATGATGCTTTATCGAATGCTCCGAGGTTGTGAAGTTTAGAGTTTTGATCTTCTCTATTTAAAAGATATGATTTAAATCACTAGAGAAGGTTTCCATGAGCTATGTGCATTCAAGAGTTCTAAGGATGATGAGTTTTGGTTGGATACTCAATGAATGCTAGAGTTCATAATTCAAACCAATCATAAATGATATAGAGTTGATGCTTGAGTAAGGGATTGAATGATGAATTCTAATGGGAGAGAGAGAGAGAGAGAGAGAGAGAGAGAGAAAATATAAATCTTGGAATAACACACTCAAACTCTCTTAGATTCCAGCTCATTTTCACAAGAGCCAACTCTAGGTATTTATAGAAAATGAATCCCAACGGTAATAAAATGGGCGAAAAAATTGACATTGTCGATACTCTCGAGCGGTCTTCGATAATATCGAGATTTGAACTTCGATATTATCGAAACATACTTGATTGTATCGACTACTTACACATAAGTATTCAGGTTTGTGTGGAACAGTTTTTGTTCGATTTTATTGATCACCTCTTGATTTATCGACGTGCACTTTGATATTATCGAGAGGAGGATCGATCCCATTTGGATTCTCTTTACAATTATGTACCTTTGGCTGCCGGAAGATTTTGTCCAATTAATCGATATTATCGAGCCTCCTTCGATATTATCGAGATTTGAATTTCGATAATATCGAATGGTCTTCGATGTCATTCGATATGATGATATGTATAGAAAACTTGCTAGACAAAATGTTCTTATTACTCGATATTATCGAGTATGCTTCGACTTTATCGAGAACTTACTCTCGATATTATCGAAGATTATTCGATGTCCAATTAATTCATATCTAGTAAGATTTTGTTCAATTAATCGATATTATCGAACCTCCTTCGATATTATCGAGATTTGAATTTCGATAATATCGAATGGTTTTCGATGTCATTCGATATGATGATATGTATAGCAAGCTTGCTAGACAAAATGTTTCTATTACTCGATGTTATCGAGTATGCTTCGACTTTATCGAGAACTTACTCTCGATGTTATCGAAGATTATTCGATGTCATCGATGAACACTTTTAGAATATTTTCTGTTTAGAGGAAGTCCCCTGAGTCGACGTTATCGAATATGATTCAATGGATATCGAAGTTTGAATTTTATTATTATCGAACTGTATTCGATATCATTGTTATGTCTAGCAGATAGATGATTTTGTTGCTGGACAAACCGGGACAATTTATCATTAGTATCAAACCATCTTTGATAATATCGAATATGTCTTCAATTGCAAATCGATATAATTGACTTTCCAGTGTAATGCATTTTTCATTTCTCTAACAGTCTAAGTGTTCTTTTTACTTAAGCTTACCAAAGATATTTCTTAATGTTGTGAGGTAAGTTTTAAGTTAGATAAGGGTCATATACCTTAGGGTTTGGTTTAGGGAAGTGAGGCTTTATTACCTATTTGGAGCGCTAGAGCTTCTCTCTTGTTGAGATCTTCATCTTGAAATTTTTGTCTTGGGACTCACTCAAAGATAGGCTCATCATTCACGTAACTTGACAAACTTGGGCACTTTCAACCTCCTCCTTTATCAATTACGTGATAAAACAAACTAACCAATCCTAGGTTATTACAAACAACTCAATACATGAAAAAAAAAAAAAAAAAAAATCTAATCTAAAGTTGATTGTAGCTCCCCCTTTGTTCATGCTCCTCTGTAGTTCCTAAACCTAAGATATTCAAGACATAAAAAAAAAAAACACAAGAAACTAGGGAGCATATGGTTCTCCCCCTTTTTATTAGTCATTAGCAAAGGGTAATCAAAGAAACAAGCCAATTAAACTGAAGTATAGAATTGTGACAATTAAATCCAGGTTAGAGGGAGAATAGTAAAATCACATAAATTCAAAGTGTAGAAGCAGAAAACATGTGAACATAATGTGATAATATCATGTCATGAAGGAGATATATCAATCAACAGAATGAATGGCATGAACATCATAAAAAATTTTATCATTAAACCACAAAAGTTAACCAAAATAACTACCCCAAGTTTAGGTAGTATCAATATCATCCAAAAAGTAAGCCCTCAAGAGCAAAAGTATCCAAAATAAAGAGTATTATGATGGCAACATTAACATAGATCTCAGGGAACATCACCTTGAAGGCCCACCCTCATAAGGAGGGATATGAGTGTGACGAGTAAGGAGCAACTCCATGATGTGCTCCCCAGTGTATTGAAAAGCGTCAAGATGCAGTTCAATCCTGGAGAAATGATTCTTGCACTGCCAGAGGCTAGCTTCCACATTAGATTGACCTTCAAGAAGTTGACGAACGAGATCATTTTGGCGAATGAAGTGCCCAGTGCTGATGGAAACAATACTTAGAGCAGTCACTGGGGTACAACACGAGTCTCAAGTAGTAGCCATGGGAGTTTTTTGAGCATCTTCTCCACTCCTACCCTCATGGGTGTCCTCAAACATAGTTGCAAACACATTTAACTAGATTCGAGTTTCCTTGGTAAAGCAAACCGTAAAATATACAGTATCATGGGTAGATGGTAATCCTAAGAACTTAGAGAGTTTGCAAATGAGGATTGGAAAAGGGAGGCTTGTGCAATGAATGGGTTTGACGACTAGGATCAATTGTCTCAAAACGAGAGTGGGTAGGTATATTTCAATTCCTTGAAAGATATCATATAAAATATTAAGAACAAATGGAGAGAGCATATTTTCGAAAACTTTGCATGGATACGCATTGGTACTTAGTATATTGTGAAGTACTTTCATGGTTGATGTTGAGGGTCAAATATTGCATATTTCTCCCTATTTATACCTTAGTTTTATAAACGTGATGGTGCTTAATCGATTTAATTATGCATTTTTTCATGTGCGAGGTGATTTCAAGAGCTTAAGGTGAAATTGATGCGAAAATGAAGATTTATGCTCAAAAGATTACTAAATAAATATTTGAAAGTTATTAATGAAGAATTCCCATGTCAAAAATTCAAGAAAACCAAGTGAGGAATGAAGAGAATTAAATATTTTGAAGTAAAGAAAAAGAATCCTTAAATTGTCCTGAAAACAAACCTATTCATTAAATTGTCCTATAAAAGTATATTCTAAAACTCAAGTCTATTTTAGATATATAGAGTGAAGTATATTTTAAAAAACTGTGCAAAGTGAAGTTTAATTTAGCAAACTGTGGAGAGTGCATAAATTTAAAGCGGTTTCTAAATTTTTTCAACTAGGTGCGAAAGTTGAACTTCCACAACTATAAATATGACCCCCTAGGATGCTCTAAAGCATCTTCTAGGGTTTGGAAAAGTCTCAAGGAGCATACACATGGGTGGAGCCGCCCCCAAAGAGTTTTTCTTTTTTCCTAGTTTATTTTTCATGCTTTGTTTAAGAAATTTGGTTTCAATCATGTCTATAGTTGGCTAAACCTCTTACCTAGGGCTAAGAGGTGAAGCTTGTAGTGTATTTGGATGTTTATTTTACTTTGATTCTTGTTCTTATTGAACTTCATTAATTTCTAGTTTAAATTTAAGAAATATTTTCAGTTTTCTATGGTTTGTTGTGACTCAAATTACAATAGATGTTGTGACAGCTTTGAGTATCTTCTTTTTCATTCTGAGATTATGAGATTAATAAATCTGATTGTTTACCATAGTCTCCTGGGCATGGTAGGGTGATGGAATCCCTTCCACTCATTACAATTATCTTCCATTGAGAATTAGATCAATGAAAGTTCAGATTTGATTTAATTATTTTATCTTCTAATTAGATAGGATAGGACTCCAATTCTAATTGTATTCTTTGAATCAAGCAAGGTAGTATCTTGATAGCTACAAGTGGATCCTTGGTACCCTAGTTCTCACCTTTAAATTCATAAGTTTCAATTACAAATTCACAATTACTCTTTCAAATAATTTTAAATTTAGTTTTAGATCTTCTTCTATTTCTACTTCTAGTTACTTTCAGAATATGCACGAGTTTAGTCCATGTGGATTCGACCTTGGTCTTACTGAGTTATTACTAAGTTGCGACTTTACACTTGAGGTTGTGAACAGTTAAGTCCAAATAGGAGGAAAATAGGTAGTTTCTTTTATTCATGGGAATTGTTGAGCCATCACACAAGGTTCTAGTTACTTCACCCCAAACACCTAGATGATTTAAGCGACGATCAGTTGGGGGAATGTGTGTGACTTTAAGGCTCAGAAGTTGACCCAACACTAAAGGAGTGATCTCCTTGGTTGTGTTCATGTAATTGATGCTAATTAATGGAGGATCATCTTGAGTGTCGTGACAGGAATTCAAAAAAATTGATGAATGAGGTCATATTGAACCTCTCATCCTAGGTATAGTATGTTACGTCACCCAATGGACCCTAAATATAGGATATAGGTCAATCCCGTATGGTTCGATGAGGAAGGATTTGACCAATCGATCAAAGACAGTTTCATTTTCCATAACCATAGTAGTAGGATTAGAGTAAGGAGAAGGACGACTATTGACTCTTCTAGAGAAGGTTTCTCCTCTTGCAGACACCTTGCCTTTGTCCTTAACCATGTTGTGTTGTAATCATATGTTAAAAACAATAAGCAAAAAAAAGATAATCAATGCATTTAAGAAAAAATATGTATATATATATATATATAAATAGATACAAAATTATGAGACTGCAGATCCTTAGATATAACAATAAAATCAAGTGGGCTTATTTGACAAGATTTAGACCGTGTACACTGCAAAATTTTGAAGGTCTCCAAATCTATTGGTGTCTAATGGTTTTGTTAGTATATCAGTTAATTGACGCTCTATATGCACATGCACTAGAATGATGATGTTATCTTCAACAAGTTCATGTATGAAGTGATGTCGAATATCAATATGCTTGGTTCTAAAGTATTGAACTGGATTTCTTGAGATATTAATGGCACTAGTATTATCACAATATAGTGTCATCACAATTTAAGTAATACCATAATCCAATAACATATGCTTTATCCATAGAAGCTGTGCACAACAACTACCGACTGCAATGTATTCAGCCTCAACAGTATATATGGATATAGAATTTTGTTTCTTGCTATGTCAGGATATAAGACAGTTGCCGATATAGAAACAACCACCACTGGTTAATTTATGGTCATCAATATTTTCAGCCTAGTCAGCATCTGAGTACCCAACAATAATAGTGGAAGTGTCAAAGGGGTACCATAGGCCGAAATCAGTAGTTCCAGCCATAAACTTAATTACATGTGCAAAGTATGTATATATAAGTCATACATATTGGTGTGGAGACACTTGATTTATTACTTATCATATCAACTATAGGATAGCTTTCTTCCAATCTTTCTAGTAGATTCACTAATAGAAGATCGTTGGAATCTCTTCATGGTCTTTTTCTCTAAATCGGAAGTTATTCTTGCACTGAATCTCTTTGGAGATTAAGTTTGGATTCCAAATTTGTTACGTATATCCTAGAACTAATGACTTCAAATTTGGGCCCCAATGGTGAAGTCAAGAGTAATTCATGTTCTTGCAGCTAAGAAAGGATTACGGAATATGACACGCATAAAAGTCAATTGCTTACTATTAATTTATGTTAAGTTTTCTCACATACAATCAAGTGAAAGAAAATATCTCACCCGAATAGGTCCACATTTTTTTATGACGTCAGAGAGCAAATGAAGATCTTGGCCGCAGCTTGTGCCTTTGCAACTTGACGCTTTCTTTCCGCTGCAAGATTGGACAAAAAGATTGTTAGTGAAGATCCGCAACAACCAAGCAATACAAGTATAGGTTGAATTTTATGAATAAAGTTCTTGATGGACATTCCACTAGATTTTTCAGAATTCACTACATAATACATGAGAAAGTGGTTACATAATTCACGCCATATATGACCCTAGTGAACCGTTTTTTCTATAGAAGTTATAGAAATTGGTTAAATGATTCAATGGAGTTTTATATTGTTTTAATTTTAACTAAAGAGTGAAAGGAAAATGATATGCAAGAAATAGATGACAACTGCCAACCAGATGCCCTTTTGTGATAATACACACATACCACCAGGGAACAACACATTATGCTCCTTGGAGACTGACAATAGCTCATGCTCCTCAAATACAGTAAGTGTGTTTGTCCTTTAAACAATCTTGGTATGCCGATTGGACGTTAAAAATGACATTTTATTTTATTAAAAAAAAACTACCTACTTAATTTAGAATTACATTTTTTAAAAAAGAGAATTTAGAATTAATTTATATTTTCAATAAACTACCACATTACTTTAAATAATTACCATTAGAGTACCTTTCATTAGATTTCTCAACGGCAACTTGGGTCGGACCCAGCATGATGTTATGTGAAATCCACCCCGACCAACATGTGCGTTACCCGATGTTAGGCTCATGGCTCAAAAATCAGCCCCATCGGTAATGTAGATAGACCACACGACCGAAAACAGGTAACAGTCCAACGCTCTCCCTCCAAACTATTTCCCTTGGTGTGGCCCACATGAATCATGGATGGGCCTGGTTTTTGGGCCCTAGGCCTAAATTTTGATGTGACATCTAATGATTACAGCAGGTATCATATCATCATCACGGTGGCCCATATAAAAATCAAGGGTGAACACCTCTCTCTCAACTGTTTCCTTTGGTGTGGCCCACTTGAATCACAGGTCAGCCTGATTTCTTTGGCCTTGGGCCTAACATAGGATTACACATCTTATGGTTGGAGTGGATCTCACATATACACAATGTTCGAATTATCTCCGATATTATCGAAATATCTCTGATATTATCTGTATCCCCAACTCAGCGATACCGATAACACTGGTAGCAATACCGATAATGCTGACAGTATCAGAAATTTCAGGTATTAGCAATGTATCAATATCACTAATGTAATTGCCAATATTTTCAACTATGTAAATTCTAAGTGTCGATTGTATTGCCAATGCATCAATATCAGCAATGTATTATCAATATTTTTGACTATGCAAATTCTAGGTAATGCTTGCATCATAAGTGTATCGACGATATTTCAATAATATCGCCAATGTATTGATATCATCAAATTTTTGTTGATTAGAAAAGTTTTTATTTTAATTTTTTCATGGGCACATGGTTGTATGTAGTGTTCAAGATAAAATACCATCACAATCAAAATCTATTATGACTCCTCTTCGTTTAGCTTGTTCTCTCATTTCTCTGTCTGCCTCAAATTCTGAAGATATGAATCGTGCTGAAGAGATGAAGAGCTAGTGAGTCTTAATATATCAATTTGAAACAAAAAAAAAAATGTACATATTAAAGTTAAGTTGCTTACTAATCTCATATCTAATAAATTTGTAGCCCTAAAAACTAGTAGTTTTATTGATTTTAATCTGCAGCATTGATGAGATTTCACAGAAAGCAAATAAGAGAAGTTCATTTTATCATGATAAAAATGAAACATGTAAGATATTGAACAGTATGAGAACGGATGCATAAACAAACTAAAATACTCCAATTGTCATTTACTTCAAGACTTCAATAACATGCTTTAAAAATGAGAAGTTTATAATTATATGTCCCTTGTTTGTGAAAAAGAAAAAAAAATATAGAGATACAATCATATTCAATGGACCGAGTGTAGAATCATATATTAAAGATACAAGAAGAAAAGATAAAAGAAAGTTGAGAGGAGACGAAAAAGAGTTAGGGTTGGACATCCCCACTCTTCCCCCTTTATAGTAATAATAAAAACAAAAAAGTACAAAAATACCGTCACTAATATTGTTCATATTCCAACAAGTCCCAAACCAATGTCCTAATCCAATATAAACACGAAGTATAAAAGAGAAAGAAGATAAGTGGTATCGTACAATGGGACAACCCACATCCAAAAGCATTAGGTGGGTCATACAAGTGTACGGCCTGCATCCTCATGCGTTAACCTAAACTAGAACATAGATGGTGGTTGTTTTTTAAGAGTTGTTTATAGCATACGCATGTAGACTAACTATGAAAAAGGACCTTGGTGAATGCATCAACAAGTTGATTTTGAGATAAGACATGGTGTAGAGATTTCACCACTGGAGACATTCTCATGTATCAAGTGACATTCCACTTCAATATGTTTTAGTTCTTTATAATACACTAGATTGAATAGGATGGATCTCAAAAATACATCAATGTGGGCCCTATAAATTTTTCAATGGTGCGTGTGACGGCTCCCACGATTTTTTGTGGTGGGTCCACTTGAAATTTAGATCTATCTCGTTCTCTTTGTAATATCATACAACGTTCTCTAAAAATGGTTGGACGGTATGGATACAACACATGCATCATGGTAGGATCCACAGAGCTTGGTGACATCACTTCAATAGCGATTTTGCTACTGAACTTGTCAGTATCCAATCCGCGTGCCCACAAATATCAGCTTCATCCAAAACATTTGCAACTCTCAATAAGTTTTTAATGGTATGCATTTAATTCCCACTGTATGGTCCATTTGATCAATAGATATATCTCATTGTTCGCTTCGTATATTAAATTGATACGGAAAAATAGATGGACGACATGGATAAAACTATTAATCACAGAGGACCCTCAGAGCCGGAAGCAGATGAGCTGGTGTACCATACACCAGCTATATAGCTCGTGTAGGTACGTGTCGTGCGAAGACGAGTGCAAACGCTCTTGGAGCTCTAAGTTGTACGAACGGTTCAAAGGAGATCAAAGTTACATGGGCCCAACAATTATGTATTTATTATATCCACACCATTCATCCATTTTTTGAGATCATTTTAGAGGATTATTTAAAAAATGAATTATATTCGGAGATCAATTGGACCACACCACAAGTAGCAGTTAAGATGATGATTTTTACCGTTAAAAATTTCGTAGGGCCCACTATAATGTTTATTTTCCATCAAATCTGTTTATAATGCCAGAAAGACTTAGATGAATAAGAAAAACAAATTTCATATTGATCCAAACTTCTGTGAACCCCAAAAGGGTTTCAATGGCAGACGTTCAATCCCCCACTGCCTTTTTCAGTGTGGTCCACTTGATCGTTATATCTGTTCTATTTTTCTTCTCAAGCCTTACGACGAGCTCAAAAAATGGATGAACGATTGGGATATAACACATACCTCATGATGGGACCCACATAATACACCAGCTATATAGCTAGTGTGTGGTACATCAGCCAATTCGCCCTATTTCGAGCTCGAAAGTGGTAGGGGTTGTCCTAATCTGTGTCGCTGGCAGGGGCGAGGTGGGTTGGATCCCTGACCGTGGGGCCCACCATAGTTTATATGCCTTATATCCACGCCATCCATCCCTTTTGAAAACTCATTTTAAGTCACGATCCTGAAGCAGATCCAAATCTCAGGCAGATCATAATACAGGAAATAATTTTAATTGATCATTAATATATATATATATATATATATATATATATATATATATATATATATATATATATATATCCACAAACGCAAAAGTTCTAGTTTAAGCTGATATTTGTGTGGTCTCTTCATTCAAGTCTTTATAACCTTATCAACACGTTGGATGGTAAATAAACATTCCAGTGTCCATGAATGAAAGGTTAGGATTTAAAGATTAAAACATTTTAGGATTGTGACTACTTCACAATTGAGTTGTAATAATTTGAATTAGTATTAGACATTTGTATAATCTCTAAATGTATGTGTTGTTGGAGATTTTGGCCTCGGAATCACACAGATCTAGATCTAGGATAGTAATCTAATGGCACCAAGCACACAAGAGAACACAGAGAACACCCAAATTTAACGTGAAAAACCCATGCGGAAAAGAATCACTGCACAAAGCGACAAATCTCCACTATGAAAATAGAAATTACAAAGAGAGAGGGGACTTACCTGATTCGAACAACCTCGAATCTCACCCTTGCTACACCCTTTAGAAACCTTAGAACCTCTTTAGAAAGCCTTAAAACTATTTCTCATACCTTAGAAAAGCCCTAGGAACACCTATTTATAATTTAGGAAACTTTCCTTTCGCATCTCAGTTGCAAAAGGACGCGAAAGGACCCTTTCGCATCTCGGTTGCGAAAGAACTCAGATTTAAGACATCTCGCAACAATCTCCACCATGTCTTCAATCTTCAACCATGTAGCTTCTTGACCTCTTCTCTTATTTGTACATCACATCATAGCTTCTCTTGCACACTCCGTCTTTCTTTTACGTCATCGTTAAGCCCAAAGAAGTTGCACAAAACTTGAACTTCTCTACAGGAACATTCTTGTTGATCATGTCTGTCGGATCTAAATCCACATGCCCAACCACCTTTGCTCCTATCTTCCCAAAAGAAAAGACGTAGTCTTCTTACTATCTCACCGCTACCCAATATTGCTTGTCGGGGTACTTGTTCACAACACTGATAGCCTGTGAAATAACCAGTCTAATCCAGACCATGGCATACACTGCTAACCGCATTCGAATAAGGCTCATGAGATATCCTGCTTTTTCTCATTTGTTTTCGGACATGTCCTAAGGAAAACTTGGGGAGTGACACGTAGGGAACGCTCTCCGGCTTTACCTGGCCGATCACATCCTTGATCAATACCTACACACAAGGTATTCCTCCTCTGATTACCAAAGTCTACTCCTCCTTCAATCTCAATGCCGTGAACCATCTTTGCAACCCCCCGATCCTTCATCCTGGATGTCCCGAGTCTTCAGTACATTGATTTCAGACATGTCACAATTAACGATCTACATATCATCAATTCCTGACTCATCATGAAGGAATCAAACCACTGCCTAGGTGACAGGTCGAACCACGACCTCCTGGAAAGTCTTTTCTCAGCCCCTTTAACTTCGAACCACTCTGGTTGCTTCATGTAGATCTGCTCTTCACTTTCCCTTACAGAAGTGCAGACTCCACATCCATCTTTTCAGCTCAAGATCACATTCATCAACTAGCGCCAATCACGGATCTAATAGACACCTGTTATACTGTCGGCGTGAATATCTCTGAGAAGTCGATCCCTTCTCTCTGAGCATAACTCTTCGCTACCAACCTTGCCCTGTATCTATGTTGTATCCTCCTGAAGATCCACCTGCATCCAACCATTTTTCGGTCCACTGGAAGCTCCACCCGCTCCCATATGTCTGTCTGGTACAACGAATCTATCACATCGCCCATAGTCACTTTTCACTTCTCAGCACCAAGCTCACTTAGAGCCATCTGAATAGAAGATGAATACTCCTGCGATATTGGAGTCGTTCATGTACCTCGCCGATATCCCGCGATCATGCTGTGTGTTTCTTCTCACAGGTGGCAGCTCCACCTGCTCTGTATCCCTGTCCGCGCGTCTCAGCCTTCCTGCCCTGCCCGCTTATATGGCCATACTCAACATGCCACACACATGCAAATGTGGAATCTGCTACATCCACTGTAGCTCCACCTTTTGAAGTACTCCCGATCAACTTGTACAAGTTACCAAGTCATTGTGCTTTCATGATTACCCGTGCCCCCTTGGATACTTTAAGAGCACCATCAATACCCGTGTACTTGCATCCTTTTGCCTCAAGCACACCAAGAGAAATCAAATTCTGCTTCAAATCAGGAATGTGCCTCACATCTGTTAAGGTACGCTCCACCCTATCAAATATCCTGCTGCGCACAGAACCAACATCCACAACATTACAGGCAATGTCATTTCCCATAAATACTTGTCCACCATCGCACTCCCTGTAGATGGTGCACCAGCTCCGATGAGGAGTCAAGTGAAAAGATGCCCCTGTGTCTAGCATTTACTCATCCTTATGATCATCGTATGACCGTCTGAGTGAACACACAAATAAAACATCACCATCACATCCACTCAATCCATCCGACATGGCAACATTAGCCTTCCTGCATGAAGCCTCAGAATCTTCCTTCTTCGATTTAGGATTTTCACAATCCTTTTTCACATGTCCTTCCTTCCCACAATTCCAGCACTTTACCTTTCCTTTGCCCTTGCCCTTAGATTTGGATCTAGAACTAGAAGAACCTGTACCTTGTTTAGAATTCCTACCCACTGTAAACAGTGCATCAGAAGATGTCCCCATGTCACTGTTCAGTTGTCTCATAACCTTCCCTTGAAGGGCTGAGATAACTGTGTCGACACTCAGGATTTTATTCATGCTGCACATAGTATCCTTGAATGCCTCATAGGACGTCGGGAGAGAATTCAACAATATACATGCTTGTTCTTCATCTTTCATCACTTCCTCCATATCCAGCAATTTGCAAACCAATTTATTAAAGTTGCTGATGTGAGCCTCCAAATCTCCACCATCTGCCATCTTGAAGTTATACCACTGCCGCTTCAAGTGTAGGCATTTTTTCAAGGATTTCTTCACATAGACATCCTCTAACTTCGCCCACAAACCAATTGCAGTTTTCTTCCTCATGACATTGTAGAGAACCTCATCCGTAAGACATAAACGGATCGATGATAAAGCTTTCTTATCAAGAGCATTCCAATCAGCATCATTCATAGTAGACTTCCGTTCCTCAAGAGCCCCATCCTCGCCTTGCTTGGTTAATAGGCTAATCATCTTAACCTTCCATAACTCAAAATTATTTTTCCCTGAGTACTTCTCAAACCCATACTTGGCACTCGCCATTATTACTAATCCCTCAGATTCAGATATGTGCCCCAACAATAGTTCTGATACCACTTGTTCTGGATTTTGGCCGCGGAATCACACAGATCTAGATCTAGGATAGTAATCCAATGGCACCAAGCACACAAGAGAACACAGAGAACACCCAAATTTAACGTGAAAAACCCTTGCGGAAAAAAACCACGGTACAAAGCGACAGATCTCCACTATGAAAATAGAAATTACAACGAGAGAGAGGACTTACCCGATTCGAACAACCTCGAATCTCACCCTTGCTACACCCTTTAGAAACCTTAGAACCTCTTTAGAAAGCCTTATCATTATTTCTCATACCTTAGAAAAGCCGTAGGAACACCTATTTATAGTTTAGGAAACTTTCCTTTCGCATCCCAGTTGCGAAAGGACCTTTCGCATCTCAGTTGCGAAAGGATGCGAAAAAACCCTTTCGCATCTCGATTGTGAAAGGACTCAGATTTAAGACATCTCGCAACATGTGTAGCAAGCATTATACTCTGCAAGAGTATCAAATGACTAAGTTTCACTTACCCTTACTTGTCTCCACCTACTTCACTTGTCTACTTGTCTCCACCTCCCCTCTCCTTATTCCTATATAAACCCCTCATTCTCCCCTCATTCTCTCAACACTCCAGCTCTCTCGAATAGTCGTATATCTCTTGATGCCTCTTTCTCCTCAAATCTCACTGCCACATCCAAGAAGCATGTTGAGAAAACCTTAGGTTGAAGGAAAAAAAGAAGGTTTTATGTATGTTGCCCCCCTTTTCCTTATTAACTCACCAAAGCTAGGATGACTCTTTTTTTTTTTCCTTCTAAATTTTAGCGTGTAGGATTTGTTTTACGTGATCTTTTAATGATACTAGTGCATGAGCCATTGGGACTCTTTAGAAAGAAATGGCCAACATAGTATGATAGAGGTACAGGGTGATTTTTATATTAAAAAAATAATAAATAATCCACTAATAACTGTGAGACTCTCTTTTTTATATTTTTCAATGAACTAACTTTCTACTTGCATTGTGATAGCTCCTCTATTTGTAATTGATTTGTGTTTTAGAATGTTGTCTACCATTTCAATTTTTGGTGATTCCTGTTTTATCAAGTGGTAGCTCTGATTTTATTTTTCTCTTATGAAATTGAACATAGGTTGTTTTGACATGACTTGCTTTTAGGTGAGAATGTACATGGAATTGAATTTGGCATTATCTCACATTGCTAGTTTCTTATTGAGATGTGTATGGAATTGAACTAAACTTCTTCTTCTTTTCATTTTTTTAATAATGAAATATGCATGGAATTGACCATTTAGACAGTGCAGAAATAACTTAGCCCTAAATTAAATTTGAATGAATGATGTCATTGATTTGGGAGCCACTCAAATGCTCTCAAAATATTAGCCTTAAATTCATGCAAGATATGATACTCATTTTACTAATGTGTAACCTTAACTATTAGACTTCATTTTCAGCAATGAATTTTAGAAAGAAATAAAATTAAAATGGGATAAATGGTGTCGACGATTTAGGACTGATTTTAAGGACTACTCATTCTTCAAATTATGTTCAAATTCATGCAATCTATTGACACTCATTCTACTAATGTAATTGTAACACCCTATACTTTTCAGTACTCGAGTGTTACCTTTTAATTTAATTTAATTTATTAAAAATATAAGGAAATAATACGACCTAAATATATATACTATGAAATGTTATTTTTATATTTTATAAATATTTAAAGTTTCGTATTAAAATAATATGTAATTATAATCCATGTTATATGCATGTACTTACAACAATATTAATGTAAATTACGAACTATAGAATCTGTAATATATAACAATGAAATATACTAGAAAAAATTAATGACCTATATAAAATTTAAAACCTAGTACATAGATGACCATACAAATAAAATACAAATAATATATATATATATATATATATATATATATATATGAAAAAATATATATAAAGGAAATAAATAATGACAATAATAATAAAAATAATAAATGATGTTAGAAACATTATAAAAAGGGTATTTAATATCATAACCGTGTATATTAGACATCTGATTCATAGTCCAACTACTAAATTCTAGTTTAAATAGTTCATTGGACTCTTTTAACCGTTGACATTCGATTTTGGAATGATCCGACCAGTATATCAACGGAAATCCACCATTAGGACTAGAAACTAGTTCGTATGGCCCACCTAGGCTTGAATTAACCTCAGCTCCAGTCAGATGGCCCAAATAGACCCACATAGGACCATGGACGGAGTGGATCTTTCATAAACTTCACTATGGACCCCACACTGAGTTGCATGTGCACCTCAGCCAATGTGCAGGACGTGCACCGTACCCCCTGGAGCGGTCAGAGCTCCCTTGCCCCGTGACTCCTCGAAATGGAGAGATTCCTCTCTCTCTGCGTTTCGTCAGCAAGTGGACTGACGTCCGTTTTGTCGATTGGTGGCCCACCTAAACCAACCATATGGGAAATCCAAACCGTCCATCTGGTCTGGAAGGTCCGTATGACCAAATCCTACCTAAATTCAAATCTCGGAACTCATTTTTATGCACACAATTCTCGGTGCAACTCGGTCCTACAAAAACCTTACTTCCAAAAGAGGAAACCTGTCTGCACGCCAGCAGGGCGATCCGCACGAGCTGCTCTTGCGCCATCTTAGCCCTCAATTCTCAGACGGATCCCAGCCGTCCGTTGATTTCACGTGAGCTAGGGTTTCTTGTGAAAAACCGAAGCCAAAAACCTCCCTTCCGCCGACAGTTTTTCAGAAAACCGGTAGCAGGATTTCATCCCAGCCGTTCATTCGAATCCGATGGCCATATGGAGATCTAGGCCTCGTTATAAGGGCGTTAGAATCGAGAAAACAGGAGCTCATCCTCCATTTTTGCAGCCGCAGCCCTCCATCTCCAAACTCACAGCATAAACCTTATCCAAGCTTCAAAAGAACCCATCCATAATCCTTATAGGACCCATATGGGGTGTCTGAACGGAGAAGATTGAAGGGAGGAGTGGTGTTTCCAAATCCGCCATTAACAGCGGTCGTCTTCCCCACTGCAAAACGTCAACCAGGTGTCGTGCCGCACCGAGCTGCTGGATCATCCAGTGGTTTCACTAAACCTTCAACAGATGAAAGAAAGGAAGAAAGAAATGAGGAGAGGAAGAAAGAAAAAGAAGGAAGAAAACGAGAGAGAGGGGTGTGCGGCTGCCACCGCCGCTGTCGCACCACGCTGCCGATTTCGAGCCGTGCGTCGAGCTCAATCAGGCCCTGATGTGCTCGGGGTTGGTTTGGGAGTCGAGCAAGAAAGGAAGAGAAAAAGAGAGAAACAGTGGGGGAGAGAGAGAGAGAGAGAGAGAGAGAGAGAGAGAGAGAGAGAGGTGGTGCACGTTTCACCAACTCAAAACCGCACCGAGTTTGGGGTGGCACCAGCTCGCTGAACTGACCAAACCCCAGCAAGTTGCTGGTCATTTCGTTACGGGTTCACGGAGTTAGGGAAGAGCCAGGAAGAAGGAAGTGGGAAAAGAAAAGAGGAAGAAGAAGGAGAGGTTGGTCCTAACTTATGCTTATTTTATCATCCTATTATCGGCTTGTTTGATATTTATATTAGACAATGAAGAATTAAAAATATTAATTTCAATAAACAAGTGTCCTTAGATTAATGGTTAACATCATCACACCATTTATTTATTTATTTTATTTTTTTGAATTTTGACTTAGCAAAAGCAAGCCCCACATTTTTGTGGATTCAGTTTAATTTAATACATAGCAAGTGAACAAATTTCAAATATATCAAGCTTTATATTACACTGGACTCATGGGTGTTACTCTCGCCATGGGTCCCACCTTGATGTATGCCTAATATATCTATGCCGTCTGTAAGTTTTTTTCACCTCATTTTAGAGGATGGTCTCAAAACGAAGCAAATTCCAATATTAAGTGCACTATATAGTAGGAATTGAACGCCCACCTCCAATATCATTCCTTATTAATAGGTTGGATGACAAATAAAGATTACAGTGGCCCTAGAAAGTTTTTAAAGTTTTTAATGGTGGATATTTAATAACCACTTTTTCCTATGATGTGGTCCTCTTTAAATTTGGATCTGGTTATTTATTTAGCCATGGCTTAAAATGGACTGAAAAAACTGGTTGATGGCATGAACATAAACATTAAGGTGGTCCAACTGTTAGGAAAAAGCACAAACGTCTTAAGCGCACTCAGTGTAATAGGCAATCTGAGTACTAAAAAAAAGAACTCTTTTTACAACTTGCTCACAAACTTCAACACATGCAGATTGTTTGGGGTGGAAAAAGGGAAAAAGAGAGGGAATTGAGAAGGCACTATAACGGAAGAAGAACAAAAAAAGTAACAGTTGTAGTATGGCACAACAGAAGAAGAAGAAGAAAAAAAGAGGTACATATAATTTATTTTTTTTTCAATTCTTTCCTAGGGTTATTTTGCATAATAGTTGTTGGAGACTATTCCGGAACCGTAATGGCCCGTTTTTACACCATTCCCATTTCAGACTATATCTAATAATAGATGATATGTAACCGATTCAGCCCACCTTGGCACTAACTGACTTGACTATCAATATTCTCAATATAGTGGACCAGGGTCAAAATCCTTCTCTCAACAATCCATCTTAACCATGTAGTTTAATTAGCAATTATAAAAATAAAGTGTCAACCTTTTTTCCACTAACTCAGTGTTTGGACCTATGACCATATTGTTGGGAGAGATTTATCTCGGACATCTGATCCATGTAAATGGTGGGCCCCACCATGAAGATCCTCATCTGGTAGGTTGCGCTGTTGAAATCAATGGATGGTCCAGGATCAGACTCAACATACGCATTTGGCCCATGTAATGAGTGGATCAGCCTAATTTTCAAGATAGGTGATCCTTATGGAGATGAAGAGCCCCACACTGATTACATGGTTCATAGATCTGACCTGTTGATATGATGGGCCTCACCCTAGATGGCAATGCACTAAAAATTCCCCAAAAGTGACGATTGAAACTCTAGAGTGGCAGGCTTTTTGTTGAATGAACTGCTACTCTTTTTACATTCTGAATTGTCTATTTGTCAGGTCACCTATTGAATGGTTGGGATTTTACCAATTATAATATTTTCGGTGCATTCTCCATCCAAAGAGAGGCTTCTGATGATAATGGTTTAAATCAGGGAATGATGTTCCTCATCTGCTAGTCCAAAAGTTGAATGGTTTTGTAAAAACATCCGAACCCGAAAATATTATACCGAGTCCTATTAATTTTCATTTTTTTAACTTAAGGAGTTGGTCTAATCTTACAAATGTGTGATACCTCTATAAAAAAGAGTTTGTACTACTATTTTGACTTAGCACGAACAACCCTTGCATGGCATCATCTCACAATCTAGACCAATTAGCACCTTTTAATGAGTCCGATGGTCCGATGGGTGGTCGTATACTTGAAAATCAGACAGCCTATAGTGGACCGACTGTTTGGACCGTTTTCAGTCATGTCCTGCCCATCACATAAAAGGTCTCACTCTACATCTTGATGCATGGGTGTGATACATCAAAAATTGTAAAGCTGCCTATTACTAATTTTGATTGTTTGAAGGCCATATAATCTATGGATGTCACACAAATGCGCCGGATTGGATTGTATAGGCACATGTAAAATGATATATGACATTGATTTGTGGGTGAGTTGTTTGATTGTTAGGTTCAAAGTAAGGGATGGCAAGAAATTACTGTTGAATACATGGTTAGAACAGAGGAAAACAATACTCAAACATATCAGTGCACTAAGAATCTCAGCATGCATTACCGTCACTGCCCAATAATAATAAACAAGAATTTTAACCGCATTTCAAAATAAGCGTTTTAAAATCGATGTCCGAAATGCTTTTAGATTTTGACAAATGATCTTTAAATGTTCCAAGACAATGAGCCAACTCGCGTTGATCCATGCATACACATTATGCTCGTTTTAAAGGGTAAATAATATTTCTATTTCTCTGATGCAGGATTATTTGGGAATATGAATATTTGGAATAGGTGGTATAGGAAAATGTAAGTAAATATTTTGTACATATTTTTTAAATATAATTGATGATCGATTATTTATTTGATACCATTTGACTGCATATGACGCCCGATAGACACACTTAAAAAATAAATAGTTGTCATACAGTTAAATTAAATTGTATGAAATACAAATAATTCATAATTGCAAAATTATATTTGTTTTACTTATATAACCTCTTATTCATAATTTTTCTCATTCAATCCTTTCAATTTCAGTGATTCAATAAATGCCCAACGATCCTATATTTGTATAACTATATAAGTCTAATTTTTGTCTCGTTATACTCCTAAACTAGGAGCACAATTTAGCCTATTCAATTTGAAATAATTCTGTTAACCTTGTACTATTTATCAATGCCTACATTTAATCATCAAACTTACAAAGTATCAAAGTTTTACTTATAAGAAAGCCCTAACAACATTTTGTTTAAATTGCACTCTCTCATTTTAGTTGAGTCAGTCTCTTCATTTTCAGAGCAGTTTCAACCTTATTATAAAAATATGCAAATTTTGTCATTTTCATTTCGTGAGAAGTATACATTGCGTTGTATGTATGTGTTTTTGCATTTTAGAAGTTTTTTGTACCATCTCCTACAAGTTGTAGAATTAGTTGGCAAATTGGGCAAGGGTTGTTTGTACTCGGATGAATATTTTGGTGAATGATTGATTCACAGTAGGACACAACATATCAATGTTTTTGGATCACCAAACAATTGGCCCCACTTGTGGTACCCAAGTTGACCAAATCATATCAGTTCAATAACGACCAATATATACATATATGGGAAATGGTTCTATGAGGTCAATCTCATGGGAACTTCCCACGAGGTTGAGTTGTGTGGGCCCCACCGTGATGTGTGGCAAACATCTACCACATCAGTTAGATGCAACATTCCATGGTGCGCCATAGGCTTAAAAATTAAGTCAATCCAAGACTTGGTGGGCCACACCATATACAACAGTTGATAGGGGTTACCCTCCCATTAAAACATTCATAATCATTTATTGGGCCCACTGAGATGTAATTCACAAATCCAGCCCATCCATTGTGATTGTCCCACTTAGATGAGGGGTCAGACCAACTCTTAGCCACATCCAAAACTCAGGTGGGCCCCGCTAAGTGCTTTTATATGTTTTAAGCATGTCTTCACATGGTTTTAGATGGTATGGCCCACCTAAGTTCCGTTTGTGGTTGATTTTTAGGATACCCTATAACCAAAAGGGGACCCATCAAATGCAAAGTATTGATGTTTGACACACATCACGGTGGGGCCCACACAGCTCTACCTCATGGGAAGCTCCCTTGGGCGTGTGTATATAGAAATGATACTATGAGGTTGACCTCATGGGAACTTCCCATGAGGCTGACCTTTGTGGGTCCCACTGTGATCCATGTCAGACATCCATCCCATCAATTAGATGCATCCTTCCATGGTGGGCCATGGGCCTAAAAATCAAGCCAATTAATGACTTGGATGGGTCACACCACAAACAATAGTTGAGAGTAGATAACCAGCCATTGAAACTTTCATGATCATTTATATGGCCCATTGAGATGTGGTTTAGACATCTAACCCATCTATTGTGTGTGTCCCACTTGGATGAGGGGTCACACTAAATTTTAGCCATATCAAAAACTAAGGTGAGCCCCACTAAGTGGTTTTAGATATTTTAGGCACAATTTCACATGATTTCAAATGGTATGACCCACTTGAGTTGTAGATACAACTTATTTTTGGGACATCCCATAACCTAGAGGGGACCCACCAAATGCATGGTGGGGCCCACAGAGCTCGATCTCATGAAAGCTCCCACAAGGTCAGTCTCATATATGTAAAGAAAATTTTATCAAAACCAACACCAAATCTCAAAGAAACAAAGCTGTTTACAACTTGGAAAAGAGGCCTACTTACGTGCAGCCTCTTCAAAAATCAGTTTGATGGGGGTGATTTTACTCATCCAATCAATGGCTAGGGAGATCAACCATCCATTTTGATTATACTTGAAAAGTTTTGATAATTTTTATTGACTATCCATCATGTGGGGCCCACCTTCAGTTTTGCATCCCTCTCAAGTTACATTGATCTTAACCATCTGGTTGATAACTAAGAAAATGTAAAGTGCATGCTATACTAGTATAGTAGATGGAGTCTTCCAACAAATGCATGGACACCAATGTTCTATTTCTTGGTCTTAGAATGTGATAGGTTTTCTTAGAATTTTGGTGAATGCAACTTTCAATGGAACCCTTCTTCCATGGTCTTGGTCAAAACCAGATGATGAAACTCCCAAGTTTTGTGGAACGAGTTCTCCATCCATTTGAACTACGTATACAGAAGAATCTCCATTAGAAGTTCCTCGGGTGGTAGCTTTTGGAGGTAATTTAGACGAATCTTGCAGTCTCCATGCAAAGATCCATTAGAAAACCTGCCACAAGACTATGCTCATCCCTCTCTTTAGCGGGACCGCATGCTGGAGGATGAAGGAAAATCATTTTGCCTCTTCCTAAGTGGTCACTCTCCTATCTACAATGCTGCTCTAGCGTATGTAGCCTCTCTTTGGCGTAGACACTTTTTTTTAGAGAGACACGTAGAAGCCATTTAGAACTAATTTATAATAGCCATGTGAAGGAATGTGTTCCCTTTAAAACTAAATTTCTTAGATAATTTATCATGTGCAAATAGTTGAATCATTGCATCTGAAGATAGGGTCACCTCAACCTTTAATCATCTTTTTTCTTACCTATGTAATATGTTATCATGTTTGTTTTGGTACGTAAAATGTGTGACTTTCAGTGGTTAGTTAATCTTACAATTTCTAGTAAGCTATTATTGCTTCTTTAATAAAGTGATTTGTCATCCTTTTTAAGTTTTATTTTTGTATTTAATGGAGATGCTTTTTCATTTGGAAGTAGGTTAAAATTACACTTGGAGGCACCTGGGTCTTGGAGTTTTTACACACAATAAAACCTCCAATGCTATTATATAACTTAAAACTTGCTAACATTTTAGTTGACGAATTAGGTAACGTTGTTTTGTATAGTTCATAACTTTTGTTTTTTTTTTACACCCCCACACACTCACGCTGTAGTGGGATTTCACCACCTATGGATACTCAAACCCTTGACCGGATATAGTTCATAACTTTTGTATTCTAAATGTATTGTAAATCTTTGATAATAAGTTATTTGCAGATTTTGTAGTTTTTGATAAATTAGTTGCAAATGGTGTGTGCATGTATGGTATGAACAAGCTATACATATCTTCTAAATATGTGTAAATCCTTTTGTTGGTTGTTGTGACAGCTCCATTATAGTGATGGAAGGGGAGATGTTTGAAGGGCAATTGGTGAAGATTTGCTTTATTAACCTAGCTACTCATGGGGAGCACTAGGACGGAGGTGGTTGTGAGTCGCAGAAGGAATTGTGTAGTGAAAGATCTTAAAATGTAGGTTGATGGTGTGATGGAAGCCAGTCATTGCGCCCGGTTGTATGCGAAGAAAGTTGTTCTTTATGACCAGATCTTGACAGTCCGTGGGGTCTGATTCCTAGCTCTGAGGGAGAGATAGTATCTGTACTTAATGTGATTAGTGATAGGAGCGCAAATGAGCTCACACGGAGTCTGTTAGCCTCAATGTCATCTACCTAGGAGGGTCAGACCTTCATTTCAGAGTCATCATTAGTCAATGCAGGTTTTATCCTTGGTGGTTATAGTACTTCGGATAGCTTTCTCATCTCATTTTCCTCTGGTTGACTTCTCTTTTATTCTCAACTACAAAAAGAGCATTTCTATCATCGGCTACAAGGACAATAGTCACAAGTTCCATCTTCTCAAATGGGAAGAATTTTCCAAGCCAATTCATGAGGGAAGCGTAGGCATAAGGGATTTGGAGTCCATGAACAAGGCTAGTCTGTGGAGGTGCGTAATAGATGAAGGATCTTTGTGGAGAAAAGTCTTACAAGCAAGTATGATGTTGAAGCTAGGGGTTGGGAGACAAAACGATCCTCGTTGTATCAAGCTTCGGGTATTTGGAAAGCAGTTACATCCGTAGGACATTTAATTAAACCCATCATTTCCTTCGCTCTTAGGCTAACTATATTCGCTTCTGGGTGGATTGTTAGTGCAGTGATGCCCTTTCCCAAGTGAAATTTCCCTCTTTGGCAAGCTTGTCCCCTGATAAGAATATAATGGTGGCTAGTTTGCCTATCTACCGAGGTTGGGGGCAGGGATTGGTATCCTCCGTGTCGCAAGGCTTCAAATGATGATGAGGTGGATGATTTCATGAGGCTTATGACGTGCCTATACAACATCTCTTATTCCCTTTCCTCCCTGAATAGCCTGGTATGGAGTGCCTCCCCATCTAGGAAGTTTTTAGTCAAATCTCTCTACCAATCAATTCGTCTTGCTTTGATCACCAGTGGGGGTGATATCTTTTACGCCTTTTGGTCTTATGGGACTCCCCCAGGTGGGCTACCTTTGCTTGGTTAGTGGGCCGCAAGCACATTCTTATGATTGACAATCTTAAAAAAGAGTCATAATCCTTCCAAACACGTCTTATGTGCATGAGGAATGCAAAGTCCATATACCATCTTTTTATTCACTGCGAATTTGTCTACAAAATCTAGTCTCATTTGTTCAAGGTCTTCGACTCGGCCCAGGTGATGTCGGCTTTAGTTCTTATTCTCTTTAGGATGTGACATGTTGTGCAACTCTCTAATCTTTTTTGGGTCCTCTGGTGAAAGTCACTTTTAGCCATCCTATGGAACATTTGGGGGGTGCGAAATGCTAGATGTTTTCATAGCAAAGAAATTCCATGAGAAAAGTTTCTTTGGAAAATCAAGAGGGATATTTTGGAATGGGCATCTTTATCTGCTGAAGTGGATTCTTCTCTTGCATATCCTTTTCTTCAGTTTTGTATTTTTTTCTTAGTTTGCTTTCAAACTATTTTCTAATAAATCATTTATTACTCATTAAAAAAAGAAAAAAAAAAAAAAAGATACAAGAATCAAAGCAACCTAATACAAGTTACAAGAAAATGGTAGCAAAACAATGTAAAAAGTCCTAGATTTTCATAGTTTGGCCTTGATCCTGTTTTGTTTCCACTTTTAGATTTCATTTCGTTAAACCAGAATCTCTGACCAAGATAATCTGGACACCATTCTCATATTATAATAATTGGGTTTTGGCAAATTCTTGGAGGCAGAGACTACGGATTGCGGACTCATGCTTGGAACAACATGAGAACAAGATGCAAGATAAAGGTGAGTAATAACTAATGGCCCACAAATCCAATTTAAGCATCCAACATGGGTGATTTAATTTTTTCTTTTTTCTTTTTTCCTTCCCCTTTTTGCAGAGAAAGTCTTTTATTTCTCCTAGACTGTCATACTTGATCTCCCTCATGCACCTGTGGGTGCTGTCATATTGCAGCAGTGCCTGTGAGAGTTTTGGTAACCATTTGCGGATTGTTTTGAAAAAAGAATAAGACTTTGTAAAGGAAGTAAACAGTGAACCAGTTTAAATCATTCCTTACCCAAAAGTTTTGAATTCAGTACCTCCATCTGCTGTTGATCAGAGGAGATCAGCAGTACCTGTGAGAGTTTTGATAACCATTTGTGGATTGTTTTGAAAAAAGAATAAGACTTTGTAAAGGAAGTAAACAGCGAACCGGTTTAAATTATTCCTTACTCAAAAGTTTTGAATTCAGTACCTCCATCTACTGCTGATCAGAGGAGATCACGAAAATTTCTGATCCCAATAGTTTTAGCGTCTCCTCTTTCTTGGATTCACTTGTTCCAAACTTCATTCATATGACCGAGGCCACCAAGGCCAATCACTCCAAGAGATTTACCAGGTTGGTTTATCTCATGGCGCATCATGGGGTAATACACTGTAATTCCCGCATATACCAATGGTGCAGCAGAAGCTAGTGCGTAGTTGCTAGGCATCATATAGCAGTACCTGTGGATTCAGAAGCTATTAGATGCAAAACTTCAGTGTGTACCATTTTTCGATAGAGGTTAGCTATTCCCTCAGGTGTATGCAACATATGCCACACATACTCCAACCTTGTCCACGTGCAAGTCCAAGCCAGATCCTGGTACCACAATATAGATGTTATATCCCAAAATCAGGCTAGCCAACTTACCTGATTTATTATGGAGCACATGCTTTGTACTAACCTGGGTCGTTCATCGGGTGGAGCCAACCTTGTCAATTCCCTGTTAAAAAAGAAAAAAGAAAAAAAAAAAAAAAAAAAACACGAGCTGTCACTCGCAGGTTACGTGTATGATAAACGGTCTCGGATTCGGTGGTAACCCCTCTGGTACCGGACGCGGATTGCGTCCTACCGTCCGGGCAGGGCTCTGTCGGGCCCACTGTAATGTAAGCATTTTATCCACACCATTACCCGTTTTTATATGATCATTTTAATATGTAAACCAAAAATTGAGTTAGTTCCAGGGCTTAAGTGGACCACAAAGTGGGGATTGAACGTCCACCATTAAAAACTTCTTGGGAGGTGGAGAAGTGCCCGATCAAGCCGAAATTTGTGTTTTCACTTCATCCAAGTCTGCATGACCTTATTAATAGGTTGGGTGGTAAAAAAACATCACGGTGGCCCTTAGAAAGGTTTCAACGGTGGGAATCATTATCACTGCAGCTTCCTTTGATGTGGTCCACTTGAGCTGTATATCTGCTTCTATTTTTGTTTTAAATGTTAAAATTATCATCAGAAAACGATTAACGGTGTGGATAAAATACTAACATAACGGTAGGGTCCACAGAGCTCTGCCCGGACGGATTACCGTCCGGGCGGGGGTAGGACGCAATCCGCATCCTCTGGTACCCACCTCCCTACTGGTTGGTGCTGTAAAAGCTGTGGAGCCCACCATGATGTATGTATTTTATTCACTCTGTCCGTCCACTTTTCCAGCTCATTTTAGTGCATGAGCCCAAAAATAAGGATATCCAAATCACAGGTGGAACACACCATAGGAAAGAGTGGTGATTGAACACCCGCCATTAAAATATTCTTGGGGGCCAAAGGAATTTTGGATCAAGCTGATATTTCTATTTCCCCTGCATCAAGGCCCTTGTGACCTAATCAACGGGTTGGATAAAAAATAAACATTACAGTGGGCCCTAGGAAGTGTTTAATGGTGGGCGTCCAACAACTACTGTTTCTGTGGTGTGGTCCACCTGAGATTTGGATCTGCCTTATTTTCGGGTTCATTCCCTAAAATGAGCTGGAAAAGTGGATGGACGGAGGGGATAAAATACATACATCATGGTGGGACCCACGGATCTTTTCCAACACCGACCAGTACCGAGGGACGCGGATTGCGTCCTACCCCCGCCCGGACGGTAATCCGTCCGGGCAGGGCTCTGTGGGGCCAACCGTGATGTAAGTTTTTTATCCACGCCGTTTAACTACTTTTTCAGAAAATTTTACTATGTGAACCAAAATATGAGGCAGGTCCAAGGCTTGAGTGGACCACAAAGTGGGGATTGACACTCCACCATTAAAAGCTTCTTGAGAGCCGGAGAAGTTTCGGATCAAGCTGATATTTGTGTTTTCACTTCATCCACGTATACATGACCTTATGAATAGGTTTTATGGTAAAAAAAAACATCACGTGGGGGCTTAGAAAGGTTTCAACGGTGGATGTCATATCAGTGCAGGTTCCTTTTTTGTGGTCCACTCAAGCCTTGGACCTGCTTCATTTTTTGGTTAACCTATTAAAATTTTCTGAAAAAATCGTTAAACGGCGTGGATAAAACACTTACATCACGGTGGGGCCCACAGAGCCATGCCCGGGCGGATTACTGTCCGGGCGGGGGTAGGACGCAATCCGCGACAGTACCGAGGTGCGCACTGGAGGGATCACTACCGAATCCGAATCCTGATAAAACCATCTCTTTGACGGTCGGAGATTGCCTGCCAAAACTTCCAGCGATGGGAAGCTAGGTGGGGCCACTGATGCTCGTGAGAAATCCAACCGTCCATCTGTTTTGCCAGATCGAACACGGACCCAAAAATGAGGCAGATCTAAAACTCAAGTGGGCCGCATGACAGGAAACATGGATAATTGAATGTCCACCGTTGAAACATTCGGGCCACAGAAGTTCTGAATCAAGGCTAATATTTTTTTGTGTTTTCAGTTCATCGAAGGTACGGATGGAATATAAGCATCACGGTTGACCCAAGATGGTTTCAACGGTAGTCATTACCCTACCCACTTCTCTGTCGTGCAGCGCACTCGAGTTTCGGATCAGACTCATTTTTCGGGTCATGTCCTAACATATTTGGACAAAACGGATGGACGGGGTGGATTTTTAACAAGCATCGCGGTTTTGGCCCACCGTTACAGGAAGTTCATGGGAAAAGCTCTGGCAGTCCATCCGCGTATAGACGTACCAGCCTTAGTAGTGGCTAGCGTTATTAATGCGAAGGGCCATCCTGAAACTAAACGATCACCACCTACTACAGAATGTGAATCAGATCACGTGCACCCCCGAATTTGATTGGATGGCATATACACTCCACAGTGGACCTTACACAGTTTGAACGATTTTAAAGGTGGGACTTACCATCTCAACCGTTCCTGAATTTTGGGCCCCTTCCAAATACCCGGTGGCGCACCTGATGGATGGGGTGGATCTCATGCACATGAAGTCCTCCATCTGCGCAGGATGTGGCTTTCAGGGAAGCTAGGTGGGCCCACCGTGATGTTTGTGAGAAATCCATGCCGTCCGTCCGAACTCATTTTAGGACAAAAATCAGGGGATTAAAAACTCCAAGGAGGCCAAACGAGTGGGAAAATAAATGGCTACTGTTGAAACCCTGATGCTTATCTGCCATCCAAACCGTTTATAAGGTCAAATTTGTGGCCATACGAATGTTTCAACGGTGGTCGTTCAATCCCCATCGCTTCTTCTCATGTGGCCCAAATGAGTTTTGGTTCCACCTCATTTTAAATCACATGTCTTAAAATGAAGTCGAAAAACGAATAGACGAGATAGATTTCTGACAAACATCACAGTGGGCCCCATCTAGTTTCCCACCGCAGGAATTCCTGCGAAATCCTTCAGCGGCTTCTGCGAACAATAACGCCCTCACGCTTGTTTTCGTATAAGAATCCCACCCTAACTAAATTTCGACACTCTCCTTGCTTTACCCTTAACCCAAAACTCTCTCTAACTCTCTCTAACTCTCTCTAACTCTGAATGGCCACCGGCCAAAACTCTCTAATCTCCATTGCCAGTGCCGTCGCAATTAGTTTAACATTGGTTTTGACCATTGCTTTTATTTGTTATCTGTTGTACATAGTATACACTCATGGAAGACACTACCAAGAAAATCATACCTTCAAGTTATCTAGGAATGACGCAAAGGAATTCCCTTATTCGATCCATGACGAGAAAGTATGTTGGTCAGATTGCCGTATTTGCTTCGACAATTTTCGAGATGGCGATTTGTGCATGCTCCTCCGCTGCAACCACATCTTCCATTCGGCTTGCATTGATTCTTGGTTGAGGAAGGTGAATACCTGCCCGTTATGCCGGACTCGCTTTTTATCTGATACTGATACTGATACTAGTGTTGAAGGAGATCGTATTGTTAGTCACTGGGCTCTTTTTTAGCTCACTTTATCTTTTGAATCCTCGACACCTCAACATATGATCAATCAAGTACACCTACTTCTTCCCATGAAACAAAACAAAAGCTTGTGTTTCACTTGTTATATTTCTTTTCTTTTCTTTTCTTTTTAAATTACTATTTATTTATTTTGTAGAAATTAACTACCGTGATATTTATTTGCCATCCAACCTGTTCATGAGGCCACACATACCTAGATGAAGGTAAAACATAAATATTACCTTAATCCAAAACTTTTATTGTCCCTAGGAAGTTTTCAACCGCAGGCATTCAATCCCCACTGCTTCCTTATGGTGTGGTCCACTTGAGCCTTCTTCAATCGGCCTCCTTTTTGGGTTCATGCCCTAAACTGATATGTCAAAAATAGATGTACAGATTAAATAAAACATGTACATCACGGTAGGCCCCACAGAGCCACTGTCACCATTCCCAACTGGGTAGATGATGTCTCAAATGATAAGAGTAAAAGATGATCAGGTGGGCCCCAGATCGTGAGTCCTGTCAGACGTACGTATCTCCTTAACAAGGTAGAACTCGTCGTTTCTCTGGGCCCACCCTGATGGAAGGATCCGAGAGACGCAGCTACCTATTTTATTTCATTATGAAGTCACCCTCCGAGAGTGCGAGCGTGTCCTGGGTACATGCTTTGTACTAGATCTAGGCCACTCATCAGGCGGGGCCCAAAAAAAAAAACAGAAAAAAAGAGGTGTCCCTTGTAGTTTGGCAAGTGTATAATAAAGTTATGCGATTTTGAAAGTGAGGGTAGAACATGGGCATGCCCACTTAGTTGGACGGCCACGATCCACTTAGGCACCTACCATTCTTACGTAACAGAATGGACTGAGTTGCCCTTAGTACACTGTACACATGATCATGCGAAAGGCGTGCCTGAAAGTAAACGTGTGGGAGAAAGTGCATCAGACACACTTCGTTCATAATCATAACGCACCCCCCACATTTTCGCCGTGGATTCTAAACAATAATCCAATCCAAGACATGTGGGACACAGCAAAGGGAACGGTGTAAAACTCAAAACTCAATTGGTGTGGCCCAAATGAGTTTTGGAATGTCCTATTTTGGGGAATTTATTCATCCCGGTGTAGTGCATCAGATGAGTGGATTGGATGGCATATACACTCCAAAGTGGACCTCACACACAATTTGGACCATCATCTCAACTGTTCCCCGTGATTTTTGGACCGTTCCAGACACCACGTGGCGGTTTCATATGAAAATCCCCAAACACAAAAACTTCCCACCGTTTGATGTTTGTGAGAAATCCACCCCGTCCATCTGATTTTCTAGATGATGTTAGAACATGGGCCGCATCTCCAGAACTCTCAAGTGAAATGCCTACCGTTGAAACCTCCCTGGGTCCACCGTGATACTGATACCGTTCATGAGTTCATTCCTACTGCGTTGAACTGAAAACAAAAATATATTAGGCCAAAGGTCATCTTCACAATGCATGTGGACAACCTATCGGACGGGTTGACATACGCTGGGTTGGAATCAAGACCTTCTCTTCAGGTTTGCTAATTCCACACGGGCTTTGGGTTTTTAAGTGATCCAAGCCGTTTATTTAATAGGGTTCCCTTTGGATGGGTGATGTCTAAAAACTACCTTGGATTGAATGTTTTAACCCTTTGATTACAAGTACATTATTTTGACCGTTTAAATTCAAAGAAGATGAATAAAATTATCAAAGGGTTGAAATAATCGAATTGAGAGCTTTTATTTGTTTATATTCCACACTAACAGGCTAGACTTGTATATAAACGGTTTGGATCATTGGAAGATGACCCGGATTCAAAAGCTTAACTCCCAGCTTATCTTATTGCAATACGTTGGATGTATTTGAGCTACTTTGAGAGACAGTGCGACGTTACAGTGTTCATCATTGCGTTGGATCTTGTGGACAGCTCATTTGATGGATCTGAACTGTCCATTAAGCCCAGAGCACATTTCATGGACAACAGTGCCAAAATCACAATGACCCGGATGATCCAATCCATCCTTAGTTTAGCCTTATTTTTTGGTGGCCATCCTTTTTCTAAGCCGTGAATCGATGGTTAGGATTGCCAAATGGAAGTGATCCTTTTATAAACACAAACATTCTCAGTCTTGGTGCGAGGGTACGGGCATGTAAGTTAGTATTATTGTAAAAGTGTTAGTTGTACACTTTTTACTTTGCAAGTACGCATTGTGTCACAGGTGGCCAACTAGTGCAAGACAATGCGTCATACGCTATATGTCAGGTGGCTAGGGTGTTGTGACCCGTCTATGTTTTATAAAGGCTAGAAACTAGTCATTTGAAAAATATGTAACTGCACATTCGATATTAAATTAGAACATGTAAAATTGCTGTATATATCTAGCCCAACAATCATAAAATGGCTAGCCAGAAAGTCTAAATAGCTAGCATGCAATAGCTAGTTATCGTACATGTATAATAGTTAAAAATAACTAAATAATGGCTAGTTTCTCACTAATAACTATAAATGGTCATATGAAAATATAACACTGGCCAAAACATTCAACAATCTTAATCTATATAAACAATACATGAGTGGTTCATTAAACTCTTGAATCACTCTCACATACAACCTAACAAGAAAAGCTTTAATGACTTTTGATTAATTCAACGAGGTTTAATACGAATCTTAGCTAGCAATTCTCAAGAAATAGATTAGAGCAGTAGTCTAAACCAGTTACAAATTTTCTAACCTTCTCTCTAATTTGGAATTTTATTTTTGTTTTATTGATTAGATAAAATTGCATACATATAATTCCATCAGTAGACGTTTTTCATGCTTGTTGAATGCAGACTCACATGCGTGCATGCTCGTCGTATCCTATAGATTATTTACCAGCAATTTATTAGCAATCTAAATCACTTTGAGGAGTAAGCAAATAACACTCTAAGGACAACATATTCACATGTGCTTTAGCTTTTCCTTAACATTTTAAATTCTTATATTATTTTACAAAAGTATAAATATATAATTTACGCTAATAGCACGATTAGGACAATCTAGAATGTGATCCATGCATGGGGGTAAATATGGTGTCACAACCTGGCTTCTTGACAATGGGCCCCACCATGATGTGCCTTTTATCCACCTGTCCATCAATTTTGGCAGCCCAAAATCAGGCAGATCCAAATCTCATGGTGGGGCCTACATAGCACCGACCACTAGCCAATCAGGGACCCGTGGATGTGCCGAGCTTGGGAAAAGTGCTGCCATTTGATCCTGCGCCAGCATGTTAGGTGAGGTCCACCATAATGTTTGTAAGAAATTCACTTCGTTCATCCGTTATGCAAGCTCATTTTAGGAAGTATGACAAAATGAGGAGGAACCAAAATTTAAGTGGGCCACACAAGAAGAAACAATGGTGATTCAATTACCACTGTTGAAACATTCTAATAGCCACAAAAAGTTTTGTATCATGCTAAGTATTTACGTGTTTTCATCTCATCCCAGTTGGAATGACCTGATAAATGGTTAGGATGGCTATGGAAGGTTTTAACTGCAGGAATTTCTTTTCTTAATTTTACATACCATGTAGTCTACCGTAGTTTTGCATCTGCCTCTTTTTTCATCACGTCTTAAAATCAGCTCCCAAATACGGACGAATGAAATGGATTTCTTACAAATATAAGAGTGGTCCCACTTAGCAACCCAGCCTAATAACTTCCGGCTAAAAACTTTAATAGGAAATGGAAAAAAAAAAAAAAAAAACACTAGGGGTTAAATAGGGGCACTATGATGTATATGTTTGTCCATGCCATTCAGTTCTTTTTTCGGATCATTTCAGGGTAAAGCCTAAAAATGGGACAGATACAAAGCTTAAGTGGACCACACCAACTAGTAATCAGTTACATTAAATGCAGGTTGCATTAAATGAAAGAGTCACATGTGATGTGGTCCACCTAGGCACTTTATCTAACTATTTTTAGCTTATGCCTTAAAAAGGTATGAAAAAAGAGGTGAATGGAGTAGATAAACGGATATATTATCCGAGCCAGGTGGCTTCTTAGAGAGCTCTTTGGGCCCACCGTTACGTATTTGTCCTATCTAGGTCATTCGTCCATTTTTCTTTACTATCTTATGACATGAATCCAAAAATGAGATATATACAAACGTCATATGAACCACACCAGAGGAAAAAGTGGTGATTGAACACTCATCATTGAAAACCTTTTAGGAGTCACACAAGTTTTGGATTAAGTGAATGTATTTGTTTTCCCTTTATCTAGGTGTGTGTGACCTAATCAATAAGTTGGATGACAAAAACATTACAATGAGCCCTAGTCAGTTTTAATGGAGGGCATTCAATCGCCATTGTTTCCTTGTGGTATGGTTCACTCGAGATTTGGATGCATGTTGCTCATTTTTGAGATCATGCTTAGTAATGACCTGCAAAAATATATGGATGGCTTGGATGAAACACACACATACACGTCCATCTATTTTTCACATATCATTACATAGAATGATCCAAAAAATGAGCAACTTCCAAATCTTACTGGCATATTTGTTTTCTCTTTATCTAGGTGTGCATGACCTAACCAATAAGCTGGATGATAAAAATCAAGTCAGATGCACCATTCCATGGTGGGGGCTTAAAAATCAAGTCAAATCCATGACTTGTGTTGGCCACACCACATACAAAAGCGAAGAAGGGTTCCCTCTTATTAAAACATTCATAATCATTTGTTGGGCCCACTGAGATGTGGTTCACAAATCCAGCCCATCCATTACACTCCGTGATGTAATGCGTGTCGAACAACTACCCCATTAGTCAGATGCACCATTTCATGGTAGGCCTCGGCTTAAAAATCAAGTCAATCCATGACTTGTGTTGGCCACACCACATGCAAAAGCTGGGAAGGGTTTCCTCCCATTAAAACATTCATAATCATTTGTTGGGCCCACCGAGATGTGGTTCACAAATCCAGCCCATCCATTACGTGTGTCCCACTTGTATGAGGGGTCAAACCAAGTTTCATACATTCGACACATATCATGGTGAGGCCCGCACAACACCGCATGGGAAGTTCCCACGAGGTCGATTAGCCACCCCCACTAGGGAATCGATACCAAAACCTCATTGTTGAAACAAGGTATCTTTCACTCCCACTTGAGCTATATGTATATGTGTGTGTTTTGTACGTTGAAAAATTTATACAGATTAATGTAGTTTCTGTATAATATGGAAATCGAAAATAATATGGACAGGCTGAAGCACGTCTGAAAATGCTGTCCTTAAAGCGTTATTTGCCCCAACTCAAGTAAATTGAGTATGCTGATAGGTTATAGGCAAATTGCTTCTAGGATACGATGAGCCTGGTATGGGTTTGCGTTCAGTAAACACGAAGGCCCACCAAATGGAACTCAATTTCACTATTTCTAGCAGTATTACAATATAAAGAAAAATTTCAAAAGAAGAAAAGAAGAAAATAGAAAAGTGGTTTAGAATTCTGCTCAATTAAGTTCTAATCTTCAGCCGCTGGTTCGGTTGAACCGTCCTAGACCACACCGCTGGTCTGTCCTTCAAGTTAAGGTTGATACCTTGCTATGTTGCTGGATAACACTTAGAATATATGAGTGGAGAGGCTGTTTTTCTAGAATTCGTATGAAGTTGCTGGAGTGAGTTGAGATAATTTTAAAACCCATCCAGGCCTTCCTTTTATAGGCTATGGTAGCTGGGGGTTATGGTCTAGGAAAATAAATCTCATAATCGTTTTCTAGCTGTTGAGAAAACTAGCCGTTTTATGACCGTTTTCTGACTGTTGTGCATTGGCCATTAAGCTGCTGCATGCTGACTGTTGTAAGACAGCAGCTAGCCGTTTTATAGCTGTTGGGGCTAGCCATGCAACAGTTTCAGCTGGGCCCTGCACTTATTGCACAGCTGTTATAGATTTTCTGCAACAGCTCTTTTCCAGCCCTCTATATATTCTGAGGGACTCTCATTCAGTTCTTTAGATTTTCGTCCAACCAACCATCTGCCTTAGTCACTAGTCGCACTGCGACTCGCACACGTCTCGCTCCGGTTCGCGAAGGGAGCGACCCTCTGCGACAAGATGCGCACGTGCGAAGTGCAAAGTGCGCCACTAGCGCCACTAGCGCCTCTACAAGCACACTGCCTCACATGCCCACGCCCTCGCACCGAGCCCGTGCCCGAGACCGAGCCCGAGCCAGAGCCCGAGCACGTGCGCGGTGTTCCAGTGCTTCGCGCTGGAACATGCAAGTCCCATGGTCCACGGACTAGGTAAGCAAATATTATAGTACTCCACTATTATCATCTAAACCACTTTTCTTTCTCTTCTCTTTCCCATGTGGGACTATTCTCAAAGCCCCAAAATTTTTTTTCAAAAAATAACTTTTCATATATTTTATTATTAAAATATTTTTATTAAAATCAATATTTTACAACAATCCCCCACTTGATTTTTTATAAAAATATTTTCTCAGTTAAACATACTGCCAGAATAATTAGCTTATATGCATAAAGAAAGATATCTTTCGATTTTAATCTTCCCTTAGTGTAAGTATCTCAAAACTCTATCGAAATGACTGGTAGCCGCAGCTTCGAACCAGTTATTCCTAGATAACAGAGTTGGAGAAACCACACACATATTCGCTATGTGTTGTTAAAGTTCTCACAATCTTGCTCAGCACAATTAATGGCCATGTGCTTATCCTAATTCGTGAACGATCCCGAGAGAAAATTCTTAACTCTCATGAGAGACGGCACCATCTCTACGTTCATATAGGTGAAATCCTTCCAGTGTCTCCGTTACTATAAGACACTTGTCCTAAAGACTGGAATTCATTAAGAGTTCTAAGACTCAACCCTCTTTCGTAACGCTCAGCACTTATCTATTATGGATGAGGTTATATAATTTAGTGCTGAAAATTTTTCACTTATCAGTGACTTGTTCTTACCCATTAAACCCAAGATTAGAGATTTTCTGATTTTAGGTTGGGTTACAATCACTGGTGGAACTTTGGTTGAAGAGTTTCAACCCCATCCCTCTAGATGTAGCCTTTGCTACCTCTCTCGGTAGAGGTTTAGTGAAAGGATCTGTCAGGTTATTGCTTGATTTCACATAGGAAATATCAATGATTCCATCTTGAATCAATTGTCTGACATAATCATGTCGAAGACTAATATGTCTAGACTTACCATTATAAGTGCCACTATAGGCTCTAGCTAATGTAGATTCACTATCGCAATGTAGTGATACAACTGATATAGGCTTTACACAAAAAGAAATTTCTAATAGAAGATCTCTTAGCCACTCAGCCTCTTTGCCTGTTACAGCTATGACTATAAATTCAGACTCTATAGTCGAGTGCGTCATGTAAGTCTGTTTCTTGGATCTCCAAGATACAACAGCATCTCCTAGGGTGAATATCCACCCTATAGTAGGCTTGTTGTCCCCTACACTCGATATCCAGCTCGCATCGATATATCCTTCCAATACGGCAGGAAACTCTGAATAAAATAGTCCTAAGTCTTTGGTTGCTTTTAAGTAACCAAGGACTCTATTGATTGCATTCCAGTGTTCATTACTGGGGTTACTAGTAAACCTATTAAGTTTACTCACAACATATGTGATATTAGGTCTAGTGCATTACATAGCATACATAAGACTTCCTATAGCACTCGCATATTCTAATTGTGCAATTGTTCTTCCAGTATTTTCTTTTAGTTTGATACTTGGATCAAATGGGATTTTTGCTTCCTTTATATTTAGATGGTTAAACTTGTTTAGTATCTTCTCAATATAATGAGATTGACACAAAGCATAACTCCCACAATGTTTTTTAACTTTGACACCTAAGATGGTATCAACTTTTTCAAGATCCTTCATTTTAAATACGGAAGAAAGAAACTTCTTTGTTTCAGTCACACTTTCCATTTTATTACTTATTATTAACATATCATCAACATATAGACAGATAATAACGATATAACTACCATCTACTTTAGAATATATGCATTTATCAGCTACATTATGCATGAAACCATGAGATAGTATTTTGGAATCAAACTTCTCATGCCATTGTTTAGGTGCTTGTTTTAATCCATACAACGATTTGACTAATCTATATACTTTGTTTTCATTTTCTGGTAGAACGAAATCTTCATGTTGTTTCATGTATACCTCCTCATTGAGGTCACCGTTCAGGAAAGCAGTCTTTACATCCATTTGGTGGATGTGAAGATGATGTATGGAAGCTAGCGCAAATAATATCATAATGGATGTTATCCTAGCTACAGGTGAATATGTGTCAAAGTAGTCTATCCCTTCTTTTTGTCTAAAACCCTTAGCTACTAGTCGAGCTTTAAAGGTTTGGATAGTCCCATCAGTGTGATATTTCTTCCTAAATACCCATTTGCAACCTATGGGTCTAGAACCTAGAGGTAAGTTTACTAGTTCCCATGTTTGATTTGATAGTATGAATTCCATTTCATCATTTATAGCTTCTTTCTAAAAAGCTGAGTCTCTAGAGGATACAACTTCCTTATATGTTTTAGGATCATCTTCTATAGTCATTACTATAAGTATTTGTCTTATAACATTTTCTCTATCTGCTTCTACCAGATGGAAAATGATGCGTTGTGAGTCGATGTAGTCATCTCCAAAACTCTTCTCTATTCTAGTTCTTTGACTCCTACGGGGTTCAATGGGAGCTTCCATTATATGTGGAGTTGTGCTATTTGGTTCTCTATTAGGAGTTTGAATTTCATTATCCTTTGACTCCAAAGATAGTGAGTTCTCAAAGAATTCAACGTCTCTTGATTCTATAATTGTATTAGACTCCATGTCTAGAAGTCTATAAGTTTTACTATTTTGTGCATACCCTACAAAGGCGCACTTAATAGCTCTTGGTCCTAACTTGGTTCTTTTTGGGTCAGGGGTTCTGCAGTATGCAAGACACTCCCATACTTTAAGATATCCTAGGTTAGGTTTTCTACCTCTCCATGTTTCATATGGAGATACTTTATATTTTTTAGACGGAAGTCTGTTTATTATATGGCATGCTGCAAGCAGTGTCTCACCCCACAGACTTAGTGGCAACTTTACTTTTATTAGCATTGAGTTGACCATTTCTACTAATGTTCTATTCTTCCTTTCAGCTATTCTGTTTTGTTGAGGTGTGTATGGAGCTGTACATTGATGTATCAGTCCATGTTCTTCACAGAAGTAATCGAATTCATTCGAGAAGTATTCTCCTCCTCTATCACTACGGAGAAATTTATCTTCTTACTTAGTTGATTCTCTACTTCTGCTTTATATATCTTAAACATGTTCAATGCTTCATCTTTGCTCTTTAATAGATAAACATACACATATCTAGAGCAATCATTTATAAAGGTTATGAAGTACCGTTTACCTCCACGAGTAAGAATGCCGTTTAACTCATAGATATCACTGTGCACAAGATTCAAAATTTGAGACGATCTTTCAACACTTGGAAAAGGTTTTTTCATCATTTTGGATCGTATGCACATTTCACATTTATCAGTTTCATTATCTATGTATGAGATTAAACCATTCTTAGCCATGAACTTCAAAGTACTATACCCTATATGGGCTAGTCTATCATGCCACAGTCCAGCGGATTCAACCATATACGCAGAAGTGCTACTTTCATTTAGAGAAAACTTTACCATCCCGTTACAAGCATATCCCTTTCCAACAAAATTCTCATTCTTAGATAGAATCAATTTTTCGGACTCGTATACCACCCTTATTCCTGGTTTTTCCAGAAGATCCCCAGAAACTAAGTTTCGCCTCATGTCTAGGACGTGCAGTACATTAGTCAAAATCACTTTCTTTCCAGAAGTGAATATCAGTTCGACAGTTCCTTTGCCGACGACCTTCGATCGGACTTCATTACCCATTTGGACTTCTTGACCATCGGTCAATTCCTCATAGGTTTTTAAGGCTGATTTATCGTAGCACACATGTATTGTAGCGGCAGTATCATACCACCAGCCTGGAACTTTGCCTTGGATGGTATTCACTTCAGTGATCATAGCCACGATATCGCCTTCTTCTACTGCACTTGCCTCTTTTTTAGATTTACGATATCGGCATACTCGAGCATAGTGCCCGATTTTTCCACAGACATGGCATGGGCCTTTGAACTTTTCGTTCTTCTTTTAAGCATTTTTCTTGAATTTCCCTTTATTGGGTTTTAGAAAATCGTCCTTCTCGAGATTCTTGTTATTGGTGTTTTCTACTGCATGTACCTTGGACGAGGCATTTTCGTTATCATTCTTTTTGTCGCGGTTACGGGATTCTTCCTCAATCCTTAGGTGTTTCTGGATTTGTTCTAATGTGTAGTCCTCGGTTTTATGCAGCAACTTCTTTCTATAGTCTTTCCACATCGGTGGCAATTTAGCGATTATAGCCCCGACTTGGAATGATTCAGGAAGATCGATTTTGATCGCTTTGATTTTGTTTATTATTAGTTGCAGTTCTTGGATTTGGGGCAGCAACGGTTTATTATCTACCATGCTGAAGTCAAAATACCTGGCGATGAGAAATTTGTTGGTCCCTTCTTCTTCAGTCTTGTACTTGAATTCTAGTGTGGCCCAGATCTCCTTTGCGGATGATGTCTATTGGTACAGATCGTACAGGCGGTCAGAGAGTGCGTTCAGAATGTGTCCACGACTGTAACACCCTAAAAATCGGGGGTCGTGTATAAACTCAACTCCCGAGTTCCAGACCGTCACTTATGCAACAAAAATGATTATGATTCAATGTTGTCTGATTTAAAGCATTCACATGAGTAAAAGTATACCAAAACTGCAATTCATACTTCAGATCCAGTGATAAAAGCAAGTGGAAGACTAAACAATATATATATCACTGTATGGAAAAAAAAAAGTAAATCTCATCTGTCTCCAAAGTATGACTACATCTCTGAATCTCATATAATATACATGAACAAAATAAATATCCAAAATGGTCCCACTGAAATCCCATCGATTCAGGTCGCCTACGCGAAGCCATCGTGATACTACATGTACGAGAACTCGTCCTGGTCCTCGTCAAAGTCTGGCTCCACCTCCTGGATCTCAGCCTCACCTACATCTACAACAGGGTCTGGTGGGTGTTGCAAACACCATCCCGTAACGTGGGAGTGAGTGATCAACTCAGTGGAATCATAAAGCAAAGATTAGCATGTTCACAATTCAATCATGCAATAATAGTAAAGCAGTAAATCAGACAATCCTAGTACTGTTGTTAATGCAAGATGATATGACGTGATGTATACCCTCACCAACGATCTCCCTCATACGGCAACATCTTACGACTGCGGCATGCCACACTCCCTAGAGTGCTCCACATCTTCCAGGCACATGCAATGCTATGGTGATATGATTTCCAAGTTGTTATTAGTCCGTTCAAACAGCAGGATTGGGAAACTAAGGTACTTCCCTTGTATCAATCCCAACACAGATCCTGTCTAGGGTCGTCACTACTAGTAATCTCATAAGATGTATATTTCGTAGGTCACTGCAAGGGCTGCCAAGGCTGTTGCTCGCACTCGTTGCACCGCTCCTCCATCACCTTATCAATACAGGCCGACCGTACTCTACTGCAACGGAAGGGTCGTCGCCTCCCGTGGACTCAGAATACGCTCGCGGTCACTACAAAGGACTCGTCGCCTGATCAGTGTAGGCCGACAGCTAGAATATAGTGTCCCATACCACCATAATCTGCTCACGAGTCTAGGTGCTCACTGGTCACTACGGGGAGGTTTGTGGCCCCAGCGTAGGCCGACAGCTCGACTACGGTGTCCCATACCACCATGCCCGGCTCATGAGTCTTCATGGATCAAGGTACCATGGTTAACAGGGTTTACAATGGTAAGTTCAGTACCCTAGGTTCAAGCAGTTATGACTCATACAAGGTGAACATACATCGGTCAGTCGGGTTGCTTGACGGGCTCGACTAACGCGATCGCATCTCAAGTCGAACGACATGAAGTGCGTAAAACACTTCGCGTGGCCTATCCACTGCCGCCAACTCTAAACACGAATCGCGTTCATCGACGCGTCGTTCGTGGCTATGACCAGTCAGCCACGAATTCGCTCGGTTACCGACTGCCTGGACTAAGTCTAGTCCCAAACACTTATGGAATCACATCAGCAATATATGTAAAAGTATTGGAATTGAAATACAATCATATGAGCATGTTAACACATGTTATAACATTCAACTTAAGCAAATCTTCAAGCACATATATTCCATGCGCGTAATGAAATCATGCATTTAGTCAACATGTAGAAAATCATTTAGGTCAGCATATTAATTGAGAAACCCATCTCAAACTAATTCATAACATCATTTAGTTCAATACATACTAATACAATCATTTATACAAACACATACACTACACACTTAAGTCTACATATAGCATGTCGACCCGAAGTGTGCAATTAGGCGAATCTCTTCGCCAAACTAATTATGCACGTATTCCTAACTTCCTAATGCGATAATAAACCATGTCAATCACATCAGCAAAATATGAATGTAAACAGTACTTCCTACAAATGACTAAAATGCCCTAAATCTCATATTCTTCGTTAGTTTACGAAACAGGAAACGGAGAGCATTTTGTACATGTCAAACGGCGATGCCATCAATAATCTACTATTAAACGACATTGAAAGCGTTGGGAACCGTTAATCAAAGCATCTAAAATCCTCACCTTATGTCTTGTAGACTCATGAATTGAAACAGAGCGTATACGCTTCGTTCACGGCAAATGGGGAACCTAATACACGAGATCCATAAGCTACATCGCTATGGAAACAAGGAAAATTCAAATCAGTAACTATTTAGGGTATTTGCTTACCTAGAATCAAGGTGAAATCGCCGGGAAAACGGTAGAGGTGTGTTGCTTGAGCACGTGCAACATGTAGCACAAGTGGCAGGAAGAACTCTCCCACTCTCTCACAATCTCTCACCTTTTTTTCTCTCCCAAGTTAGGGTTTCTCTCAAATTCGGATGGGAGAGAGGAGTGAGGATTTCAACCCCTTTTATAGCCTAAAACATGCCCAAAATAGGCTTGGGAACAATGTTTACTTGGTGCCTAACCAAATCGGGGCCGTTTCGGTCTAAAAGAGCATTTATGATGGTCCCCTAGCCAAATGCGGTCGGACTTAAGCTCATGCATACTGGATCTAGCACACATCCAGTTTTCGGACCGGTAGGGTTCCCAGATCGCACGTGGCGGTCTAGTTTTAGTTTAACGGTCACCACACCAAGATCAGGCCTATAAGTCTCGTGATGTGTAATAGAAATTTTTCCTGATCCAAGGGTGTAATTTGGCTGTATTCTGATGGTCGGAACGCTTAATACTGATGCGTCAAATTTGTGTGCCAGATTTAAATTTCAAATTTCAATTCTAACCCTATTCTCACTCTCTTCACTCCAGACTCAATGAAATAGCCTCTGAACATCAGTTGGACTTGATTTTTGAAAAGATTGCCAAGCTCAGCTAAGTGGTCATAACGGTCTAAGATGGTAGGTATCTGACTTACGACGCGCGGTCTAGATCCAATACAAAGTTTCAAGGAGGTCCCGAGAACAAACCGGTTTAGAGTTTGATCTGAGGCTTTAGAGCATTATAGCACCCTTGGTTCCACTCGCTTTGGGCCTTGTAGAACGTATTTAAAGTGATCAGGGACCATTTCCCAGCTATTCTAACGTTGCACTAGCTAAACTAGTCATATTTTCTAAAGGAATGAATTCTACACAAATTTCGGGTCGAGTTGGTACTCGAGCCCAAGTATGGATTTTTCACGGGCGTTACAATCTACCCCCCTTAACAAATAATTTCGTCCTCGAAATTTTGTACCTTTTCGTACTCCTCGAGAAGCTGTGGGTAGTTCTTTCTGATCTCGGCTTCTGTCTCCCAGGTAGCCTCCTCCTCAGAGTGATGCATCCATAATACCTTCACAAGGGGAATCACCTTGCTACGCAGTACCTTCTCCTTCCTGTCTAAGATACGTGTCGGTCGCAGGATATATGTAACGTCCTCTCCTAACTGCACCTGCTCCCATCTGATGATATGGGAAGGATCAACAACGTACTTCTTCAGCATAGAAACATGAAATACGTTATGAACGCTCGCGAGAGGCGTGGGTAAAGTCAATCGGTAAGCCACCGCTCTCACACGATCGAGGATCTGGAACGGACCAATGAATCGCGGTACCAGCTTCCCCTTCTTCCCGAACCAAAGGACTCCCTTCATAGGGGAAACTCGCAAAAACACATGATCCCCAACTGTGAACTCTAGTGGCCTTCGTCTCGTATCGGCGTAGCTCTTCTGTCTGCTCTGCGCTGTAAGGAGCCGACGTCGAATAATATCAATCTTCTCTGACGTCGCCTGCACTAACTCTGGGCCAATCAAGCTACGCTCAGACCTCTAACCAGCAATGCGGTGCGCGACAAGGTCGCCCATACAGTGCCTCATAAGGTGTCATACCGATACTCGCCTGAAAACTGTTGTTGTACGCAAACTCCGCATATGCAAGACAATCATCCCAACTGTCCTTAAAGTCCAGCGTGCAAGCTCGCAAAATGTCCTCTAAGATCTGGTTCACCCGCTGTCTGTCCGTCCGTCTGTGGGTGGAAGGCAGTACTGAACTTCAACTTCACACCCATAGCCTCCTGAATGAGAGTCCAGAAAATAGAAGTGAACCGCGTGTCTCTGTCCGACACGATCTCCAACGGAACTCCATGCAGACGCACAATCTCTCGGATGTACAATCTAGCCAGCTCGTCTGCAGAGTTCGTAACTCTGATCCGTAGGAAGTGCGCCGACTTCGTCAATCGGTCGACGATCACCCAAATGGAATCATGTCCCTTCCTCGGCTTCGGCAACCCAGAAATGAAGTCCATGGAAATGAAATCCCACTTCTACTCTGCAATCGGCATAGGCCGCAAAAGTCCAGGTGGTCGACGATGCTCTGCCTTCACCTGCTGACAAGTGAGACAACGGGACACGAACTCAGCTATTTGGGTCTTCATACCTTCTCACCAATACGTCCTCTTCACATCACGATACATCTTCGTGCTGCCTGGATGCATCGCAAGTCGAGTACAATGCGCAGCCTCGAGAATCTCTCGTCTCAAGTTAGGGACATCTGGGATGCATAGGCGGCCACGGTAACGTAAGCCCCCATCCATACCAACTCGCCAGTCGGCGTCAGCATCATCACTGGCCTGCTCTCGAAGCTCAGTAAGATGTGCATCGTCCCTCTGCGCCTCGATGACTCGGTCATCGATCTGAGATCGCACCTGTATGTGTGCGATGAACTCAAACGGCTCCTCTACGGTGAGTTTCTACTCAAAGTCTCGCAAAAACTCAATCATATCCCACTCGGCAACCATCAGCAGAGCCGCAAACTCTATCGCCTTCTTGCGGCTCAACGCATCAGCCACAAGGTTCGCCTTCCCAGGATGGTAAGAGACTTCAAACTTGAAGTCCTTCAACGTCTCCATCCATCGCCGCTGCCTCATATTCAAGTCTCGCTGGGTGAATATGTACTTGAGGCTCTTGTGGTCGCAAAAGAGCTTGAACTCCTCTCCGTAGAGGTAATGTCTCCAGAGTCTCAGTGCGAATATAACGGCTGCCAACTCTAGGTCGTGTGTAGGGTAATTCTCCTCGTGCTTCCTTAATTGTCTTGAGGCATACAAAATTACCCTGTCCCTCTGCATAAGGACACAACCCAAACCAACGCTAGACGCGTCAGTGTATATAGTGTATTTAACCCCTTGCTCTGGCAATACTAGCACAGGGGTGGACGTAAGTTTGTCCTTCAGCTCCTGAAAAGCTGACTCTGCCTTGTCATTCCAGGCGAACTTCACGTCCTTCCGTGTCAACTGAGATAAGGGTCTCGCGATCTTCGAGAAGTCCTGTATGAAGCGCTGATAATAGCCAGCGAGACCCAAGAAACTCCTCACCTCAGTGACAGAACCAGGCTGCTCCCAGTCCTGCACCGCAGCTACCTTAAATAGGTCAACTGTCATGCCATCCTTGGACACTACGTGTCCCAGAAACTTCACTTCCTGCTTCCAGAAGTCGCACTTCTTGTACTGTGCGAACAACTGATGCTGTCTGAGCGTATCCAGGACCAAACGTAAGTACTCCTCATGCTCCTCTCGACTCCTAGAGTACACCAAAATGTCGTCAATGAATACAACGACGAATCGATAGAGGAAAGGCCGAAATACCCGGTTCATCAGATCCATGAACATGGCCGGTGCGTTCGTGAGACCGAACGACATCACGAGGAACTCATAGTGGCCAAAACTAGTCCTGAATGCTGTCTTCTACACGTCCTCATCCCTGACGCGCAACTGATGATATCCCGACTGAAGATCAATCTTTGAGAAGTACTGCGCTCCTCTCAGCTGATCAAACAAGTCATCGATCCTGGGTAAAGGTTACTTGTTCTTCACCGTGAGCTGGTTCAGCCTGCGATAATCAATACACAATCGCATCGAAACGTCTTTCTTCCTCACGAATAGGACCGGTGCTCCCCAAGGAGACACACTAGGCCGTATAAGGCTAAGCTCTAGCAGACCATCAATCTGCGTCCTCAACTCCTCCATCTCACATGGTGCCATGCGATACGTCGGCAGTGAGACGGGCGTAAAACCAGGAACCAGATCGATAGTGAAATCGATCTCTCGTCGAGGCGGCAAATCAGGGATCTTCCTGAACAGATCCCTGAACTCGGAAACAACTGGCACATGCTCGAGTACCTGGGCACCAGCGTCGCGCAATAAAGTGGCGTAACTAAGTATGCGGAAAGGGAGATTTATCCGCACTGAAAATGTGAAAGGCGTGCCCTCAGGCTCGTACACCGTCACCATACGAGTCTCGCAGTCAATCTCGGCCCTTGTTGCAGTCAACCAATCCATGCCAAGAATGACGTCGAGATAAACGAGCGAGGAATCGACGACAAGATCAAGGTCATCGTCCTGCCTCCCAGATCAACTAAACAACCCTCACACATCTGGGTAACATCCGAATAATCCCCATGAGCTGCAAAGACTCGCACGCTATCCATAGTGATAGTCTGTAATCCAAGACGCCTGACTACAGCACGCAATATCAAAGAAATCGTGGAACCAGTGTCCACTATCACAAGAATGGGAGTACCTCCAATATGGGCCATGACCTCGAAGGCTGAATGCTGAAGAGTCGGTGTCGCAGCTGCCTCAGCTGTCAATGCATGAACCCGAGCCTGCTATGGCCGGTTCGGCCGCTGTGTCAAGGGCCGTGGAGGCTGTCTATCTGCGATACCGTAGGTCTAAATGTAGGATGCGCAGGAGCTGACCGTATAGGCGGTGCTGATAACGCCTGTGGACGTGCACGGTCGATCTTCTGCGGCGGTGAGAACCCACTGTCCCGCATCCTAGAAAAGCAGCTCTGCGCCAAGTGGCCTGACCTCCCACAGTATGTGCATGATAAATCAGGGCGCCGAAACGGTGGTACAGGCGCTGTAGTCCTAACAAGAGGATCAATGCGAGGCCTCTTGCCCGCGAGGGGCCTGTCTGACAAGTCTGGTCGTGGCCTAGAAGCAATAGGGCCACGAGATCGCACAAGTCGATCCACGTCCTGCTCTGCCCGCATGGACATGTGAATCAACTCCGCATAAGAGGGAATGCTAACACAGCACATCTTCGACCGAATATCCGGTCGCAAACCCTCCAAAAAGCGCCGTATGCGCATCTGCTCATCAGCCAAAATCGTCGGGACGTATCTGCCCAACTCTGTAAACCGATGCTCATACTCTGTAACTGTCATGGCTGCCTGTCTGAGGCGGAGAAACTCATTCTCCCTGTCGTGCCTGTAAGTCTGGGGATAATACTTCTCATGGAAGCGGAACTCAAACGCTGCCCACGTCCATACATAGTCGGCGGCAACGGTCCGCAGTACGCTATCCCACCACATGCTGGCCTCTCTCTCAAACAGGAACGTAGCCAGCTCTACCTGCTCGGCCTCAGTGCAATGTAACATCCGTAAAATCTTCGACACACGGTCGAGCCAGTACTCAGCCTCCTCAGGTCTGTGAGAACCCGTGAAAGTAGGAGGCCGCAAGCGCTGAAATCGCTCCAATAGGCCCCTTGTATCGGCGGGATTCCCTGCAGGGTAAGCAGGCGGCGCAGGATGAGCCATGCCCTCATCCTGGGTGTATGTATAAGCATCCTCAACTGGATGCGCAGGCGGTGCAGGTAGTGTAGATGGAGCCGCACCCCCACCCTTGGCTAATGTCCCCACGATGGTAGTCAGAAGCTGCTGCTGCTGCAGCATCATAGTCATCATCTGCTTGAATCTGTCAGGAGGTGGAGCAGGCTGTGGCGGATGCTGTGTGGAAGTAGATGCGCGATGAGGCTCTCGGACTGACGGCGTAAATGGCGGTGGTCCAACTGTAGGACCAGCGGCAGACTGAGACGCACGAACAGTCTCAGGAATCGGGCCCACAGCAGGGTCCGTATGGGTGCCAGACTGCGAAGGAGTCTGATCCATATGCTCGGTCAGTGCAAGCCGAGCCGTGCTCCGCGTAGCCTTAGGCGGCATTCCCTATATTCAAAATAGGGTGCAACCTTGTCAGTCTCAATAGCACAAATTTACCGTAATCATTCACAAGGAGTCAAAGGCATTCCATGCATTTCATTTAATCAAAATTGTAACTATACAAGGGATACATCCTTACAAACATCATGACGAGAAATACATGGGAACTAAGACAGTTAAGATTACAACAGCAACATAAATAAGGCACTAGCCCTAACAGGCTTACACATCAAAAGCAGAAAATGACTAACTACTAACAACTATAACAAAGGTCGCATTGCTAATTTGAGTCTGGGGACGGAGGAGGTGCACCCTTATCCTGCAAGCAACACAGGATCGCCTTCAAGGTGCGAGTCACCTTGCCTAATTTCTTCTTTGTGACGGCCTTGGCATCCTTGACTTCAGCGCGAAGTTCTTGAACTTCCCTTCGCAAAGCGGTCTGACTCTCCTCCATCCGAGCAATGCGATCGTCGATAGTAGCCTGCGCAGAAGGAGGAGGGCTCTCATCTGTATCCTGAGCCTCCTCTTCTGCCTCTTCCTGAGCTTCTTCCTGAACCTCTGCTCCAGGTTCTTCTTCGCTTTGATCTTCCTCCTCATCAAAGTCATCTTCACTATCCTCCTCGAGCTGATTTTCACGGTACTGCGAACCAATCTTCATCTTGACCATAGTCGACTCATCAATGGTATGAATCGATACTGGCAATTCTGACCCAAGTCTGTAGGCAAACTCAAGCGCAATCTTGCAAATCAGTCGGCCAAAAGGAAGCGATTCGGATGTTCTTCTTGACCTGGCTATGAGGATTATTTGTCGTAAGATGAAAGTAGCCATGCATGCGTTCTCTCCCTGGGCCACCAGATACAGAAAATCAACCATAAGGCGTGTACATTCAATGCGATTCGTCGACCTGGGATAAACATTGAACGTGCAGATATGGTGCAGCAGGCGCAAATCATCAGACATATACGTCACCTTAAGGCTATTATTAGGCTGCCATGGAACCAACTTACCGCACAGAAACCTGGTGCGGCGATCTCGTTCACGTCTAGTCCTCAGGTTCTTCTCACTAGGATGAACATCACCAAGAGGTACGTTCAGAAGTCGCGCAATCAGTCGCACATCAATCGTAGCTATCTGATCTCTACCAAAAGGGATTTTAAACTGCAATGGCTCCAAGGTAGGATTCTGGATACTAGCGTAGAAGGCACGGACAGTGCTCACATTAGCACGAGCGCGAGCTTCAAAGATCGGACCCCAATGCGTAGCTTCAATGCGTTCGAACAACAGATATTCACCGAATAGTCGTCCATCTACGTCCGCCTCAAACAACACCTTTCGATCAGTGTATTGGTGGTGAGGCATCTCCGATAGAATTGCTCGCCCAAGGTGAGCATGGGGATCCAAATTTCGCTTTGTACGGCACTCCAGGACTGCAGCTGAACCTGTGGCGGCGCTTGAACTTGCGGCACCACCCCGCGGTCTTCTCGATTGAGCAGGGCGGCTTGGCCCAGCCTCGTCTGTTGCGGTTTTCCTCTTACCCATCAAAGATATGATGGATGAGAGTGATAAAAGGCCTAAAATGGCTTCCACGAAAGCCATGAAAAATGACGAAAATGCGAAGAAGTGGCTGTCCAATCTGGAAAAAGAAAATCTAGGCGTCGTAGAGGGATGCTTCAAGCTTCCCAAGAGTGATTTTCAGGGAGAAATGAAAATAAAAAAGTGGAATGGAGCACCTCATGATTTCAGCTCGATTTGGAGGTTTTTGGAGCTCCAAATGATGAAATCTTCAAGAGGAAGGGCTGCAAACTCCAAGGAAGTGATGGATGATGGTCGGTTTTGGCCAAAGAGGGATCTAAGAACGATTTGGAATCCCAAATTTTGGAGGTGGTTGCTGAAAATCGAAAATAGGGCTAAGGGGAGGACTGTTTGTGAAGGAGGGGTGTGTTTTAGGAGTTTTCGTGGGACGGGAGCTATGTGGGGATGATGTACTAGGCATTTTAGGGCGTGCGCCCGAAAACCACACAAAAGGGGCCCACCTGTATGACGATGCATCGCCGGCCGGTGGTGCATCCGGCCGGTGGGGCCAGGTGAGTTCGGTCCCCCTTGGTCCAAGGACCCCAAACATGTACGGTCCACCCCCTGGTTCATTGTATTTTGACCTATATGAGCCCAAACATGTGTTCGGAGCTTTTCAGGACCACTCCGTAATTTCGAATACCAAACCCTATGATGCAACATATGAATTTGGGGTAGAAGGAGTTAGTACATCCATCTAGATCCTTAGTTGCTAAAGAAAGTGAAGTTAGAATGGCCTTATGGCCATTTTTCATGAAATTTTACTATTCACTGTACAATTTTATGAAAGTGCTAATTTGTGTTATTTTCACATTAGGTTTGATGCCTAACATGGAATGGATAAGAAAGAAATGAAGATCGGAGTGTTTAGAGGAAGAATTTTTGGTGAAACGGGATTTTTAAACCCTGGCGATTGATTACAGGAGTCGTGGTCATCTCACGGCCCAAAAATTTACCTTTGCGGATTTAAAATCGTTCATAGGACGTCTCAACCCGACTTCCTACGGCTTAGAAGCTATTCGGGTTACTTTACGCGACCCGAGATGCGTTACAGACTCGATCGTGCGATCGATCCGAATAGACTTCGCCTAATGGCGAATCTGCGGTCCTAGAAATGTTTCTAGACCCTTCTCGCACCCACCTAAGTCAAAGGAAGCGACAGCGTACGTCACGAGACCATAACCCAGGCCCAGTATACTCTTATTCATGCTCTGATACCAACTTGTAACACCCTGAAAATCGGGGGTCGTGTATAAACTCAACTCCCGAGTTCCAGACCGTCACTTATGCAACAAAAATGATTATGATTCAATGTTGTCTGATTTAAAGCATTCACATGAGTAAAAGTATACCAAAACTGCAATTCATACTTCAGATCCAGTGATAAAAGCAAGCGGAAGACTAAACAATATATATATCACTGTATGAAAAAACAAAGTAAATCTCATCTGTCTCCAAAGTATGACTACATTTCTGAGTCTCATATAATATACATGAACAAAATAAATATCGAAAATGGTCCCACTGAAATTCCATCGATCCAGGTCGCCTACGCGAAGCCATCGTGATACTGCATGTACGAGAACTCGTCCTGGTCCTCGTCAAAGTCTGGCTCCACCTCCTGGATCTCAGCCTCACCTGCATCTACAACAGGGTCTGGTGGGTGTTGCAAACACCATCCCGTAACGTGGGAGTGAGTGATCAACTCAGTGGAATCATAGAGCAAAGATTAGCATGTTCACAATTCAATCATGCGATAATAGTAAAGCAGTAAATCAGACAATCCTAGTACTGTTGTTAATGCAAGATGATATGACGTGATGTATGCCCTCACCGACGATCTCCCTCATACGGCAACATCTTACGACCGCGGCATGCCACACTCCCTAGAGTGCTCCACATCTTCCAGGCACATGCAATACTATGGTGATATGATTTCCAAGTTGTTATTAGTCCGTTCAAACAGCAGGATTGGGAAACTAAGGTACTTCCCTTGTATCAATCCCAACACAGATCCTGTCTAGGGTCGTCACTCCTAGTAATCTCATACGATGTATATTTCGTAGGTCACTGCAAGGGCTGCCAGGGCTGCTGCTCGCACTCGTTGCACCGCTCCCCCATCACCTTATCAATACAGGCCTACTGTACTCTACTGCAACGGAAGGGTCGTCGCCTCCCGTGGACTCAGAATACGCTCGCGGTCACTACAAAGGACTCGTCGCCTGATCAGTGTAGGCCGACAGCTAAAATATAGTGTCCCATACCACCATAATCTGCTCACGAGTCTAGGTGCTCACTGGTCACTATGGGGAGGTTTGTGGCCCCAGCGTAGGCCGACAGCTCGACCACGGTGTCCCATACCACCATGCCTGGCTCATGAGTCTTCGTGGATCAAGGTACCATGGTTAACAGGGTTTATAATGGTAAGTTCAGTACCCTAGGTTTAAGCAGTTATGACTCATACAAGATGAACATACATCGGTCAGTCGGGTTGCTTGACGGGCTCGACTAACGCGATCGCATCTCAAGTCGAACGACATGAAGTGCGTAAAACACTTCGCGTGGCCTATCCATGTTCACTCCCCAAGTGCAGGGTTGTGATGTAGTAATAACTCGGTAAGACCGAGGTCGAATCCCAAGGGACTGAAACTTGTACGTTATCTAAAACTAACCAGAACTAGAACTAGATTAAGATGAAATCTAAACTGAATGTAATTTGAGAAATAATGGTGAAATAATTATCTAAACTTGAGAGAAATCAGGAGAAGGGAACTAGGGATTCAGAGGATCCACTTGTAGAGATCAGGGAGAACTTATGCTTGCATCAAAAATCATGAAAATTACTGAACAGTCGTTGATCTAGTTTTCAAAGAGATGAAAGGTGTATGAATTAGAATGGATTCCATCACCAAACCATGCCCACAGACTATGGCAAACAACAGAATTAAACTAATTACCAACCAATCATATGTATGAAGGTTAAGAAGGGTACCGTCATCCAACCATGCCTAGGAGACTATGGTGAACAACAGGGCTTCCTGACGTCATAAACATAAAGGAAAAAGGACATGCTCCAAGCCATTGCAGACCCATTGTAATTTCTGTCACAACAGACCATTAAAGACTAAACAAAACATGCCATTAATAATCAACTAAAATCAACGTCAATTCATAAAAAAAAAACATAAATTAAAAACCTTCCATCTCACTACAAGCTTCACCTCCTAGCCCTAGCTAGGAGGTTTAGCCACACATGGTCAAGCTAAATCCAAAAAAAATAAATAAATAGAAAAAGAAAAGGAAAAGAAAAGTAAAAGAAAAAAAACAAAGAATCTCTCTGTCTTTCTTTCTCTCTTTCTCTCTTTCTTTCTCTCTCTCTTTTCTCCACACGTCTAGCCCCCGTCCAGCCTCTCCTCCAGCCTTTCCTCCCCCCTGTTTATAGCCCTCAAGGACGGTGGGGAGGAGCTTTTCGCACCCAGAGGCGGTGAGAATTTCGAATCCGCACAGCAGCAGGACTCCCTATTTACGCAGGAAAAGGAAAAGAACACGGCATCTGTGATGATTAGTGAGCCTAAGATTGATGTCAGACGAAAAATCTGACCCGTCCAATGAATTACTCTCGAGATTTCAGTCGGGAAAGAGTGTTTTTGTTTGAGTTTAATGTGGTACATTGAATCAAATCTTCCCACCGTCAGTCCGTCGTTTGGACGATCGAAAACCGATCTTTGCTGCCTTTCATAATTCCGACACCTAGGCAGTGATAATATGGACCATATTAATCTAATGGACGGCCCGAATTAGACCATAGAATCTTGATGGTGGCCCACAACAGAGGACCGCAAGCTCTGTTGCGGGACAGAGCTCGCGCAGGCCTCTGCTGGGACGTTAACTGGACCCAGAACCAATGCCAGACGGGAAATCCACCCCGTCCATAGCGTTCAGGACGAAATTTCATCCAGAAATGCTTAGTTTTGAAGCTGTTTCGGTGTGCTCCACTTGATCTTTGATTCCGCCGTCCATTCTGCTTCCAACGGCCAGAATCTTCCCATAGCTTGCATGGTGTAAAACGGACGCCTAGGTGAGGGTAATACGGCCTTTGGGAATCGAATGGACGGCTTGGATTTCTCAAATGAGTGATAGGTGGACCCCACAATTCAAATCAGCATCCGCACGGTGCGGACGCTGTCTCGTTTTCGGTTTGGGAAGAAACGTCGGTCAGCGTAATCGCTGACCGACGTACTTCGTTCGACGTACCGCGAGTGCATGGCTTCTGTGTACTTGCACTCTCGCAAGGTGGGTCCCACCTTGATGCAAAAGTGAAATCTGATCCATCCATCCGCTTCCTCATTTAAATTAAGACGTTGAGACAAAAATTAAAGCATATCCAAATATCAGGCGGGCCCCAATTTACAGATATGTGGGCTGATTTGGCTGTTGGGCTACTTCCACCAGGATCCAATAACTGAAATTTGATGTGTACGGTTAATTTATGCTCCTCAGGCTACGTATGAAGTTTTGAGCCGAACTGATGGTGGGAACCCTGTGATCTTGTGTTCTAGACCAATTTCGGGCCATTTGAACGTCAGTTTCTCGATTTTCTCAGGTTTCTGAAGTGTAAATCTGTCGATCCTGCTCCCCTTGGGTACGTCCCTTATCATCAAAGCATTAAATCAAAGCTTTTAGCATCATTTTTCAGTCCATGCTCGTAAAATCACCTTGCAACATAAACACGGTTAAATCGGGTATTAAACGGTTATCATGCTCATAAATCCAAGAAATTACTGGGTCTAATATGTAATATTTGACCCTCAACAATCCACTGCCGCCAACTCTAAACACGAATCGCGTTCATCGACGCGTCGTTCGTGGCTATGACCAGTCAGCCACGAATTCGCTCGGTTACCGACTGCCTGGACTAAGTCTAGTCCCAAACACTTATGGAATCACATTAGCAATATATGTAAAAGTATTGGAATTGAAATACAATCATATGAGCATGTTAACACATGTTATAACATTCAACTTAAGCAAATCTTCAAGCACATATATTCCATGCTCATAATGAAATCATGCATTTAGTCAACATGTAGAAAATCATTTAGGTCAGCATATTAATTGAAAAACCCATCTCAAACTAATTCATAACATCATTTAGTTCAATACATACTAATACAATCATTTATACAAACACATACACTACACACTTAAGTCTACATATAGCATGTCGACCCGAAGTGTGCAATTAGGCGAATCTCTTCGCCAAACTAATTATGCACGTATTCCTAACTTCCTAATGCGACAATAAACCATGTCAATCACATCAGCAAAATATGAATGTAAACAGTACTTCCTACAAATGACTAAAATGTCCTAAATCTCATATTCTTCGTTAGTTTACGAAATAGGAAACGGAGAGCATTTTGTATATGTCAAACGGCGATGCCGTCAATAATCTACTATTAAACGACATTGAAAGCGTTGAGAACCGTCAATCAAAGCATCTAAAATCCTCACCTTATGTCTTGTAGACTCGTGAATTGAAACGGAGCGTATACGCTTCGTTCACGGCAAATAGAGAACCTAATACACGAGATCCATAAGCTACATCGCTATGGAAACAAGGGAAACTCAAATCAGCAACTATTTAGGATATTTGCTTACCTAGAATCGCGGTGAAATCGCCGGGAAAACGGTAGAGGTGTGTTGCTTGAGCACGTGCAACACGTAGCACAAGTGGCAGGAAGAACTCTCCCACTCTCTCACAATCTCTCACCTTTTTCTCTCTCCCAAGTTAGGGTTTCTCTCAAATTCGGATGGGAGAGAGGAGTGAGGATTTCAACCCCTTTTATAGCCTAAAACATGCCCAAAATAGGCTTGGGAACAATGTTTACTTGGTGCCTAACCAAATCGGAGCCGTTTCGGTCTAAAAGAGCATTTCTGATGGTCCCCTAGCCAAATGCGGTCGGACTTAAGCTCATGCAAACTGGATCTAGCACACATCCAGTTTTCGGACCGGTAGGGTTCCCAGATCGCACGTGGCGGTCCAGTTTCAGTTTAACGGTCACCGCACCAAGATCAGGCCTATAAGTCTCGTGATGTGTAATAGAAATTTTTCCTGATCCAAGGGTGTAATTTGGCTGTATTCTGACGGTCAGAACGCTTAATACTGATGCGTCAAATTTGTGTGCCAGATTTGAATTTCAAATTCCAATTCTAACCCTATTCTCACTCTCTTCACTCCAGGCTCAATGAAATAGCCTCTGAACGTCAATTGGACTTGATTTTCGAAAAGATTGCCAAGCCCAGCTAAGTGGTCATAACGGTCTAAGATGGTAGGTATCTGACTTACAACGCGCGGTCTAGATCCAATACAAAGTTTCAAGGAGGTCCCGAGAACAAACCGGTTTAGAGTTTGATCCGAGGCTTTAGAGCATTATAGCACCCTTGGTTCCACTCGCTTTGGGCCTTGTAGAACGTATTTAAAGTGATCAGAGACCATTTCCCAGCTATTCTAACGTTGCACTAGCTAAACTAGTCATATTTTCTAAAGGAATGAATTCTACACAAATTTCGGGTCGAGTTGGTACTCGAGCCCAAGTATGGATTTTTCACGGGCGTTACAACGACACAAGAGTTCGTTTTCGGCTCTTTTAGAGCGGGCAGCCACCTACTCAGGTGTGTCTTTGTCGGTTGTTTCAGGCAGTGCTTGCAAATTTGGATCTAGTATGTAGTAGATCTTCAGCGCCGTCAGGAGAAATTTCAGCTTGTCTTGCCATCTTGTAAAATTGGTTCCATCGAACCGATCAAGACGTATCAAGTCCTAATTCATCAACTTAATAGATGAAACGCTATCGGCTTCTATTTTAGGAAATAACGCTTTAAGATTGTTGGAAAATTTATACAGATTAATGTAGTTTCTGTATAATATGGAAATCGAAAATAATATGGACAGGCTGAAGCACGTCTGAAAACGTTGTCATTAAAGCGTTATTTGCCCCAACTCAAGTAAATTGAGTATGCTGATAGGTTACAAGCAAATTGCTTCTAGGATACGACGAGCCTGGTGTGAGTCTGCGTTCAGCAAACACGAAAGCCCACCAAATGGAACTCAATTTCACTATTTCTGGCAGTATAACAATATAAAGGAAAATTCCAAAAGAAGAAAAGAAGAAAATAGAAAAGTGGTTTAGAATTCTGCTCAATTAAATTCTAATCTTCAGCCGTTGGTTCGGTTGAACAGTCCTAGACCACACCGCCGGTCTGTCCTTCAAGCTAAGGTTGACACCTTGTTATGTTGCTGGATAACACTTAGAATATATGAGTGGAGAGGCTGCTTTTCTAGAATTCGTATGGAGTTGCTGGAGTGAGTTGAGATGGTTTTAAAATCCATCCAGGCCCTCCTTTTATACGCTATGGTGGCTGGGGGTTATGGTACAGAAATAAATCTCATGACCGTTTTCTGGCTGTTGAGAAAACTAGCCGTTTTATGGCCGTTTTCTGACTGTTATGCATGGGCCATTAAGCTGCTGCATGCTGACTGTTGTGAGACAACAACTAGCCGTTTTATAGCTGTTGGGGCTAGCCATGTAGCAGTTTCAGCTGGACCCTGCACTTATTGCACAACTGTTACAGATTTTCTGTAACAGCTCTTTTCCAGCCCTCTATATATACTGAGGGACTCTCATTCAGTCCTTTAGATTTTCGTCTAACCAACCATCTGCCTTAGCCACTAGTCGCACCGAGCCCGTGCCCGAGCGAAGTGCAAAGTGCGCCACTAGCGCCTCTACAACCACACTGCCTCACATGCCCACGCCCTCGCACCGAGCCCGTGCCCGAGACCGAGACCGAGACCGAAACCGAGCGCGGTGTTCCAGTGCGAAACACAAGTCCTATGGTTCACGGACTAGGTAAGCAAATATTATAGTACTCCACTATTATCATTTAAACCACTTTTATTTCTTTTCTCTTTCTCATATGGGACTATTCCCAAAGCTCTAAAATTTTTTTTCAAAAAACAACTTTTCATATATTTTATTATTAAAATATTTTTATTAAAATCAATATTTTACAACATTTTATCTAAGCCATCCATTTTTTTTTATGGATCATCATGGAGCATGATCACAAAAATTAGCAACATCCAAATCTTGCCAATGCATTTGTTTTCTCCGTATCTAGATGACAAAAAAACATTACAGCGAGCCCTACGTAGTTTTTAATGGATGGCATTCAATTGCCATTGTTTTCTTGTGGTGTGGTCTACCCAAGATTTGGATGTCGCTCATTTTTAGGATCATGCTTCGTATTGATTTGCAAAAATAGATGGACAACTGGGATAAAACACACACACAAAATCTAATCCCTCTGCCAGTTCAAGGCGTCCCAAGCGTCCGGCCCGTCCCTAGCAAGGAAAGGACAGATCTACATGGGACGGGCGGGGGTGGCGCCCGACGGAAACGGATTGGCTACTCCCCCTGCCACCAGCTAATGGCTGGTGTTCGGTGGTCTGTGGGCCCCACCATGATGTATGTGTTTCAACCATGCCGTCCATCTATTTTTATAGATCATTTTATGATATTACACAAAAAATGAGTTATATCTCACTCTCAAGTGGACCACATTACAGGAAACAGTGTTGAATGAACTTCAACCATTAAAAACTTTTTGGGGGTCATAAAAGTATTGGATCAAAATGATTTTTTTTTTTTCCCTTCATCTGGATCTTTATGACCTACTCAACAGATTGGATGTCAGACAAACAGTACAGTGGGCTTTATGAGGATTTAAATGATGGATATCCAATCAATATTGTTTTCCTGTGGTGTGGTCCACCTAAGATTTATGTCCCTCTTATTTTCATCATGAAGCGTTAAAATGATCTTTAAAAATGGATGAACGGATTGGATGAAACAAATACATCATGGTGGGGCCCACAGACCACCGAACAGCAGCTACGGGGCTGGTGTCCCGGGCCCGACGCCGTCTGCTTATCTCCGTCCATATTCTTCAAAAATGGATTGCATTTGACACTGCGCCATTGGACGGTGTTTTGTGGGCTCACCATTATAAATGTGTTATATCCGCGCATCCATCCGTTTTAAAAGCTCATTTCAGTCCATGGTCATGAAATAGCCAGCTCCAAATTTAAGGCGAAAGAAGTTGTGATTTAACGCCTGCCACAGAAAACTTCAGCCCACAAAAGTTTTGAATCAAGCTTATATATATATATATATATATATATATATATATATATATATATATATATATATATATATATTTTCCTTTCATCTATGTTTGCGTGACCTAATCAACAGGTTAGATGATAAATTAATATTACAGTGGACCTTAAGAAGTCTTTAATAGTGAGCGTTCATATCACCACTGTTTTCCCGTGGCTGACTTGAGATTTTATTCGGCCTCATTTTTGGGTTAATGCCTACAAATAATTATCTAAAATGGACGGGCGGTATGGATAAAACATATACGTTATGGTGGAGCCCACAGAGCGACGTCGCTGCTTGCAGTGTCCGTAGTCAATCCAAATCCTCAAAGATGTGGCCCCTTATAAATGACCCCAACCTACCTGGACGCGGATTTTCTGCGAAAGCCTTGCGACGGCGGGAACATTTTCGTCTAGGTTACAGCGTTGAAAATATTTTTCAATGGCGGGAACAATTTACGCCAATTCCAGATGGGCGGGTTTTCTTCTTTTTAAAAGCAAAGGAAACTCCTTTCATTCAATCGTCTGCATTCCAACAACGAGAATGGCCATAGAAGAAAACGCCCAAAATCACAGCCCTGAAATTAAAGAGTTGTCACCAAAGAAGCAAAAGCTCTACCTAAACGGCGTTGCTTCCAATGGCTCTACCAACATCCTCCCTCTTCTTAGGGTGAAAAAGCTCTCTGAAAACGCCGTTCTCCCATCCAGAGCTTCCCTCCTCTCAGCTGGATACGATCTCTCTAGGTATATATACTCCTATTTCTCTTTTCCATTTCTGCCCATCTTGGATTTCCTAAGTCAAGTCTCTCTGTTTTGTTTTTTTTTTTTTTTTCTTTTTTAGTGCGGCTGCTTCAACTGTTCCGGCTCGAGGAAAAGCTCTTGTTCCCACGCATTTGAGCATTAGCATACCTGAAGGAACCTACGCTCGTATTGGTAAATTTTTATTGGCTTTTTTTTTATAAAAATAAAATAAAATCCTTTTCTTCTTTATTTGTCTTTCAAATGGGCTTTTCAAGATTTTCTATATTGTTTTTTTGGGATTTTTTTTAGCTACTTGATAAGGGTATTTTTTCTTTAGGGTTTTCTTCCAATCCCTGAAAAGCGTATTTCATTTACCTTGTTATATTGAATTTCTCTTATTACTTTCATGTTGAAAAGGGTTTCTGTTCTCTTTGCAGCACCGCGATCTGGTCTCGCTTGGAAGAATTCAATTGATGTGGCTGCTGGTGTAATCGATGCTGATTACAGAGGTCCTGTTGGGGTCATTTTGTTCAATCATTCGGATGTGGATTTCGAAGTGAAACCTGGAGATCGGATTGCTCAATTAATCATTGAAAAGATTATGACGCCGGAGGTACTCGAGGTGGATGATCTGGATTCTACTGTGAGAGGAAATGGAGGTTTTGGATCTACTGGAATCTGAATGCCCACGTGATTCTCTGCATTAATGTCATTGGCCTAAGCTTTTTCTTCTTTCTTTGATCTTTTCTCACTGTTGAATGTTAGAACTTAGCCGGAAGAAGACTTTTGTCGAATGGTTTGTAGGCAGAGTTGTTACCATCTCTAGCTGAATATTATGATACTATTTGACGAAACTGCCCACCTTTTGTTTTTTTGGGTGAATATTGTCGCGTTTTGACCCTACTTTTGAAGGATGCAGAGTCGTAAGTAACAGTAATTGGATTATTCTAGATATTTGAATTATTTGATTATACTCAGCCACGAACCGCTACACATGCACATGATTAATGACCTACACGGACTATCTGATGGACCTCAGTGAATGGTCTATGTCTGTAATGTGCTTGATGGATCCATCAAGGAAAGAAAAAAGGAGGGCTGAAAATATGTATGGTCACTATTAACCTTTTAGACCATGGAATGTGCTAGTCTAACTACTCGGCAGCCATAATTACACAACAGGAACATGCATCAGATCCATTCCCTTTGTCAGCTGTGCTACCGCATTTCCTCCATGGATCCTAGAGATAAGTTGGATCCAAGATTTTGTTGGCCCTCATCACTAGGAATGGTGTAAATCATGCCTTAAAATCTTTAAATTCACCACAGGAGACCTGAAGGGCACCGATTAGGTGCTGCCCCGGCCTCACTCAAGACGGTGGCCTTGCCATGGGGCCCACCTTGATGTATTTATTCTATATCCATACTATAGGAAACAATGCTAATTAAATGCCTTACCATTAATTAAAAAAAACTTCTTTGGGCTTGTTGTAATATTTGGGTGATGCTGATTTGCCATCAAGAAAAAATAAATATCAGTTTGATCCTCAATCACCATTCTTTGGGTGATGTTTATCAGCTCACTAATGGTCAATCATCATTGTTCATATGGTATGGTCCACCTGGTATTTGGATCATTTTTTTTTTTTGGCTCAACCTGGCAAAACGAATGGACTGTAGATATAGAATACATGCATCAATGTGGGCCAGGCTGTGGCACCCCTAATCTGCTTCTCGCCTACAAAGCATATACTCTTTGGGAGGGAATTTTTCAAATGCCCATCGTCAATTATATAGTAAAGGGCAAGAGTTTTTGTTAAACTACTTTGTTTTTAGCCGAACGGGTAGTTAGCCAAAAGAGCCTTTTAACAACTTAGAAATTAAAATTTTCATTATTGAATATAATTTTCACTTCTTTTCTCTAATTAAACTTTGATAAAGCTAAAGTTTAGTGAGCCTCACTGCAATGTTCTTGACAAATCTACTTTGTCCGGCAGGTCCAAAAACTCTTGCAGGAAATAACGGGATTCAGCACATACATTAAGGATCTAGAATTTTCAAATAATAACTTCTTTATCCTTTTATAGGGATAATCTTCTTAATGAATTGCCAGTTACCAGTTTTGGGGTTACGATCAAGGGGGCAGATCCTACATTTCCATGTCATTCCAAACATGTGGCACAAATGTATAGAATCTAAAACCACTAATTTTGTATTTCCAACACTATGGGGCAGGGTTAAAAAATAAAAAAAATAAAAAAGTATATATATATTCAAAGAATTGGGTGATTCTAGTCCCTGAACGCAAGCATACCAGAGTACACTAAAAGACTGAAATCAGCAACGGCTACTATCAAGCAACTGAAGTCCCATTTGTTAACAAGCCCAAATTATGGCCGCAAACCCCAACAAAAGCAACACGGAAAGAGTGCTCGACCTGAACGATGGCCAGCTTTCTTACATCGCAAAGGAGAGGAAAGAGGTAATTTAACTAGGCCCATGGGTTCCATTCATGAATTGTTAGACTCACGGCTGGCTTTCTTTAAGATTAATCCACCCATAGCAAAAATTTGGTTGTGGAAAAACCTACAAACTGCCGTCAACAGGCTGACAGGATGCTATGTCTGGTTCTGATCACTACACGCACCCGCCCACATTTGAGAAATAATTGGCATTACCTATATGATAACAATCGACAACAAGAATGCATGTTTAAACCCTCCATTCTATTTGTTCCAATACTGGAGATCCCAAACTCCGGAATATCTCAGACAATCCCCAATTTTCAAGCCCTAGAGCATATACGGATAGACAAGTAGGGTTCCATCTAAAACACCATTGTCGAGAGCTGGGATATCAAGACTATTTAAAGGAAATTCTCTTTTTTTTTAAAAAAAAAAAGCCAATCCGCCTTGGAGGGATCACAAATGGTTTGATTATGCCAACCATCAGTCACTGTGAAAATCATGTTTATCAGACGGCTGCCTTTGAACCGAGAAAATTAAGTGTGGCTCAAGATCCACATTCACAAATCAACAACTCTGTGGTGATACACAGATGACCCATCATAGTGGGTCGGACTCCAGGATACATGGCACTGGTTTGCCATCTCTCTTCTTGTATTCAGCATAGGCAACTTCCGATTGTTTGTTTGTTTTTTTTTACAATGTCTCAATTCACTTTGTTTTCTAAATTTCATTGGGTGCACGTTGCAGGCCACATCAAAAGTAGCCACATAACACCAGTTCAAAATGCACCGGAGCCTTGTCTTTGCAGTGACAATTCAACCAAAACAAATTGGAACTCTTCAACAAGAACTGACCTCTGTTCATAGGACAATCATAAGAGACTTTCGGGACCACTCCAAATCAGAGTGTCGTTTGAGCAGACTACACCAGTATGAAGTCAGTCCAATTATGGATTTCAACGAGTGGATGATTAAATGACAGCATTTAGTCCAAGAGCATGACCATGAGCATCTTACCCCACAAGCTAAATCCAATCGCATTTTAATTTTGAAATATATATATATATATATATATATATATATATATATATATATATATATTGGTTATCTTTTTCTTGGGTTTTGATTTTTTATTTTTTTTGTCTTGCATTGATATGATTTTTCACTGTGTTGATGTTCTGAAATAACCAGACCCGGGTACACAATGAAACATCATACAACTTGAGAAAGAAAAAGCATGAATAAAAATATTGGATAATTTAAACCCAAGAAAAATATATACCCAAAAAAAATTAAAAAATCAAAATGCAGTCGGCTTTTGTGGGATACGATGCTCTTGAACTTGTCCCTTTGATCAAGCTGCTAATCGACTTCCAAAACTTAGGAGGGCCATGCCAGTGTGGTCCTCTACCTTGCGCACTTCCAAATGCAAAGTAGAAGTTCGCTAGCTATCTAGTGCACTGTTTCATTCCAACGATTAGATATCAACTAATGTTGAAAAGCATCCAATTTTCCTTGGGTGGATTTGCCGCTGCAAAGTGAAGGCTTCTGCCCTACCATTGGGGGTCGTTTGGGAGCATGCACTCAGTGATAATTGGTGTGAATCAGAAAAGTTTGTGCATTCGAGAAAGTGTATTTGGTGTGAATTGGATTCCAACTCACACCAAACACCAAAAGCCTCTCGTTTTGAAAACGCACAGAGGCCCGGGGATTCCAATGCCATATCAAATGCATTCTCAAACAACCCCTTAGCTTCTGCTCATTCCATATTGGAGCTTCTGCTCACGTGCAGCTCCTTTTGACTAGGGTTGCAATATCAACCTAATGAAACATCATATCAGAACTTTAAATAAAGAGGGACAAAAAAGGTGTCAAAATCAAATAATCAAAACCCAAGAAAAGACGATCAAAACGGGATCTGCTTAGAAGGATACATGCCGGATAAACCCTGGCCCAATTGCGCCAAGGTTGCCATGCCAAATACAAGAAACTGAGAAAGTTACCACGCAGCTGCAAATCACCACGCTTAGCAAGATTTTTGAATGATACAAGTCCCCACATGGATAGAGCATGCCCCAAAAACCTTTCAAATTAAATGATCACTTTGACCAAAAAATATTAAATGCGGACCACTGTTCTCTCTCATTTTAATAGTTCATATCATTGTCATCATTATCTAAGCCTTATCCCAATTCCCAACTAATTGGGGTCCACTACATGAATCATTTTCAGCCATTCCACCAAATCAATGGCCATAACTTCCATTAGATACTGTTCAAAAAAAAAAAAAAAAGAACCTTCAGTTCCATAGGTCATAAGTCTTTTCTAACTACCTCCAACCATTCCCTTTTGGGCCTTCCCCTCTGCCTTTTGGAGTGCTTCAACTTGTACCAACTCGCTCCTAACCAGCACAAATCTTGGTCTCATTGAACATGAGCAGACCATCTAAGGCTACTTTCCTTCATCTTATTACTTATTGGTGCGATTCTTAAGTTCCCTTGAATGCATTCAATTCTAATTCCATCCTTCCTTGTCTTGCCACTCATCTCAATATCCTTAATTCAGTTACACATTGGATGCAAATGTTATTCCATAACTGCCCAACATTCTCTCTCATAAAGCATGGATGGTCTTATAGCCTATAAAATGTCCCTCTAGTTTTTAGTGGTATGCCACGATCACATAAAACTCCAGAGGCACATCTCCACTTCTTCTAACTGGCTTGAATTCCTATGGGCAACATCTTTCCTTCTCAATCTCTCTACTCTCATGAATTATTGACCCAAGATATCAAAAGTGATCATTTTGGGAAACTTCTTGGTCAGCAATCTTAACTGATTCTTCGTTCCTACTTCTATTGTTATTTGTTACTAAATTGCAGTCCACATACTCTATTTTAGTCAGACTAATTTTAAATCCTTCAGATTATATTCCATATACTTCATTTTAGTAGTTCATATGTTGGCCACAAATAAAATGGTTAAGATTATTCTAACAAGGTCTACAAAGTTATGGCCCTTGAAAGAGTGGAATGGCAGAAGGGATTCATGTAGCTGAACCCAATTGGTTGGGCTAAGGCTTAGATGATTATGATTATTCTGAAAAGGAGAATTCTGAGGCATGGCCCATCCAATGTGGAACTCAATGGTCTGGAGTAACAAAGATGCCTACAATGCATCATATACTCTCTTAAGAGTGGGGAAGACAATGTATGAGGATACAATACAGATGAAAGATGGTGGAAAAAAGGGATGATCCAAATTGCCTAGTCAGGGGCATACACAAATAGACAGATTGTAGAAGATAGGTCCATACAAAAATGGATGGGGACAGTATGCAAAATAGAGAAGAAGAGTGAACCGGAATTTGAATGCATGGTCCAGATGGGTGATGTCCATCCAACAAGTCCAAATACAACCAGGTGCATGGAAAGGTTTCCACAAACAGCAAATTATAGTGCTTCTCAAAAGTAAACAGTGACAAACAGTATGGGAGGCATATTTATCCTAATGACCCAGGAATAAAATGATTTCCTGTTAGGGTAAAAAACAAGGGAGCCTCTGAAGAGCCTAAATTAAATGTTTTAGCAGAAAGAAACCAATAATTTTCAGCCCTTCGATGTAATATTTTCCCCTTAGCAGCAGCAACAAAATCCTACGAAAACCAATTTTTCATCCTTTAAAGATGTGAAATGATAGTCAAAATAACAACCCCACAATAGTCACGAACACAGTAAGGTCCAACAAACATGGCTTTAGAAGTCCATAGCAGCCATTAGATGTAAAGACATGCAAGCTACAAATACAGGATTCTAAAAGCACTACTCCCCCAAAAAAAAAAACAGTTGTCCATACAGCATAATTTCCATGCAAACGAAACCATACCTTTCAGGATAGCAGCTTCATGAGTAAAATAATTTGCACCTTGATTCCACTGACAACATTCATTAGACACAACACATTAGAAGCAAACTAAAGTGAAAATAGAAAGATCGGATCCAAAAGAATGAGGAGTTTCTCTCAGACCCTTACCGGAAAGGTAATTCTAAATGATGCTGATGACAAGCATCCTTAGCGATCATGTGAGAGCGATCGATCAGACCGCTGATAATCCCGATCCTTGTCTCGAGTCTTCTCCTTCTCACGTGGAACAGAACTATCCCGATCGAACTGTTCATGGTAATCATCAGGCTCCATTCGGTCATACCTCTCATGATCGTGTTCACTCGCAGCACGATCATATCGCTCCCGGTCACTCTGGGGCCCATCGTGGTCATATGGTTCCTGATCATGATGATGGTCGTAATGATCATAACGTTGACGCTCATGATCAGTTTCAGAATGTCCATATCCACGCCCATGCTCATACCATTCATTACCATATTCGGGCTCAACATGATCATATTCCCTTTCCCTTTCATCAGGTCGTCCTCGTTCATGCTTTGGCTCAACACGGTCATAGTCAGAATCCCTGTCACGAGTACGCCCAAGATCATGTTCGGCATCACCACGGTCATAGTCCCTATCCCTATCACGAGTGCGGTCACGGCCTCGATCCCGATCACGCTCCCGATCACGGTCGCGATCGTACTCACGACCTCGATCCCGTTCACGATGCCTATCACGATCACGTCCTCTATCTCTCTCCCTGTCCCTCTCTCTATTTCTGTCACGGTCTCTGTGGTGCCTATCATCTCTAACATCACGATCTCGCATCTTGTCATATGAGTGCTCACGAGATTTCTCACGATCCCGCTCTCTTTCCCTTCCTCTTTCCCGAGACTTCTCCCTGTCCCTGAAAAATTGTTTTCAAAAGAAGTAAGAAAATATAGTGAAGATAATGTTGGGAAAGAATGAGACCTTAAAAATAAAACGAAATTCATTTCCTCAGACCAAACTTGGATTTCTTTTTTATAACCCTGTTGATCATTAATTGCATAAAAAGCTTTCGAGTCTGCTAAAAGCCTGTGAACTATGAATCGATCCTACACCAAGCAAGCAACATAGCTCCAAATTTAAGTGAAGAAGAAGGTAAAAAGTGAGTAAGACTTACCGGTCAACATGACGGTCATCACGTGCCTTTGGCTCCTCAGATCGAGGTGGTCCTCCAGATGCTATCTGCTGTGGTTCCCTGAGTAGTTGAAGAAGAAACTTGGACTTTATATGCATGTCATTCAAACCAGGCTAAGTACTGATTGGAACTCAGTCTTACAACTCAAATGGAGCAGCACCACAGGACTCGAATTGGGCCCATAGAGTTTCAAGGGGTGCCGCATCACGTGGACCATTCAGATTCTATTCTCATGACATGGAATTGAGTTTTTCCAAGGTTCCCTCTCCAACCAAGGAATCATTGAAGCAGTCAAGAAGTGACCAAGGTGGGTCTAGATCTCAATGCAAAACCATGGAAGATTATCCACTGGATTGGGAATTTAGCATTGAACTATAAATGTGGTGTTCCACCATGTTTCAAGGAAGCAAATGGGAGAGCAGAAATGCTTGCAAAGGAGGGAGAGTCGAGAATCATTTATTACATGAAACACTATATCCAATTTCTTGATGGATATTTGTTCCCTTTTCTTCTTTTAATAAAATCATGTTGCTCATAAAAGATAAGGAACGAAAGAAATAAACTAACCAAACGATAGGTCAATAGCAATTACACAACACTTGAGTCGGAAAAAGCACAGGCTACCTAATCAAAACATTTAGGAAAATTTTTCCTATGATTGTGTTACACTTTATAATGAGATTTGAGGGTTTGAGGTTGTCCCTGATTTGATTGGTAGACCTCAGAGGTTGGAGTAATTGAACCAGAGCAGGCAACCGAGGGTCAAATACTATTAAAATTTTAACTAACATAAAATGATGATTCTATCTAATCAACTTATTGGATGCAACTGAAACATTAAACGATGATGATGGAAAGTATAGAATCAGCCTTTCTAGGATCCAAAAACAACTAAGAGACTAAGACTGGTGATATTCTGAAGCTGGGGCACCATCCAGTTCAAACTATGAATTACTGGTACAACAAATTCATAGCAAGGATGAATAGAGTATTGATGCTTAAGAAGGATAATATGCCATCTGCTAAGCTCATGCATATGCAAGTAATACCATGTCCACAACACCAATTTTGCCAGCATGGCAAAAAGGTACAACATCCACATGGGCAACCAGGTGGGCCGACACTGAAGATGATATCAGCAAAAAACTAAGGCCAGTCCACTGATCGGGTGGACCGCGATCTACAAAATAAATGGAATAGCTTAGAAAACACCAGCCAAGTTTTCTTCAGCTGTACACTTGTTTGACAAACTGTGGCCCCCTGATCAATGGACCAAACTCTCTTATGCCAGGGCATCTATATAATCTCCCCAACCCAATGCATGGACTGGAGCTCATATGTGCCATGCTGGCATATATTGTTGCATGTACATGAGCTGCCCTTGTACATGTGTCCACATTATATGCTATGTAGAAGTTCCCTTTAATCAGCATATAATCTAACAAAAAGCAACCAGGTTGGCTTCTCACTATCAAGAAATATTATGAACATATGCTATATGATTAATTCCTGTCATAAAATAATGATTCAACCAATTGCAGAATAAAAATCATAGTAGGAACAATAGAAGCTGGTTTTTTAATATATATGGAAATACATAGGAGTTCTATAATTTTTTCACCAGCCATCATATTACCATTTGCACTGGAGTCATGTAATGTAATACATAGGTACTCACCATGCCATGGTAAATATAAGTATAGATACAAGGACCCATGCAACTTGCTAGCATAGGACTCCTGGGTTGTGCAAGTACAGATGGATAAAGGTGTGTGCATATGCATTGCAAATTTATATAGGAATTATAGCAATTACACATCCAAGATCGGACAAAAGGAAAAGGCAAGTACCTTCCAGAGTACTTCTGATTAAGATCTTCACCGCCTACCCTGGTTGACCCAAGTCCACCACCCAATCTGCGGGGTCTCCAATTTGGAACAGTCCTCCCACGTTCAACATCCACAAGTACTCTTCTGTTATCCAGCTTCCGTCCATCAGCTTGCTTGTATGCAGCTGTAATAAGCAGAGCATCAGCATCGAGGAGCAGCATCCAAAAGCAAGTTCATGGAATGATCACAAGCGCTGATCACAAAGTTGCACTCATAGATGCTAAGGGCCTATTTTGGGTGCCACTTAAAAATGAGTTCATCTCATTTTAGTTAACCATAATTAAGTATTATAGAACATATTTCTTCTTGGTAAGGTTTAAAATAAACTCAATAACCAAAATAAATGATCTCTAATAGATAAATATGATCATCTAAAATGAGTTAAGCGCCCAAATAGGACCTAAAAGATTAACTAATCACTTCTTCAAAAGTCCTTTGAGAACATACTCTTCATGTCCCGTGTATGCGTGTATTCAACAAATGCGTAGCCTCTAGGCTTATTTGTCTCTTTATCGGTAATCAAACGAACCTGAGATGATCACAGGACAAAAAAGATAGACTACAATCAGAACAGCAATCATAGCTAAATGAGAAAGAAAATAAAAACATAAATTAAAGCCAAAGAGTTCTGGCAACTTGGAAATGACCAAGAGCTTACAGTTAAAAAAATATTTTTCAGAGACACTAAATCCTAAACGGCACGGTAGACAGGCACTATGCCTCACTAGCCGTGCTCACCTTTTAAGGTGTACAGCTTCGCCATGCAGGACGCATCACCACCGTTGCAATTGAGTTGGGAGAAAACTGATGTACTTGGCCGACTTAAGTGTGTGAAACAGTACCAACCCCCTTACCAGGGAAATTTTAAAAAGTAGCAAACTAGGCACTATGAAAAAATATAGAAAATACCAGCTTATCTTCTGAATCTCGGACAGATTTTGGCCTTAAAAGTCAAAAAATAAAAATTTTCAGTAGCAACATAAATCCAAAATACCCAGAAATCAAATAATGACAAAAACCTGCTAGTACCCGCGACTTATGTTTACCAGCACCCTGATATCAAGGAGGGAGAGGTTGATGATCTCCTTTCATAGCTTTGAGAGTAAAGGATAATGAGACACTGCATCACTACCCTGCTTACCTTTAAGGTTTTAGAGCTTTTCCATGAAGGATGCAGCACCACCCGGTGGAATTTAGTTGGCAGGAAAAAGAACAAGGTACGTGTCCCAAACACGAAACAGATTAAATAGCACCCCCTTACCACCAGGGATGTTGCTTCAAGTAGCAAATGAAAAACCAATTTCTAGAATCTAGTCTCTTTGGAATCCCTAGAATAACTTCTCCTTTTAGAATAATCCCTAGAAGAATTTCTGGTGGCCATCAAAATCAAAGCAAAACTTACCAGAGGAAACATAGATGCAACAGACCCACATTTCCGTGGTGACAAAGATACCTTTATTACTCCCTATTTGCATTTGCCCAGCGCCTTAGAAGCTTGAGAACAGGGAGATGTGAGTCATCCCCATTATTAACTTGAATGTGAAAGCTATCAAATTGAAGCACTAATCATCTCTAGGTGGGTGTACTCACTTTCAAGGTTTACAGCTTCACCACAAACCGCCATTGGAATTGAGTTCGCATAACAATGGGCATTCATGACCGACTTACCAATTGGCAAACCCTTTAACCACCCCCTTACCAGGGATCTCACTATAATTAACAAAACAAAAACCAGGAAGAATAAAGAAGCCAGGGATACCAGGTGGTCATCAGACTTAGAGATTTGCTGTTGGCATTTCAAGAATGCATGTGGAGACAAATAAAAACATACCAAGTATTGCTTTTAGTGGTTAAAAACCTGCTATGTAACTCCTGATTTGTTAAAAAAAGATAAATTTAAGAACACGGAGGGTAGTAATCGCTTTTCAAAAGGTTGAAAATAGCAGAAAAGTTTTAGAACTTCTAGAAGGGAAAAATAGCGGAAAAAGTTTTAGAACTTCCAGAAGGGAAAATACCATGTTAGTGCAATATGTTCATTGACACTCTTACCGAAGTCAAGAGCAATAACCTGAGCCCCCTCTGGGGATGCTCTAAGATACCTACCCGCTTGATTGGCCCATAAGCTTCAAACTCCCTTTTGATTCTATGTTCCGTGGTCTCATAGTTCTGGCAAGAGTCAGGCAATAGAATTGACATTAACTCAAATTGCAAGATAAAATTACAAATCACCAGAATTCGAGAATTATCAACAGGCAAACAACAAATACTCACAAGCCTCGCCACAAACAGTGTCTTGTAGGGATCTCCTGATATGTTCGGATCATTGGAGGGATCATCTGCATAGAAGGCATAGAATTGTAAGAACAAAGCCTCCATAATATCATCAGAAATTAAACATCAAAACCAGCAACTTTTTAGTAGAAAAGAGGGGCATAGTTACATTTCTGAAGCTCTTCAGCAGCCTTTATGGCACCCTTTTCCAGCCGAAGACCATGAATTCTAGCTCTTCTTTGTGTCTGTACAAACCAATTTTATAAGCCAAAAACTGGAATAGGCATAGATCATTCCACAAACAATGGAAGCAAGATACATTGCACATAACCCCTGAACACGTGAAAAACAAAATAGGCATTCATGAGTCCCGGCCTCCCTTGCTACCTCCCTCCCTCCAATGGTTCCTTCCACTCAGCAATCTAATAAGGTGTTGTGGTGAAAAGAATTACCCCCAAAAAGCTAATCTAATAAGGTGTAAATGGTTAGGGATAGTTAATGTGGCAGGCCTATGCAGCCATATCAGCTATTGTCACAGGTTTCTGTAGTTTCAGGTCCAATCATCTCAAGAAAAAAGAACAGCAGATATTTCTGCATGCTCTAAATTAGTCTGATGAGTTAGAAGAGAATGGAAGCTAAAATAGAAGGCCGCGTATTACCTAGATCTTGGCATCATGTTGTATCCTATTAAGCACTGAACAAAGTTCTATTCAATATTTATTCCTTCTGTTTTACGCATGTGTCACTTGCACAAGGAATATGTTAGTGTCAGACATGAAAACAAGGTGTCAGGCACAAGGAGAGACGAATCAGAAAAGGGACAATAAAAAAAGAGGTGCAACTCTGAGTGACTCCTTTTTTACTGGTAACTTTGAGTAACTAGTACATTTGCAGCATAGAAAAAGGATGTTTGTCAATGGTGAAATTGTCAAAGGAATCACTGTAAACCTCTGATTTGGTGCTGTCCATTGGCACATGTTTAAAAAATGCCATTGCATGCTTCACCTATAGTTGCACAAAGCGTCAAGTGAAGCAGCAAAAAATTCAGGAGCGGGAGTGGGGAAGCATCTATTTCAAATGTAAACAGGTAGAAATAGGTAGGAAGCAGGACTGGGAGCCAGAGTCCAAAGTGCAGTTCAAAGAGGGAGCAGCACCTAGTTACAAGGATCCTGCAACTAAGGTTTCACCATGTGAGGTGTCCATTTGGGGCATGTTATATGAAGCTTAAATTTTATATAAAAAAAAAAAAAAATGAAAAGGAAAAAAATTGTCAAACTCAGGACTCTCTAGAATACATACTTCAGAGAATTCATTACATGGAAATTGTTTGCCTTGGGGAGCAAGAATTATGACCTCCCACAGAAATAAATGGACTAGTTTACCTGATGTCAATATTTTTAGGCGAAAGAAACAAATATATGCATTTTTTAAATGGCAAAAGATTTATGCAAATAAATGTGCACCCATCGAAAACACTATACAAGCATAATGAAATCATTTCAAGGAAACAACTATTTGTCCAAAAAGCGGAACAAATCTGCACAACTTGCACTATCCACAGGATACAACTTGGGATTCCATCAAGAAAAATATCTACAAGTAGCATCTATACAACCAAGCATGTGAAGGAGAATATCCCACGCAGTAGGGTTTCTTACCGGAGTTTCACCCTTTTGGACTGGAGGAGCATACTCAGGATCTCCTGGTTCAGCAAAATTACTCACAAACTGTGCCATGCCTATAAAGAAACAGAAAAATGAATTTTGGCTCAAGTGAAAAAAAAAAATTGAAAGATATTTCAGCTCAAGTAAAATGCCTCAATATTACAATGATATGCATCCTTGAAAAATTCCGTATACCTGTATATGGTAGGCATTTCCTTTTCTCAGGAGGAGGTTTATATTCCAATGGAGGCCGGGGTTCAAAAAGCTTCAAAAGGTTAGAGGTCAGTCCAGTAGGATGGCTCTGCCCTATCTGCACAAAATTACCACAAAAAGTGGATAAGGAGATGAATAAAATTTCTAAGCAGTAGATGGATCCTTCACCATATGAGGATGGAGTGAAGTAAAAAGGTGAAAAATATAAATCAGCAATAATATGGATAAAGAAAAATGTGAACCAAATAAATACTCAAAATGCTTAGTGAGTAAACTCCAGAATCACAAACGAGAAGTTATACTCCCAGCTTATCATAATGAAAATAAACAAATAAATAAGTTGAGTGTACAGCCTGCCAAAGATTATTGCAATAAGATCAGGAAGGGAATGAAATTCCCAGAATACAGAAAGACTGCGAGGCACTAGAGAGAGAAAGCTCATGAACAAGCTGATTGGTGCTGTTATCAACCAGGTTAAACGAAAACCAGCAGCCACAGCACAAATCTCCTGAAATACAGAGGGAACATCACATCTACTCCCGGTTATAGAGAATGGCTGATGCTTATAATCCTCGAAAGCTTTGTTGTTGAGCACCCAAATGCAAACATTTGCTTTAATTTTCTGCCAAATCCTCGCCACAGGAGATTTGTCATCATTAAATATGTGTCTGTTTCTGATTGTTGCTGAGGTTCTTAGTCGTATGCTTTCTAAAGGTCATTCGGAAAATCTCTTTCGAGGTTTCGAGATTGTTAACTTTCCTCAATCTATCAACCACCTTCAGTTTGCAGATGATACTAAATTGTTCCATGAGACTTCTAATTCTCAAGTGGCTACTCTTAAGGTATCAAGCCCTGGGATATGGTCAATTCAGCCCACCTAGTTAAATGGGTGTGGAGGTTTGGGTCAGAAGAATCCAATCCCTGGAGAAGGGTAATTGCGGCTAAGTATGGCACCTCTGCCAATGGTTGGTATCTTTGTGCAAAGCTTCCTTTATTTGGAAGCTGGTGTAGAAAATGTTACCTATTAACAAGGCGGGGACTTGTTTCGTGATGGGAAATGGGATGAGAGTCCTCTTTTGGGCAGATGTTCGGTCTGGAAACGTCCCTCGGCGGGTACTTGTTTCGTGATGGGAAATGGGATGAGAGTCTTCTTTTGGGCAGATGTTCGATGTGGAAACATCCCTCTTAAGGACTTATTCCCTGCCTTAATAAACCTAAATCCTTCAGCCCAACATTTCAATGGCGTCTTGCTTCTCTTCCAGTCCTAATGGGGGTATTTGGATCCCCCCATGTAAAGGGACCTTAATGATTATGAATTGGCAGACTTAGTCTCACTGTTGTCCTTGTTGCAGGATAAGGCGTCTGCCGTTGGAGAGAAAGATTTGATGTTCTGGAGTTTCTCTCGAAGAAAGGAGAGTTCTCAATGCGGTCCCTCTACTTGACGTTGACTCGTTCTTCTTCCAAAGACGGTCCAAGCCAACAATGGAACTAGTTCTAATGGTATGATTGTAAATCCTAATCACCTCCTTGAATTGCCCATAAAAAGAGAGACAACAAGAGTAATGCTACAGCAATTCACTCGGGCAATTCGCTGAGCAATTCACCATAGTACAGCAACACGCCTTCACCCTCTCTGTGTAGGCAATGTGGGCCCCACATGATGTATATGTGAAACCCAATCTATCCATCACATGGGCCAGACCATTTTAGGAGGTAAGCCTGAAAATCATGCTGATCCAAAACTCAAGTGAGCCACACCATAGGCAACTGTGGGAATAGAGATGTCCGCCATTGAAATCTTGTGGGGGCCCAATGCGATGTTAATATGGCATCCAACCCATTCACAATGTGAGTACATGAAGGATGAAGGGCAAAACCAAATATATGTTTTATTCAAGACTTTGGTGTGTCCCATGATGAGTTCAATGGTGTGTGTCCTATCCCGCTGTTACTTGTGGTGTGGGGGCTCACTTGAGTTTTGGATGGACCTGATTTTTGGGATCAAATCTTACAATGATCTGTTGTGAATAATGAACGAAGTGGATTTCACCCAAACATCATGATGTCCCCATATGTATTTATGTCATCCCTGATGCCTCCTTCAATTAAATGCAGAGTAAAGGACACGTGTTGACATAATAGGGTGAATTGCCCCCCATGCGACTCACTGTAGCATTACTCATATAAGAATAATACGATATTTAACCCAAGGATATGCATGGTATTCTCAGGTTTATGGTTGTGCTTGAGTCTGTATAAGTGGGGCAATGGTTCAGTGATCTAGACTGCCAATCTAATGGGCTCCACTCAAAGGGATTAAAAAACACTTTACAGGCAGGTTTTTGGATGGAAAAATTTTCCTGATAAAGTGTTTACAAGTTGTAAACACCTAACAGGTAAACCCGCACTTTTTTCCAGGCAAAAAGAAATGTTTCAGATTATAGGTAAAGTCTTTACAACTAGAAATATATTAAACATAGTAAAACATGATGGCTAATTCACAGTCATGCTTTGTGGGGCCCACCGCGATGTGTACAATACATCCAATCTGCCCATCATGTTAGTCCCTTGATGATCTCCTATGGCCCCGGAAAAACAGCCTGATTGATCATCAGATAAACCGATGAGACGCCAACCCCTGAGAGATACTTTGGGGCATCGCCTCTCCACTACAGGGACCATCAAATCTACAGTCTGAATCACCAATCGAATGGGTCTCACGGGTAAAACTCAAACCCCAAGGTATTCAGGATCAAATACACTAAATATATATACCAAATCTATATTTCATCCTTGATCAAGCCAAACAAAAATGGAAAACATAAAATCAGATAACCGGATCAAGAGAATCTAGGTTTACGAAACTACCGAGATCAAATCGCTACGCAGCAGAAAATCAGACCCATCCGGATCGAGAAATAAAACGGATCAACCATCACAAAAAAGAGGTGGGGGGGAAGGCTAGGGTTTCGAGATAATCGAATGGAATTTGTACGGAAAGGGAAGAGGAATACCAGCTTCAATTGAAGAACGTTGGCTCGGTTCTGGGCTTTGGTGCGAGCTTGAACGGCTGCATCTCTGTTGCGCATGAAAGCATCGTTGTAATCTCCCATCTTGATCAAATCCTAGGATTTCCTCCTTTTTCTTCTTTCCGATTTTCGCAATGAGAAGAAGACGATTTCTCAGTCGGCGGAGGAAAGAAAAGAGGGTTTTTTTCGATCTGCTCTTTTATAGGCACGCCGAGTGCCCAATGCACTCGCGCGAGAGCGAGCTTGTTTTTCGTCTGGCCTCTAACACGTGGGAATGTAACAGGCGTGTGCGAGATCCAAGCCGCTTATCATGTTGGCTTTACTCTTTGGATGTTGTAGCTCAAGAATCAGGCTGCTCAGGTGAACATGTGGGTCACGTGTCGAAAGAAATAGACCATGAGCAATGATCTACGTTACCTGATGATGGAACTTTGGTGAGGAGTGGCCTGGAACACACGTGTGATAGCTTAACTGAAGTTCAAGCGTGTGGGAAGCGGATTGCCTGTCCGAATCACCTGGGTATCCCCGTAGACCCGGAACGCGGATTAGCTACCGACAGGTTGAGTAGGAACCCCGCTTTGAAGTGACGTTTTCAAGTTATACAGCCCCACTTATACGCACACCGTCCATCCCTTAGAAGGGATATTTTAGAGCATGAGCCAGGGAAAGAGACAGATTTAAGGCACAAGTCAGCCTACCATAGAAAACAGTGGGGGAGGGTGACGCTCAATACTGAAACCTTTCTAAAGTCCACCGTGATATCTATTTGAGATCCAACATGGTCTTAAATTAACACAGAAATGAGTTAACCAAATACACAAACATCAGCTTGGTCAAAAACTACTATAACCTTTGACATTTTTTAATGATAGGCATTCAATCACACTTTTTTTTAGTGTAGGTCAACTTAAACTTTCCATCCAACTCATTTTTTTGATTCACTTATTTGATTTCAAGGAAATTGGAAAATATCTTTGCAAAAGTTTTTATTACCTTTATTCTCTTTGAATTTTCAAATGCATTTTTAAAAATTGATTCAAAAAAGTTGATTTGCATTTGTGGACCGCACTATGATGTATATGATATATCTACATCGTCCATCCATTTTATCAGAAGATTTTAGAGCCTAAGTCCAAAATTAATAAAAGGTAAATACAAATATCAACTTTAGCCAAACCTTTTAAGCGCCACAAATTTTTCTATACGGCAAACATTAAATTTCCATTGTTTTCTGTGGTGTGGTCCACTAGAGCTTTGGATTTGCCTCATTTTTGAGTTCATGGCCTAAATGAAGTTGACATATAGAATGAACGGTGCTGATATATCATGTACATCAAAGTGGGCCCTATATTCATTTCACAATCATCCTCCATTTTAACCCCAAAAGGCTACGCAGTTGACATCAGCGTACAGGAAACGAAGTGCAATTCCCTAATAAATAATTTTTACTTCTTTATCGGGAAATTTTCATTTGCTTCCCAAATCAAACCGGCCCTAAAATAATCTCTCCAAATAGATGACAGTGTAGATACAATATAAACACAATGGCTAAACGTACAGAACTTGGTGATGTCACTTTACTTACCAGTCTCGCTATTGAACTTGTCAGTAGCTCGTCCGTGTCAGGTGAGATTTAATTGAGACACGTAAAGTTGGGCCTCACATATTTAAAATTTGTCCACGGAGTGATGATTGCATTTAGTGACAATCTCAAGTTTGGTGTTTTGGATCCACCCCAACAATGGTGTGGAGATGACCTTGGCATTGTGTGGCCCACCATAACGTATGTATTTATATCCATACTGTCCATTCACTTTGCCAACTCATTTTATGACACGAATAAAAATATGAAGCAGATGATATCTGAAGTTCAAGTAAACCACATCATAGAAAACATTAAAATCCTCTTGAGGGCTGCAAAAGTTTTGGACTGGACTGATATTTATGTCTCCCCTTCATTGCAATCCATGTGACCATATCAATAAGCTGGAAGGCAAATAAAAATTGCTAAAAACCTTAAGAAGGTATGCAACAGTGGATTTCATTATCCCCACTGTTTTTTTATGATGCAGTCCACTTGAGTGAGCTCCAAGTGCCCAATGCATCCCACAACATTGCTCGTAACAACGTTGGCAAGATACCTATGTGTCTTTTACACTGCAGGACTTGTTCCCCGTCAGGACTTTTTTGCCATCTTCTTAGAAATGGATGCGTATGACAAGCTGTCGCGCGAGCTTGCAGAATACAAAACTTGGTGAAGCTTATATTGATGTCTATGTGACATGTGATTGAAGTGGGTGTGCCACGCTAAGCTACCACCCAAGTTATGAATGAGGAAAGGCAGATCACAAAAGTCTAATACTCCTTTGTTAGTTGCACACCAGTTAAAAAAAGGGCGGTGTGGTAACTCAATCGGCTCGTTTGTGGCCGCAATGTTCAGATATTTGAAGCGTCCAATCTATGAGAAATTTACGACTGTAATGGCTCATTTACGAGACCAAGCCAGAATATCCCCTAGTTGTACGGACTCCTACCAAGGTCGAAAATGCACCCTGCTTTTTCAGCTCTTTGAAAAGGCTGGCGTTCTGTATGGCTATAGATTATAATCGCAGCTATAGATTCCAATCCGTAGCCATAAGTGACTATTCGGGGTGGCCTCACCAAACTGGCGGCCCCAGCTAGATGCTGGCCTATCTGGCGGGGTGACGCCCATCTAGTGTGTCTTTTTGCTACGGATTATAACCGTAGCCATTGACACGGATACCAACAATCTATACAAATTTTTTATTTTTTTTTATTTTTTATTTTTTTATATAAAGAGCTTTATTCTACCCACAATTTTCTCAAACACATATTTATATAAATATATATATATATAAATATATATATATATATATATATAAGCATATAAAAAAAATTTCCACTCTTTTTTCGTTTCTTTCTTTATTCATTTAAAAAATATATCTTCTAAACCAAAATTAGTTACTCGATGAATCTAATATGATTTTAGGGTAGGGGAAGCTACTTTAGCTAACCAACCAAAATTTTTTCCCCTCTTCACTTCATTGTACGGTGAAGTGAAGGGAATGACCATGAAGTGCATGAAAATGACCATGAAGTGAAGGGAATCGATAGTGAAATGCATGGAAATGACCGTGAAATAAAACGGAATTGCCGGGAATGACTATGAAATGCACAGAAATGAATGTGAAGTGAAGCAAATTGACCATGAAATGCATGGAAATAACCGTGAAGTGAAGGGACTTGATCATGAAATGCATGGAAATGACCATGAATAAAAACGAAATCGCCCGGATTGACCATGAAATGCATAGAAATGACCGTAAAGTGAAGTGAATTGACCGTGAATTACATGGAAATGACTGTGAAATGCATGGAAATGACCGTGAATCAAAACAGAATAGCTAGGATTGATCGTGAAATGCATGGAAATGACCGTGAGGTGTAGGGAAATGACCATGAAGTGTAGGGAAGTAACCATGAAATGCATGGAAATGACCATGAATCAAAACGGAATTACTGGGATTGACCGTGAATTGATAAAAATGACCGTGAAGTGATGCGAATTGACCGTGAAATGCATAAAAATGACCGTGAAGTCAAGCGAATTGACCGTGAAATGCATGGAAATTACCGTGAATCAACACAGAATCGCCAGGAATGACCGTGAAGTGAGGGCGTGTTTGATTTCAAGTGAAATGGTAAATACCCTGTAAAAAAATAATGATTATTTCCTTGTGCATTTATATTATACCTGATTTGACTGCTTACCTTTTGACACGATAATTAAGAATATTACAAAATATCCATGGGTCCCACTGTGATGCATTTTGTTTATCCACACCATTCATCCATTATTTCAGTTGAATTTATAGCATGAGTAACAAAAATCAGGCATATCCAAAACTCAAGTGGACCATGTCATACGAAAAAGGAAATTGAATACTGACCGTTAAAAACTTTGTGGGGCTACTATTTCTTTTGGTGTAGGCCACTTGAGTATTGGATCTATTTTATTTTTTGGCTCATGCTTCAAAATATTATAGTAAAACAGATGGACGAAATGGATATATCATATTCATTATCATGCTATTCAAAAATTAAAGCTCTCTCTTTTGAATCAATTTCAACGTCACGAATTCCTATGAATTTTCAAACACGTGAAACAGGGGGAATTACCGTTTACCGGGCATTTATCATTTCTTTGAAAAAACAAACAAGCCCTAAAGTGAATTGACCGTGAAATGCATGGAAACAACTGTGAAGTGAAGGGGAATTAACCGTGAAATGCGAGGAAATGACCGTGAATCAACACAGAATCATCGGGAATGACCGTGAAATGCGTGGAAATGACCGTGAAGTGAAGGGAATTGACTGTGGTGCAGGAAATGGTCGTGAATCAACACGGAATCGCCGAGAATGACCGTGAAATGCATGGAAATGACCGTGAAGTGACGCGAATTGACCGTGAAATGCATGGAAATGACCGTGAAGTGAAGAGAATTGACCGTGAAATGCATGTCAATGACCGTGAATCAAAACGGAATCACCGGGATTGATCGTGAAATGCATGGAAATGATCAAGAAGTGTAGGGAAATGACCGCGAAATGCATAGAAATGACTATGAAGTGTAGGGAAATGACCGTGAAATGCATAGAAATGACCATGAAGTGAAGGGAATTGACCGTGAAATGCATGAAAATGATCGTGAATCAAAACAGAATCACCAGGATTGACCGTGAAATGCATGAAAATGAACGTGAAGTATAGGGAAATGACCGTGAAATGCATGAAAATGACCGTGAAGTGAAGAGAATTGACCGTGAAATGCATGGAAATGACCGTGAATCAAAACGAAATCACCGGGATTGACCGTGAAATGCATGGAAATGACCGTGAAGTGTAGGGAAATGACCGTGAAATGCATGGAAATGACCGTGAATCAAAACGGAATCGCAAAGATTGACCGTGAAATGCATGAAAATGATTGTGAAGTGTAGGAAAATGACCGTGAAATGCATGAAAATGACCGTGAAGTGAAGGGAATTAACCGTGAAATGCATGGAAATAACCGTGAATTAAAATGGAATCGTCGGGATTGACCGTGAAATGTATGAAAATGACCGTGAAGTGAAGCGAATTGACCGTGAAATGCATAGAAATGACCGTGAAGTGAAGGGAATTGACTGTGAAATGCATGGAAATGATCGTGAATCAAAACGGAACACCGGGATTGACCGTGAAATGCATGAAAATGACCGTGAAGTGTAGGGAAATGACCGTGAAATGCATGGAAATGACTGTGAAGTGAAGGGAATTGATTGTGAAATGCATGAAAATGACAGTGAAGTGTAGGGAAATGACCGTGAAATGCATGGAAATGACCGTGAAGTGAAGGGAATTGACCATGAAATGCATGAAGTAATGCAATCTCATTTAACACAACTTAATACCATTGTCCAAACAGGTCCTAACTGCTTACAAGATAACCAGTAACCATGCTTGTTGTTCCTTCAGATTATACAACAATAACTTCTTGTATTTTTTATGCAATCCGAGTGATTTCAATACTGCGGATAAAGACCGGCCGTCTCACCTTTAGAACCATCCAATGGAAAATATCCCACGTTCATCTCTTGCTCTTCCAAGAAACCTCTTATGGGAAATAGCATATAACATTTCACGGCAAATTTTGTAACAAATTAAAGACTGAATTAATTTAACCACCATAAACATAAGACTGAATTAATTCAACCAGCATGGAAATGACCATGAAATAAAACGGAATCGCACGGAATCACCGTGAAATGCATGGAAATGACCGCGCAATGAAGCAAATGGACCGTGAAATGTGGGTAAATGACAGTGAAATGCGGGTAAATGACCGTGAAATGAAGGGGCATGACCGTGAAATGTGCCGAAATGACCGTGAATCAACACGGAATCGGTGAGAATGACCGTGATATGCATGAAAATGACCACGAAGTGCAGCGATTGGACCGTGAAATGCGCGAAAATGATCGTGAAGTGAAGGGGCATGACCGTGAAATGCGCCGAAATGACTATGATATACATGAAAATGACCGTAAAGTGAGGCGAATGGATTGTGAAGTGTGCGGAAATGACCGTGAAGTGAAGGGGCATGACCGTGAAATGCGTTGAAATGACCGTGAATCAACATAGAATAGGCGGGAATGACTGTGATATGCATGGAAATGACCGTGAAGTGCAGTGATTGGACCATGAAATGCACGAAAATGACCGTGAAGTGAAGGTTCATGACTGTGAAATACGCCGAAATGACCGTGAATCAACATGGAATAGGCGGGAATGACTGTGGTATGCATGGAAATGACCGTGAAGTGAGGCGATTGGACCGTGAAATGTGCAAAAATGACCGTAAAGTGAAGGGGTATGACCGTGAAATGGGCCGAAATGACCGTGAATCAACACGGAATAGGTGGGAATGACCGTGATATGCATGGAAATGACCGTGAAGTGAAGCGATTGGACTACGAAATGCGCAGAAATGACGTGAAGTGAACGAGCATGATCGTGAAATGCGTCGCAATGACCGTGAATTAACATGGAATAGGCAAGAATGACTGTGATATGCATGAAAATGACCGTAAAGTGAGGCGATTGGACCGTGAAGTGCGTGAAAATGACCGTAAAGTGAAGGGGCATGACCGTGAATCAACACGGAATAGGCGGGAATGACCATGACATGCATGAAAATGACCATGAAGTGAGGTGATTGGACCCTGAAATGTATGAAAATGACCATGAAGTGAAGGGGCATGACCGTGAAATGCGTCGAAATAACTGTGAAATAACAAGAAATAGGCGGGAATGACCGTGATATGCATGAAAATGACCGTCAAGTGCAACGATTGGACTGCAAAATACGTGGAAATGACTGTGCAGTGAAAGAGCATGATTGTGAAATGCACCGAAATGACCGTGAATCAACACGGAATGGGCGGGAATGACCCTGGCATGCATGGAAATGATTGTGAAGTGAGGCGATCGGACCGTTAAATGCGCGAAAATGACCGTGAAGTGAAGGGGCATGACCATGAAATGCACTGAAATGACCGTAAAATGTGCCGAAATGACTGTGAATCAACATGGAATAGGCGAAAATGACCGTGATATGCATGAAAATGACCGTGAAGTGAAACTCACGAAATGCGTGAAAATGACCATGAAGTGAAGGAGCATGATCGTGAAATATGCCGAAATGACCGTGAATCAACACGGAATAGGCGGGAATGACTGTGATATGCATGGAAATGACCGTGAAGTGAGCGCGAAAATGACCATGAAATGAAGGGGCATGACCGTGAAATACATCAAAATGACCATAAATCAACACGGAATACTCGGGAATGACCGTGATATGCATAAAAATGACTGTGAAGTGCATCGATTGGACCGTGAAATGCACAAAAATGACCATGAAGTGAAGGGGAATGATCGTGAAATGCGCCTATTCCGTGTTGATTCACGGTCATTTTGCCGCATTTCATGGTCATGCCCCTTCACTTCAAGGTCATTTTCGTGGATTTCACGGTCCATTCGCCTCATTTCACAGTCATTTCCATGCTTATCACGGTCATTCTCAGTGATTTCGTGTTGATTCACGATCATTTCGGTGCATTTCACGGTCATGCTACTTTACTTCACGATCAATTTTGCGCACTTCACGGTCCATTCTCCTCACTTCATGTCATTTTCATGCATAACATAATCATTCCCGCCTATTTCGTGTTGATTCATGATCATTTCAGCGCATTTCACGATCATGCTCCTTTACTTTACGATCATTTCTACGCATTTCGTGGTCCAATCGCTTCACTTCACGGTCATTTTGGTGCATTTTACGGTCATGCCCCTTCACTCTACGGTCATTTTCGCGCACTTCACGGTCCATTTGCCTCACTTCACGGTCATTTTCATGCATATCAAAGTCATTCCCGCATATTTTGTGTTGATTCATGGTCATTTCAGCGCACTTCACAGTCATGCCCTTTCACTTCACGGTCATTTCTGTGCATTTCAAGGTCCAATCGCCTCACTTCACGGTCATTTTCATGCATATCACGGTCATTCCCGTCTATTCCGTGTTGATTCACGGTCATTTTGACGCATTTCACGGTCATGCCCTTCACTTCATGGTCATTTTCACGCTTTTTGTGGTACAATCGCCTCACTTCACGGTCATCTGAGTAGACGCATTTCTGGGAAATGTGTCATCTGTTATGGGATCCAATAGATGAGTTTTTCAATTCAACAAAAAGCGCCAATGCAGTATTGGACGGTCCAGCATCATGTGCTGGAACTTACAAGTTACAAGAAAAATTTAAGAGCGACAACCAAAATATCACTATTGGCAGGAGGATCGGTTGATTTAGACAGTTTTTCACCATTACGTGTCATCTCTTGAAAATATAGTAATGAAAAAACAAAAGGGAGGTACATGGTTGAGCTGTGGAGAAACTTCCAGCCATAAAGTATATATAACTCCAAATGAACAAAAAGCAAGAAACGCACTCTCTTATTACAATCTCTATTCAAGCCTAGTCATGGAGATGTCATTTCAAAAACCTCCATTATAACCCTTTAGATCCTCTTTAGTCATTAAACTGAGATCCCCAGTTCTGAAATCTTCAGTATTCTTTTATCCAGTCCAGTCTTTTGTTTTTCACAATGGATGTCATGGATGGTACCCGAGAAATCCACCAGTCATAAACATTGTGAAACAAAGGGGAAATTTTCAATGGTAATTTATGAAAATATAGATGGCTGACTTGCCACTGCTCAAAGTTTTATTGCCACCCTCCCAGGAATTGCTCTTAGCCCATCCATCAAATCCAAACATTGAAATATTGTATGTAAGATAATGCATAGAAATCATCATGAATTAACAAATGCGCGTGTAGCATGGAAGTAGTGTTATCAACACAAACAGCATATTTGATAGAAAGAGATATTGCTAATCGAACATCTAATGCAAATCGCTCTGTTAAGAAGCCCGTGCACTTCTCTATGAGTACCTCTATACACAGCCACACGCCCAATCTTGCCCGTATGTGGGATATACAAGATGTTCACTAAGACTGCATGGATGATGATGATCATCATCATCTAAGCTTTATCCAAATTAATTGAGGTCGGCTACACAAATCATGTTCTACTATTCTACTCTATTAAGGACCATGTCCTTGGACCCCAGAAATAATCTATTTGAAAATAAGGCCAGTGAACTCACCACATCAGTCATGAATGAAAACAATAGATGGTTTAGGAAAGCACGATACCAAGTACCACATTCAATTTGGATGTATGACCCACTTGATAAGTTGGCCGACATAATTTTCTAGGGGCCAGGTCAGCAACATGACATAGCCTACCTAATATGCACCTTGGGTGTCCAACATATTGGCACATGTGGTTGTGTATAGTGCTGAGTATTGAAAGGTGCATGTGAGTTTTACCGAAACCTCTGTTGTGAATAAGGAAGGGAATTGATCGTGAAATGCGTGGAAATGACCGTGAAATGAGTGGAAATGACCGTGAAGTGAAGGGAATTGACCATGAAATGCGTGGAAATGACCGTGAATCGACACGAAATTATTTAGAATGACCGTGAAATGCATGGAAATGACCATGAATGGAAGCGAATTGACCATTAAATGCGTGAAAATGACAATGAAGTGAAGGGAATTGACCATGCATTGAAGGGAATTGTCTGTGAAGTGATTGAAATTAAATGCCAAGTGAATGGAAATGTCCGTGAATTGAAAATTCAAGTCCCTTCACTTCACGATTATTTCCACCCATTTCACGGTCAATTCGCTTCACTTCACGGTCATTTTCATGCATTTCACGGTCAATTCCCTTCACTTCACGGTCATTTCCATGCATTTCATGGTCAATTCGCTTCACTTCACCATCATTTTCATTCATTTCACGGTCATTCCCGGTGATTCCATGTTAATTCAGGGTCATTTTCAAGCATTTCACGGTCAATTCCCTTCACTTCACGGTCATATCCACACATTTCACGGTCAATTTGCTTCACTTCACGGTCATTTTCATACATTTTACGATCATTCCCGGCGATTCCGTGTTGATTTACGGTCAATTCTCTTCACTTCACGATCATTTCCACACATTTTACGGTCAATTCGCTCCACTTCATGGTAATTTCCATGCATTTCACGGTCATTCTCGGCGATTTCGTGTTGATTCACAGTCATTTCCATGCATTTCACAGTCAATTCCCTTCACGATCATTTCCACGCATTTCACGATCAATTCACTCCACTTCACAGTCATTTTCATGCATTTCATGATCATTCCCCGCAATTCCGTGTTGATTCACGGTCATTTCCATGCATTTCACGGTCAATTCCCTTCACTTCACAGTCATTTCCACGCATTTCACAATCAAGTCACTCCACTTCACGGTCATTTCCATGAATTTCACCGCCATTCCCCGTGATTCCGTGTTGATTCACGGTCATTTCCATGCATTTCACGGTCAACTCCCTTCACTTCACGGTCAATTCCACGCATTTCACGGTCAATTCGCTCTACTTCACGGTCATTTCCATGTATTTCACAGTCATTCCCGGCGATTCCGTGTTGATTCACAGTCATTTTCATGCATTTCACGATCAATTTCCTCTTGTACATTACCATTTCCTTCTGCCCCTTTAAGAAAATCAAGACTCTTGATTAGTGGAATAACATACCCTCTAAATCACTACCGTCTCCTCTCCCTTCATGCAAATAAAGATTCTCAATTGGAAGATGGTGGCCCACCTCCTCCACTTCAGATCCTCTACCAGATGATGAAACTGACCCTTTCTCTATTGATGAAATGATGTCTCCAAATTGGCATGAAAATAAGAAGCTCAAGTGGGCCACATGATAGAAAACAATGGAGATTGAATACCATCACAATGAAAAACAGTCAGGGTCGACCGAGTCAACTCACTGGACAGTTATCTGGTGACCCCGTTTATGTGAATTTTATGTAAATGGGGTCGACCGGGTAACTGTCCAGCGAGTTGGGGTCGACCGGGTCAAAACCTGGTCGACCCCGACTCGCTGTCCACCCTTTTGCAATCGGCGGGTTATGGGCACGGTTATAGCTACAACTATAGCTACGGTTATAATCAGTAGCCAAAGGTAGTCCCAGTTTTCACCAATCAAAAAACAGGGGCATTTTCGACCTAAGAAATGTGGTCGTACAGCTGGGGCTTATTCTTGGGAGCTAAAAATAAGTGGGTTATTGTTGAGGGTCAAATATTGCATATTAAACCCCGGTTATTTCCTGGATTTACGCATAAGATACTGTTTAAAGGCCGATTTAATCGTGTTTATGCTGCAGGTTGAATTTAGGAGCTTAAGTTGAAAAAGGACGCTAAAAGCTTGAATTTAATGCTCTGATGATCATCGAGGCAAGGGACGGACCCAAGGGAACTGAGATCGACGGAATTACACGCCAGAAATCCGTAAAAATGGAGGAACTGAAACTCAAGTGGCTTGAAAGACGTCTAAAATGCAAGATCATAGGGTTTCCGCCATCCGATTGTCCTGAAACTTCATATATGGGATGAGGGCCATAAATTAACCGTACACGTAAAATTTCAGTCATTGGATCACTATAGAAGTGCTCCAACTGACAGATCAGCCAATAAATCATTGATTCTGGGTCCACCTGATATCCGGAACTGCCTCAACTTTGGTCTCGACGGTTTAAACATGGGAACAAAATGAATGGATGGTTTGGATTTCTGAGGAACATCACAGTGGGCCTTGTATATGCACGTGTGCATACGTAATGCACACGTATCCGCCGTGTACACGAAAACCAGAAACGGGTCAGCATACGCTAACCCGTCTTCCTCTCTCTGCTGTGAAAGAACGGACAGCGTATTTATGCTGTCCATCCATTTTTTTAGTGGGCCCCACTCATGGCCTGGTTTGGTGATCTGGACCGTTCAACACATCCATAGGGGGGGCTTAACCATCGCCTAGCCTTCTGTTTCGTCCCATGCAAGCCGACGTGCGTTAACAGCCGTTAAACGCAGGATGGACGGCGAAGGAGAAAATCCTATGGGCCACACTAATTTATTCTAATAAACAGTCTTTCCCTAACGGTTTTTCGAGAACAGTCCATTGGACAGACTGGATTTCACCGCTAACCTTAATCGTGGGCCCCACGGACACCATTAGTTCGAATTGGCGTCCTCTGTTCTGTTCGTGGAACAGAGGTTGTGGATGATGTGAGTGGGCCATCATCATGGCCTAGAATACTAATCCGGACCGTTCGTTCAAGTCTCAAGTTCTGTCTAAGCAAGACCTAGGTGACCACATTTCAAGAAAGAAGCGAGGATGAATTCTCAACCACTCAAATGCAGGACTGACGGCTATAAGATTAAGCAGGTGGGCCGCATCAAAAGTAATATAAAGCCATTTATTTCTGACCGAAATTTCGAAAGGAATCCGGTGGACGGAGTGGATTTCTTAAAATGACAGCGAAGTGGACCCCACCATCAGAACAGCGTAAGATGTACGCAGCCCTGTTATGCAGTCCGAAAAAATTGGACGTTTCAGATCGTTTTTGGCCCACCATCAATGATGGGATGGTTGGTCTGCACCGTCCATCGTATAGGCCACTGGAAAACGTCCCAAGAGACGTTATTCTCTTGAGAAGAATCACTCGAATGGGGAAGTTTTGGAGATCCGATTTTGGCTGCGGAAGCCTTACGCATGCGACCGACTTCTGCTGCTGCGTAAAGAAGGCTTCCACTGACGCAACTCTTCAGCCACCGACTTGGTACTATATGCCTATAAAAGAAGGCCACGAAAAGAGAAAGAAGGGGGGGGGGAGGATTCAACAGCCGGTGGAAAATCTGGAAGAGCAAGGAGGAGACGTGAAGCACAGAGGGAGAGAGAGTGGAAGCTTCAACGGTTTCTTTTTAGTTTTTTAATTCTTTTCTTTCTTTTCTTCCCTTATGCTTTCTTTTCCTAAGGAATTTTAGCTGCATCATGTCTATCAGCGGCTAGACCTCTTAGCTAGGGCTAAGAGGTGAAGCTTGTAACGTGATGGGAGAACTCTATACTTGTACTTTTTAGACTGAACTGATGGTTGATTTTAGTTTTGTTAATGGAATGTTCTCAGTCTTTAATGGTCTGTTGTGACTGAAATTACAGTGGGCCTGCAATGGCTTTGAATATTTTCTTTTCCTTTTATATTTATGATGCCAGGAAGCTCTGTTGTTCACCATAGTTTCCTGGGCATGGTTGGATGTCGGTACCCTTCCTAACCTTCATACATGTGATTGGTTGGTAATTAGTTTAATTCTGTTGTTTGCCATAGTCTCTTGGGCATGGTTTGGTGATGGAATCCATTCTAATTCATATACCTTTCATCTCTTGGAAACTAGATCAATGACAGTTCAGTTAATTTCCATAAAACATGCATAAGACCTCCCTGATCTCTACAAGTGGATCCTCTGAGTCCCTAGTTTTCTATTCCTGATTTTTCTTAAGTTTTAGATAATACTCTCACAATTCTTCATTAAATTTTATTTGATTTAGATTTCATCTCATTCTAGTTCTAGTTCTAGTTAGTTTTAGATAACGTACAGTTTCAGTCCCTTGGGATTCGACCTCGGTCTTACCGAGTTATTACTACATCACAACCCTGCACTTGGGGAGTGAACAGCTATGACCTTATGAATAGATTGGATGGAAAATATATGTTATGGTGGGTCCTATAAAAGTTTCAACAGTGAAAATCAACTTTCTACTGCTCTTTGTGGGGTGGTCCAGTTGATCTTTGGATATGATTTTTTTTTTTTTTTTGGATAATGCTCCGAAGTGATCTCGAAATATGGATGAACGTTGTGGATATAATAAATACATAACTATGAGGCCCATGTAACATTGATATCTTTTGAACCGTTCCTACAAATTGGAGTGCAAGGAGCGTCAGCGCTCGTCTTCCGATCCGCTTGAAGGAAAAAGCAGGGGCATTTTCGACCTTTGGCAAGTCGTCCGTACAACTGGGGCTTATTCTTGTAAGGTAAAATGAGGTGGGCTTCGTCTCGTAAATGGGCCATAAATGGGTCATACAGTCGTAAATTTCTCTCCAATGTATGGCTCTTCTTGTGTATAGAGACTATATGGATCCAAGGAACTATTTTCAGGTCATATTAGGGCATGAGTCCAAAAATGAAGCAAACTAAATCTCTAGTACACCGCACCACAAAAATAGTGGTAATTGAATGCCCACCGTTAGAAACTTCTCGGGGGCTATTAAAGTTTTGGATCAAGTTGATCTTTGTGACTTTATTGACATGTTGGATGGCAAATAAACATTATGGTCAACATGTCAAATAAACATTATGGTGGGCATTCAATCACCACTGTTTCCCGTGGCATGGTCCACTTGAGATTTAGATCTGCTTCATTTTTTGGACCATGCCTTAAAATGAATCGGAAAAAATGGATCAAGTGAGTGGATATAAAACACATACATTAAGGTGGGGGCCACTTATCATAGATCCATCTAACTCAGTCTTTAAAATCACACTAGGTTTTGGGTGGTGGATAGCCATTGATAGCCCTAATTAGGAGTGCACATTAAATCGGTAGAACCGTGGAACTGGACCGGAACTGACCAAACGGTCCGGTTTGGTCCAGTTCTAGAGTGCACCGGTTCCGATTCCGATTCCAAAAATCAAAGAACCGGTTACATCAATTCGGTTCTCGGTTTGGGGGTATGTAGAACCAATCCATAGAACCAAACCGCGGATCTGATCTGTAGAACCGAACCGTGGAACTGAACTTGGAACCGAACCAAGAACCCTTTGATTGTTTCCATATTTTACTCATGATTTATGGTTCATAATGTACTATTTAATTATTTTCATAAATGTATTTTTGCACACCTTATACAATATCTAAACCCTTCATCAAATGGACCACAACATGAATAGACATGGGCTAGATAATAAAATTAAACATGCAATTGGGCTAGATTATAAAATGCCCAGAACCATGGAACCGAACAGGTTTTAACAGTTCGGTTCTATGGTGTCAATGGTCCGATTCCGGTTCTGAATATCCTAGAATCGTTAGGAACGGTTAAGTTCCGGTTTCACCCCAGAACCGAACCAAACCGACCCGTGTGCGCCCCTAGCCCTAATGCCCTCGTAAAATTTCAAGCTAGCCTAGAGAGTCGCAGGTGTAGGTGGAATATTCACTTTGGCTATTAATTGTTTTTGATCATCCGTTTCACTTCCTTAGGTGTTTGTTGCCTAGCTGATGATTGGAAGATCTTGCATTTAGGCCATGGCTTATTCTTGATGGACCCCACTAGATGAAGGGCCCGAATTCAATAAAAACCCAGACTAGATCCCGACCCATTTTATATTCAAACCTCATCATTACTCTCAAACCCGAAATCCAATAACAACAAATCTCACATACACATGAGGTTATTGTGCACCGACAATGCTTGCGCGACTCCACACATGGTGTCGTTGTTTACACCCATTTTAACACACGTGGATCAATGAGATGCCACCATGTGTCGTCACTACACACTTAATGATGACAGAATCATACTTGCGCTCAAGGATATCTTTTACCATTTTCCTTTATAGTTATACGTCTCTCGTCATAAATGTGGTGGTATAGAACAACACATGGATTTAGAGAAAACGAAGTGATAGATGACACGTAGCCCTCATTCGTGTGGCACGTGACTGATGAAGTGTACCCATCACATCTATAAAAGACCCACCAAGGCAAGGATTCTATCACAACTCTAGATATGCTCAGTAAGGTCGTTTCTCACAATTTTTTCAAAATGAGAAATCATAGCAATTACGAAAGTTCCGAAGATCAAACCAACATCTAAGTGTATAGGAACCAATAGATTGGGTTACGATCTAAATCCGGCAGGATCGGTTCTACAGTTTGAAAAATATTCACGATCATAATAAGGAATCTCTGAAATGGTTTGTGATCAAACTGAATCCGATGATACTGAGCATTAAAAACAATTTTTGATATACAAAAATTATTACAGCCACATTGGCAAGAAATTTAAAAATAGTTTTAAATTTATGAAGATCTCTTATGGAAAGAGCATATAAAAGCAGTGGGTGTGAATGATCCTGAACAAATAACGGAACTCAACGAGGGTTTTACGACATCCAGAAGCTATAAATGGAGAACGCACTGAAAAACTTCAAGGCCAAGCCAAGCACAATTTATCTTCATAGTCTTTACATTTATCTTGGCATATATAGTCTAGCCTAGCCTTACATTAGATCTGTACTATCAAGCGCTATAGTTACAGTACCGTAGGAATTAGGTAAATATCTACACCGTTCCATTGTTGAATCCCGATCAACCAAGTTCTTATTTGAAAGATCAAATATCATGGTCAAATATTGCTAACTAATCACCTTGATCGTTTGTCTATATAGACGATTCAGGTATTTATCTATTTATTTATCTCTAGTTTTGTTTGTTACTCTGTCAATTGTTATGAGCATTGATTCACAAATTAATAAAAATTGATATTATTATTAACACATTCTATTTTAATATATTCATCTTTATTCCTTTAAGAAATATACTTTGATTGCGGTTATTTATTAATGAAAGAACAAGTCCTTTAAACACAAGGTAAAAAGATTCCATTTGAAACTACTAATCCCTATTCATTTGTATATCGGTGGTTGATGAGGGCATCTGAGCTCTAGAACTTGGTATTAATAGGTCTAGCATGGACCAGTAATGTTCAATCAAACATGGAGTTAAGTACAATTTTGACACGCCTCCAACACACGTAAACCAAATATAAGCCCTTATTAACACGAGTGCCCTCATATTTGATTGAATTGCAAGTATTCATTCGTTAACATTTACGAGTAGACGACTTCATGGGAAGTAGATCACTCCATCCATCACACGCATCACTCTGTGCTGGGACCCAGGTACAAAAAACATGCCCATTCAAACTTAGTTGGGCCACACCACGGGAAGTAGTTGTGTGTGGGGTTCACCGTTGTGAGCATATTCCATCTAGTCCACTCATCTGACACGCTGCACCGGGATGAATAGATTACCATAAAGTTAGGAGATTTCGAGACTCATGTGGGCCATAACATGAGAAATTAGAGTTTTTTGGGAGACGTTACACTATACACTTATGTCCTGGATTGATTTGATTATTAGGATCCACGGATAAAATGTATCGACACCAACTGATGAATGAGGTACATCTGATCTATATTCTGGAGCACCTGGAACTCAGTTTGTTATAGACACGCCCTTCGTATCTAGCGTCAACGTCCATTTGTAATGGGCTGGGATCCCATGCAAATTGCGTTGGGTTTCCTGCCTCTGTTTAATGGACGGTGAGAAGAAAAGAAAACAATCCCATTAAAAAAAAGGAATTTTTAAATAATAAAACTAGATTAGAAAATAGGAAATATTCTGCCTCCACAGATAAGAGATGCACACAGCCACATGCATAAACCCAAAGTGCCATTCCGCTTATCAATCCTAAAAACAGAATAATACAACGAAGATGATCTATTTTCTTTTCTTTTCTTATTTTCTTTTGTATTGATTTGGGAAAAAAAAAAAAAAGAAGAAGAAAGAGGAAGAGAAAATAAATATCGATAATCTGACATGGTTCAATTGCTTAAGGGCTGCGCCTTTGGTTCATTTCACGCGAGTTTGTGCCATCGCTGCTCGAGACATCGCGGCCCAAATCGCTGGAATGCCCGCTGTACTCGCTGCTCACAAACCCTTGACTTGCCAACGCCACTTTCCGGAACTGTTTCATGTCTGCATTGTATGAGCCAGTGTCATAGTCCGCACTCCCGGTTGACCCAAATGCCGAACTTTGCCCAGGTTTCACCCCTTCATTCAAGTCCTGGAGCGAGACATCGCCTTCTAGCGCTCGTACTATCTGCTCAGTAATATTGTAGTTTTTTCCTTTTCAGTTCCAAAAATAATGCTAGTGATAACCATATTATTTGATTGTCCAAGAAATTATTTCACAACAATATGAATCACAACACGATTTAATTTAGCAAGTCTTATCGATTTAAGGACTAAAGGCTGGTTGAATCTGGGTGAAGTTGTATCGCAACTGGCAATCCATAACAGTCAAGACTAACTGGATATGACATACTGTTGCTAATTACTTCTATTGTATTTTTTTTATTTTTTATTTGTCAAACACCTTGGTTCATGGACAGATAGATTGTGGCATGTATAGAGAAACTAAATATCAGTCAATGACTCACACATGCGCTTTTGCATATTTTATACATGTGAAGATTAATGGAAATGCATATGCACATGTGATGCTTGACCGTTGATGGTCGAACACATGGCACTTTAAAAAATGTTATAAAATGCATAGATGAATATGATCCTCATGTAAAAATTTAAATAAAAAATAAATTAATTAATTAAATAAGTAAATTGTCATCGGCATATAGTCTCGTTTGGATTTAGGAAAATTAGTTGTGCCACAATTAACAATTTATGAGCATGCTATTGTTGATTAGCTTTTTTAAACAACCCTATGATAGGATAAATTATAGATTCAACACTTGAGGTCTTGGTATCCATCCCTAGTGGAGGTGGCTAACATGGAGTGTGTGTACTGACATGGCTGTGCACTAACTAGCTAACCCAAAAAAAAGAAAGAAAAAGAGGAGGATAAATTATAGATTGTATGAGGAGATTAAAGAATGAATGGTGGCACACTTATGCATATACTATATTTTTTAGTGCTTAAAAATTGACAGTGGCACATATTCATATATAAGATACTTGAACTTAATCTTCGAACATATGCTATATAGAAAATGACATGCATATGCATATGTAGCTATAATTATATTATGCACTAAAATCACCTCTCTACTAGAGATACTCAATAGATGCTCTACTAGTCCTATATTGATGACTACTTGTCCAAAAGTGCATTAGTTCACATGCATATAAAGTTAATGATAAACACACAAATTTAGACATGATACAACCTCACTAAAATTCAAAAATAACCTCTCAACCATAGATACCCAATTGATGCTCTAACAATCCTATATCATGACTACTTGTCCAAATGTGCATTGGCTCATGTGCATATAAAGTTAATGATAAGCATGCAGATTTAAACACGACACAACTTCACCAAAATTCAAATAGTTTTGTAGTTTTACTTCCAATCTATAATTGTCATGTATTCACGGACAGAGTAGAGGGATTAGCCATTCGTTTTGTACCAAGGTCGGAGTTTTCAGACAAATCAATCATTGAAGGGCTAGAAGCCCAACGCTCACTCATCCATTTCTGCTTCTCCCAATGGGAGGTCAACGTGTGGAGCTGAGGAGGCAGATGGGACTCTATTTCGACGGCTTCAGGTCGAGCCACCATCCCTTCAATAATGTCGAAGGATCACAAGAGTCGCCTTTCTCCCAACATCATTCTTAAACGAAGTATGGATCGGGTGGGTTCTTTCTATCTCCTTGGAGGGAGGGGATAGTTAGTGAATTTGTTTTGAGATAAAAAGATGGTTGTTGAAACTGCTAACAGGGAATGGCCAGCCACAGCAATGGAAGGTTGCCCTACTGTGTATATGTTGGAAGAAAGTATCAAGACACAATTTCACCAAAAGTTAAACAGTTGTGAAGTTTTACTTCTCTGTCACAGATGCCCAATGTTTAATTTTCAGGTATTCACAGCCATTTATCCAAAGCAGTAATTTTTCTACGGAAGAAGGTTAACAGGCCATGAACATGTGAAATTGTTGATGACTATCTGTCAAATAACCTTGCCATAAATCTACGTTTTACTTCTCTAAAATTTTGACCTACTGATCAGGCAGGCCCCTCTACGCTAAGATGAGTACCACTTAAAGTGAGGCCAAGTTATTCATCAGGTAGGCTAAACAAAATGAATTACTCAAACCTGATGAACGGAACGGCCTGTTTCCAATGCCCGGGAATCAACATTGTGGGGCCCACCGGATGATCAGTTCAGATGTGTAGCACGTGCGAGACTTTTGCACATGTTGCAAACCTCATAATGGCTGTGTTTGGGAGAGGTTCTGACCTGGCTCATTTTCGGGCGCCTCCTTGCCGAGTGGCGAACAGATGCAGCAGCACTAGCTACCATGCGCACCATCTCATTGGGGTCGAAGTTATTCTGTAGGTGCGGGTCAACCAGCTCATCGAAGTTCCCTTCCTCCAACGCTCGGGTTAGCAACGGTCTTGCCTGCACACACAAATCACAATTATTCAATACATGGACAAATCAAAATTGTCCATGTGGTGGGCCTCGATATAATTTGATCAAATCGTGAAAGTACATTTGTTCAATTATCCTCTGTAAATTAAAACAAATTAAACCAACGAGTTGGTTTTGCCTACGCAAGGCCCCATTGGAGCCCATGCAGAGATGGCGTGATCATATTGGAATGTCATCATAAATTAACTTCGGCCCAATGATCATGCTTCAAGAATGACCCTTTAACTCTGATTTTTGAAAGTTTTCTTTTCGATTACATTCATATACAGATGATGATCAAAATCACCTATCCAGCTTTAATTTCTTAAGGTGGAGGAGCTCATAGCATATTGCCTCAAATGTGGACAGTTCTGATTATCAGATTATTTCAGCATGTGGGTCCCAATGGGGTGACATATATTGTCGATCCTGAGTAGCAAGGTAAGCAAAATGAACTCTAAGAAAAGCTGTCGACAGACAATCCATGCATACTATATATGAAAATAAAAATCAAACAATATATGTGAGTGTGTAAATAACAATTCTCTAATCAAAATTAAGTAATGGAAAGAAAATACAAACCCAATCTACTAAGCTATCATCCATGTAGGTGTTAGTAGTATCAACAGGCCGCCGTCCGGTGATCAGCTCCAAGAGCACGACACCATACGAGAAGACGTCAGATTTCTCAGTTAGCTTGCCACTCGATGCGTACTCGGGAGCCAAATACCTACATCACATAAGATTCAGTCGATATAATTCCATATGGACGAATTAGTAGTAGATCCAGCCATTACTATTAAAGCTATCGGACATCAATGGTATCGGAGCGTGCCTCTCAATGAGGGTGATTTAAGTGCAATGAAATGTACAAGTGACTTTCTATTGATTATCAACTAATCCAGTAATCATTATATCATAACAGTACTCACCCAAATGTCCCCATGACACGTGTCGAAACATGAGTGTGGTTGTCCGACGATAGCTTGGCCAGTCCAAAATCCGCCACCTGAAAAAATATGTCCACCGTGTCAACCCAACTAGCTTATGTATATGTGCATGTGTGAATGCACGTGTACATGTAGAGATGCTTGCATAAATGTGCATTCATTCATGTGCATGGTGTATGATCATGCATGCATGTGGTATGTGTGAGATTTGTACACTCACCATGGCTTCAAAATTGTTGTCCAAGAGAATGTTAGCAGTTTTAATATCACGATGGATAATCTTCGGGTGACCTGACAAGTAAGTAGAAACATTTTTAAACAAATGAAATTAGAGAATATCAACATCATGTATTGCTAACTCGTCCTATCTAGTTCAATAATATTCCGGTGACCTGACATGATTTACATGTTGAGTTGAGGGGCCTACCAATTGGATGGCTCAGATTTCATATAAATGTTGCATGTGTGTATGTGTGGGAAGGTGGAGGGTGGGCTTAGGGTCCATTGAGGTGTATGGAAATATTATGATGCATGTATATAGACGAACATACACAAAGAACTGTGAATTACTTACAATCTTCGTGAAGATATGCAAGCCCTTTGGCCGATCCTAATGCAATCTTAAGTCTGGTAGGAAAATCCATGGTGAGACTGCCCCTTCCTGTAATCACGAATTACACCAATATCAGTGTCCAACGGGATAAACTCATGTCCATTCGTTGCAACTCCTCAAATCATCTACCATACATGTGGCTAAACATATGTCCACCGGAGAGTGCGAGTCATAATCTCCGCCGTCTTAGGAACACAGACCAAAAACAACAATGATTATGCAGTCCTAACCATCCGATCGTTGGCCATCAAAATGGACGGTTACAAAGTAAAATTAAAAGGAGTCCAAGTTCAGGGGCAACATCATATGATTAAAAGTGTCCTCTGTGCTCCATCCAAGGTGAGGTCTACGAGTTGGACGGTCTAGATTGATGAGTTACCTTGTATTGTAAGGTGAATGACCAAAATACCCTCAAGTGAAATGCACTATTAACTGTAATAACGACCAAAAAGTAACATTTCCACGCAAGGGAAGCATACCATGTAGGTGGTGCTCAAGGGTATTATTAGGAACGAACTCATAGACCAGCATCCGTTGCCCGCCTGCAATACAGTATCCGACAAGTGACACGAGGTGGCGGTGGTGGACCCGACTGATGATCTCGACCTCTGCCTGGAACTCGCGTTCTCCCTGCCCACTACCCGACTTGAGCTGCTTCACGGCGACCTCCGTTCCGTTGGGTAGCAGCCCCTTGTAAACATACCCGAACCCGCCTTGGCCTAAGAGGTTAGCCTGAGAGAACCCGCCTGTCGCAGAAGCTAGCTCATCGTATGTGAAAGTACTCTTATTGAACCCCAGTGCAAGGCTCGGGGAAGGTGGAGGTAGAGGGGGATGGTGTGGACCCGAATAGTTGGAGCTCATGTCACTGCTGTGCGTGGGTGGTGGTGGTGGGGGTGATGGCCACATGCCGCCCTGTGGGCCCATTGCCCCTGGAGGAGGAGGGACCTTAATCACATGGTCCATCGATTGTGGTGAATTGTACCAATTTGGACCGCTGTTATAATAGTTACTACCTGCAACCAAGATTAATCGATTAGTAAATATCAACTACTTGTATTATACTAGCTTATGTTTGGTTGCACTGAATATCATGAAATGAATTTGAGAATATTAGTAACCCGTTCAACATATTTCTTTCCATATACTCATCTCAACAGGCATTTCAAAATGGGTATTTGAATATCTAATCTTGAAATGCTTTACAGATTCGCGCCAACCACTTCTTTGTGGGGCATGTATCTGAGAGATAGAAGCAATTCATTAGGGCCCCACTTGTTATGCACCATAGCTCGAAAATCAGTAGGTGGACAGGGTTCATTCCATTTCCAATGGCTCCCCTTATTCCTGGCAATTAGTGGCCCACATAATGACCAATTTAGATGAATTTAGTGGTAAAGTGATGAAGTGCTAATAACACACCTCATGTGATCAGATGGCCTATAACAAACTTTTTGTTGTATGCATTCGTTATTAGATCATTGCTTAATATGAAAGTTGAAATGAGAATTAGAGTTAGGGTTTAAAACCTTTAGGCCCACCGCGGGAAGGATCTGGATAGTACTGCATGTGATTTTGGGGTCTCTTCTTCTTCTTCTTCCTCATACAACATACAAGAGAGATGATCAATGCAGCGAGAATTAAGGCGGCCACTGAAAGTCCAACAATAAGAGGTACATTTAGATCATCAGAGGAATCACGATTGCGTGACGGCGGAGATCTGCTAGAACTTTGGTTGGATGAGGTCGGGCTCTTCGAATGCGTTGGAGGTGACAAGGCCTTGGGAGGAGGAGAAGGTGTTGTTTTTTGCGGTGGTGGTGGTGGAACCACCGACGGCGGAGATGAATTGGGTGGTGAAAGGTTAGGAGTGTCTTCATCATCTGATGACGGCGGAGGCGGAGAAGATAAGGGTGTTGGGGGAGAGGATTTTTTCGGTGGGGCTGGTGACTTTTCATCCGGAGGCGGCGACTTTTCATCTGGAGGTGGGGGAGAGGGGGTGGTCGTTGGAGGGGGTGTTGAAGGGTTTGACTTAGGTGGCGGCGGCGGTGACGGTGTTGATTGTGGTGGTGGAGATGATGAGGATGATGATGGAGGCGGCGATGATGATGTCGAAGGGGAGGGTGGAGACTCAGAGTTCGGCGACGGAGCAGTCACAGGAGGTGATGCCATTTCCGAAACTAATTAAAGCTGGAACACACCGGAAAACTTGCCACCTGTAACTGCTCGCCTAAGAGGAGAAGCCTTCAATTATGGACCACTGTATATGACCAAAAAAAACCAGAAAATATTACACAAAAATAGACCAAAAGAATAGACATACTATAATATGGCATGAAGTTTACATTCGAGAAAATCTAGATTTTTTTTTTTTTTCGATTCGGAATATGTGTTAACTTTTCAAGTAATCAAGATTCCTTGTGATTTTTTGTTCTATCTGATTATCAAATTATTTGTATAAATAATTCACTAAGTTTCAGAATGGATAATTTGCAGCAATGGTCTCTTAGTTATAAGATTATCTGAGTTTTTGAAAAATCATGGATTATTCGGATGGATTTGGTCGGGCCAAAATATAATAAAATGTCATGATGTTTGATGACTAATCAGTCTAATTCAATGCAAAATTTCATGATATTTGGTGCAACCAAACACGCCATCCCATCTGTTTTGGAAAGAAATTTCCAGAATAATTCATGAATTATTGATTGATTCATCAATTATTCATGATTTGCAAATCTGTATGGTAATGATGCCAAAATGAGGTCGTCTTGCCTGCGTCGGGACCCTTAATCACGGGCATGTGTCCACACATGGGGTCCACTCACAATGTTGGTTGGATAATCAAAAGGTCCATTGGCTCAGAGCTATCTTTAATGGATTATGATCCAAAAATATATATTCTAAAAATGGATATTGACCATTGTTTTAGTGAGTTTAGTTTCAACAACTATAGATGAACACTTCTGACCATCCGAACACCTCTATTTCTAGCCTAGTGAGTAGCACACATCGGGGATCGTAATTCCAACGCAGGCGAAACTCTGCCCAAATTAGTATTTTGAATAAAATCCAAATTAAAAAAAAAAATCAAGCAAAGTTATTTTAGTTTGAAATTATTTTTTTTAAAAGGAAAATTTTCTTCCTTTAAAAGTGTTTGGTTGAAAAAGAAACAAAAAAGGTGTATTTGGTTGCACCAAATATCATGAAATTTTATAATAGACAGATTTGTTAGAGGGATGTCCACAAGCAACTACAAGTTAGAATCAAATAAACCAAGCACATAAAGAACACAAGGTTTTACATTAAAAAAAAAAAAAAAAAAAAAATCTTTTGTGAGAAAAAATCACAGTATAGAGCAACAATGAATCCACTACAATAAGCAATGTTACAGGATATGGAAGAACTTACCGATCCGTAAAATAAACCCTGAAAACCATATAAAAACGCTAGTTTTGATCTAACTTTGCTCACAAAAACCCTAAATATGTTTTCAATACCCTAACCCTTTGTTACAAATCTTTAAATAAAGTTAAAATCAAATTAGGAAACAAAACCCGTGATTCCACAAAACTCCGCGAGTCAATCGATGAGAGCTTCAATCAGATCAAGTGCCATTGATGATCAATTGATGGAGCATAAGCATCCTCGATCAAATCAATTTGGACCCAAAAACTTTCCAACGAGCAAATGCTAAAAAAATGAGATTTTATCGATGGAATCGACAAGTACTCAATATGATCGAGTGGTCTGTCGATGCGGCATCAACGGACCCAGTTATGGATAAATTGAGGACATTTGACAATAATTTACATGTCTTCAATTATCACAAACTATACCTTCAAGCTACATCTATAATTGCCTTCATCATAGCTCTATTATTGTCGTTGCTTCTGGTGCACATCTATCTTCGTTAAGTCTTCGACAAACCTAGAGAATTCATACAGAAATTAAACTTTTTTATAAGAACCACCTTCATGAGCATGTTCACCAAATTCACACTTATGTGGATCTTCTCAAGAGTCACTATGTCTTCCTCAAGCACTTATTAGATAAAATTATGATGAACATTAATATGTTTAGTATGAAAATAGCAAATCGATTTCTTCACCAAATTAATCGTATTTTCGTTGTCACAATTTACTAACATAGCTTTCTGATGAAGACCAAGTTGATTTATCATCCATCTCAACCAAACATCTTCTTTAAATGCTTCCATCACCACCATATACTCTGTTTCAATTATGAAAAGTCACTACAGACTAAAACTTTGACATCTAACTGATCGCCCACCTGCTAACACGAATGAGTAGTCAGAAGTCGATATCCTATTATCCATATTACCTACATAATCGGCATCCACATAGCCTATCGACTTATCTTCAGACTTTTCAAATGTCAAGATGTAATCTACTATACCTCGAATATATCGAAGTAACCATTTCACTACCTCCCAGTGTTGCTTGCCGGGGTTAGCCATGTATTTGCTTACAACACTCACTGTATGTGAAATATCAAGTCTCATAGAGACTATGACATACATCAAACTACCAACAGTGATCAAATAGAGCACACGAGACATCACTTGCTTTTTTTCATATGAAGAAAAGTAAGGCCTAAAGTGAGCAGCATGGGGTGTGCTAACCGGTTTCGTTTTATCCATACCGAACTTTATTAATACCTTCTCAAGGTATTTTGCATGTGATATCTGTAGTCTATTCCTCTGTCCGTATCTGTGAATATTTATGCTGAGAATCTTCCTTGCAATCCTCAAATCTTTCATTTCAAATATTTCTGACAACTGAATCTTCAACGTATCGATCTTAGGCATGCTATGGTTGGTAATAAACATGTCATATACGTACAATACCAATACAATGAAATGTCCATCATTCAGTGTCTTATAATAGACAAAATGATCATATTTATTTCTGGTAAATCGCTTACCCAACATGAAAGTATACCTTTCGTACCACTGCTTAAGCGACTATTTTAGGCTATATAACAACCTTCTCAACCTATAAACTATATTCTTAGCCCATTTCACTTTGAACTATTCTGGTTATTTCATATAATTTTGCTCATCCAACTCTCCATGAAGAAAAGCAATCTTCACATCTATCTGACTCAATTTCAGATTGTATTGGATAACCAGTGCCAATACAAATCCGATAGACACATACTTCATTACAGGCACGAAAATCTTGCTGAAATCGACACCCCCCCTTCCGCGCATATCCTTTCGTAACCAATCTGGCCTTCTATTTATTCCACTTCTTCTTATAAATACACTTACAGTTGAACGCTTTACGCTTCATTGGAAGCTTCACTAACTCTCATATCTCATTCTTATGCAGGGAATCCATCCTGTTATGCATGTATGCTATCGACTTCTCAACATTAGAACCATCTAATGCTTCTTTGAAGGTAGACGGATTCCCTTCATCCACAATAAGAGTAAACGCAACATTCGAGTCATCCTTGCATCTGACTAATAATTTGAGATCTCTCGGTGGCTTTTTTCTTGGAAGTGACTGCTTCACCTACTCTTCTACCTCTGCTTACGGCTCAAGATCTGCCTATTTATCAACTTTTTCAATCTTGATATCAATGACCGTCGATTTCTCGAATTCCTTACATTCATCCTAGCATAAGAAGAAATCTTCATCAAACCTGTTATCTCAACTAATTATGATCTTCATGCAACTCAATCGTACAGCCTGTACCATTTCACACCATCATTATAGCCTACAAAAAGTATATTTCTTAGTCATTTGATTAAGTTTATCTCTCTCAACTGATGGTACATGAGAGTAAGCGTCACAACTAAATACACGCAACTGTGAGTAGTCTACCTCATGGATACTCCACACTTCTTCAGGAATCTTATAGTTTATTGACGTAAATGGGAACCGATTAACTAGGTAACAAGCCGTGTTAACGATCTCCGTCCACAACTCTTTGTCCAATCTAGCATTAGTTAACATGCTTCAGGCTCTCTTTATGAAAGTGATTTATCCATTCTATCACTCCATTCTACTTAAGAGTGTATCTCATTGTATTATGTTTTATGATCCCCTCATCTTTTCAAAACTGGTTGAATTCCTTTGAAGTAAATTCACCTCCGTTATCAGTCCTTAGTACCTTCAGTTTCTACATGTCTGTCTTTCAACCATCATCTTCCACACTTTAAATGTTACAAAAATATCAGATTTATTTTTGAGTAAATAAATCCACACTTTCCTGAAGTAGTCATCAATGAATAAGACAAAATACAATGACCCCCAATAGAAACAATGGGCGACGGACCCCATACATCTGAATGCACATGCTCAAGCATACATTTACAAACATGTTTTTCAGTTTTAAAAGTTAGCATTAACCATTTACCATATATATAATGCTTACATATGCTAAATTTAATACTTTTAAAAATAGAAATCAAACAACGATAAAAAAGTACCTTTATACCGCGGTCACTCATATGGCCTAAACACACATGTCATAATCGTGCTGACGTGGATTCCGCTACAAACGCTGCAGCTCCACCCATTTCAATATTTTCGATTGACTTATATAGATTACTGCTCCGCCGCATTTTCATCATAATAAGTGCCCCTTTCAAAACTGTAAGGACCCCGTCATAACGAGTGAACTTACAACTAAGTGCCTCAAGAGCACCTAGAGATATCAAATTCTTCATGAGGTTCGGAACGTGTCAACATCTATTAGCTCCACCCCATCAAACATTCTGTTGTAAAATGAATTAATTCAAACAACTTTACAGACAATGTCATTGTCCATAAACAAACTTGTCCACCGTTGTACTCATTTTATGTAGTGAATCAATCCCTATAAGAAGTCATGTGGTATGAGGCCCCCGAATTCAAAATCTAATTATTAGTAAGATAACCAAATTTGGATGCGATCAAGACATCATCACCATCCACCTCCTCGCATAATTGTGCTGTGTTGGCCTCTTTTCACACATTTTCTGATTTTTCTCCATTTTGAGCCTTAGGGTTCCTTCAGTCCTTCTTCATATGTCATATCATCTCATAATTCTAACACTTTATCTTGCCCTTTCCTTTCGATTTGGATCACGATCGAGAATTGTTATTCTTCATTTCAGTATTCCTTCCCCTGGCAACCAACACATTTCTAGAGGTAACTCTTTCTCAATTACTTCTCTTAAAGGGCAGAGATGACAATCTCTACATCGATGGTATCCCTACTATGGATCAATGTGTCTACCAAATTTTCAAAAGATGGTGGAAATAAATTCAAAAGAATTAAGGCTTGATCTTCTTTTTTTTTTCAATTTTAACATTCACATTCATAAGTTTATATAGCAATTCGTTGAAAGTGCTCATATGTTCATTAATGACAAACTTCTCTATTATCTTAAAATTATACAATTGCTTTTTAAGATACAAAAGACTACCCAAGAATTTCTTCATGTACAAACCATCCAGTTTCGTCCATACTTATGCGACGATCTTTTGATTCAAGACATTGTCCACTATTCACAATTATATCGAGATTGTAACCATCTCGTTTAGTTCATCCCACTATTCATCAGTTATAAATGCAGGACGCCTTTATTAAGGAAAGCTTGTTGCAATTCGTGTTGAACTAGGAGGTCTCTCATCTTAACCTTCCATAGTTCAAAGTTATTTCTTCCAGTGAACTTTTCAATTTCATACTTAAAATTAAATCTCTTATTAGACATGTTTTCATATTTTAAAAAAAAAAAAAAAAATACACCAACATTTGCTCTGATACTACTTGTTAGGGGACGCACTGAAGCAATCTCAAGTTAAAATCAAACAATAAGAGATCAAATAAACCAAGCATACAAAGAACATAAAGTTTTACGTATTAAAAAAACTCTCTTAAGAAAAAACCATGACACAAGCGATAGTGAATCCACTATGATAAATAATGTTATAAGAGATGAAAGAACTTACCGATCTGTAGAATAAACTTTGAAAACTATATAAAAACCCTAACTTTGATCTCCATTTACTCACAAAAGTACTAAGCACATTTTTAATACTTTAATCCCCGATTACAAACCTTTAAATAGAGTAAAAACCAAATTAGGAAACAAAATATGCAATTCTATAAAACTGTGCAAGTCGATCGATGGGAGCTTTGATCAAATTGATTACTATCGACCCAAAAACCGTCCAACGAGCAAAGGCCAAAAAATAAAATTTTATCTTTGAAATTGAATGGTCTATCAATCCCATCAACAGACCCAGTTATAGACAAATTGAAGACATATATAACAAGAATATCACAAAATAATATTTGATGCAACTAAATGAAACCTTAGGTGGAATTCAACGATGTTGTTATTATTATTATTATTTTGCCTCAAACTAAATTTCCAAATTTCGTGTTTGATTGCATCAAATATCATGGAATTTCATGATATTAATTTGGTGCAACCAAACGCACCCTGAACTATTTTCGAATCTGAACTTTGTAGCATTGAATGTAAGAGAAGGTAAAGATGGGAAAACAAGGGCTCAACTAGACGTTCTATGATAAATGGTCAGAAATCTTAAAACATGGAGGCCCAAGATAAAAATCCAAGAATTCGTTTGGCCTATGTCTCAATTCAGGATTCCCTACGCGTATCAGCTTATTGGGGCCCACATGCTGAGATGAACTGGTGATCAGAACCATCCATGTTGTGGATGCTATATATATGAGACATGAACCAGCATAAGAAACTGACATTGAACGCCGATGATTCTGACCATCGATACGTGAACATGAATGTAGCATATTCTTTCAAGGCCTCAACATTCAACTCCAAAAATCAAACATCAAAATACACACACACACACACACTTGAAGCATCACTATTGCACCATTGCTCATCTAAGCACATCGAATATATGGACGATTCAGATCATCGGACCAATCTCTGCATGCGGATCCCATTTGGTGAGACGTCTTGAATCGCAGCATAGGCAAAAGAATTCAAAATTCAAGAGAACTTGATCAGTTTGGAGGAAGGAAAGTAATGAGAATTGAAGAGTTAAAATAAATAAATAATTTTTTTTATAAAAAAAAAGCCATTAAAGTGTATCCTTACTTGTGTTATTTTGGAAGTAAAAGTTCAAATAAAATGAAAAAAAAAAAAAAAAAAAAACAAGCGGAAGGCCGATCCAATAGATTATATGGAATATACATGGAATCCGGGCTATGGTGGTACCAATACCGAGAAGAAATGGGGTCCACGTGATGTATTCATGACATCCAGTCCGTCCATCAGATGCATTTCTATACCTTACATCAAAAAATAAAAAATAAGCCCAAATAGAGCCCAAGGCGGTCCACACAACAAGGGACAATTTGAGAGAGAACACCCATCCTTGATTAGAATGCCGTGTACACAGAATCTAGGCCGTCCAGACCCTTAATCAGCGGTGGATTAATGGTTAGGACAAAAATAAGGCTATTCCGAAACTCAAGCTCACATGGGCCCCATTGAGAATCAAGGGCCGGCATCCCCTCCCACATTGTTCCCTATTTTGTGACACAAAACAGTTTTGGATAGCACTGATTTTCAGATCCTAAAAAGTAATCTGAGGCAACGCATCAGATGTACGGGTTGGATGTCAGATTAATACTAGTGGTAAAAAAAAAAAAAAAAAAAATGAAGAACGTATTGGATAAAATAAAATAGCATTGAGAGAGAGAGAGAAGGACCTGTTGTATTAGGAAAGGAGAAAGCTTGTGAGAGAAGGGCGAGGACTAGAGATGGTGCATTGCATTAGTTCCCGTCCTTCTCCAATCAAACTTCTCTCAGTCTCTCCTCTTTATTCCTTTGTCTCGCCCACGTTGGAATGGTTTTTTCTTTTGCTATTTTTCAATTGGAATGCTTGCTCAGTCATACTCCTCTCCCCTCAAAACCTGCGATTGACAATTCAAATTCTCTACCAGCCTTTGCTTTTGCTTCCTTTCACCTTTCCTTACTTTCCGGTTCGTTATTTTCGGTTTTTACCTTTTCTTCGCGCCAATTCTCAATTCCCACCGCTTATCTTGTCTTTACACTTTTTCTTTTCTTTTTGGTTTTTTACTTCCATACACCTCCCTACTATGCTACTTACCTACACTCGCACTCTCCAGTTTTGTTCACCTCAAGATTAACCGTCCAAATGGTTGTCCCCACTCATCTAGAACTAGTACTCCAACCAATCAAGTGGTTCACGTGTAATGAACGGTTAGATGGAGATAGGAAGTGGCCCAGATCAAAGAAACAAATGGTCATTGATCAGTGTGTAGGATCATCAATTCAATTCTCTCTCTATCTTCTTTTTTGTTATGATTTATGAACCATCTACAGTGGGCCCCATGAGTTGGATTTCTTAATTACATTTGCATATGCTTCATGCTTACATGGCTGAACTGCGTGCATATGAAATATCCCGTTGGACTCGGTCTCGGTAGTTATCCCTTCAGTACGGACGTCGGTGCTGGAAAATCCCTGTGGACCCCACCATGATGTATGTGTTTTATCCACGCCGCCCATCCATTTTTCCAGCTCATTTTAGTGTTTAATGTCAAAAATGACGCAGATTCAAATCTCAGATGGACCACACCACAGGAAACAGTGGTGATTTAACACCCACAATTAAAAACTTCCCAGGGCCTAATGTAATGTTTATTTTCCATCCAACCTGTTGATTGGGTCAGACAGACCTGGATGAACAGAAAACACAAATATAAGCTTGAAACAATTTTTTTGTAGCCCCCGAGAAGTTTTTAATTGTAGGCATTCAATCAGCACTGTTTCCTATGGTATGGTACACCTGAGATTCAGATATGCCTCATTTTTGGAGTCATGCTCTTAAATGAGCTGGAAAAATAGATGGACGGACTGGATAAAATATATACATCATGTTGGGGCCCATAAAGCTTTTCCAGCACGGACGTAGGTACTAGAGGGGTCACACCCCGAATCCGAGTCCCACTCGACCAGCCTATCAAATAGCTCCTCCTCGGGAAGAACTTGTAATCTTGAGCTGGAACGGTTGTCGAATACAAGTGTCAGACAGATATCCACAAGCCTACTTTTCTATAAGAATGAATATGATAGACATGATTGCCGACTAATGTAGATATGCGACGATCCAAACAATACAAGTGTCGGAAGGATATCCACAAGCCTACATCGCCAAAGATCATTTTGGATGGATCGATCCTAACTGTTACGATCACAAGGCATTTTGCTTTCTTCGTGTGGACCACCGCTCAGTTTTTATTTTTCAACCATCTATTGATGGGCCATCTACCAAAACAAGGACTATTTGAGCAATTGATCGGTGAGATTTTTTGAGCAATGGCAATCCACACAAGGTCCCTTCAATATCGATTTTTTGTTCTTTAAGAAAAATTTTAAGTAAAGAAAGAAAAGAGACACATGGCGGGACCTGCTCATGCAAAAGTGGCATGATCCAGAACGTTCATGCAGTTGACACACCAATGATGGCCACATCCTAAATTTGCACCTAGATAAAGTAGGAGAAATTCTTACTAGATCATCTCTTAATTTCAACGCAGTAATGATGATGCAACTTTCCAAACGCAGGACTTTCGCCGCTGCTACAATGTGTAGTAATGGGACGGTTCAGGCTAGGTTGAGGTGCCAATGGGTCAGATTCTGACGGGGCTTGGGTCACCCTTTACTCAAATGGGCCAAGAATTCTTGCCCAAACTCACCAAGAACCCATTACCCCCTGACGTAAAATTCATCAAGCGCAGCACAACCCAACCCATGTAATTGTAAATGGGTCAGACTCGACTGCCAACCCAACCTGCCATGACCCTACTTGGGCTAAAGACTGGAATATGACACAAAGGCTAGCCCAAACAATGGACATACAGACATTTTAGAAAAAAAAATTAAAATTAAAAAGATCTATACTTTCTTTATTTTGTTACAGGTTTTGGGCCAGGTCATCTGGCACAACCCATTGATAACCTATATGGGTGGGTCAGGTTGAATAGGGTAAAACCCAAGCCTAGCCAGCCAATTCATTTAAATGGGCAATAGGCTGAGCCCAACCAACTACCCATTTAGCTTGGCCCAAACCCAACTCAAAAGCAAATGCAGGGACGGAGGCGGGAGGCGGCCAACGCCACCACATTCCCACCCTAACTGTTAACAATAAATAAGCTAACTAGGAAACATAACTTCACATAGACGAAAAATAACTGGGTTATATCCCTGGTTAAGCATTCTAAGAGATTACTTAAGTGGCCATCATGGTAGCTTCTGATCATCACTGCATCCCACTTCAAAAAAAAAAAAACCAGGAAAAACCTGGGCTGTTTGTTTGACAATTAGAACTGTCACAATTTTCTTCACAGAAGGTTTCTAAAAACAGAACATACTACTGGATGTTATGGAACACTTCTTCACAGGAGGAAGCTAGGAATGGGATGGGAGGGCTTCAAGAGGATTGTACAGCGAGGAAGCACCACAACAAGAGAAAGTTTACAGCTCCAACGTGTTACAAACTTACAATAATGAAAACCATCCACATCATATGTCTGAGTACAACCAGCGCACCTCCGATATGAGAACCCATTCCACCACACCTGCTGACAAGCCAAAACCTGAAATTCCCACCAAGCCATTAGAGAAGCAAAAAAACAAACATGTCTTCTTAAACAAAACAAACACGAATCTCACATGAGCTCCCATGGGAACATATGGGGGTGCTCACTGCCATGTTGGACAATCCTTGCCATTCAATCGGGACGGGGACCCAATGGGCAGTGATCATTTCTTCACATCAAGTTAAATGGTTAGGATCATTGCACAAGACTGATTTTCAGGCCATGGCCCGTATGTGGTGAGATACCCACAGACAATGTTCTGCATCTTGTACACATCTTCCATGTTTCCCAGTGTGATCGCATGTACCAATCAGCATTCCTGAAACATAAGAAATCTGCAAAGGAAAAGACTGCTCACTTGGCATGATTGACCATGGACATTGGCCGGCCAGCCACAGCTGGGGAAAAGGAATAAACATGAATAGAAGTACAAAAATCCCATGGACTCAGGATCCTAACTTTGTTCTGGCTTTGTTCTGGCCAAAGGAAGTGTTTCTTGGCCAAATGTATGAGTTGTATGAGTTGAACTTCCTGTGGTGGTGCTGGGGAAAGGTAAGTTTGAAGGAGTCAATGTCCTCGTGGGCCGCTTAACTGGTGGCCTTTGAGGGGCAAAGGTTGGTTGGGGGTTCAAGGTTGGTTGAGGGGTCAAGGTCGGTTGAGAGGTCATGATCGGCGGCCTTGGACCTGGGTTTACATAATTTATTGGAACTTTGCCCATGGGTACTGATGGCACCATTGGCGCCATTGGTCTAGACGTTGGTGCAGAGTAACCTAGGCGGGCTGCAATTATTTGGGCCCGCTCGTGGTAAAGCTTTTGCCTTGCCCAGTGTAATTGTTCCCTTACTCTCATAATCACACTTTCCATCTCTGTGAAGAGGGATAGCTTGGTCTCCAACTTAAGCAACTGCAGGAACAAACAAACCATAAAAATGAGCTCTTCACAGGAGCAACTAAACACCGAGCCATGCTAAAGCCCACAGTCATGTATACACAAGGCCAATGCCAACTTTGCACACGTGTGTGCTGTCCAACCCATGCCATATACAGGTCCTGCCAGACCTGGCCCGAAAATTCAGCTGGCTCACTCATTAAGTAGGCCATATGTGTACACTGAATGCAGATCATCAGCAATTTCTTCAGACCATCCATGTTTCATACAAGTATCCCCCACCAGATGAGTTGACCAGCCTGATTTTCAGATCAGGTCATACATGTGGTGAGACCCGCCCGATGCATGGATCAGATGTCCCACAAGTTTGCAATATTGGCATGTATGGCCACATGTAAAGGTGTTTGTGTACTCAGAAAACTCCTTAGTGCCATGTATTAGCCCTTACCTGCTTCTCAATTAACATAGAGACAAGTTCTCGAATTTCGTCTTCCTCCTGGTTTGCAAGAAGCTTAGCCTTAACAGCAGCTGCTGAAAGTGCAGTGAGTGCTGCACGTTTTATCCTAGTTGCATTGTGATCATCAGTGCTTTCTGTTGGGCTGTGATTCTTCTCGCTTTTAGTGTGGGTTGCAGCTGTATCATTTTCACCTGCAAGATAGTATCCAAGAAGAGAAGCAATATTAGAGAAGATGAGCCTATATATTGTGCAAATGTTTAGATTGATCATCAAGACATGCTAAAGCAATTCACGAAAGAGAATGAGATGAATCACAGAACATGTGTGAGACACCCTCCCATGTACCCAGTGGGATTCTATGCAGACAGTGGCCAAGGCCGGGCTGGTCCACTAATCATGAGGACCACAGGTATACGTTCAGTAAAGGCTGTTCGTATTTTCTTTTTAACAATCCATCTTCCTCGTATGATTGGCGCCCACTTGATGAGTAGATTGACCCATTTATGGTAAGAGCATGTTCACAGTCAGCCCCACCTGATCATTAGCACCAACTGTGGGCATCTTCCGAGGCACACTGCACATGTCCCAATTCACCTCTTCAATCTTTCATGGTGCAAATGACCTAATATTTCTCTTGGTAACTGATTGCCTTCACTTATAACCAGCCTAGGCTTAGAATGAACAGATGTTGACATTTCAAGTGTAGAAAATGAAATGGCATTGGTGTCAGAAATAGAAGGAAAGAAATATCATGTTGTTGTTTTCTCCTAGAACCTTCTCCAAGTGAACTTCAACGACTTCTCTCTAAAAAAATCCCATACCAATACAACAGCTGATACCCTTCTGGTGAATGTCTTCCCTTTTTTTTTTAATGGTATAAAAATAAAAAATAAAAATAAAAATAAAAACAAAACAAAACAAAAACTCACCAGCACCATCACCAGCACCAGCAGAAGCTGAGTTGGTTATGAGAAAGCATCCATTCACCACTCCCCAAGAACCCTCAAAAGTTCCCCCAGGCAGATGAGAAAAGACAGTAGAGGACTTTGCCCACTTGACAATCTGCCCATCAGATGAATGTCATGATGCAGCCAAACCAGCCCATAGATGTGGGATGGACCCATTGTTTGGAGAATCCCCGATATTATCTGTATCTCCAGCTCAGCGATACCAATAACACTGGCAACGATACTGATGACACTGGTAGTATCAGAAATTCCATGTATCAGCGACATATCGCTAAGTATCGCCAATGTATCAATATCTTCAATTGTGTAAATTCCAAGCGTCACTTGTATCGCCAATGTATTGATATCGCCGATATTTTTAACTGTGTAAATTCTAGGTGTCGCTTGTATCACCACTGTATTGGTGATATTTCGATGATGTAGCAGCATCGCCAAAAATCTGTTTATTAAAAAATTTCCATTTCAAATTTTTTATATGTGCATGGTTGGATGCAATGTTCATATTATCAACCGATAATATCACAACATGTGCAATATCGAGACCAAAGTCTTTCACTTCCTTTCCATTTATCGACGATTTCTCTGTGAAATATCGTGTTGTCAATATTCTGAAATATCGATGCATGTTTGGATGAAAGGTTGGCTGGATAGATGGGATTGATAGGATGGTTGGACTGATTTCTTACGACAGCATATGCTTTTAGGCCCCCATTATATGGAAACCTCTTATGTATGCTTTTTTTTTGCAATTTTTTTTTTTCCAAAATATGCAAATATGTGTATTTTAGCAACTCCTTAAGTTCCACTGAAAAATTCCACTGTTTCCCCACATTTCCGGTTACCAGCAATATTATCGGCGATATCAATATTATTTCCATATCCCTGGCCAGCAAAACTTGTAGCAATGCCAATACTTTGAACATTGGATGGACCAAGGTGGGCCGATCACGCATGTGGGCCATTACTTGTATTCTGAAATTGGATCATCCTGTCATATTATAGAGACCACATGGACGCATGAGCTACCATACTCCATAAAACCTTGTCAAGACGGGCCCAGGGCAGAAGGGGTTTAACCAGGATCAATCACATTAGCTGCAAACTTTACCGAGAAAACCCCATTCGACTCAGGCCACTGCACCCGTTTGGGATAAACACCTGATTGAGGATCTCCAACAGCTTAGCAAGACTGTATTTCATCTTCCCTGAGGTTACGGTGGAACATTGGACCCCAAATTCTGCTACCATTCTGCTTCTCTTTAAACTGTGTAACCAATCCCCCCCATTCTCCGCTATAGCGTACAGGTTTTCAAAAGTTTCAGCAAGAAGAACATCAACATAAAATAGCTTATAATAAAAGCCTTCACCCGCAAGACCAGGCCACAAATATTGGACCCTTTACTCTTAGAGGCTTCATTAACATCCCACTGGTTTTCATCCAACCCATATTTTGTTCATCTACACCTTATCCCAACTAATTGGGGTCGGCTACATGAATATTTTGCTGCCATTCCACTCTATCCAGGAACATATCCTCAGTTAAACCATTGGTCATTAAACCTTTCTTATTACTCCACCCATGTCCATTTGGCCCTTGCCGTGCCCTTGCCCTTTGCAGCATTCGACTTGAACCAACTCACTCCTGATCGGTGCAGTTCTTGGTCCCTAATGGGTTGAAATTTTTAATCAAATGGAAGTTGCATTTGCACACCAAATGATGGGGGTAAGCAAATTTTTGAAGTACCTTAAATCAATAATTGTTGAGATTAACAAATCCATCCTTACAAATGGAAAAGATTATCACTTCTACATGACAAAGGGAGTTTCAAAAATTTTAAGTACAGTCTGAGGTTAAAACAAAATGGTATCTCTAGTTGGAAAAAATCCCCCAAGGAAATGTTGAAAGTCTACCATTGCTACCTTAACTCATCAAATCCACACATCAGTATATGTGAATTCCGATCAAATCCAGAACCAAAAGAATGACCTTTGATTTAAGACCCTAGAACGCACATCTGTTGATGCTTCCATAGTGAAGGGATGGGTACAAGTATCATTGATTCACTGTGCTAGCTGCCAATTGATCAAATACTCTCATACTTTTTTATACGTATGATGGGCTCAAACTCGAGACCAAAAAATATTGAAACACACTCTGTCTAATGAAGGTTTCAGACATAAGCTCCACATTGACTTAAAGCATATTCAATTATCAAATAATCTGGCATTCAGTCAATTCCAGTCCACTTTTCTTTCTTTTCTATATACATCTAACAGTGTTGTTGCAAACAAATGAGTGAAAATGCCAAAATACAAAGGAAATTTAGTGCAAACAAATTTGTGCAAACTAGGTTTGCATACATAAATTGGAATTTATATAAGTAAATGTGTGCAACAAAAATGTCCTCCAATTCTCCTTTTACCCAATCAATTCCAGCCTAACTCTTGTACAGCCCAAACTTACTCATCAAACAGGCACTAAAGACCCACAGCCCCTGAATCTTATCCCTGTCACAATTCCTTATGCTAAAAAACCACCAGACACCTATTTTATTCCTTTTTTTTAATCATTGATCGATTGATTGAGAGAGAGAGAGAGAGAGAACCAACTGGACGCCTTTGACCACAATCTGTAACCACATTTCTTCATAGTTCATGCCCATAATCCAGCCCTCAGAATTCAAGAATCCAGCATATCCTAACCTCACTAAATCCAATCCCAGCCTTTACCCAAATCAGTAACTGTTTCACCCAAGTACCGAGAAACAGCCATATATAGAGTCCCAGTTAGATTCAAACCAATATTCGGTTAAACATTGAACCTGTTTTTAATCCCAGCACAAATTAAAATCTATAATTTGTTTCCAAAAACTGTTTTGTTGGAGACTGTATTTTTGTTTTATAGGTCGGTGTGATGTATTTTATGTCCTTTTATTCTGGGGGGGTGCGTGTTTATGTTATGGTGCTCCACGACACCGGTTCTTTCTTAAGTTGGCAATGGGCCAGTTAGGCCCAACGGGTACCTGAGCCTGGCCCAATATGTGCCAGGTATGGGTATAGCTAAATGAGTATGCGTGCAGATTTGGGTATTAATTTAAGCCCAATTAACAATTGGTCCAGGTGTGATTACATCCCTAATCACACCCCAACTCACTCAGAAACCAATTTTGTTATAATATATATTATGGGGCCTGTTTGGATGGCGAGTTATGGCTGTAATGTAATGTAAAAGCGCCATCATTATTATTTTTACAACATTTGTTTAGACACATAATTTGGCACGTATTTCAGCTGTCAAATGAAGATGTAATGGGAGGTAAGTAAAAGAATTTGCAATTATTACAATTTATATTGAATTGCAGTGGAAATCTCCTGTCCAAACATGCACATCAGTGTATTTTGCCTGTTGATTTGACATTTCAGTAATGTAAAAGTATCATCATTACGATTTTACCATGCCTATCTAAACACGGGAAATCTCCTATCCAAACATGCACATCAGTGTATTTTGCCCATTGATTTGACATTTTAGTAATGTAAAAGTATCATCATCACGATTTTACCATGCCTATCTAAACACAAGAATTGTCGATTTCCAAGAGGCAAGTATTGTCATCTGTAATCGTTACACTGTTACAATACATTATGGCTGTAATTCACAATCCAAATAGGCCCCAGATATGCTCAATACTCAAAAAAATTTTATTATTAATAATGATTAGCACTTTTTTAATTCACAAAAGGCCAACTCAACTACAACATTGTAAGATAAGCTTATGCTAAAATATTTCTCATGTGGGGAGCAAGTGGTGTGCAGCGTGCATGCCATCCAACTAGCAAGTGGTGTGTGTAGTGCATATGCCTTCCTTCCGGTCTATTAAAGCTGATTAATATGGGTCATATGATCATACAACCCACCTAATCCTCCTTTTCTATCCTTTAGTTCCATTCCTGGTGCATATGTTTATATTCTCAGGGGCTTACATTGTAAATCGTATCAAGTGAGGTGTATTTTTGGTATTTTGGTTTTATGACTTACGTCAATAAAAGCAAGAGGGTGGGGACATCCAACACCTGAACTTCTCTTCTATTTTCTATTCTTCTTCTTGCCTCTCTCTCTTGCCCCATCTCTCTCTTTTATCATGACCTTAAAACCCTCCAACAAGTTTGCCCCACCCTGAAAGTGGCAAACCCCATCATAAAAGATGTTTTTGAGTTTGTCAATAAAAAATAGCAAGTTTTATTTTTGAAAAGAAAAAAACCGATAAATTCTTTTAATCCCCTATATATATATATATATATATATATATATGACATCTAGAGTTAATGTTCAGATTTGAATAAATAAATAAAATCATGAATGGGTGCCCAACACCTTGCTCATTCAAGCCTGGTATGGGTATCGGTACCGTTGCACCTAACCCAAATCCAAACCATTGCCACCCCTGTTCTTTCTCACGTCAATTAGAGAGAGAGAGAGAACACTAATCTCTCTTCCTCCTTCCCCAACAAGGTATTCCGAAACAGTTACATAATGGTAACGGTGTAATCATTACACGTTATGGGGCTATAACGGAAAAAAAAAAAAGAAAAAAAATTTGGTGTGTAACAGTCCGCCACAGCACCAAAACATGCTTCTTTTCTTTGGCCGTAACAGCCTGTATTGTAATGGTAACGGCTACCATTATGGAATACCTTGTTCCCCAAACTCTCTCTTCCCTCCCTCTTCATTTGTCCCCTCTTTCTTCCATTTTTTTTTTTCCATTTCTTCTCTTTAGGATACAGCTGTACTCCCTGTCTCGACATTGTTGCAGTCTTCCCTATGTCAAGTCAGCGCCCCAGAAAGGTCTACTTTACGTTGATCAATGTCATCTTAGTGTTAGTGTGTGTGTATATATATATATTTTACACACACACACACACCCCCACACACTCACGCCACACACACACTCCACACACGCATGCCGGGGGATTTCACCACCATGGGCACTCGAACCCTTGACCCGGTGTCATCTTAGTGTTAGTGTATATTGTGATGCTAACAAGGCTGGCACTGCCAATGGTCATAGGTCCACTACAAGATATTGTTCCTTTGTGGGGTGGTAATCTTCTTTTTTGGAAGAGCAAGAAGCAAAAGTTAGTTGCTCTCTCATCCGCAGAAGCTGAATACTGATCCATGGGTCACTCTACACATCAAGTTCTCTACCTATCGTCTCTTTTCCAAGATTTGGGAATTGCAGTGCCTAATCCCATCCCATTATATTGCAACAATCAGAATAATACACATACTGCTTATAATCCTGTCTTCCATGAGAGGACGAGGCGCGCTGAGATGGATTTTCACTTCGTTTGTGGAAAAGCCTCGTCAGAGTTGTTGTCTACTCATGTTCATTCCAAGGATCAATTAGCAGAAATACTTATTAAGGCTAGCAATGAAGCAGGATAGGCGAAATCAATATTTTGAATAGGCCCCAGCCTGGTTGACCAGGCCCAACCACTTCAAAATTCAGGCCTGAACCAACCACAAGCCCACCTATTGCCATGCCAACATATTTCCCAAGTCAGTGCAATCTTCTCATCTTCCTGAGATTGTGTGCAAGTTGGGCATGTATGATGCTTATGCTCCAGCTTGAAGGGTAATGTTGGAGATTGTGTATCTTTCTTTTGTGATTTGTAGCTCATGTGATGAATCATAGATCCTTTTATTGTGGGTGGATGTGTTTATGCTATGATGCTCCATCAAGACACCAATTCTTTCTTATGTTTTAGGGTTTTCTTAACAAAATACAATTCAAAGAGAGCTCATTAATCTCCCTCCCTCCCTCCCTCCCTCAAAACTCCCTAGAAAAAAGCTTATATTGAACTTTCTTTTAGCTCCAAGTTCAACATGGATTTGACCCAAATCCAGCCACAATCTATCCAGCAGCAACATTCCTAAACCAAGTCTATCTGCATCACAAACCATTCCAAGAATGTCCCATGAGTCTGTCCTCACCCCAAAGCCTCAAATCAGCACCTCAAAAAACCTAAAACCTTAACCCAAATCATCGTATTCTCTTCTCTTTCTTTTCCTTTTCTTTTTTCCTCTTTCGGAATGATGTCCCAAATCATTCCATAGATAGCCTCATGGCCCCCAAATAGCCCAATAAACAAGCCCTATAGATCTGCCTTTGTTTCTGCACTTCCCTGCACAAATTAGTACCAACGGCTTAATTCCTACTAGAAGCATGAGTTCCTATAGTCCTAAGAAGGCAGCAAACCAAGATGATGTGCTGAACATGATCTTGCAACAGTTGCAAATCCTCAGTGATCGAATACCATATGTGATGATAACACAAAAAGCCACATGAATGATAACCACGATCCACGAGTTAATAGAGTTTCTTAAGAGTAACCAAATCAGCAAGCGTATATGGAATCGGGCAATGCCAACCATGGGCATCCTTAAGATCCACACAGTAGGCAGGGATGATGATACATTTAGGCATTAGCTTGAGACTTACGCTGAGTATCAGCAACCCTAGCCCTCAGTAAGACCACAGCCCCTCATGACCCCTCATCATGATCATCCAAATAACCTAGAAGCAGGTGCAGCCTCCACAGATGGTTGATCCTACCAAAGTAAGAAAAGATCAAGATCCCAAATTACAATGACAATCTTAGTTTTATGTTTCCACAAGTTGCTCAGAGCGGTGGAAAACTACTTTTGATGGCACCCAATGATGGAGGACGTCAAGTTGCTTTTGGCTTTAAAATTGAGGGGATCAACCCAGACATGGTGGTACTCAATTGAAATGGATTTGCAGCATTGTGCCCTTCCCTCTATAACCAGTAGGAAGAGACGAAGGCCAGGGTGAAAGGGCGGTTCCTACAATTAGAGTATGAGGTTATCTTATTCCAAGACCTCCTTAACCACCAGCTGGGAATTTTTTATTTTTTTTTAAGGCAAAGAATTTTATTAAAAGATGAACAAAAAAATAGAGCCAAACGGAAAAAAGAAACACAGCACATGACACCTAATTAGGGGCCCAATCCCTGATTAGCAAGAAAACCTAAGAAATTGCTGCCAGAATCTGATTAGCAAGCAAGGCCTTCCTCCACTCGTCTCTTCCGAATCTGATTAGCATTCCGTCGTGCCATGAAATAAGCAACCCTTTCACTGAACACGGCATCACCAAAGGAATGCTGAAGAAATTCAAAAGACCGTCTCACATTCCTCTAGAAAATGGGCATAGGACAGGTGATTTACCAATTCAGCATCGCTTTCGCAAAGTAGGGACATGTTGGGGAGGATCATGCCCCCTTTTCACAAGTTGTTGACACTCAAAATTCTGTTCTTTCCCACGAGCCAAGAGAAGGCAGCTATCTTAGACAGGGCTCCATACATCCAGACATGGTGCATGTGACTGTAGTTGGAGAATTTAACCATTGAAGAGCACATAGAAGCACTATAACTTGGCAGTGAGTTGTTTGAGATGGCTCATAGCAAGTGGCATGCTACTATTAGGGGTTGAGGATGGATATTTGGAGGGAACTGGGGACATATGAACTGAGCAGCGTGGATAAAGCCCATCAGATGGCACAGAGAGTAGAGGAGCAAAACGAGAAGTTAATAGCCAAAGTCAGGGGGTATCAGCCATCATATGCTAGTAGAGCTCCACCTCATGTGATTGTACCATGTTGAGGATTGCTCATGGGCCCTTGTGATCACCAACAGGGAGAGAACCAAAAGACGACATTGACTCCTAGCCCAAAGAAACTTGAGAGACGGCAGAGACATTGGAAAGAGATTATGGTTTCATTACTTGTTCCCTATGTTCCCTATGGTTTCATTACTTGTTCCCTATGTACACCACCAAAGAAGAACTGCATGATAATGAAGATGTTTTCATGATAATGAGAATGTGTTAGCAGAATTGGGTGAAGAACCAAAGGTGCTCGTAGTAGACAGATTGGGACAGTTACTAAGGAAGAGAGGGATAAAACTTGTAAGCACCAGTGTTTTCCTTACACAAACATCCTGTGAAGGAAAGAAACATCAAGGTTATCACTGACAATAGCAGAAGCGTGTACATAGTGTGACAAAGGATGGTTAAACGATGGTCAATCAACAGAAGCTTCAAACGGAAAAACACTCACGTCACAACATTCAGAGGTTGCAGGATTGAGTGGGCAATTGATGTTTATCAGCAGCCAATGTTTGGTGACTTATTTGTTGGGGCCACACTACGTATCATCTGTTTGGTGTGATATTGCTCCGGTGAATGTTTTCCACGTGTTACCGGGATGTCCATGGTTCATGGTTTTAAATATTAGTATCCACCCCTGTATCAGTGAAATGATACAGACCCATGTCTAACCAATACAACCCATCCCCTGGCAGCATGATACAGGTACAATACAACAGTACAGTGATGGCTATTTAAAAACATACCATGGATGTATGATCATCCTGTGAGCAGGAAAGTTGTAGCTCTGCCAGAGGCCAACGTAGACTTATGACAAGGCATTAAGACTGTGATAGATGCAAGCATGCTGAACATGATATGACAAGGAAGACAAGCGACATGGTCATTAAAGAGGAGAAGGAAAGCGTTTCAAGACATTGTATGCAGTATGCACGCAAGCACATAAAAGGAAGAGGGCATCTGATTTGGTAAATGCAACACCAAAGGCCAATTGGAGGTCTTCATCATCAGATCCCATCACAGCAATTGAAAACGTGCTACAGTGATGCCACAGATTCAGAGAATGATGTCAGTTTCAAACTCGTGGTTTTAGACAAGTTTTTTGAAACTAGTAAGAATTGATGCAGCCAACCCAGCCCAAGGTGACCCCAACTGATCATGTGTGGCTTCAATCAGTTATATTCTGAGATTACACACATGACTGTACTCAAAAGTTGAAACTACCATATGAGTATGTATAAACACCAGCATAGACAGTCATATGAGTGTCCTCAAGTGTATACGCATGTATACCCAACAACACAGGTGTGCACACAGTGATACTTACATGTGGTTGCTAATCCCAAAAGTGCAATGAAGTTAGTAGTCTTTTATTCTCTGTTTTCCTCAGAAGTCCAGGTTTTCTAATAGCTAGGAATAGTTGGTAATTCCAAAAAGGAAACTCTGTATTCAGCATTATATATTTGGCTTTACGAACAAAAACATAGGCACCCTCTTCTCATGTAATTTTGAATTGAATAAAGAATTATGTTCTTTTCTGTTAAGTGTTGGGATGGGGGGAACTATCCTATGGTTTTCATCATGTATATTTTCCTACAGTAGTGGTAAAAAGAAGGGAAGAGAGGCCTCTTTGTTTCCATCATCAATTTTTTCTTACTGTTGCTTGGATCTGTGGTGGTTTCTTGGGCCTCAAAACTGGTGACCTCCAAATTTCCGCAGCTAGTGCTTTAGATCTCTTTGCTTTATGTCACCCTTTTGACAAACAAGAAACTTAAAAAACAAGCAGGTGACTAGACACGAGTCCAAAAAGAATGTGTCGTGTGCACATTATTGTCTAATTTTACAAGTCAACTAGGGTGCATTTTCTGCTATTGAAAAAAGGAGCATTTTGATGAACTATCGGATTGAATTGCAATTATTAGTCTAAAAAAGTGACAACAGCCAAATTATCATCTGCTTAGTATTCAAATTTTGATTACGGCGCATTCAAACTGGACTTGATTACGTAACTACAATTTAAGGGCTACTTCTCATTATAAATGCTAAAAAGCATTATTGATTTTTGCTGTTTCCACTTGATTAACTGAATATGAATTTACTAGTGCATCAAAATGCAGCCCTAATCTAAAAGGCAATGTGGATTTCTTGCCAGTGTGCCTACTATATCGATCCATGTGCACAGTGCCCAGCCCCTGGAAAAACACGCACACAGTAAGACCCCAAGTGTTCTAGCCCTATGAATTCAACATGACTGGTCTCCAATACGCAAAAGAAGGATGCATTGAAGCACAATTCCTAAGAAAATATGAGATCAGTATCCAATATTCCCAGTGCTGAACCTCTGAAAAGTTGTGATCAGACACTCATTGGAGCGCCTAAGAATGTTTGGGGATCTCAATTAAAGCTATAAGAAATAATACAATGATTAATAATCAGCTATAGAAGAGAGGTAAAATCAGCATGAACTGCAACTTAAGGCAAATGCATATAATGGCTCAATATAGCATGTCCGTGAACTGCAACTCAAGGCAAATGCATATAATGGCTCAATATAGCATGTCCACATTTAGTAAGCTATCATAAACTTTTCTCCTCAACCTAAGTCAAATACATAAAAACATCAAGTAAACATGACTTCCGAAAAGTGCATCCCATGTGAATGTGTGTGCATGTATACTATGCCATTATGCTTGCAAAGTGGTGTCCATAACACTACGCTAATGCATTCAATCCCTGAAAACGGGAGTTCTTACAGGAATATTAATGCAGGGGCACACACGGGGTGGACGGGGCCCATGGGGGAGGTCTTGTGTTCGAGACTCCTCACCGGGGGTGATTAATGCGCATTTCACACCGAGCTCGATTGGGGTAGCCCGTGAGATGCGGGCACACACTTAGGGTGGGCGGCTCGTGTGATTTGGGGATCACGAAACCACGAGGAAGGTTCGGCTGAGATCCTAATCCATGAGATGTGGGGGTTGGGCTATGAGATAAAGGGATGAATTCGCCATGCTCTAATAGTTCGAGCTTTTAGAGTAAGTGGTTAATTGTCCTGCATCAGATATGTTTGGACAGAAATCTCTACTACTTTGAAGTTTTTAACATAATCTTTGATTGTGGCAGGCCCCACATTTGGGCCAACACCTTCAGCTTGTCTTTTTGCAGAGAAGGGAAATACCTCAAAACATGACCATTCCCTTTTCTTGATTTGGCAGGCCTTTCTCTGCAAAATAAAAATAAAAATAGTGCTGTGGTGGAAGCCAGGTCCATCCAAATCTTGATTATGTGAAGGGCATTTTTTCAAACATATTGTCCAAATGGAGTCAAATGTAATTCACTTTTTTTTTCTTTTATGAATAATAGTCTAATGTGATTCATCATGTTTGAAGGAGAGGGCAGAGAGTAGCATACCTCTATTCCCTCCAGTTGCAGCTGTTGGATTAGAATCAACTGCTTGCTGAGGCCCTTTCACGTCTGAAGAAACTGTATCTGACGCATCCACATCCTTTGTCAACTCCGTACTTTGCCTGTCCTCTGCCCGCAAAGCAAAATCACCCAATTCCTTCCCAGTGTTTGGTGGTGCCTCCCCCACCGAAGCTACATCATTAGATTTCTTTGCAGTACTTGGTGTATCTACCCCAGGGGAAGCTGACTTGCCTGATACCTTCGAAGTACGTGGTATGACCTTTTCTGCTGAGGCTAAATCATCCACTCCAGCAATATGCGGTTTTCCTGCACAATCTTGAAAAGGAACCATCGACTTCTTTCCTGCAGCAACTGTATTCTCATTGTTCTTGTCCATGCAATTCTTCGACAAATCACTGCCCTCTGAAACCGACACCTGCTTGTCCTTTTCCTGAGGTTCCCCATCAACCACCTTGACCACGGAACTGCAATTCAAATATCATGTATCAGGCTAGTGCTCCAAACTGTCAGGTAAATTAAACAATGAAGATATTAACTGAGTCAAAAACCTCTCGCAGGCAGGGGGATCCTTCCAGTGACTTGGTGGATCTTCAAGCAGAAAGCAATGCCTTGCAGCCAGCTGAATTCCAGGAGAATCATCAGCCATAGCTTTAAGTGAACTCCGGGCTGAAGCAGCAGCCATGCCAGGGTCTTCCAGGCCTGCTAAGAATGCCACCTGTGGAAAAAAAAAAAAAAAAACATGAGCCATATAACACGTGCAAGCATGCTAGAACATCAATGGAAATCTATCCAGGTGGAAGGATTTACCCAACTTACCAGTGCCATGACAGGGTTCCCCGCATCCGCAAATGAAAGGAACCCCCCAGGGTCGGGCAGAGAACCAATGGCCTGAAATGCATCCTTCAGAGCACGGACTGCAAAGCTGGCACTCATTTCCTGACCAGCCTCTACTGCTGCCTCTGCATCTCCTGGCTTAGGCATGCCCTCTTGTTTAGGCACAGGCTGGTCTTCCTTAGCTGCAATTTTACCCTCTGTTGTTTCAGTAACAGATAAATCAGATGAACCTTTCTCTACAGGTGAAGGCATGGGCTGCTCGTCACTTCCTTCAGTTTTCTTGTCCTTTGTTTCAACAACATCCAGAGTAGATGAATTTCTATTGGTCAAACTTGGGTCAGAGTATCCCTGGACACCACCATTATCATCTTCCTTGCCATCCAGAAATGAATCCTCAATTGGCATTTGAACAAAGTGCAAGATACACTGCGCCTTTGTTTTTGTGGCAACATGCTCAGCAATTTCATTCCAGTTCTCCCCATAAAGCTCTAAGGCTTCAAGAAGGAGCAGCGTCTCCTGATCAGTCCAATTCCCGCCACTTGCACCTGGAACCTCAGCAGATTCCATTAGTATGAAATCAGCTGGTGCCATCCCAGAATCAAATTTCCCAGCATTGTAGCATTCTGAACATAAATCAAAATCTGCCTGTTAAAAAGAAAATGTAATCAGCATAGACTGAAGATTGGGCTGTCCTTTTGGGGATATTTTAACAGAAGAAGAACATACTTTTAACAACAAAGAATAGTTGCATAAAAATCAATACCTTCAGGTTTCACATAAGAAGGAAAAAAGAATAAAAATAAATAAAAGCATATGATGCAATCATGAGAAAGCATGACACTTCTGCAGGTGCTCTGCCACTGTCTAACACCAAAGACATTAAGCAGTTGTGTGCGAATGTTCATTCTTAACCAATTGCTTTCTGTAAAATGTGACTTAATGATGCAGAGTTACTTGAGTCATATTGTTGACTTCACTACTCAGCAGGACCACAACTGAAGTGCATCCCCTTCCTCGCTTGAAAAGGATATGTGACACTGGTATCTGGGACCTTTGTACCTCAGGATGTTTTACAATCAACTCATCCTACCACTTCCTTTGGATCAATGATGGGTGCTGGGAGGGCCTCATATGGCACTATTCAGGCATGCTGAGGGTAGTTTTAGGTGGCTAGTTGGTAAAGATACGGTTATTACCATAGACCACCTATGTAATTTTTATTTTTATTTTTTCAAAGATGACAAATTTTATTAAAAGAAATGAAAGAGGAAAAGAAATAAATACAGAGGGAGACGCCAGGAAGGCGGACCTAAACTCAAGGTGTTCCATATCCATTACGATATGCCCGTAGAGGCCGATACATATAGGTAATGACCATGACCATTACACGATACAGGGATGAAACGGGGCAGTTGTTTTTTTGGGACCATCCGTATCAACCGTTACGTGGCTATAAAGGCCGTTAAGGGGCAAAACGACCGTTACCCCCATAACGGTCAAAAATTGGCTTTTTTCTCCTCATTTTTTTCTATTTGAATCCAATTTTCTCTCCATTTTTATCACTTCATTCCAAAAACTCTCATTTTACAACAGATTTCGACTACTCTTACTATAGTTTTTAACATTAAAAGCATAAATTGAAGTGATTTGAGTGAATAGGAGCTCCGAGGGCCTTTTTTTAAAAAAATTTAAAAAAGTAGTATTTATGCATTTTTTCTAATTTCTAGTTCTAATGCTTAATTGTGATGTGTATACATTAGATACATATAATCGCGTTCACAAATTCACTAGATAGCCTGATACAACACTCTTACCAAAGAGTGGACCGTTACACTACCATAAACATGTTCAAAACAAAAAATGAATACATATTTAGAATATTTATATTATTCTGGATCTTCTATATATTTTTTTAGAATTTTTCAAGCAAAAGAAAATTTCCAACCATTACGGGGGTCGTAACAATCATTACGCCCCCGTATCGGCCGATACCCGTAACATTAATGGTGGTGACTATTACGGCCACCGTTATCGATACAGAATACCTTGACTAAACTACCCATGCAAATACAAGCTACAATCCTTCAACACAAGAAGCCCATTTGATAACCATCTTTCTCACCCTTAGTGATATGCTTTCTACAAGCTTGATCATATTGTTACAGTAACTAGCGTTCCTTTCTTCCCAAACCACCCACCATAAGGCAAGAAGAACCATTCTCCAAAGCCCTTATCTATCTTTCCCTAGGCAAACCCTGATCCAAGAGGCTAAAAGACGATCCACCAAATCCGAGGCAAGCCAAATCAATTGGAAACAACCCAACATATCAGCCCAAATTTCCCTTAGGGAAGAACAATGCAAGAAGAGATGGTCCATAGTCTCCTCATCCTGCATGCACATAATACAAACATTTGGGAGCACCATACCTCTCTTCCGAAGGTTGTCCTTGGTCAGAACTGGCTTTCTCCCCACCAACCACCTGAAAGCTGCTATTTTTGGAGGGACAATAAGATGTCAAACAAGTCTCGTACTTGCCGCCTCATTATGTTGCCTAAATCTTGTCACGAGGGAAGAAAAAGATTTAACAGGAAGGGCGTGCAAGCAGTCCACCACCATGAAGGATGCGTCGTGCCTATTACAAACGGATGTATCATGTGCCTGAAGGATGCAGAATCAGTGGATCAGTTGTTTATTCACTGCAAGCCGGTACTAGAAGTTATTTTGAGGAGATTCATGAACCTCTTTTGAGATGGCTTGGGCATTTCCAACTTGATTGCCAATCTCTTCCAAGCATGGAATTGGGGTGTTCATGGCAAAAGAAGACAGAATCTACGAATCTATCCTTGGGAGTCATTTACTCACTTTGGAAAGAACACAATGACAGGACCTTCAAATGCAACAGCAAGACCTTCAACAAGTCCAGGCCAACAGAGGTCGTTTCCCAAAGGGCTGAGGGGAAGGGTGATTTCTTGGGAGTTGTGGTTAAAAGCCTTTTCTAGTTGTAATTAAGATGACCTTATGGGGTTGTGGGAAGATGATACTAGAATGCCAGGGAGGAATGATCTCTGATGATTATCTCTCAAAAAAAAAAAGGGGTATCCCTTACCATCCCTCTTTTTGTAGGCTCTAAGTTTGTAGTTCTATTTTGCTCTTACTAATTTTTTGTGTTATCTTTCCCGATCCCTTATGATTATCTCTCAAAAAAAAAAAAAAAAAAGTATCCCTTACCATCCCTCTTCCCCCCCCCCCCCCCCCCCCCAAAAAAAAAAAAAACACACAAGGGTCCAGACTCTTGTGCTATTTCTATAGAGAACTGACCAAATGATACGAAAGGTCCACCAAAATTTATCTACATCAGAAAAAACTGCTTATAAAAACTTGAGTTAGAAGTTAACTATCTAGGTTTCTTAATGCTAGCATTTTTTGTTGAATGAAAAAACTGACTTTTAACTAAAGGAAAAGGTACGAAAGCAGATGCAACAGAAGAAAAAGGAAAAAGACTTGAGGGGCATCTTCAAGCGAACCTTTCTTCGGGAAAAAAATAAAAATAGAACCATCAGCTCTTTTATTCTCTACCACTCCTAATCTCCTATCCAACTGTTAAAAGTTCCCCTCTCATATACCATGGAATTGGGAAAGCACCACAGTCCAATTGACAATCAGCGACAAGATTCTCCTTTTGTGTGTGTGTGTGTGTGTGTGTGTGTTTTGTGATTGTTAAATTAGAAGATTTTATTAAAGAAGAAGATAATACAAAACACAACATGTGTGGCCTCTTCCTTCCCAACGCCTGCTTCCTTTGCTTAGTTGATCCAAAATCTGCCAACCACAAAACACAACATGTGTGAACTCTTCCTTCCCAATGCATGTCTCCTTTACTTAGCCGATGCAGAATCTGTCAACCATCTGCTCTTGCATTGTCCCTTTTCTTCGACGGTGTGGCAACCATCTACTCTTCCATTGTCCCTTTTCTTCGGTGGTGTGGCATGGGATCCTACAACAAGCTAAAGTCTCTTGGGTGGTGCCGCTCTCAATCAAGGGCCACCTTAGAACATGGGATGTTGGGGGTGGGGGTAAATTGGGGAAGAAGAGGTGGCGACTGGCCCTGCTTGCAAGTTTGTGGTTCACTTGGTTGGAAAGGAACTCTCATTGCTTTGATAACGAAAAGTTCCATCAAGAGAGTGTCTGTAGAGTGACCCAATGATGGGGGCCCACATCACATGGGTTCCGCCTCACACGGACCGCCTACCCTGAGTGTGCCCCTGCATCCCACAAGCCACCCCACTCGAGCCCGATGTGAAAATGCATCTGCATTAATCACCACCAATGAGGAGTCTCGACACGAGACCTCCCGCTCTAATACCACCTTGATGCAGGACAACTAACCACTTGCTCTAAAAGCTCGAACTAATAGAGCGTGGCAAATCAATCCCTTTATCTTATAGCCCATGCCCTACATCCCATGGGTTAGGTTCTCGGCCGAACCCCCCTCACGGGCCCTACATCACACAGGCTTCACCTCACACAAGTAGGGCCCGCATCACATGAGCCACCCGCCTCACATGTGCTACCCACTCCAAGTGTGCCATTGCATCCCATAGGCCACCTCACTCGAGCCTGGTGTGAAAATGCCCCTGCATTACCCAAAGTGTTAGAGAATGGTGCCCTTGATCTTTTAAGGCTAGGATTGAGTTGTTCTACTCCTGTATTTTCTTTTTTTCTTCTTTCCTTCTACTGTGTTCTCTTCTTTTTTTTTTCTTTTTTCTTTTTTGGCTTTGGCCTAATAAAATTTATCACCTTTCAAAAAATTTATAAATATTATTATAACAAAAAAAAAACACACACACACACAACATATGCCACAACAATCACCACAGCAAGGCACTTAAAATCCAAGCATACAACTAATGAGAGTGGAAAAAACATTGTCACCTAACAATGATATTAAGAGAGGAACTCACTGCACCCTCATTGGCAAGATGATCCACCTCCTAATTAGGATCACAATTCACTTGAGAGAATAAAGCATCGATACCGCTGCACAAAAAATCCAATGCCTCCACAACCAGATTGGTAAGTCTCCACTCTCCACAGACATCTCCCCGAAATGGCCCAGCTGATCACATTGCACAAATCACCTTAAATGACAATCGAAGCCAATTGAAACACCACAACTACTTTGATTCCTTACAGCAACACAGCTACTTCAACACAATTTGAACGATTGAGCCCAGACCTAGTTAAAGGCCGGCTGTGGTACTGCATGTTCAAAATCAGTGTAGATCTGGAGTTCAAGCACCAGGTAGTAAAAAGAAGTCCCTTATCGTTATTTTGTCCAACTATACAAGTACCCGCGAGGTCAGGTAATGCCATCTTTTAAAGGATCAGAGCATCACAGTCCTTAACAACCCTACGGTCTATAAGACTATCCACCAGAATTGCAATAAATACTCTCACTGTCAAAATAGGTAAGACTCCCTCTTGCCCTTCCCTCCCCTCCCCTCCAGGAATATCACCTCTATGGCCTCCTCCCCATAATCCTAAACACAAGATTCTGCAGGACACATCCCTCTTCCTTGAAATTTTGTAACAAGCTCAGAAAAATGGGACCAATCAAATGTAAAATTCAAATATATTAGCCTCTTAAATCAATACATACACATCCAAACCATCAATTCCCCTCTAGACAGCAATAACTCAACTTCGAGCACAATTCATGTTATAAGAATGAAATTCAAATTGCACATGTTTGTCAGTGTCTTTAGCTTTCAGGCTGCATTGGGATGCAAGAATGAACTAACTTGTGAAGAATAGCTTAACCCAGAGTGTACGGGGAAAAAAAAACCATGACATTTTCTAGTATTCATAATAAGCATCCCTCTGCGGCGACATTCCTTTCAAATGCAACTTGCAAGTAACACGACTGCAATTGGAGCTAGCCTAAATGTGATTGCTAAGGGAGTAATCACAACCACAATTTGGTTATCTCCACTATATTAGACGAGTTATTGCAGCGAATCCATGATTTTTCCACCTTGGTACAATTCATACTAGTGAAACTTATTAATGTAAGTCCAAAATGCAGAACCAAGAAATGGAGAAGGTCCAGATTTAGAAGGAAAAAATAACCCAACCTGTGTCTGGCAATGGAAGCGCTTGCGGGAACAATCGGCTGAGCAGGAATTGCAGTGGTACTCGACCGAAGGCCCCTCAGGCCGCACCAACTCATCAGCAATAGCAGACTCCGGAAGCAACCGAGGCAGCACAGCTGGCGCAGACGAGTTCGTCCCCAGACCCACATTATCGTGGGGCGGAACCATTTCAAAACGGAACAGCTTTTCTATCAAAGATGCAGTTTTAGCTGCACTGTCTGCGTCCACAGCATCCGCAGCACATTCCTTTGGTGGGAATGGGTGGAAATTAATTAAACCCCACTGGTCTAAGAACTCCATGACTTCTTGTCTCGCATCCAAATTCCCAGCTGAGATCTCTGACAGATCTTTCAATTCAACCTTTGTCTGTGGGTCTGAGTGAAATCTCTTCATGATCGCATTGCGAATTTCCATGTATATGTCTGGAGTCCGTTCTTCGGACTTCCCATTGAAGAATGAAGCTAGGGCTCTTTCTTCGAGCTTATGAACTTTCGTCCATGAAAACCAACCTGCAAAATTAAATTTTACATTCAAATAACAAAATATATAAACAAATGCATAAATTTCCATGAAATGAGAGAGGAAAAGGCGATTAGTGGATGAGTGTGGAGGCTAGCCTGCAGGTGTTGGGACCACATGGCCATTGGTGTCACGGGATCTAATGGCTTCAAATTCGGCAAGGAGAGCCGGATCTGGAGCCAGCGGCTCCTCAATGGCAGGGACTGGCTCCACGGAAAGGGCAGCAGGTTCTCCAACAGATAACAGAGCAGGAGGGGTTGGTGGCGACGGATCGGTCGGCTTCTGTGGAGCGGCATCGGCGGTGGCGGCATCAGCAGTGGCTGCAGCTGCTTCGGCAGCAGCTGCTGCTGCTGCCTTGTTGGGGGACTGTCGCGCACGAGTCAAAGGGCCGTTGCGGAGAGGAAGGGAAGCAGTATGGGACTTCTCTTTCGCGTGGCGCTTGGAAGGTGGGGGCAAGGGAGAGACACCGCTGCTGCCGCTATTGGCTGCTGCTTTTCTTTTCTGGGAGCCAGATCGGCGTCTTGGACCTTCAACGGGCTCTGCTGGTACTGCCTCTGCAGGTGCTGCCTGTGTGTCTGCTGCCTCTATAGAAGCCGCTGCTACAGCAGGCTTAAACTCCGTCGTTTCAGGGGCTGGGGCCGGGACGGGGGCTGGAGCTTGGGCCGCTGCTGTTGCCTCGGTTGCAGTGGTGGTGTTTGTAGAAATGTCTCGTCGCTGGAGATTATTCTGTCTCTCGATTTCTCTCTCTTTCGCCTTCTCTCTTTCCTTCGCCCTGCGCTCTTTAGATGATTTCTCTTTAGATGATTTCGTCTTCATCTGATTTCAGTGAAACTGCCTCAGATGAGAGAGAGGAGAGAACTGGATACAGTGTTTTGTTTAGAGAGAGAGAGAGAGAGAGAGAGAGAGGATCTGAAGTCATATATAAAGAGGGATGATCATATACATCCCGTAGCATGCTGAGCTAGTATCCTCTACACCTTTTTCTCCCGCCAATTCGTAACACGTGCAGGAAATCCGTTCCGTGCGGAAAAGGTGGACCATGCTTTGAAATTACCTGGCGCGAAATAACCCTGCTTCATACATCAAGCGACCATATCTATGCTCAGAACGTTGACCGTCCATTGATTTTGACTGTATGGCCCACTTGATGAGTAAACTCGAGTTGATCTTTCGAGCGCGTGATTTTCATGGTGGGTCCCACATTTCAAACGGATAAGATGTCCTGCTCCTTTAACAGGTTGGCGGGAAGGAAAGGCATGCTACCGGCTGTGCACGTGATCATTCCTCGAGAGGCATGAGGAAGACAGTGATCCAGCGGGTGAGGGCATTGTGAATTGGGCCCCACTGTTTAATTTTCGAATGATCTGAACCATTCGTTATATGGGCCATGATGGATTGGCACGGAATGAAATGCTTTCCACAAAATGATCTTAACCATTCAGTGTAAAAATTTTGGCCATGGATGAGTCACCACCCCTCTTCTTTCTTCATTTTTTTTATTTTTCATTTTCAATTTTTTTTAACAGTTAGGAATCAAATTATCTGTTGGATAGGCCCATCACAGTAACCTTCCATCGATCTTGCCGGTTGATCATAATGGAATTGCTTAATTGGAGCTAATCACAATTAAAAACACTTTTATGTTGGGACAATGGAGAAATCTATTACAAATACTGTTGCAGTGTTTTTATGGGACGGCTTCCCTTGGCGACAGACCCTCCTTCACCTGCACAGAAACAATGTTAAGGGAACCCTGGCTAGAGCCGGAGAACCTCCGATGCTTAAGTCAGTTATCTCGTCAATAGCCAAGAGCTTGTCTCGATTAGTTTTTGCGTACCTTTTACTGTTCCAAGTTTAGAGATTTATACAATTTGTCAATCCTTATCTTCAGAGGATTCTTCTCCTGAGATCACTCAGGATCCCGAGAATCTTGGGATCCGCTACCCGTATCCCTGGATTTCCGTAGATCAGCAACTGTCCTCGTCCAGCCACTTTCCGTCTCGGCTGGATCTCGACCGACTCTGGAGGACTCAAATACTATGGTGAAACCCTTACTAGTTGGGGCTCATCACATCAACATGATTTGGACCATTTAATATTTGAGTCCTACGGTAAGATCATCTATGCTCAAAATTTACCATACTATGATCACTTCCGCCGTTTACTCAATCACCAACAAATAAATAATTAAGAAGGTGCACACCTCCACCTTCATACCCCATCCTATGCCATATTGTCATTATATAAATCCAATCCAACTAATTATCTTGTATTGTCATTTGAGCAAGTGTAAGCAAAAATATTAAATTTGTGCTAAGTTTAAACCCTTTTTCAATGGAATTATTTTAAGGCCAATTTGATATGTGGGCTTAGTCGCTTAGATGGGATTAGGTGGCATGAAATTGTATTTTGTCATATTACATTATGTGTATCGAAAGGAAAAGAAGGGTTGAGATGACATGAGATGGAATTGCATTCGGTCCATGTGGGATTTTCAATGGATTATGTTATCCACCGCATATGTCCTCACATTGTTGCATGTGTTTTATTCATGTTGTACATCCACATATACCACTTACATGAAACATTCTAGTTATATACACATAAAACAAACTAACAACCATTGTGAATTTGGTTCGTTTGTTATAATTTTATTATCCATCAAATAGGTTTTGTTTAATCTAGTATTTTTTTCATAACAAGACTTTTATCCCAAATATAGAGATTGAATGGCCAAAATAATATGATATTTCCAAACATAGAGTCATTGTGAAATAATAGTGTTAATCTTATTTAATGTAATTTCATGCCATTTAATTATATTGACTAAATAATTCCTTTGGTTGTATTTGTTAGAGTTGTGCATGAGTTGAGCTTAGCCAAGGTTGGCCACTAGTTGACCATAGCTCAAACTCGACTCGACTTGGTTCTCGAGCTTGACTGGCCAGCTCCGGCGTTAGCAGCTCGGGCCGAGTTTGACCTTGTGCGGCATTTTCTCAAACACAATTTATAAAATAGCAGCAGCAGTTTATAAGTATTTCATCAAACACTCAGTAGGCAACATCAAAATCAAGATCCAAGGTTAGTTTTATCTTGTAATATTTTTTATTATTTTTTTTTTTTTTGTAGTGATTTGTTTCATACACATACCTTCCTCACCAATGGCCGATCTCACAGAAAATGTATACACCCAAAACAACCCTTTGTTGAGTCATTTCATCAAACACCTGGTAAGCAACATCATTATCAAAATAACCAAGTCACTAAACTAGTTCGATTCGAGTTGAGGTTTTGTAACGTCCCGGAAAAATCCATACAAAGACCTAAGTACCACCTCAGGCGAAAATCACTAAGGACCGAATCCTTTAGAAATTAGACAAAAATTAATTAAGTACAAAACTGAATTGAATAGTAGATTAGCTTGAACTGCTTTCTATACGATCTGTAAGACTCAAAATCAGTAGAATCGCTGATGCTACACAACCTAAAAACATAGGATCAATCTCAAAACTCAGTTGCTCTCAAGAGCATCATGAAACTCTGTATTGGACCTAGACCGCGTGTCAAAAGTCCGATTACTACGAAACTATTTGGTTATGACCGTCTTACTAAGCTCGACAACCATCTCGAAAATTAAGTCCAAATAGTATCCCGAAACGCACAACTTGAGCCTGGAGCGAAGTGTGTGAAAAACGCAAATATCTTTAGAAAATGAACTCAGATTTAAGTGATTTGAGCCATTCACTTGCAGGTCAATTTTAAGGTTTCAAACCGTCAGGTTCTGACCCAATTACACCCTCGGATCAGAAAAAATTTTCAACACATGTTAGTATACCTGTGACATTAATCGAGTATCAATGAACGTTGAACTGAAACAGGTCCTCCGCAGTCGATCCATTGATTAAATCGGACCAAAAACTTAACTTGACCTAACTTTCTTCAGACCGTATGCAGAAAATGGGCCTCCAAATCAGCTCTATTGTATCGAAACAACTGCTTTTTAGCTATAACCTAAGTATACCATGGCCCTGGGGCCATTGAGGTAAGTTCTGGGCCTATATAAGGGCCTTAAACCACCTCTCTCTCATTCCATACGATTTTTCCTAACCCTATGATAAAGAAGAGAAAAAAGAGGAGAGAAGAGTGAGGAGAAGAGAGTGATAGGGAGATCGTTGTTGGGATTCATTCCCACGACTCCAAGCGCCATTTCGTCTCCCCACTATCGCTACATCATTTATTTTAACTTCGATCTAGGTAAGGAATCCTAACCTTAATATTTTTTTTTTTTGAATCTTAACCCTAATCTTTTTTTAGAAGTCCAAATAGGTAATCAATGTAATAGCTAACCTATTTTGATGATTTAGGTTTTGTTGTTCCGTATTTGGGTGCGTAGGATTCGAACCGAGTTCGAAACTAGCAAACCGATAAAAGGTACGGACTGTAAACGTTTAGATTATGATTTTCAAGGCTTTCAATGTCAGCTAAAGATTTATGTCTGGCTTGATTGCTGTCATATGATCTTAGTTACGGCATTTTTCATGCATTACATATGTATGAACTATGTTGAACACATATGCATTACATGTGTTTGTTGAAATGTTTGAATGAACATGAGATTGTGATTTGTGTTTTTCATTACTATTAATTTATAATCCATGTTTGTTGTGTGCATGATATCTCCTTTGTGAAAGGATTTGTCATAATATACATCAAAATTAATTTAATCTATGTACAAAGTACTGTGTAGTCTAAGTGTTTGTCAAAATATCTGAATAAGATTTTGTCGATGAATTGTACGTATTAGGTGTATTAAGACAGGATCCTTAATTTCATTAGTCATATGAATGGTTTCCTTCATATAATGTAAATTACCACTGTGATTTATGGATGAAATACATATGTATAGTAACATGTTCTATATGTATGATAAAATGCCTGAATGAGGTATTGTTTGATGAATCGTATTTAATAAGAATATTGAAATGAGATTCTCAATTATCTCATCTATATGTATAGTTTCCTTCCTGTAATATTCATTTCGACTGTGTAATTTATGGGTGAAATGCATATGTATAACATGTTCAATATGTTGATAAAATGCTCAAATAAGTATTGTACTCAGATTATTTATTAAATGCATATATGATTATCACATGTCTCCACATGCTGCATTTGAGTATGATTAAAACTACTACGTAGTTCAGGTAATCAGTAACAATTCCTGTTTAGGTGGTTGAATTAGTCTCGTCACAATTGATACGTTCAATGAATCCGAGTCATACGATGATTGTCAACTGTGGTACCATATCGATGAATTCAGTGTACGCTCGTACTAATCGAACCTGTCTAATAAACTGATTAGCCTATTGTGTGTTTACCATATATGGACGCTACTACTTGAACATAAAGTACCACTTACCAATGAAAAACCCGCTTCAACTATGATATCACAATCCGCTAAGACTCATGAGTCGGGTATGGTGGTATAGGACACCGTGGTTGAGTTGTTGGCCTACGCTGGGGTGATGAGTCTCTTCGTAGTAACCAGTGAGCAACCCAAACTCGTGAACTGAATACGATGGTATGAGACACTGTATTCAAGCTATTGGCCCACACTGGTGCAGCCTGACTGTGGTCCCCAATCAGGTTAGTGACGAGCCTTCGAAATAGACTGCCAGTTAGTAGGGCATTAGTGGAGTGACCTCGAGTACAAAATAAGCCTATGCTGATGGTGACGAGCCTCTCGTAGCGACATAGAGTGTAAACTCTCGAACTTGCCTATCATATATGATTAACTAAGATTAACGACCCTAAATGGATCATTGTTTGGGTAAATGATAAACAGGAAGGTACCCTAGATTCCTGAATATGTTGTTTTAATAAACCTAATTAAAAATCGGGCTAACATGATCATACATGCATTGCATGTGCTTTGGCGAGGAAGTGTACGTGTCCGGAGTAGTGCATGTCACGATTATGAGATGATGTCGCTGATGGAGTGTAGGTGAAGGCATACATCATTATCGCATACTATTCCTGCATTAATAAGATCGTACTTAGGATATGACTGTTGTACTGCTTTATCATTACTGCTTGACTGAATTGATAACATGTTAACCATTGCCTTATGGCTCCATTGAGTTGATCACTCACTCCCACTCTGGACGGTGTTTTAAAACACAAATCTGACCGTGTTGTAGTTGCAGATGATGACGAGACTTATGTGACGGAGCTTGATTTATGTGATGACGAGGAGGAGTTCTCCTATATGCAGCTATCAGGCGGGTCTATGTAGACCATGTTTTGATTGATGGGGTTACAGGGATACTGATTATATGCCATTATACTTATTATTTTGTATTTTGGAACACACATGTACATTCATTTTGTCCATTTTGGGAGTATACATGTATATATTTAACTTGGTAACATTTTCATATTCTGGAGACCTACAACAGTTTATATGTTTTACACATCTATCACAATCTTCCGCTTGCTTAAATTTAATCATGTCTGGAGTGTGATATGCTGATTTAGCTTAATCTCGTTCATGACACTAATATTGACAACATTCAATAATCATTATCTATGTTGCATAAGTGATGCGTTGGAACTTGAGAGTTGAGCTTCTGCTCGACCCTCAATGTTCAAGGCGTTATAGGTTTGCTCCAAGTTGATTCGAGCTCGGTCAAGCTTGAACTCGACTCGAAATTTTTTCTAGCTCTAAAAATCAGCTTGACTTAGCTTAAACTCAGTTTTGAATCAAGCTTTTTTTAGTCAAGTCAAGTGAGTTAAACGAGCTAACTTGGTTAATGTATAGCTCTGGTGTTTCTTTTTATATTTATTACCATTTGGAATTGTAACATTCTGTTGCTATTTGAAAAAAGAGTAAATAATTTATATATTTTCGCCTCCATTTCAAAGAGTCTTTTTTTAAAATTGGATGAGCATAAATCAATAAAATTTGTAGGTCCCATTGTGATATGCAACCTATCAATTTTACTAGCCCATTTTATAGTATGGGCCTAAAAATAATGCAGATTATAAGCTTAAGTGGACCACACCATTACAAACAGGAGATCATGACTTCTACTATTGAAAGATGAAACCATCCATGGTCTAACAGTGATGTTATGATCCAACCTATTCATATGGTCACACAAGCATTGATGAAGGGAAAACACAAGTATCAACTTGATCTAAAACTTTTGTGCCTTGCAAGAAGTTTTTAATGATGGGCAATTAACTCCACCATTTCTTATGATATGGTCCATTTGTGCTTTGGAGCTACCTCAATGCTGAGCTCATGCCCTAAAATGAGTTGTTAAAACAGATGAACGACATGAATCATATCATACATCATAATTAGCCCATAAGTTTTAAAATTTTATCTTCAATATTGGTGGCAAGCTTATCAAATGTCAACTCGCAGGGTGAGTGGTTGTATTTCATATAGTAAATGATTATTTATTTACCAACATTTATAATAGTAAATATAAAATCAAATACCCCCTTAAATGCATAGCTACAAGTATTGTGAATTGGCCTCAACTGCTTAATTTCTTCATGATCTGAACCATTCGTCACATGGCTTGCGAGGGGCTAGAAAAAGGACGAAATGCTTTCCACATGATGATCCTAACTGTTAAGTATGAAATGCTTTTCACATGATGATCCTAACTATTTATTGGGAAGACTTTTAACGGTGGTTGAAGTGATTGCTGCTATTTATTTATTTTTTTCTTTTTCTTTTCATTTTCTTTGTTTACTTTTTTACAATTACATACTACCAATATGCTTGTTGAGATTGCCTGATTACAATAACCTTTCATCTAGCCAACCAATCATGGTGAGGCCCGCCAAATAAATTAAACGGATCGTGCTGATATTGCTTGGGTGGGGCCAATCACAACTAAAAACACTTATTTCAGGATGATAGAAAAACCTATTACAAATGCTTTGGTGGAAATCCCTGGAAGTTGGGTCTCATGACATTAGCATGATTAGGACCATTGGATATTTGAGTCCCAATATGGGACCATCTTCTCAAAAAATCACCATGTTCGAGTCACTCCCACCTTCTAATCAATCACCAACAAATAGATAATCAATAGGGATGGAACTACATGTACACTCCACATTTAAGGATTATGAACTTGACTAAGATGAGCCCAATCCTACTCCATACCCTCATTGTATAAACATTAAAAACTAAGTAGTTGGAGTTGGTCATTAAAAAATTTCAAAAAACATTGAAATTGTACTAAGCTTAAATTTATTCGAATGAAATTATCTTAAATACATGTATATTTATAGTTGTCTTTCTACTACACGAAAATACACATAAAGACAAAGAAAAATTGTAAGAAATGTAAACTCTCGATTATAAGTGAATACATTCCTCTATACATCATGGGATTTATAGATTCAATGGACCAAGGTTCCTAAAATGGAAGAGAATTCTCTAACACTAACGTTAGAAAAAAGATAGAAGTGTTTTAAACCAAAGTCTTACAATTATATTTATGGATGTCCATTACAAAAAAATCTTAATTAGATACCCAATATCTTGTAAATTATAGTTATAATAAGGTATATAAAATTACCAGCTCCCTTTTAATCAAGTAACTCAATATACACTCTCTAATTAGATAGATTTAGTGTGAGACATTTGAAATTATAATCCTCGTATACTAAATCTACAAGTGGACCCAAAATAATCCTTCTTAATCTCCAACCACTTGTTATCGATCATTTATGTGATCATACTCAATACAACATGTTTGGTTACATGTATGCACATACATAAATCCTAATACTGTGGTCGTGATACACACTTATCTATCTTTGAAATCGAACTGATTTTGTCTTCTTGAACTTGATTGATTAAAGTCCGTTGAAAATATTCATACAATAATATTTTTCTAAAATAATACTCAATAAAATTCAACCATCAGCTTGATCAAGCGCCTTAAATAAGTCACTCGTGCCTTGTTACCATTATACAATCAATTACAAATTTCCTCTATCCCATCTCTATGACTCAATCTTGATCTAGTCACGTCCCTAATGTGTTTCTTGTTGAGGGATATATTAGAAAATCAACGTTTAGTTACTCCTTAAGCTATTTTATGCCTTGATTTGTTTTTCATTCGTTGACGTAGTTAATATGTGTAGAACATTTTTATTCTTATGAGCTATGGTCCTAAGACACCTTAAGATTGAACAAAACAACCAGTGCCTAAGGGAGAGTTGTGATCCATGGATTTTAGTACCCTTGCTATGACCATACAAGTCCTTGGACATACCTGTGACATTCAAACAGTTTATCTTGTGTGGGAGAACTAACTTAATGTCAAATTGGATAAACTCCCGTCAATGTGCCTTCAACCTACTCACATATGTGTGTGGGTGTGTCATGGATGGTTTCTTGGATTAAGCTTTTAATAACTAACATTTGCAAGATCACGTGTTAGTAACTAATTTAAAAGGCTCTTCATGTCGAGACTATAAGGGCCCGTTTGGCCAGGTGGATTGGAAGGGAGTGAATGGTATTAGGGTGGATGGCGTGAATTTCTAGGTAATGATGGTGTTGTCAGCGGATTGTCTTGAGATCCATGGGATTGCTATATCCCGGATTGATACATCCAGTCCATTTGGCACGCTTGGCCAATCCGGCGATTAAAGCTTCCGATCCCTTCCAATCCCATGAACCAAACACGTTGCAAGCTAATTTGAACGGATTAGGATGGATTGGATGGGATTTAAAGGTAATGATGGTGTTGTCAGTGGATTGTCTGAAGATCCATCAGATTTGGATTAGATCATCTACACTGTTTGGCACGCCCAACCATTCCCGGGATTTACCATCCAATCCCTTCCACTGCCATCTAATCCCTTCCAATCCAACCGGTCAAACAGGCCCTAAGATATGTGTAGTTGCACTAACACTATCAAATCCCTTAGCTCGAGGCTATAGATTGAGATGTCTTGATTGATATTCCTTTAACTAACTTTACAAGGCTACTGTGTGGCCACTTAAGTGTACGTGGCTGGACAATTTTTCATCATGATCGTCAAAGTCCACATGATTCGACATGAGATCCACTTGATTTGCTCGAGACACTAGTATATAGGCTAGTCTCGAGGTTTATATCATTCGTCAAGTGTTTTAAAAAGGCTAACAATCACTTTCATGGGTTTTTATTAGTTAATAGTAGGTTTTCAACCATTGATTTTGACTTTTGATTGTTGATTTATTTTAAATCTCACCTAATGAACATATAGTAACTGAGATTCGTTGATCCAATCTTTAGATGGTATGGGATTGCTTAAGGATGGTGATAACGGATAGAGAATTTTATACGATTATGGCGTATGGATTAAGAAAGTAGGCATTTTTATTTTATAGTAGGTTATAGTAGGATACACAAAAACCTGCATGGTGGCGATGCACCATATTATGGTGCGCTTCTTGAAATACTAACTTGCATATAAATCATATTTAGGAACGAGATGGTGGAAGATGAGATTCTTAGACGTATTGGATGTCCACACTTGAGAGAGAGAGAGAGAGAGAGAGAGAGATGATGGGCAACTTGGGCCTGATCCGGTGGATCCGACCGGACCAGACCCGACTCGGTATTGTCCCGAACAGAATCAATGGTCTGATCGAGCTTGATCGATTCTGATCGGCCAGATCTGATTTAATTTCGAGTCGGGTTCAGATAGCACTGTACCTGGACAGATCTGGTTTAAATACCCGAACCGAATGGATCCGAATAGACCTGACCCGGAGCGACGTTGGGTATACCTATAAATACCATTTTTTTCATCAAAAACCTAAAACTCTTTTTACCCTACCCGTATTTTTCCCCAAAACTCTCCCACCCAAGAGAGAGAGAGAGTTCCCCAAAACTCTCCCGCCCGAGAGAGAGAGAGAGAGAGAGAGAGAGAGAGAGAGAGAGAGAGAGAGAGAGAGAGAGGAAGAAGAAGACATAAGGGTGGTAAACCTTCTAAGATTTTTTTTTTTTTTTTAAAAAAAAAAAATTTTAAAATAATCTGATCAATGTCTGTTTTTTCCTAGAGGCAAATATTTGAGGTTTGATTTTTTAAAGGTAAGCCTTCTAAGATTTTTTTTAAAAATAATTTTAAATTTTTATGTATGATGCTTCTTACACGGACATTGATCAATGGGTCCAACCATGAACATGTCCTGTCCCAGAAAATCAGTCTAGATCTCTCACCATGTGAGACCCATATGAATATCGACTGTTGGCAAACTTCAAGAATGGCCCACTTGATGAGTAGACCGTCTTAGCCCTTTCTTTTTATTGGATAGGGCGTGTTCTTGGTGGCCCTCTCTTGATAAATGGTGGAGATTTCATGCACGCATTGTTACAATGAAATGTGATCCATGAATTGAATTTTTTCAATAGGATTCTCATCCAAACTAGTTTAAAATTTCATGTATTAGAAAGGTAGGAAATTTCTAGTATTGATTTAAAATCCCAGCATCGAAACCATACAACTCATCGGATGGTTCGCTTATCCATTGCGTGGCCATGGATATCATATCACATGGTTATGTAGCAATTTGATGCGCATCATTGTTATTTCAGGCTTTTGATTCATCATCTAAACCTTATTTTAGGCTTCTTGATTACTTTAAAATTTTCAGAGTGTGGTTGTAGGTTTGTAAACTAATCCCTATTTCCATAATGGAATTACCAGGAGTATTCTAGAAAACGTTATTACTTTCTTCCGAATGAGGAATGAGTTTTGAGTTTGTGTACGTTGTCCACCATGAAAGTAGGATGCCCAACCTTGCACAATCCGATCCGACTCGATTTTCTTGACCAAGTTAGACTCGGATCGATTCAGATCAATACATGTTCGGGTCGAACCGAGTCAGCTGACTCAGACTCAGTCCCAGTTCGGTCTGAGTTCAGGTTGGGCCATGTAAAATCCGGACCTGGTCGAGTTGGGCCAAATCCGAGCCAACTCGGTCCGATGCCCAGCTCTATAGGATGTCCCCACCTCCCATCTTCTACTCATGTACATGCCCCTTGAAGAGTGGTTTACCCTCAAACGGCTTGGTTCAACCCTTGGTCACAAGAGTGATACTGGTTTTAAACTAGAAGCTTACAAGGTGACGGTCATGGAGATTTACGATAGTTGTGAAATACTATTGAAAAATCACAACATTTCCAACTATTTGCGACTTTAAAGAGTTTGTACTGGACAATTAAAGATATGTTGAATGCAAGTGGTTTTAGATGAGACCCTTGTGAGAAAATGATCATTACTCTGGATGAAGTTTGAGATGGTTACATGGCGGTAAGAAAATCTGAATTTTTTATTCCCAAACTTACAAGTATTTTGTTATGTTAATTTGGTTTGAAATTAGTCAAGTTGAAAATGTTCACGTTTTCTCCGTCTTTATAGTCCCACCCATTCGTTGAGAGATTTCGCAGGAAGTACATTAAAAAATATGATGACCTGGCCTTCATTATTGGTAATGAATGTGCCCATGGTTCATTTGCCAATATACCGTACTCATCATTCATCTCGGGAAGATGACGCCCATGACATGAACTGAATTCGGCTAAGGACTTAGAAGAATGGAGATATGAAACTGTTTGGCCATCATTAGCTGATGATGATGATGAGTAAAGTGGTTCTTGAATTCGTTGGGGTGAAGGCTCTAGTCATCAGTCAAAGCAATATAATAAGAGTCCTCTGGGGTTTATAAAGATTCACTCGATAGTGAATGACATGATTCAATAGAGGAAGGGTAAGCCAAGTGATCATATTTATGACAAGATGGTGAGATGGTCGAAGCAATGAAGTCCCTAACTATTACAATGTCATAGGAAAATTTTTTTAATTTGTGCAATGTTTGTTGGGCATTTTCTAAAAAGTTGAAGGACCTAGCCATGAATACCAACTTTGAGCCGTGATGGTTTTATAGAGTGATTTAGTTAGTGTAGGGGTTTTTTTATTTTTTTTTTTTTCTAAACATGAGCCACGAGAGGAGAAAGGAGTGAATATGGAAACGTGTCCTTGAATAAGTAGTCACAATTGAACCTGGAGTGCCTTTTTGGTTCCTCACTGGATGCTGATGATACTTTCTCATTTTGGATTTACATGGTTTTAAGGATCGAAACTTGATGTTAATGATACATGTTCTTTTGCATTGATGGTTATACCATTAGAAACTGAAGTGCTTTTTAATTTGCCGGTGTTAGGATATAGAATGTAGTTGTTGTGATATGTTCACATACAGGTGTATGATAGGTATGACTATCTGAAAGGAGCATGTGGACTTTGAAAAAAGGACAGTTGAACTTCATTTGAATTATTTTTTTTTTGTGCGTTGGTTTACATACTTTAAGCCCTGTATCTTAGTCCGTACCATTCCATAGACTTTCGCAGTCTTACCGGTCGAATTCCGGCAACCTTCGACCCTTAACCGATATTGACGCGCGACCCTGATTCGTATGCCGTCAACCCAAGCCGACTCAACCCAAGACCATTACCATAGCGACCGCGCCATCGCTGCGGTTTCGATGCCGCGACTTGCGCGCCGAGGCGATATCCTGGTCAAGAGATGTGGGCCAACGTTCGGTGCGAAGAAAACGCCGCGCGTTGTGAAATCCAAGAGAATCTCTACGATGTATCACATCAATCCCCTCAATCCCATCAATCAATCAATCCATCAATCCATCACATGTCAAGTACATGTCAAGTACACATCACTTTTTCACCCTTCCCAAGCAAGCCTCAAAAAGTCTCTTACAAACCCATGCCTTTCTTACACAAAAGGCCTCAAAAGTCAAAAAGTTCCTACACACATCTATCACTCCATCCATCCATCACACACTCTCTCTCCCTTTACAACTCTCTCTCTTTCTCTCTTTCTCATTTCAAATCTCCAAGCAAAAAAAAATCCTCTTTGCAGTATCCTAGGATCGAAAATCTAGCATATGAATGCTAGGAGCCGAGAATGGGGTACTACGGAGGCTGTCGGCATCGGATTAGGCGATCGGGATCCCTGTGAATCCGATTTTTGGGTTTGGGATGTGACAGAAGTTGGTATCAGAGCATAACTTGGAAATACGTGGAGATAATATCACATATCTGCTAATAGTTATCTTTCACTCTATGATTGTTGAGAACTTAGAATGATTAGATCCCCGAGTTCGAATAACTTAGAGATTTTCTCATATAGTTCCCTACCGTTGAGATTGAGGCTGTATAGTGTTCCAGTTCGATCGTTTCTAATCCAGGATTTGAAGTTCTGTTGGATCATCGTAGTGTTGGCGAGGCGTTTTGGGAGCAGGGGATTGGGATTCAGAGGCATTGTTCCCATCTCTTAGGTGTTTGATTATATTGGCATGTTGTGTTCGGATAGGATTTTTCTCCCTTGGTAAGCTCTGTATTAGTTATGTTATGGTTTAAATTTTGAGGATGAAATTTTTATTAGGAGGAGAGAGATGTAAGCCCCGTATCTTAGTCCGTACCATTCCATAGACTTCCGCGGTCTTACCGGTCGAATTCCGACAACCTTCGACCCTTAACCGATATTGACGCTCGACTCTGATTCTTATGCCGTCAACCCGAGCCAACTCAACCCAAGACCATTACCATAGCAACCGCGCCATCGCTGCAGTTTTGACGCCTTGACTTGCGCGCTGAGGTGATACCCTGGTTAAGAGATGTGGGCCAACGTTCGGTGCGAAGAAAACGTCGCGCGTTGCGAAATCCAAGAGAATCTCTACGATGTGTCACATCAATCCCATCAATCCCATTAATCAATCAATCCATCAATCCATCACATGTCAAGTACATGTCAAGTACACATCACTTTTTCACCCTTCCCAAGCAATCCTCAAAAGTTAAAAAGTCTCTTACAAACCCTTGCCTTTCTTACACAAAAGGCCTCAAAAGTCAAAAAGTTCTTACACACATCTATCACTCCATCCATCCATCACTCTCTCTCTCTCCCTTTACAACTCTCTCTCTTTCTCTCTTTCTCATTTCAAATCTCCAAGCAAAAAAAAATTCTCCTTGTAGGATCCCAGGATCAGAAATCTGACATATGAATGCTAGGAGCAGAGAATGGAGTACTACGGAGGCTGTTGGCACCGGATTCGACGATCGGGATCCCTGTGAATCCAATTTTTGAGTTTAGGGCGTGACACATACTATGCATGTGTGACAATGAATTGTCATCCTAATCAAACTAAAGTATGATTTTTGATATATCCTGCTTATTATATTTTGAACTCGTAGTCATGATATATTGCATGGTGATGAGTAGATCATGTTTTGTATTATACTTCTGCTTTATACTCACCAGAACAATAAAACTTTATTACTCATTAGAGATGCAATGTATTAAGGATTGTTTCATGACAAGATTGATCTCTTGTATCATTTGATTTTATAAAACTTCTTGGTAGATGTAAAATTTTTATGAAGGTTAACGATCGATATAACTTAATCATAAATGGAGAAATAGTTTTGAACTGAATTGCTTATAAGTACTTACCTTGTACCTGTTCCATTCCTTTTGTGCTTCGTTGTATGACTTAAAAGATTGACATCTACAACCACTGAATCGATTTACATGTATCTCACAATCCTCTCAATTGTCATATATTTTTGGAACTCTTCCCATGAAGGTCACGAGGATGGTGACATGTGTATGTCATATTTAGAATATGACATACATTTTTTCATAACAGTTACAAATATATCTGGTTATTAACATCACAATGTACAACCAATGTAAGGCCCGTATCCTAGTCCATACTGTTCCGTCGATTCCTGCGATCCTTCCCAACGAATTCCGGCAACCCGCGACTTATAATCGACTTTTGCGTACGACTCTAAGTCATATCCCGTAAATTTAAGTCGGCTTAATCCGAGACTTATACCATTGCGACCGCACTATCGCAGCAGTTCCGACGCCGCGTCTTAAACACCAATTCGATACCCTGGCCAGGAGATGCGGGTCGGCGTTTATTTCGAAGAAACGCCGCACATTTGCGAACCCAAGAGAATCTCTATAACCCATCCCATCAATCATTAATCAATCAATCAATCAATCAAAATATACAACCCATGCTTTCTTTCTCCCCAGGTCAAAAAACCTACCAAGTCAACTCTCAAGTCGAGTACACTATCACCTCACATCCATCATCTCTCTCTTACAACTACCCTTACTATCTCTTTCTCAACACATTTTCCAAGCAAGAAAAAGTGGTGGACGTCCAAGCTCTCCTAAGAAAGAAAAAGTGAGTGTTATGTGGCCCACTTTCTACTCTAAGATCTATCGTCATAACCCTTTTTTTCTCATCATCTTCCATCAAAGAGAGACAAAAGGAGATCGGCGTTCCATCGGACCAAGAAGATTAAACGGTGAGTGTTTTTATAGGCCTATATTTCATGTTTTTATGATAGACGAAGTGAGGCCTACCGATTGATGGTAAGGTTCTCACTTTGGACCCTAAATGTAACTGATGACCCACTATGATTCTTATGATCATTCATGATGAGGCCATTCTCTATGGACCCCATCATGATATTTACTTTTATAAGTTGAAAGAGGTCATGTAGACCTTCCATTTTGGTGAAAAAGGAATCCCCACCGTTGATTTTTGATTTGATGGGCCCACATGTATTGAGACCTACTTGATGTACGGTTGAATGTATGGAACGGAGGGCCCATAGTGTCGGGGTCCCTCCATCGCATGTGTCTCCTTCCCTCTCTCTCTCTCTCTCTTTCTCTCTCCTTTCTTTATTTTGTGGCCCACATGATGAGTGTATGTGATATCTAGACCATCCATCCAACGGACCACATGGCCGTCCAAACCATATGGGCCCTACCCTTTAGTGATGGAAAACACAAGTATCAAGATTGATCTAAATCAAGTGGGCCACGTCTATGTGGGTCCCACCTTAATTTATGTATTCACGTCATCCATCCAGCGTCCAGGGATACTGGACATGTTCTGTGAGTGTGAACGGACAGTGGGTTGTACTCACGACAACAAACAAAAAATATATATACTTAAGCTTTTAGGTGGGCAGCTCATGTAGGCCCCACCGTGATGTATGGGTCCAAACCACGCTGTTCATTTCATTCCCCATTACATTTTAGGCATTAATCCAAAAAATGAGGTTAATCCAATTATCTGGCGGGCCATCGATAGAAAATAATGGTTTTACCGTTAAAATCCACTCTAATATTTCTATACATTGAAACATGCTCAATATTGGGCTTGTTAGATTTGTTATGAGTTGTAGAATACAATGGGTAGAGTGGATCCACCTAATGCGAGCCCTATCGTGCAAAAACCTCGATAAAACTGTTTTTTTAAAAATAGGCAGCAACACCTGCTGCTGCTAACATCCAGAGCAGCAGGCGCTGCTGCACTGTGGCGTGCTTTAGAGGCAGGGACCATGGGTCCCAACCGTGGGCCCCACTGTGAGGTGTGTTGGACATCAACACCGTGCATTTAGTAGCTCCCATGAGGGCAGTGGGCCACCCTAAAAATCAGCCGTATGTGGAACTCAAGTGGCCCACACGACAGGGAACAGTGGGATTGAGCGTCTGCCATTGAAACCCTTTTGGGTTACCTCGGAAGTTTTGGATCCTTGTGAAATTTATTTTTCCTCTTCATCCAGGTGTGCGTGACCTTATTAACAGATTGAATGACAGATAAACGTTATGGTGGGACCCACTGATGTAAGTGTTTTACCCAAGTCGTCCCTGTGGGTGGAGGTGAGACAACTGGTGTACCTCACTTCAGCTACATAACTGTTGTAGTGGTGTCACCAAGTTCTGTGGGTCCCACCTGTTTTACCCATGCCGTCCATCTATGGCACCCACCATGATGCGTGTATTGCATCAAAGCTGTCCAACTATTTTAAAAGCTCATTTTAAGGCTTGAGATTAAAAATAAGATAGATCTAGTACCACGTGGACCACACTATAGAAAGAGTGGGATTGAACATATACCATTAAACCCTTAGATTCCAAAAGTCTTGGACCAACAGGGAAATTGTTTTCCTTTTAATTCAGGTCTGTGTGACCTTATGATCAAATTGTATAGAAAATAAATGTTATGGTGGGCCTTGAGGATTTTAATGGTGGAAATCATTGTCACCATTGTTATTTAGAGTGCGGTGTAGTTAATTTTCTGATATGATTTATTTATATATATTATATATACATATTGATGTACTTGTGACCGCCCGTTGAGACCCACCTTAATATATATGAGGCCTATGTGATACGACCCATTTGATGTATTAGAGGCCCATGGGTCAAGGCCCAATGAGATGTACATAAAGCCCATTACAATATATGATTCCACCTTAGTTTGTATAATGATGTTTATGGCAGGCCATGCCTTGGGAGCAATGATGGTTTGACGTCCACATTGTAAGAATAATGTTGGTTAAGTGTTCACATTATAACTCTCCCTAGGGCCCATTGATAGGCCCATACTAGTTCATTACTTTATAACATGCTTAATGTAACTCCATGATTTATACTCATATGCATCATATGTATGCTTAATATGAAGAGTAACTAATCATAGCATATGCCATTGGGCAAATTATTTATGAGACTCACTGATAAGAGTCACCCGCATGAGCGCGTGGTATGTGCAAGATTGTGCATGACTAGAGAGTGTGATTCATGCATCTCGCATTTGTGTGTCATGATCATTGTACGCCTTAGTGACATCAGGGTCGTGGTCTCCACAGGTATATCGTGTATGATCATATCGGATACCGAAAATACTTAGTTTTAACACTGTGGACACTTAGGATGTCCTTTGATGAAAGTCCCAGAACCTTTTTAGTAACAAGAGATGCTCTAATGTCTAAACTGAGTGGATACATGAGGGCAGTAGTTTTGAATACCAGTAGGCCGCGTCTCCCACTGTGTCATGGTCGGTTAGAAGGGGGTGTGACCTTATCTACCCCGAGTGAGGGGGTTATAAGCTAGGCTGAGTTTGACCAGCTCGCAAATGAGTCCGCTATCGACGAGCTGAGTAGGTATTGATAAACTACTCGTCAGGTGGAAAGTGTGGTTTATTCCGCTCGCTGGGTTGTGCGGCTAGGGAGGCGACAGTCAATGTGGAGTGTACTAGACCCGTGTGATATCGTAGAGAGAAACTGTACTGATATGTGTACTTGATGAGGACTAGCATGCTTATTTTCCATATCGTATATGACATTTGACTGCATAAGCCTCGCATCGCATGACCTTGGTATGACCGATAGTATTCATGCCCTGCATCATACAGCTTTGGTATAACTGATTAGCATTTATGGACTTACGCACATATTTTTGCATTACTCTGATATTGTATACTTGATACTTGCCTTGTGCACACACTTACACCACCCTCTAAGATTTTATAAGCTTATACACGACCATTGCGTGCAGGTGTCATTGGATCGTAGCAGCGCTGAGGCAGGAGTGTGTATTCGATTATTTTGGAGCCTTTCAATCACTCTGTATTTTCCTTTCCACATTCTACTTAAAGTTTTTATTATAGTGGATATGTGGTGATGTTATTTTGTGACTTGGTTATGCTTGTAGTTATGCTCCATTAAAAAAAATAAAATTCACACTGAAAATCCTCCTTGTAGGATCGTATGATCAGAATTTGGCATACGAGTGCTGAGAGCCAAGAATGGGGCACTACGGAGGCTGTTGGCATCAGATTTGGTGATCGAAAATTTTGTGAGCCCATTTTCTGACTTGGGGGCATGACAACCAAGGGCAACAGTTTACATGACAGGCCTTCTAAAGGCATTGTAATACATGTGGGTGGCCATGTTCATCATGTCGAGGAAGACATTTTCGTTGATAATACAAGTAGAAAGATACATGAGGAGATGTAGTGCGAGTGGAAGAAATGGATGAATTTCTACCATGTGGCAAGATACCTTACTGTGTTTTCTGTTTGATGTGTTGATGATATATGCTGCTATTACATGGTTTATTTGGTCATTAAGAAAGTAAATGATTATAGTTTAATATGTGAAATTGTAATGGTGTTATATATATATATATATATATATATATATGGGTATTTGTCTTTGTTGAAGTTTTTTTTAAATGACATGTTGGGGGACATTATTTTATTGGTAATATAACTTCTTTTTGATTAATATAGTCCACGGTTCTCTTCTTGTGAATTTATCTTTTTCTGCTACTTGAAATATTTATTATTCTTTTGTATTCTTTCGTTAATAGGAAGTAATTAGGAGCCTGTGTTATTACTCATGGTCATGATATAAACCTGTTGCATAGTATAATACTCTTAGACTACGCAACTCTCGAAAGTGAACTTAAACGACGCAGCGGTATACTTCTTAGCTAAATGTCCATTGGTAATTCAGGATTACATACTCGTTTATAGGGTAATTTGATCCAAACCATCGCCTCTCATTCATTAAATTAGGAGGATGTTAGAGGTTGACAAGATCGTTGCGCTTGGTCGTCCTACCTTTGCGAGTAAGGCCGGGACATTTCGCTTAGAACAGTGAGCTCTGTGAAGCCCACATGTGTGCTAATAAAGCACATGTACATCAGTACATGCCACACAATTGCCATCACGTCACCATATATCCAGGATTCATTCCATTCATCCAAACGAAATCTCTATAATAAGAATTAGTTTGATCCATTATTCACGTGGGCCACAGTTTATAAAACAAACGCACATCTCTTAAAAGCTCTGCTGAAGTATTCTAACTCGTCCAGCTGTTTCCAAAATTGGGACTATATGATTTGACCCTCTCAATTTTAATAAAAACGGGACGCGGATTAGATACTCGTAGGTTGAGCAGCGAGTAGTGATGTCACCGGTTTATGTGGGCCCACCATGATGTATGTTTTGTATCCACATGGAGAGATCATATTAGGGCATAATCTAAAGAATGAGACAGATCCAAAGCTCGAGTGGACCCCACCATCGAAAGAATGAGACAGATCCAAAGCTCGAGTGGAACCCACCACCGAAAAAAGTAGAGAGAATACATGCACCATTAAAATATTCAAACAAAAGTTTTTGATCGACCTGATATTTGCGTTTTCCTTTCTTTCGTGCCTGCTTTAACACACGAACAGGTTGGATCTCAAAAAAAAACACATAACGGTGGAGCTTTCGAAAGTTTTAATGGTGGGCGTCACGCTCACCACTCTTTTATGTGATGGGGTCCACTCCAACCTTGGATCTGCCTAATTCTTTGGATCATGCCTTAAAGTGATCTCTCAAAATGTATGAACGGTTTAGATACAACATATATATCAAAATACATATATATATATATATATATATATATATATATATATATATATATATGGTGACGTCACTTCAGTAACTCTCCTCACTCAATCCGTCAATATCGAATCTTTATGCATACACAAGGTTTGGACTAACCTAGCAGATGTGTGACGTGTACATGAGCTTTACCGGAAATGGGCGTGCTCTTACCAAAGCGCCTCAAAGCTCGCGGCATCGGATATGTATATATTTTATCAACGTCCTTCCATTTGTACAGCCCATCACAGAGGATAATAGCAAAAGTGATGCATATCCAAATCTCATATACACCAAGCCGTAGGAAATAATGGTGATTGAACGCCCGCAACTGAAATTCTATAGGGGACTCAAAGAGTTTTTGATGAATCTTATATTTCTGTTTTCAAGTCTGTGTTATGTAATAAACAGTTTGAATGACAAATAAAAGTTACAGCAGTACCTTAGGAAAATTTTAATAGTTGGTATTCAATCAATACCTTTAACTATGGTGCGGTCCACTTGAGATTTATATATGCGTATCTTCGGACAGCGTTCATGGATGAAACACACATTATTCCCACGGAGCTTTTAAAACACCAACCAGTATCAAAATCTGTGCTGTCCTACACTGTGCAATCCATTACAAGGGAGCCAAAACCAACCCTAAATAGACGAGTGCAGAGAGTCAAATGTTGAAGGTGCAGGAAATTTTATTGCTACAGTTTCTCATTAGTCTATGTCATCCCGGATGAATCCAGCTAACGATATATGCAGGATGTCTTTCTCCCAGTTAGAATTTATTATTATTTTTATTGAGATCTTAGTCTAAGCAGGAGACCTTCTGATGCCTAAGTCAAGTCTAAGAAATTTGGGTCTAAGTTCATTTGTAAAAAAAGAGTGCAAGATATTATATACTTGTCTTCTTATTATGAGATACTATTTATACCCTTCACCTGTGATGGGTGTGTCCACAATACTCAGCATGCCGTTTGCCACTGGCCACATACTACGGGTGAGTAGGCGTGAGTAGTTACTAGACAGCTGGTGAACGTGTAGATGTGGGTGCCTGTGCAACTGCCGTCAATTATGTAGTAGTGGGATACCAGTAGACTCTAATTAGAGGCATTAGGTTGTTCCAAGCCCTAGATATTAGACTACTCCGAGCCAGCAGCCTCGGTCCTATCTCACCTATTCAAAGCCTTGTAGTAAAAGCGTAATTAAGGCCGAACCAGGAATCTTTCCCTCATGCCGTTTTAGTAATCTTAGACTCATTCGTGTGTTTCCAATTGACTCTAAACGGTATCAGACCTCTGAGCCAAGAAAGTGCCCAGATCTTCTCATAATTTTTTTTTTCTTCTAAAACACACACAACCACAAACTCACGTCTTAATAGGATTTCACCGCATACGGGTAGTCGACCCTTGACCAGGTGTTGAAACTCCTAAGAGCCTACCACTGGATCAAGAGCAAGGACCCTTGGGTTAAGTTGTTAGTACACAGGTGAAACGAGGTATCTTCTCTCCGTCTACCACTTGAGATATGGATAACGGCCTCTCCCAATTAATTACATTACTAACTACACAACACAACTTTCATTGTTGTAGATCCCACCGTAAACTCTATGTTGGATCTACACCATCCATCAAATTTTTCTAGATAATCTAAGGCATAAGCCTAAAATTTAAATTCATCCAAAGCTCAAGTGGATTACACCCTAGAAAGCAGGGAGGATTGAGCAAACTAGCATTGAAACTTTCTTAGGTCCAACCACGAGGCTTATTTTCCATCTGGCATGTTGGTAAGATTACTCATACTGAAAGAGGTTAAAATACATATATCAACTTAACTAGAGTCTCATGTGGCTCAAGAAGTTTTCAACGATAGTCTTAATCCCTACTACTTTCTTCAGTAGTGTGGTCTACTTTAGATTTGTACATGCACTTCTTTTTTTTCTTTTTCTTTTTTAAAGTTTTATTTTAAATTCGAAAAAAGTTGATCTAATAAATACTTTATAGTTGGGCGCACCTAAATTTCACACCTCAGTAAATTCCCTTGCTTGCTGCGTGTTACAGGGGAGCATATTAAGTGAGACTCGGACCTCACCCAAGATAGTGTAACCGTTACTCTGGGGCCCAACTTGATGTGTTTATTATGTATCCACTACGTTCATCCGTTTGTTAAGAGCATTTTAGAGCGTCAAACAAAATATTAACAAGATCCGATTATCACGTAAACCATGCTTTAGGAAACAGTGTTGACTGAATATCCTACCATCAAAAACTTCTTAGGCTCACCTTAATGCTTTTAGCTTTTATTTACCATCCAATCTGCTGATAAATTCACAAAATCATGGATTAAGAGAAAATACAAATTTCGTCTTGATCTAAAACTTTTGTAGTCCATTAACAGTGAATCACCATTGTATCCTATGGTATGGTACACCTGATAATTGAACCTACTTCATTTTATTTTTTTTAAATAATGCATTAAGATGATCTGTAAAAACGGATGGACGGTGTGTATATAAACCATACACGTCAAGGTGCGCGCTAAAGTATAAGTAACTCAACGTCTTGGGTGAGGCCGGGGTCTCACCTAATCCGTCTGCGGTGCAGCGTACTCCGGGTCGAGAGAGAAAACCGAAGTGTTTGACATGTGGAACTTATGTGGGCCACTTCATAAGATATGTCTCTGATCCACACCGTCCATCCATTTTTCCATATCATTTTATGTAATTTTACAAAAAGAGAGGAAGATCAAAGTCTCAAGTGGGCCACATTACAGAAACAGTGATGATTGGATGCCCACTGTTGAAAACTTGTCAGGGCCAAAGACCTTATGAAAATGTTAGATGGCAAATAAAGCTCACGGTGGACCCTAAGAAGGTTTCAACGGTAGTCGTTCAATCCCTCCTGCTTTCTGTGGTGTGGTCCACTTGAGCTTTGAATGTACCTCATTTTAGGGTTCGTGCTATATAAAAACCTTTAAAAATTGGCGGACAGTGTGGATCAAAAACATAAATCATTTTTATGGTCCATAGAAATTCCACTGGTTGAAAGTTAACGTTTTGCGTTACCTAATCCATTTGGGAGAGAGAAATCCGGCGTATCTTGATAGCCAGAGTCACCCGCAATGACGTGGACGGATGAGAAGCGACGGCAGTTGAGAGAGAGAAAAATGGGTGAAGAGTCCTCCACAGAGAGAGAAGGTGATTACCCTCGAAAGCTCCGACGGAGAAGTGTTCGAGCTCGAACATACGGTCGCATCACCAACATAACGGGAAGAGTCCTGGTCAAGGTTATAGAGCAAGAAACACGCCGGATGTAGAGTACGAGGAGACTCCTCCGAAGAGGATGAGAAACACGAGAACGAGTTGAAAGCCTGGGATGAGGAGTTACTGAGCAGCATGGACATCAACTTCATTTCCGAGCTCATCCAGGCCGCTATCTGAACATCTGTGATCTGATGGACCTCACTTGCCACGTGGCTGACTGCATTAAACAAATATGACTCCCGATGAAGTGCGTAAGGTCTTCAATATCGAGAATGATTTTACTCCGGAGGAGGAAGCCGAGATCCAGAGGGAGATCAACGAATGGTCCTTCGAATAGTTTTTTTTTTTAGTTGGTTGATTGATAGATACACCCACGTTTTGTAGTTTTTTGTAATGAAATGATGCTGATTCGTACTATTTCGTTGCCAAAAGCATGCATCTGATATGAATTTCTTCGTTTTTCATGGTTATCGATTGATATTGTTTTTCTTATTTTAATTAAATTTAGATTTAGATATTTATGATGATTTAAGTTTCTTAAGTCAGGGTTAGGCTTTTGCAATCTCTCTTATTTATTTATTTATTTATGTATTTATTTATTGTTCTTGAGTCTGTACAAGTGGGGCCAGAGCTTTTATCCGATGGGACCCACCATCATAGTCCCTAAAACAATCCAGATTGTTCGATTGGGGACCGTCCATAAGCGGCCTGCAAATAGAAGGTTAATTAGAACAGCGTTGGACGCGGATTTCCTGCCCTAGAAGCCTAGGTGGGGCCACCCGTCCATCTGTTTTTTGAGCTCATTTCAGGGGATGAGACCAAAAGTGAGCAGTATCCAGGACTCAAGTGGGCATTACTAAAGGAAAAAGTGGTCAGGAGAATTCCTACCGTTGGAACCTTCATGGGTGGCCGGTGATGTTTACAGGCCATCCGTACTGTTTATAACGTCATTACTATTAGGATGAACTGAAAACCAACATATTAGCATGATTCAAAACTTCTATATCTCCACTAATATTTCAACGGTGGATGTTCAATCATCATGTTTTCGGCACACTTGAGTATTGAATCCGGCCCTATTTTTGTTCTCATCACTACAAGAAAGTAGGCCTTTAGCCTCAGTTCAAAAAAAGGAGGTTAAATATGGTTTTTAGCCTCAGTTGTAAAGGCACTGAGGTTAAAAATTCATTTTTTACCTCGGTTGATGAGAAACTGAGGCCAAAAGTTTGTCATTTTACCTCGGTTGGTGAGAAGCTAAGGCCAAAAGTTAGCTCTTTTGCTTCGGTTGGTGAGCAACTGAGGCTAAAAGTCTCACCCTTTTGTCTCGGTTATTGAGAACTAAGGTTAAAAGTCTGCCCTTTTGCTTCAGTTAATGAGGAACTGAGGTCAAAAGTCTGTCCTTTTGCATCGGTTGATGAGAAACTGAGGCCAAAAGTCTGCCCTTTTACCTCGGTTAGTGAGCAACTGAGGCTAAAAGTCTATCCTTTTGCCTCGTTTGGTGAGAAACTGAGGCTAAAAGTCCGCCCTTTTGCCTCGGTTGGTGAGCAACTGAGGCTAAAAGTCTGTCCCTTTTGTCTCGGTTGGTGAGCAATTGAGGCTAAAAGTCTACCCTTTTGCTTCGGTTGTTGAAAACTGAGGTCAAAAGTTTGCCCTTTTGCCTCGGTTGATGAAAAACTGAGGCTAAAAGTTTACCTTTTTGCCTTGGTTGGTCAGCAATTGAGGCCAAAAGTCTGCCCTTTTGTTTCGGTTGGTAAGCAACTGCGGCCAAAAGTCTACCCTTTTGCCTCGGTTATTGAGAACTGAGGCCAAAAGTCTACCCTTTTGTTTCGGTTGTTAAAAATTGATGTTAAAAGTTTATCATTTTTCCTCGGTTAGTGAGAAACTGAGGTCAAAAGTCTGCCCTTTTGTCTCGGTTAGTGAGCAACTGAGGTTAAAAGTATACCCTTTTGCCTCGGTTAGTGAGCAATTAAGGCTAAAAGTCTGCCATTTTGCCTCGGTTGTTAAAAATGGAGGCCAAAAGTCTACCCTTTTGCCTCGATTGGTGAGCAACTGAGGCTAAAAGTCTACCCTTTTGCCTTGGTTATTGAGAACTGAGGCCAAAAGTTTACCCTTTTGCCTCGGTTGTTGAGAACTGAGGTTAAAAGTCTACCATTTTACCTCGGTTAATGAGAAATTGAGGCCAAAAGTCTGCTCTTTTGCTTCGTTTAGTGAGTAACTGAGGCTAAAAGTCTACCCTTTTGCCTTGGTTAGTGAACAACTAAGACTAAAAGTCTTCCCTTTTACCTCGGTTAGTGAGCAACTGAGGCTAAAATTCTACCCTTTTGCCTCGGTTGGTGAGAAACTGAGGCCAAAAGTCTGCCATTTTGCCTCGGTTGGTGAACAACTGAGGCTAAAAGTCTGTCCCTTTTGTCTTGATTGGTAAGCAACTGAGGCTAAAAGTCTACCCTTTTGTCTCGGTTGGTAAGCAACTGAGGCCAAAAGTCTACCCTTTTGCTTCGGTTATTGAAAACTGAGGCCAAAAGTCTACTCTTTTGCTTCGGTTGTTAAAAACTGAGGTTAAAAGTTTATCATTTTGTCTCAGTTAGTAAGCAACTGAGGTCAAAAGTCTACCCTTTTATCTCGGTTATTGAGAACTGAGGCCAAAAGTCTATCCTTTTGCTTCGGTTGTTAAAAACTGAGGTTAAAAGTTTATTATTTTACCTCGGTTAGTGAGAAACTGAGGTCAAAAGTTTGCCATTTTGCCTCAGTTAGTGAGCAACTGAGGTTAAAAGTATGCCCTTTTGCCTCGTTTAGTGAGCAATTAAGGCTAAAAGTCTGCCATTTTACCTCGGTTGTTGAAAACGGAGGCCAAAAGTCTACCCTTTTGCCTCGATTAGTGAGCAACTGAGGCCAAAATTCTACCATTTTACCTCGGTTATTGAGAACTGAGGCTAAAAGTCTACCCTTTTTCCTCGGTTGTTGAGAACTGAGGTTAAAAGTCTACCATTTTACCTTGGTTAGTGAGAAACTGAGGTCAAAAGTCTGCTCTTTTGCTTCGTTTAGTTAGCAACTGAAGCTAAAAGTCTGCCCTTTTTCCTTGGTTAGTGAACAACTAAGGCTAAAAGTATGCCCTTTTGCCTCAGTTAGTGAGCAACTGAGGCTAAAAGTATGCCCTTTTGCCTTGGTTGGTGAGCAACTGAGGCCAAAAGTCTACTCTTTTGCCTTGGTTGATGAGCAACTAAAGCTAAAAGTCTACTTTTTTGACTTGGTTGGTGAGAAACTGAGGACAAAAGTTTGCATTTTTATAGGCCATATACCATGGTGGCCACTTAAAGCTGTTGCCCGTTCCCAGCTAAAGACGGGCTAGAGTGGGACGCGATCTGCGTCCAGAGGGTCATAAATGATACACAAACACTTATAATACATGGAATACTAGTAATTAAAATTAAACAGTCCAAACTATTTTTGAAATTCCAGGTGTATCATCAACCAAAAATTAAGCTTACTCTATTATCCAACTATTATATTGGTGGACATTTATTGGACAGTTAAGAATTAAAAATATTTATGGCCCTGTTTCAACAAATAAGTGTCTAAGAATATGAGGCCAGGAATTTTTAAACTTGATTGTGACCTAGTGTTACTGATTTCTACGATGTAGATAGTTTGATTTGAGTTAATGTATGCTCTGTGTACAGTTTCTGAGTGCATGCGTATCAAGCGTCGTATGCAACCGGAGCATAAAATAAAACTTCCCTGTATAAATTCCTCTATTCATTTTCTCACTCTCTCAAGATTTCGCACCCAAAAGATGAAGTCTTCTACTGTCCAAGCCCCTCAGAAAGCTGCCATCCATCGATCGAAGGAGAAATCCCACGAGGTGCGTTTGAAATCTCTCTCTCTCTCTCATTTCCCTTTCCCTTTCAAAGATCATCGCAAAATCCCTAAATCCAGCTTTCTTAGCTGCATCCGAAGCTGATCCGATCGATACCCTTTCATCTCAGATCCCATCTCCGCAAAATCCCTCTCTAAAATATGTTTCAGATCCCAATTCTCCAAAATCTGTGTTGAAATCCATGCAATCTCTCACGTTCGTATGTCCCGTCTGCAGAGCGGTCCAAAACCCTCGTTTTCATCTCCGTCGGACGCGTCTGACCCCACCGATGCGTTAGATTCCTTCCCTACATCGTCGATTACTGACGGGAATCAGGGATCTATGTTTTCATGTGGATCGTTTCGGTGTCAGTCGTCATGGATCGAGATGCCCGAACTGGGACGGGATTTCCTGGCATGCCGCCTCCTACATGATGGTTTCTAGGGACGGCACATGCGTTGCATGTGAGACGAAGGCTGAAATGAGATGACGCAGCGGTAAAAAAAGGGGTTCCCTTGTGGTTTGGAATACTGAGGGGTTTTGAGGATCTTTAAAGCTGGATAGCGTGGGATGAATGTTTGACTGCAGCAGCCGCGAAATTAATGGGAAAATCCTAGATAGCAGAAAAGAAGAGATGCTCTTGTAGTCTGTTGATAAGGGATTCTGAATTTGGCGATGGGAGTGTAAAATCTCTGATCATGGATCATTTATTGGTATGTTACCCTTACCTGCAATTTCCTGTTTTTGACTTTATTATAGACAAGATCTTGTAAAACTCGGTATGTTACCCATCTGATTGCCGTCCAGTTACCTTTTGATTGTTTGTTGCATGTAAAATGACTTTACTTGATTATGCTTCTCTTCACAACTATTTCTTTGTAGGTGTACTATATATGTCTATGGTTTTATGTTACTAGTTTTCTTGATTCTCATAATTGTCACCGTATGTGTGACTATTGTGGGTATGTATTTGTCACTGAATGCTGAGAACTATCATTAAAAACAACAAGACCTCAAACTATGCAAATAATGCATAGAAAAAGTTAATAAAAAAAATAAAAAATTTAAAATTAAAAATGTAGGAATATCACAAGCATCCAAAACTCCACTGAACCAGCATTAGGGACAAGGCATCATACTTGCCATGCAAGCAATGCCTCACTTCAGTAAAAAAAAAAACAAAAAACAAAAACAAAAACAAAAACAAACAGGATGACAGCTAGAAAAGAGCTAACCATTCTGATGCCCTCTCAATCAGACAGTTTCCTCCAGCTTGATTAAACAGCCAAAAGAGGAAAGACTGCTTTGCATGCCCCTTCTATAGGTCCAAGACAGGGGAGAACAGAGGAGCTCATCACTGACTAGCAAAGCCCTCCAAAAACCAACTCAACTTTGTCCGAATTCAGTTTCAAGCCGAGGCGAGTCGAGTGAGCTAACCGAGCTAACTTGACTTGTGTATAGCTCATGCTCTACTTGCAAGGTAAGTGTGGGGCTAGGAAACCTCCAATCTATGGAGAAAATTTTTAGTTTTACTTTCGATGGTCTATATTTGTTTGTCCTTTTTAAATGATTGTGTTCCACATGAATGCGGTCTTTATTTGTTTGTCCTTTTTATATGATTGTGGAGCTGTTTATCCTTTTTATTTGTTTGTCCTTTACTTTCGAAGGTGTATCAAGACCCATAAAAAGCTTGAATAAGGACCAACGAAGAGAGCTTGTTTGATATCTTGGGGACCCAAATGTTTGTATATTTGATCATTTCCCAGCAGTTACAATCTCTGTATAACCATAAGAAATGGGTGCAGATGGGCAACTCTGTTTCATGTCCTGGTCTTGGGATTTTTCATTTGAGCAACTTCTGACAAAATTCAGCTGGTTAATGCTTTGTGGATATGATAAAAGAGACTTTTTTTGGTACATTGCAGTACTAAATACAACAACATGTCCATGAAACCATGAAAAAAAAAAAGAAGATAGTGGATGATAGATCAGGATGGCCCAGATCTTTCTCTTAAAATGGTTTTATCCAAAATCAGATATGGTTGAGGGGAAAGCTTCAGAAAATGGAAAGATTATTAGCAATCAACAGGATAACAAGTTTACTCATCGCGAATGACATTGTTTTATATGGGACCGAGACCGGATTGATCAAGGTGAGTTTATCTGATATGCATCTACTGTTAGGTTGCGTTTGGTGCACTATCCAATTGAATTGCAATAACTAGTTCAATTAATGCATAAATCCAAGAAGTATATTTGGAAAGGAAAACGCAACATGTGAGGAAAATGTGGATGAGGAAATAGTGGAAAAGAATCCTAAAAAAACAGATAATTTGTTTCAGTTTCTATGATTTCTAAGCATACCATCTACATGCCACCACATATTCCAGTGTAGCAAACAGGTGCAATATCCAAGCTGTCCATTAGGTGGGTCTTAAGCAATTTTTTTCTCAGCTATTAGACCAGACCTGATTCATTGATGGGAAGGTTATGGTCTTCACTCTAGAAGATTAATTGTTGGAGTATCTTTAAAAATCTATTTGTAGCACTCCATTGATGGGAAGGTTATGGTCTTCAATCTAGAAGAATTTCCAATGATTCCTTATCCATACCATGTCCTATTAGATCAGTGGTTTGGATCACCAAGCCGTAGACCCACATCATTTCCTAAGCAAGACCTAACTCTGGATATGTTTTTTGGAGTGGACCTGTTCATATCGGCATGGGTTGGGCGTGAGCTTTTCTGTTTAGGCCTGTCATAGGCTTTGGCCTGGAATTTGTATTGTCAACCAGGGTTGGGTGCGCCTTGGCCCAGCAAGAGCTGAAGCTGTTGACAGCTCTACACAATTTTGAACTGCAAACATCCAATCTAATCAAAAGAAAAGAACAAAAATCATTGATGTTTGCCAGTATTCATAATGAGAAAGTAGCCCTTAAAATGTAGTTTCGTGCCATTGGAATCCAACTTGAGCGTATTTGGAGCCCATTCCCTTAATATGCATGCCTACAACTCTAATCATATTGAATGTTTTCTGCTTCACCTGATTAAAATGCAATTCGATGGTGCATCCAAATATGCCCTCAAAGTTTCAGTGAGATTTTAGTAGTGCTAGAGTTTCTTAATATATTCCCTGTGTAACATGCATCTTGGCATTAATGCATGCAGTTGCAGATATTTTTGGAGCCACTTTTGTGGAGGCGTGCTGAAGCAAAACATAACATCTCAAAGGTGTCTAATGAATGTTTACGGGAAAGGTGATTGAAACCATTTGAATGTTAATTGGAATTATTTATATGGAATCTATGTTGTCTTCAGTGTGCTAAAATGTATTGTTAACTTTTGAATTCATTTGTTTGGGGAAAAGGGTGAACATATGGTAACTAGTTCTTATGGCCCAACTTTTGAAAAATCATTTCCATCACTTTGAAACACCTAATTATTGCTGGTATTTTGTTCACTTGCATGCTTTTCCAGTGAAAGAATGCAGATATGGCCAGCCTTGTATTATATGTGGTACCTACTAAACATGAACTAGGAAAAAAGGAGAACTACTTTTCTAATGGTCAACCAGGTTATAAAACCCAAATCCTTGTATTATGTGTAACTACTAAACATGAATTGATATAGAAATGGAAATGGTGTATTGCTTTGTTGGCAGCTTTGTGGGGCATATGGAGGGAGAATTGCAAGAAATGGAAATGGTGTATTGCTTCTTCCAAGATGGCCTTTTTTCTGGAATCATTGATGTTGAGTTCCTCGATTTGAACTGATATAGAAATGGAAATGGTGTATTGCTTTGTTGGCAGCTTTGTGGGGCATATGGAGGGAAATTCATCATCGAAATTGAGATCCACAATTTGAAGATTGTAGATCCAGTAGTATGTTTGTCTGTCCTTCCTTGTTTTCTTACTTCCAGTATCCATAATTAAGCACGTGGCCAATAAGCAGCCACATGTCGTTGGATTTAAATAGGTAGGACGTTGGACCCCATATTCAGATATATGGGCTCCACTGCTCATTTATACCAATCAAATATTCGTGTGCTCTTAACAAAACTCATTTACTTAATCTACGTTTGAAGAAACAAAAACCATGAAAATTTAGAACCTTGCAGAAGACTACTACTATACAATCTGAGCTCTGAAATAGCTTATAGCAAATAGGCTGATGAAATACTATACAATTTAGTCTAAAAAGCATCAAGATACTACTAACAACATATCACTCATGTTTTTTTTTTTTTTCCAATGGTTCATGAATATAGTTTTTTTTAGTCTCTAATTGCAATGTATTTAAATTGTCTTTAATTGCAACACATGCTTCATAAATAAGCATTTTATTGTTTGAACACTCTTCTGATTCTGCTGAAGCAATGACAGTTTCTTATCATATTGTACCCAATGAATTTTGATGTATGGTTGCATGTATCTTCTTTCATACCCTGTATATGGTGTCATTTGCTATGATATTGTTGGCTTAGAGAAACTAAGCACTGGGATGGTTCCTCCATGTGGGTGCTTTGCACGTGACCTTTTCTATGTGTTGATGTTTGCTTGCCTTGAAATTTCCCCTCCATGACCTTTTTTTATGAATTCCTAGGTGAGAGTTTGGGGTAGAAATATTGCTTCTTCTGCTAAAGACTTGGTTACAAATCCTTTCTTAAAAAGCTAGGCAGTTCATATGAACTTAAAATCTTTATTTTTATGAAAGAATTTTTATTTTCTTTTTAGTTGAAGTCATCAGCTTGATCTTTTTAATTGGTTTGATTATCAGAATCCCCTCAAATGGAGTTCAAAATGGCAAAATATTAAGGTATGTCCCTTTCTTAGTTTTTGTCATGTCATAGTTTAAGTACATGAACTGTAATTTGTAATGAATTCCCGCCTGTTGAGTTTTCTCTTTGATAGAGTGAAGAAGAAGAGTGTGGATTTCATTTTCCATTGTTCTTTGTACTTGAAAGTTGTGTTTAATATTGCTCAAGTCATTAGGGTATAACCAATGTATGGAGGATTTCATGTTTCCATGCTCAGGCCGCCAACCAAAAACAGAGTTCTCAACCTATGACTGGTCATGATGTGAGCTTTTGTGTTGTTTGGATGGCAAAGAACCATCAATTCCGCAAAACAATTGTTAACATTTTTTATAGTTGTTGTTGTTCTTGTTGTTAGTGGGGCATGTTGATGAATAGTTCTGATTGTTTTTTCATTTTTGATAGTTAATTTCTTAATCACATACCATTAATATCATAATGTTAAGTTAGGAAAATGACTAGAAATTCTTTTTCTTTTCTTTGCTAAAATTATTTGACATGTTTTTATTGTTGTGTTTCAAATGGTTGCAGGGGAAAGGAAGTGCGTTTTGTGCTGGTGGTGATGTTCTAAATATGGCCCATTTCATAATCACTAGTAGATGTCTCTTTTCTAGCCTGCGACAAATCCTTTAATGACAAGATATAATACTTTGCAATAGATTTTTTTTTGTGATATTAAGTCAATGTACCAAATGTTTTATGAAACTCAATTTTGGATCTTTGTTTGATGATTTTAACTCAATTGCTATGGACTACTCTCATTTTTTTTGGAGAATTGAGCATTGTTAATGACAATTGTAATGCTTGGTTTTTTAATTAATCAAATCATGGGAGCTAATGATTCAAGATGTTTGTTAGGCAGGCTAAATCCATTTTTAGTCTCAGTTTTGCCTTAGTTACCTAAACCGACACAACTCCTGTGGCTAAAGGCTTTAGCCTCAGTTGTTGAGAACCGAGGTTAAAAATAGATTTAGCTTCAATTGGAGGCAACTGAGGCTAAAATTTGGATTTAGTCTCAGTTAAAAACAATGGAGGCTAAAATTTTGATTTAGCCTCATTTTGAGAAAATTGAAGCTAAAAAGGTTCTTTTAGCTTCACTTGAAGAACTGAGGCGAAAAGTCATTTTAGCCATGATTGTTAAAACTAAGGCTAAAGCCTTTGGCCACGGGGTTTCAACCTCGGTTTGGATAACTAAGGCAAAACTGAGGCTAAAGGTTTTAGCCTCAGTTTTTAACCTTTTTAGCCACAGTTTTGAACCGACGTAAAAGCCTTCTTTTCTTGTAGTGCATGCCCTAAAATGAGCTAAAAAAGCGAATGGACGGATGGATTTCTCACATACATCACAAAGGGCTTCAACTAAGTTTCCATCATAGAAACTTCATGCGACAGGCTTTTTGCAGGAAAACCACGTCCAGGGTATTGTGGTTGGGGAGGTTTCACTCCCATGTTGCATCTTATGTCAGGATGATCTGATGGGATGAGATCGGTTGAACAGCAGAAGATGAATTTGAAATTTGAAGTTTGAAGTTTTTTTTTTAATTTAAATTGCTGTTATTCAAATTCAAAGAGTCAAAGGTCAAGTCATCAATGAAGCATGATTATAATATCATAGGTTCGTTAAGGCAGTAATGAACGGTTTAGATCAGCTGCAATCCGGAGTGTAAATCTATATCCCTATCAGAACCTCTCCACCCGTATCAAATTTCACATCCCGAGTGGAGGAGAACATTTCAAGGGTGTTGATCCCTTGTGGCCCACTTTGCAAGTTCATTTCCTGAGAAATAATATGATCCTCGGCTCCTCCTTACAGGCTTTTGACAGGCCCCTTCACCTGTCGGCTTTGATATGACGATCTCACATGGGAAATCTTCCCTACACATCTTTTAGGCTTGAGCTTCGTGCGGCCCACCCTATTGCGTGTGCGCGCATCTGCTCAGTCCATCAAATGCACACCCAACCAACTGCACTCTACCTAGTAACTCATCCCGATAGACCTAACTCGATCCGGAACCTGACTCTCTAACTCTACCCGCCACACCCTACCCGACCCCATCTCAAAATCTCTCTCCCTCTCTCATCCCCCTCATTTTCCAAGTCCGACCTCTCTCTTCCTCCCTCCTTCTCCCTCCTTCCTTATTTTCCAAGCCTAACAACCACCCATCACCCTCCTCCTCCTCCTCCCTCTCCTGTCTAATCTCTCTGTCTCTCCCTCCCTCATCTCTCAATCCGACTTAGTGCAAACTTGACCCGACTTGGTACTTCCGACCACATGGGACTAGGTCCGGATCAGTTCAGGCTAGACTGGACCCGGATCGAGTTAGGCATATTGGACTGGGTATCGAGTCGGATCGAGTTAGGTTCGGCCTATTTCAAAACCAAATCAAGTCGGATTAGCCCTAACTCTGTCCAACTTTGATTCAATGCCCAGCTCTATTTAGGTATAATTGCCTAGTGATCCACCTCAGTTTTGGTTTAGACTGATTTTTGGAATAAGGCTAAAAAGGTGGTGTCCTACTTGCCAGATGGGTAGGATATCATACCAATTTTTTTTTTTTTTTTTCTGAATGTGGGCTCCATCCCCATCATTCCATGGCATGCATGTTACAGATCTGGTGGGCCATTCATCAGGTGGTGAACGCTGTGAACGGAAAGAAAGTTCGCTTAATTATCAGGAAGACTCTGTGAAGAATAACAATAGACGGTTAAAAGAAGTCCAAATATCAAAATTCAATATTATACACGTGCGGCTCACCAACAAATGTGCTGCCCTGAATTTCGTCACATGGTATGTCTGCAGTGCGCAACTACCTGATGAATGGCCCAGATTTCTAACATGTGTGGGGTAGGATGCAGATGCAGGTAGGAACCGGTTTTGCATTCCGGCTGTAACGCGGGTCCCACTGTTTCCTATGGTACGGTCCACTTGAGCTTTGGATGTGCTTAAATATCGTGATGCCCAGCCGTTAAATGAGCTGAAAAACAGATGGACGGTATGGATAAACCACATTCATTCATGGGTGGGTCTAAAAGAGTTTACTTACTACAATAAAAGCGTTCGGAGTAACTTAGTACGCAATTCCATTTACTCAAATGTCGGGATCACATTCGGACATGATTTTGAAACAGATGAACGAAGTGGATGCCACACGGACGTCCTTGTGGGGCCCGACAGAGCTTTGGGTTACAGGATCTCCCTGCAACAGGTGTGACAGAAAAATCTCGTCGGAGCTTCAGCGATTCCTTTCCGGAGTCATGAAGCGCCTGGGAGGGCGCGGCTGGAGATCCACCAAGGTCCGTGGATCCCTTCCTATGGGTCCCACTGTGATGTATGTGTCTTATATCAACACCGTCCATACGTTTCCCGTATCATTTGAGGGTACCATCTCAAAAATACAGCAGATCCAAATCTCATGTGGACCATACCATAGAAAATATTTGTGATTGAACACCCACCGTTAAAAACTTCTCAGGCTACTAAAATGTTTATTTTCCATCCAACCTGTTGAGAAGGTAACAAAGCGGGATGAAACGATCACATAAATATCTAATTGATCCGACTTTTTTGTGATCCTGGGAGTTTTTGTTTCCTGTGGTGTGGCCCACCTGATATTTGGATCTGTTGCATTTTTGGACTTTAAGCCTAAAATGATCTTAAAAAACGGATGAACAGCGTGGATATAATACACATACATCAGAATGGCTCCGCAGTCAGAGATCCACCGACGTATCCGGGTATCGATTTTCTGCGAAAGCGCTTTCGCAGGAAGTTCCTCCGCTCTATGATGATTTTGAGAAATCCTCTCCGTCCATACATTTTGTGAGTTTATTTCAGGGCATGAGACCAAAAACAGAACCGTACCCAATTCTACTGTGAGTTTATTTCATGACATGAGACCAAAAAATGAACCATACCCAATTCTCAAGTGGGCCGAAAATGTGAGAATTGAATTTTGACAGTTGAAATATTTGTGGGTCACAGAAGTTTTGAATCATTCTAATATTTGTTTTTTCAGTCCATCCTGGGAGGAATGATGTTAATAACGGTATGGATGGCATGTAAACATCACTGTAGAGCCAGGAGGTTTCAAAGGTATGAATTCCCTGACTACCTTTTTCTGTTAGTACGGCCCACTTGAGCCGTGGATCCGCTCAATTTTCGCCTCGTAGCTTAATATGAGCTCACAAAACGGATGGATAGGGTGGATTCCATACAAACATTATGGTGGGCCCCACCTGGTTCCCAGCGCAGAAACCTCATGATAATGCCTTTTGCAAGAAATCCGCTTCCGTCTCACTGGTGAATGGATTAGGTGAGACCCTGGCCTCACTCACGACTGTGGCCCTTACCGTGTAGTTACCGTGGGACCCACCTTAATACATGTATTATGTATCCACTCTGTACATATGTTTTTTTCAATCATTCCATGGCATTATTACAAAAATTATGCAAATCTAAATATGGTTTGTACCATATTATAAGAAACAGTGGTGATTTACTGTCCTAACATTAAAAACTTCTTAGGGCGAGGCTTAATGTTTTTGTAGTGTTTATTTAACATCCAATATGTTGATAAGATCACTTAATCCTGGATTAAGGTAAAAAAGCAAATACAAGCTTGGTACAAAACTTTTGTAGCCCATCAATGGTCAATCACCACTGTTTCTTATGTTATGGTCTAACTGATAATTGGATCTGTTTCATTTTTTATAATGTCCTAAAATGATTTTGAAAAAACGGATGGATGGAGTGGATACATAATACATACATAAAGGTGGGCCCCACCATAACCTCAGGGTAAGGGCCGCACCGTTTTGGTTGAGGCCGAGGTCTCACTTAATCTGCTCTCGCCCCACTTGGCTTAACAATTCAAGCAAGGTTTCCTACCGTTAAAACCTTCACGGGCTCCACTTTGATGTTTATATTCTATCCAAACCGTTTATAAGACTATTTCCACTCGGATGAAGCGAAGACACGAAAAAATTAGTCTCGCATGAAACTTTTGTGACCAGAAAAATGTTTCAACGTTGCTCATTGAATCCCCACTGTTTTCTTTTGTGCGGTCCACTTGAGTGTTGGATCCACCTCTTTTTTAGTCACATGTAATAAAATGATCTCTAAAAGCGGATGTAGGAGGTGGATATCTCACAAACATCACGGTGGCCCCACCTAGCATCCCAGCGCAGGAACTTCCTGCCAAAGGCTTTGACAGGAAATCCGCGTCCGCGATCCGATGCGAGAAAGCGAAAACCAAGTATAAATATATAACAGCAGGATTTACAGAAATAAAATTCTTTTAAGGAAAAGAGAAAAAGAGAAAAAGAGATAGAGAAAAAGAGATAGATAGATAGATAGATAGAAAAGAGAAGAAAAAGAAAAGAATGGGTGAAGATTCCAGTATCAATGGAGAAACGAAGAAAGTGATTCTACAAACCTCCGATGGAGAAGCGTTCGAGCTCGAACAGACGGTCGTATCCCAATCGCAAATGATCAAGTACATGATGGAAGATAATTGCGCCAACGATGTTATACAGCTCGCTAACGTAACAGCCAAAGTCCTGGTGAAGGTGATTGAGTACTGCAACAAACACGCCAAAGGCAGAGGACGAGGATCCGATGCCTCCTCCTCCTCCTCAGATCAGAAAGACAATAACGAGTTGACAGGCTGGGATAAGCAGTTCGTGAGCGGCATGGACATCAACTTCGTTTTCGAGCTCATCCCGGCTGCTAACTACCTGAACATCGGTGGTCTGCTGGACCTAACTTGCCAGTACCTCGCCGACCACATTAAGCATATGACCCCTGAGGAGGTACGCAAGGTCTTCAATATCAAGAATGATTATACTCCGGAGGAGGAAGCCAAGCTCCGCAAGGAGAATGAATGGGCCTTTGAATATTAGGATCTTCTATTTTCTATTTTTATGTTATTAGATGATACAGTAAAAAAAGAAAAAATAAAAAAGAAAAAGAAATTAGTAGAGTAGATTGCGATTCGTAGATTGTTTGATAGATACATCCAATTTTTCTTTTTTTTTTTTAGTAATAAAAATATTGCTAATTCATACTATTTCGTTGTGAAAAGCACACATCCGATATGAGTTTCTTTGTTTTTTGGTGGTTATTGATTGTTATTATTTTTCTTTTTTGAATTTTTGAATATTTAGAGATAGGATAATGCAATTTTTGTAGTTGGTATTTTGTTATGGACAAATGTCTTAAATCTACTTATTGGCTTGTCGATGATATCAACAAGATTTTAGATGATATCGAGGCTGTCATCGAGAGTTGCTTGATGACAATGATAATTTATAGAATTTTCACCACTGGTCGCTGGATAGTTTTTTGGACCTGTCGATATGATCGAGAGACCTTCAGATGATATCGGCGCTGTTATCGAGAGACCTTTGATATCATCGAGGAGTTCTGCAGGTGCGATTGAGGAAACGCAGATTTTATGTATTTTATTTCCTATTTGGATCCTACCTCTTTCTATTTTTATATAAAGGGGTGTATCCGGGATTGAGTGTTTAGGAGGGTATACTAAGGCTTTCTAAAGAGATTTCAAGGGTATGCTAGCGTTTCTAAAGGGTGTAGCAAGGGTGAGATTCGAGATTGTTCGAATTGGGTAAGTCCTCTCTCTTTATAATTTCTATTTTCATAGTTGAGATCTGTCGCTTTGTGCCATGATTTTTTTCCATATTTTTTTTCACAAGGGTTTTTCACGTTAAATTTGTGTTCTCTTGTGTGTGTTTGGTGTTATTGGATTGCTATCCTAGATCTAGATCTGTGTGATTCTGCAGGTCAAAATCCCCAACAAGTAGTATCAGAGCTATTATTGGGGTACAGATTTGAATTTGAGGGATTAATAATAATGGCGAGCACCATGTATGAGATTGAGAAATACTCAGGAAAAAATAATTTTGAGTTATGAAAAATCAAGATAATGAGTTCCTTAATCAAGCAAGGCGAAGATGGTGCTCTTGAGGAGTGAAAGTCTACTATGACTGATGATGATTGGAATATTCTTGATAAGAAGGCTTTATCATTGATCCATTTATGTCTTACGGATGAGGTTCTCTACAACGTCATGAGGGAGAAAACTGCGGCTAAGTTATGAACGAAGTTAGAGGATGTTTATGTGAAAAATCTCTCTGAAAATCGCCTGCACTTGAAGCGGCAGTGGTATAACTTCAAGATGGCGGAGGGTGGAGATCTGGAGGCTCACATCAGCAACTTTAATAAATTAGTTTACAAATTGCTGGATATGGAGGAAGTAATGAAAGATGAAGAATAAGCATGTATGTTGCTGAATTCTCTTCCGGCGTCCTATGAGTCATTCAAGGACACTATGTGCAGCATGAATAAAACCCTGAGTGTCGACACTGTTATCTCAGTCATTCAAGGGAAGACTATGAGACAACTAAACAACAATATGGGGACATCTTCTGATACACTGTTCACAGTGGGTAGGAATTTTGGACAAGGTACAGGTTCTTTAGGTTTTAGATTCAAATCCAAGGACAAAGGCAAATGAAAGGTAAAGTGCTGGAACTGTGGAAAGGAAGGACATGTGAAGAAGGATTGTGAAAATTTTAAATCGAAGAGGGAAGATTCTGAGGCTTCATGAAGGGAGGCCAACGCTGCTACGTCAGATAGATGTGATGGTGATGTTTTATCTGTGTCTTCGCTCAGACGGTCATACGATGATCGTAAGGATGAGTGGATGCTAGACACAGGGGCATCTTTTCACATGACTCCTCATCGGAGTTGGTTCACCAGTTACAAGGAGTGCGTGGTGAACAAGTATTTATGGACAATGACATTGCCTGTAATATTGTGACTGTTGGTTCTGTGTTCATCAGGATGTTTGATGAGGTGGAGCGTACCTTGATAGATGTGAGGCACATTTCTAATTTGAACAGAATCTGATTTCTCTTGGTGTGCTTGAGGCAAAAGGATGCAAGTACACAGGTATTGATGGTGCTCTTAAAGTATCTAAGGGGGCACAGGTAATCATGAAAGCTCAACGACTCGATAACTTTTACAGGTTGATCGGGAGTACTTCAAAAGATGGAGCTGTAGTGGATGTAGCGGATTCCACCTCTGCACGTGTGTGGCACGTTGGGCATGACCACATGAGCGAGTAGGGCAGGAAGGCTGAGACACACGGATAGAGATACAGAGCAGGTGGAGTAACCACCTGTGAAAAAAATCATACGGTATGATCGCAGGATATCGGCGAGGTACATGGACGACTCCAATATCATAGGAGATTCATCTTCTATTCAGATGGCTTTAAGTAAGCCTGGTGCTGAGAAGTGAAAGGTAACTATGAGCGATATGATGGATTCGTTGTACTAGACCGACATATGTGAGTGGGTGGAGCTTTCAGTGGGCCGAAAAATAGTTGGATCTTCAGGAGGATACAACATAGATACAGGGCGAGGTTGGTAGCGAAGGGTTATGATCAGAGAGAAGGGATCGACTTCTCAGAGATATTCGCGCCGACGGTATAACTGATGTCTATTAGATCCGTGATTGACGCTGGTTGGCCAATGTGATCTTGAGCTGAAAGGATGAATTTGAAGTCTGCACTTCTGTAAGGGAAAGTGAAGAGCAGATCTACATGAAACAACCAAAACGGTTCGAAGTTAAAGGGGCTGAGAAAAGACTTTGTAGGAGGTCGTGGTTCGACCTGTCGCTTAGGTAGTGATTTGATTCTCTCATGGTGAGTCAGGAATTAATGACATGTTGATCACCAATTATGACATGTCTGAAATCAATGTACTGAAGACTCGGTTAAGTGAGACATTCAGGATGAAGGATCGGAGGGATGCAAAGATGGTTCTCGGCATTGAGACTGAAGGAGGAGTAGGCTTTGGTAATCACAGGAGGAATACCTTGTGATGTAGGTATTGATTAAGGATGTGATGGGCCAGGTAAAGCCGGAGAGTGTTCTTTACGCGTCCCTCCTCAAGTTTTTCTCAGGACATGTCCCAAAACAGATGAGGAAAAGCAGAATATCTTATGAGCCTTATTCGAGTGCAGT